>OX638383.1:43124220-44338321 GCA_951813785.1 Criorhina ranunculi
CGAACGGCGAATTGAGAAGCTTTTCCATGACAGATTATACTCTTGCAGGTTTTTCACGCTCGCGAAGAGGTGGTGCCGCGAAAAAATGTTTGGTCCCTGTCTCTCGCTTAGCAGTCCACTAAGCCACGGCGACCACTTTCGACTAGTAGACGAAATTTTGCAACATAGACGGGTCTTGGAAGAGTTCAATGAATTTGATGTCGAAACCTACCACCCATTCATCTCTTCTCGAACCGAAAGTGGAAATAAACTGCAATGAACCAGCTTTTAGGTTCGAGACAAAAAAAAGGGCTCAGCCGCCTTAATAAAGTTCATTCAATTAGAGCTTTTGAGAAGGGTCCTGCTTCGACCCCCGACAAAACTTAGCTTAGCATTTGCGTCACCCTGTACAGAAACAAAAAGGAGTGTGTCGCAGACAGATAACATGAATTCGTCTACAATGCTCCCCAAGTTGCGCTTTATTGTCATGCCGTTAACGCGCTGTGACTTTCTTGCCCTCATGGCTTCATGGGTATCACTGAATTTGAGACGCTCTCTCTTTCTAACCGTATACAATATCTGTATTTCGACTTAGATTTTGAATAAACAGGTTTAGGTTTTACCCCAACATTGTGTTGACTTTTGTTAATTTTAAACTTCAACCCCACGCAACTCTACCATAACCACATGATACAAATGTTTTATACATCAAATCGATAGATCTTCATAAGGGATGTCGATTGAGACTACAAAACGCATCCTAGCTCCACCGAATCAGAATTTATACCTCCCGAAAGTTTCTAGACGCAGCGAAATGAACTAAAAAAGACGGCGCACCCACCTCCACCCCGCGCATAATAACACAGTCCACAGTAGATGAAATAAATTCTTTGATTCTTTAACTATCACGTGGTATATTTTAATTTTCGATGCAAATAATAGTTTTTGAGTTACAACACGAAACTGTATCGCATGATTTTGTTATCATGCTCGCCGCCAAAAGCAAATTCACGCCAAAAGTACTAGATTATCTGACACCCGTAAACTTATTACATATTAGGGAGTCTATTTTAAATTTCTAATTAAACTATGGCTTCCTTGCCTTCAAATTGTGAAGGCGTTCGTATAATCCTCATTCTTAATCCTTGATTACATTGAATCATCAATTACCCCCCAAAAAAAAAAAAAAACTGAAGGTGTTACCTTACGCATAACCCAGTGGATATCTAAATGAGAAATCGTATTCATTTTAGGGGTAGAAGTGTCGAACAACGAATGGTCCCTCTCTTATGGTGTTTAGAATTCCAATTATTTAGCCACCTTGGGTTGCCATCCACCCTTTATTTTCCAATTTCATTTCCGTCAAAATTGATAAGTCAACTTGGGTACTCCCTGTCAAACTTTAACAAACACCCCACATATGACTTTAAAAAAAAAAAAAAACTCTCATTGATCAAACCAAACGGGTGTTAATCAGATTTACAAGGAAGGGTGTGTGCTGTGCATGTGCAAAACCCAACAGGATATGAACGCCCTAAAATGAGAAAAATAAATTTTAATTGGAAATTCCTTTCGAACATCCTTTCCAATTTCTCCTCTCCTCCGCATTGCGTGAAGAGGATGAATGCATTTTCTCAAGAACTTCCAACTGAATCAGTCCTAACAGACTAAAAACCAACTCTGCGGTCTCATAATTAAATGCTAATTGATGATAATTAAAAGATTAATTAAATGTTTATTATCGAAAGAGTAAGAAGAGTTGGATGGTTACCCTACCATACACACACACGGAGACACATCCAAACACATATCGATTTATCGTTGAGGGTTTCCTTTTTCCTTTTTCATTTTTCATTTTCTTTTTTTGTATTTTCGTAGCCGATTCAAGGGGATAAAGTGCAATTAACGATAAAGAATGGCCGGGTAAAATGAGTTTATTTTGTTTGCAAAAAAAAATAAAAATAAAACGGCAAAAGAAGACAAACCACAGACGCCGACCGACGAGTTGAGTTTGTTTAAACACATAGCAATCGACCGCACAATTTCATTGTCCTATTACGCATATCGACCGAAGTACGACATAGACCAGACGGCGAACTCGGGGAAAAATTCTTCATTCCAAGCCTTGATGGCTGACACAAGACGTTATTATGTACATACAATGTGTATGGAAGTGTGTATCAAACTGTCATTGACAGTGTGCAGCCATTATGCCAGACGACACACATAAGGCGAAAACTGTGTACCGCTATTTTTGGGGCATGTCAAGTGAATTTTATAAAGATTCTTTGTGTCTGTGTCCTTTTTTTTTGTCGCAATTTCATGCAGGTCTGACGGGGCGGGTTTTTTTTTTTCGTTGATCAAAGGAAGACTGTGGCAAGAATGTAATGAAACTTGGTGGAAGGCTTCCTTTTTGAGTGTGTGTATTAAATTCTTTGACATTTAGTGAAAGTTCTAGAAACTTATCAACTTTTGTCCATGTATACGTTACGTTCTTTTACAAAATGCATTTAATCGCGATAGAAAAGTCATCCTTTATGAAGACTTTTTATGCTTAAAGATGTTAAATAAGGATCAAAGGAAAAGTTCATGGGTTTTAATTAAGTTCTCTTGACTGCCCCCTGATTCTCTGCTTTTAAAAGAAATAACTTTGTTTCTACAAACTTGCAGGAAACTGAATCGCCTGAACGGGATTGTAGTAGATCAATGCATTTTTTGATGTTTCATCGTGATATCCGAGTGTGTTCAGAAATAATTAACTATACACGGATATATTTGTAAAGCAAAGGATCATCAAAGAGTTCTCGCAATGAACTTAAAAATTAAGACTCAAAGCATAAGGTCACAAGCTGCTGGGTCCCGGGACATAGAAACATCGATTGCATTGAAAAGGCAGATGAAATGGTAGCAATATGATCAAAACTGAGTGGACTCCTCGGTTCTGACCCCTATAGAAGCTCAAGACATACGATTAGACTTTTCGAAACTTGCCAATGAGTGATGGAGCACACTCCCATAATGTCGCATATCAAAGATGTGGCTACAACAGAGTAAAAATAAGACAAAAGAGATACTTAGCACTAGTGATCAGCATCCTCGCAGGCCTCGCCACCTGGCGGCCTATCTAAAGAGAATGCGACTAAGTACGAACGACCTCTAAGACTATGGCGACGCGAAAGAAGACCCGACGCACTTCCTTCTACAATAACTCCATGAAGATCCGAGTGAAGCAGACCCTTACATCATGCCGGCACCCCTCCGACCTAAAACACTTTGTTGGGGACAGGCATCATCTAGGTGCTAGACCAACTAGCTGGGAACGCTCGTTGGTTGAGGCCCAGGTGAGACCCTGAATTAAGCGCCATCATAAGGTGCTAGATCAATGAAAATTAGGTCGTGGAACCAAAGCAGCATTTAAGTAGTCGAGGTTTGACAGCGATACATTCGAAGTGGTTGCGTCTACAGATGACCCTCCGATGCTTTGGACATGTTCCCACAGACTAGGTACACCTTCCCAATGTATTCCAAAGCCGCGATCGCAACAAGAAATCTCTGGAAAACGTCAACATTGCTTACAAAAAAATCCTTGAGAAGACGGTTTCAAAACGAAAGACGGTGCGCAAAAGAAGGTGTTTTCTCTGAAGCCCCAATCTCTCTTTTTGCCTTGCATAGCATTGTAGCATCTTCCAGGTGGAGATTATGGCGATAAAAGAAGCCCTATCTTGGCTGAAGTGGAATGTAATATCTATACTCCTCTGCTGAGTACGGGGACACAGAAATATTCCAGGGAACAGTAAGCCCGATGACCTCGCTAAGCTTAGTACTGCAATACAGATTTTTCCCGATAAAGAGAATCTCGGAGTACCACTAGCAGGATGCAATCAGTAAAACCTATCAAAGGTTGTCAAACTAGAAGACTAATTTGGCCTTGAATAGACCATAAGGGCTTCAAAAGAACAACATGCCAAAAACCTTGTTCACTTTATCAAAAGCTTCCATAGATCTTGAGGTATCACAATGGACCTACTACTGGTCTTAGTGTGTCGGCGGTATACGCCGATACACCTTCCTAACCTTACCTAGTGCTGGGGATGTAAAATCATAAAAGGAGCCTTGGATAGGGCAAGCACTGGGGCCACTGAGCCACAAACTCATTTGCTGTTTAACACTTGAACTCTCCAAGGCCTAAGGGACACTTCCACTCTTTTTTCTTGGCGCGAGGTATTAAGGAATTTTCCTCAACCCAAAGCTTAGTTGGGGACTTAACAGAGAACAGCAGATAAGGATAGGAAAGCATGAGTGAGTAACACCTTTGGAAAGAAGGCGTCTCCAATCAAAGATGGTTGTACACCGAACTGGGTTGATGCTCTACAGGACAAGCCCTATTTTGTGGCTCCAAGTGTTGGACATTAAGTAAGAAAGTGGAGCTTAAATTGAACTCACATGTGTGTCAAGAAAACGAATGAGGAGTTGGAGCTAAGACACGTTCACTGCATTGGATCGGCCTCATAGAGCGAATAGATAACAATGATCCAGCCAAGAGGATTCTTGAGAAAACCCTCAGAGGTTTGAGATGACAACGAAGACCAAATCTGCATTACAAAGCCCAAAGGACTTCGAATACCAAAAGGCTTGGTCTGAAGAACTGAAAGCAGCTCGCCCAAGATCGAAGAGGATGGAAGGCTGCAGTGTCTCAGGCAGAGACTCACATTGGTAATAAAGGCTTCCAATGTCAGATTCTTGACCTATGTTGACACTGCGAGATCAAATTAATTTAGTCACCCATTAGCACAAGAGACATGGACGTTTAAGACTTTGTAAAGCGGCACCCAGTTAAGAGTCACAATACAGTTTGACTACGTGCCCTTAGAGGGTTCAGAGAGTTTTCAAATCCGCCTCAAGGAGTCTACGCTGAACTTACCACGTTTACGTTAGAAGCGAGGGACATTTCTGACACCTTAGACACTGTGGGGCTTCAATAAGAAGCTATTGTGCTTTCTTGATATGTGTCTAAGAGTACTTTTCCACGAACCAGAGGGTGTCAACATTTCCAGAAAATGAACCTCTTTGCTACGTATGCAGACTAGAGAGAGCTTGGCTTTTGTAAAAAGGTGGAGATATGACGCCAGTGAGCTGCTGGAGACGCTTATTGGTTGAGGCCCAGGACCACCCTAGACTGTAGCGCCACTTTAAGGAAGAAGAAACTACAGGATTCACTAGAAATTTGAGATTACCGAGAAAATATTTGTAAAAATGTCGCTCAATGTAGACTTGAGCCGACTTGCAAACGGAACTAATCTTTACACGGTTATGAAGAAACTTTCACGAACAGTTTACACAAGGGTTCGATGAGAGATGTGAAGGTAGTTTCCATGTCTTTAGGCTTAGTTTAGACCAGGCATTCTGTTCCAAAGGTTAGCACTTAAAATTCTTATAAAATACGTTTTGGTAAACTTTGTCAAAAGGACCTTCTTCCGGGAATTAGTCGAAACTCTTACCATATTCTGAAGGCAATGTACACATCGGCTGATGGTGGGTCGGGCACATATTATCATGATGATGTGGTATGTAGTACTCAGCGGCAGGGTAGAACTCTCCTGGGTATTGAATGTACACCGGTGTCGGTTGTGGTGGTTGTGGAGGTCCGGCATTTGGTGGAGGTGGTGCTGTGGTTGCCACCACTCCATTTACGTTGCCATTCACATTGCCTGCATGACCATTTTCATGGGGTTGCTGTTGCTGTTGTTGTTGTTGTTGCTGCTGTCCACCACCCTGCTGCTGTGGTGGTGGATGATGATGTGAATGTATTGGATGATGATGTGGAGGTTGCGGTGGTAATCCATGATGAAGATGATGACCGGCTCCGGCAGCAGCTAAATGATGCATTGCAGCAATAACGGCCAACTGTTGCTGTTGGTGCTGTTGATGTTGCTGTGGATGATGCAATGCACAAGGTGGTGCTAAGGTAGCGCCCTGAGGCGGTGTTGTCGCTTGTTGAATAAGTGGCGGTGACGCCGGCAAAGATGTTGAACCATCTGGTGATGACTGTTGGTGATGTCGCTGATAATGTTGCTGTTGCTGTTGATGTTGATGCTGTTGCTGTTGCTGTAGTTGTTGTTGCTGTTGTTGTTGCGGGAGTTGTTGTTGCACACCCACAACCATCCCTACTTGTGTGATTGCCTTATTGCCGCTTTGAAAATTATTTTTACTCTGACAATTGTTATTATTATTATTGTTACTGTTGCTGTTGCTGTGTGTTACCGCATTATTGACATTCGTGTGATTGTGTTGTTGGTGTTCCGATACTGATGCTACGTTCATGCGTACCATGCTTTTTGTCAATTCACAATGTAACGCAAGGATTCACTTTAGTTTTTGTCCTTTTTATCAAATCTAGAGTGTAAAGGAGAGACCAAGTCCAAACTTTCAACTTCTCCTCAAAAAAGTTCGCGTCACTTTACAAGTGTCATTGCTTTACAGTCGTTATTAGACGTTTATTTGGGGGGTTTATGTTGCGTTACGTGGCGAGTAGGTTACGGCAGTTACGGAATTTTAGGAAACAAATTTCCTTATTTTTTTTCTATTTTTCCTCGTATGTATCTGTAATAAATAAATTTGGTTTCATAAATAAAAATTTTGAAATAAAAATAAATGCTTTCAACGATATCTGCTGTTGTAAGACTCCATTTACTTACGTTTTTTGACAGAAGGTACTGTTTGACAGTAGTGACAGAAGACATAATTACTAGTGTTGACAATGGTTCTTTAAAGATAATCAAGGGGTAACATTGACAATTTTGGAAACGATGAATAGAAAAGATTTATTTGACATTTGACAGTAGCCCAAGAGGAGAGTGGAAACTTAAAAGGTATAAGACAGTAAAAGACCCTTGAATTCAAGGCCATCATGTTTAAAATGACAAGGAGGGCTAAACCTTTTTTTTAAAGACCGCAAATGGAAGAGAGATTTATCTAGTAAAGTCAAAGCAACATTCCTGTGTCAGCGACAGAAGACTGGTCAGAGACTCTAGCTAGGCAAAATCGATGACACTTTGGTAGAATGTCACGACAAAAAGCCTCAAGTTCGAAGTAGTTAGAGACAAAACCAGAAATCTCTGATTTTTTGGGCTAAGAAGGCCATTCCATAACAGAATGCGTTTCCAAGCAACTAAGGGGACCTTGATCATTACAATCTTTGGCTGTTTCTAAACATTCTAGCGATGAATGAAGACGAGATACACTAATGAACTCAAGGAGCTATTCGACTTCAAGAAAAGTTAGAAGATGACTAAATCGACACCAACGTTTCGGTCCAAAATCTTGAAATGTTTCCGGGAGGACACTGTAGAGATGGCGTTGTAGAGGAAAAACCTCAACCAACTGATTTGCAGAAACTGAAATATGACCTACAATTGAGCTGATTGGAGAGGCTTGGTGGTTGAAGATCTGATACACCCTGGACTGTTGAGTCCGAGAATATGATTATTTAATGTTTGACACGTTTTCTTACTTTGGACCTTCGGAGGGTAAATTGTCTAAATTGGAGGTTTCACAAGTTTATTTTGAATCGGTGAGGTGCTACAAAGGCGAGGAGTTAAAATGCATCGTCATTTCCATGCAGTGCGACGAGGTTTGGATTTATGTAGCCCACTTACCGTGTCACTTGAACCAACTTCTCAGAAATTAGGGGACAGAGCAAATAGCGCCCACAAAAACCCGTTTAAAGATCTTAATCATGTCATGCGTTGATGTCACTTGTGGTCCTATGGCTTGAAAGTGTTGATTGTACTAATAACATCGGGATGTTTGAAAGAAATACTGTGAATTATAAGCAATGGCAACAGTACCAATAATTCTCCCCAGTCATTCTGGACACCACCCTCGGAGCAAAAAGACTGAAACCTAATATCATCTGAGTTACAAAATCACTACACCAACACTAGCGCTGTGTGAATAGCATCATAAGGGTATTCATAACACCTTTAGCGCCAGTGAATTATAAAAAAGGAAACTTTCTAGTTATGGAACAAAAGCTTCGGATAGAGGGATAGAAAGACCGGACCGATTAACCTGCAGACGATACTAATGCCAAGATCAGAAATGACACTATCACCAGAAATGAATTCAGGCTCATTGACTTGCATACATCTTGACATCAACACAGCAACATGGAAGTCCTTTGATCAAGCCACCAATTACCAAATGGATTACATTGCGATCGACGGAAAATATTCCTTTAGTATATTGGAAGTTTCAACGTGCTAACAATGCCTTGGTACTTTACCTAGTTTCAGCAAAGGCATGGATGTGAATATGCAGTTATATCACAACCAGAATCTTCATATTAAGGAAGTTCGTTGAAAGACTGCGTTCGGAACCAACTACAAGAGCCTTTGCCGATCAGGTGTTCCTAAAGTTCTCGAAACGTCCTGCAGCAGCGTAGAAAACCAGTGGCGGCACTGCCAGCTTATGTGCGAGATGTCACCCTTCTATCTACGAGAAACCCCTTGATGCTAAATGTGCACGGGCAAACGTAGACAAAATGGTAGCCCACTGTGGAAAAGAGAATTCCATAGACTTCAAGGCCGTGTATGAAAGTGTGAATAGAGTTGAGCTATCTCACGGCATGTCATCTTTTCGTATTCCTGAGAAGGCTCAGGAAAGGTTGGAAAGGGCACCACGTTGACCTTCAATATCACTAGAGGTTTAAGACAGAGCAATGCAATGCATCACAGCTTCTTTAAACTGTTTTCAAGTTAACAACATCAGACATGGTTACGTAGACGACATTGACAGTTGTTGCAGGAAGCAAGCAGTCACTGGCGCCTTCGCAAATTTCAAATTAGAAGCTGCTAAAGTGGGTCTCTGGTTGTAAACGAGAAGAAGACAAAGTATATGCTGTCTACAAGCACCGAGATACAACACCAACATCTTGGCGAGGACGTAACACTGGACCACTATAACTTTAAGGGGGTGAATGAGTTCGTCTACCTAGACCAACGAAATAAGCTTCGAGATTCAACGTAGAAAAAGGCTCTTATCAAGAAGAATCAAGGAGACACTATACAGAACCCGCCTTTCTGTACGATGCAAAGCATAAACCTTGGCAAAAGCAGATGAAAGAATGGAATCTTCGAGAGAAAAGTTCTTCATTTGATACATGCTTTGACGGCTCTGCCCTCTGAGCGACTACGCAGAAGACGACGAACTCAACTTTGATTGCTTGAGCAAGTATAGGGTGACCTAAATCAACTTATGGTATGTAACTGAAGACAGCTGATGTTTGATAAGTTTAAGCATTAAAGCCGTTTGTATACTTTGGTATCCTTGACAGTTGGCTGTCACAATTTGACGTTTCATAAGATTTCTCCAGAACTGGACGTAAATGAGCACTGAAACCGATATATTGATCTCAAACTGATTCCTTAAGATTGAGAAGCCGTTAAAGTAGAGAATGCATCATATTTTTGGCAGTTTTTCAGTCAGAATTGTGAGTCTTCGTCGTCAGCACGGTACAGTGGCTCGTTAAACAAACCATTTTCAACAGATAAGTCCTTCAGCTCACAAATAAGATTCCTCTTAAGTCAAAAATAAGTCCTTTAAGTCAGATGTGGACTCAATTTAATTGATCCATTCTCTTGACATCTCTTAGAAGGGCCAAAACAACTCCCTGGAATGCATACACAACTTCTCTATCCTGTTGAGTACAAATAAACTTTCCAACACTCAGATAACATTTCTCATCAACGAACTTTTTTTTTTTAAACAATCTCCCTTCTCCTTGAACTTTGATGTGAGAGAATGGAAAAACCAAATTAAATCGACCATGTCACGATGTCATGATGTTATTCTGGCCCCTCCGTTTGGGACTTAATCAATTTTTGACGAACTTTTCGCTCCCCCATCTCAAATCGAGATTAAGCTTCAAAAAAAAAAAACGAAATAAAACATCAAATCCCATTTCAGAATAAGAAATGTGATACTGTGATGTCCAACGCAAGCTGTCGCCTTAGTCACGTCCGAAAACGAGACCCCATTACGTCGATGATAACTAAGTATTAATAATCTCCTCCGGATTACCGCCACCGCCACTGCCACTGCCACTGCCCCACGTTTGGCGCAATCAATTAGAAAAGGAACTAAGCTGGACACAGATACTCGTACTTTCTTCGATTCAGTGAGAGTGTGTGTGTGTAGTATGGCTGTTGATGCTGACTGACCCCTTGTGATAAGCGGCGGCGGCGGGAAAAGAGAGAAGTGTGTTCCTTCCTTCGTGGCTCTTCATATATAATGAAATCTCTCTCATCATCTCGAGAGATGTTACATCATATTTCGTAATTAGGTTTCATATAAGCGCACGCACACGCATGATATTATTTTGCAACACAAACACACTATAAGGTTGCCACATGCCACATGGCACATCTTTTTGTTTTTGTAGAATGGTCCTAGGAAAGCTGCAGAATGTTATCCAATCTATTGATATGGCATTTGTATTCGAAATCTGAGAGGTGGTACGTCTAATTTGGGAATAAAAGTCATAATTTGGAGCGAGATAACCTTCAGAATCGTGTTGTGGGTACTGGACGCCCAAAAATGTGTCAAAACTCATTGTTTCACAGACGCTGTCAATGTCTGTCTGTAGTACTGTCGAACAGATTCGAAATCAGAAATGAAGTTCCACAAGGTTGCATACTGTTGCCTCATTTTTTTTTTGCTGGTAATCGGTGTCAGGAAGTTACTACAAAACTGATGAGTCTGACGATAAGTCTTACTTATTTATGACAGCTTTCCAAACGCACCCCATACCCACACAAAACCTTTTCCAACAGACACCTATGGAGAATTACAACGGGCCCAACCGTGACCTAAGTAATGAGCTATCTCACCCTCCTCAACCAACCATTTATGATAGCTTCGAGCAAAATCGCATCATCACCTGATGGATGACGTGAGTCTGACTGTACGTCCCTTAGCCCTGCCTTCAGTAAGCTTCACCACGCATCTACTTAACCAAACGAGGCGTCCCCTTCTCATCTATTTGGCAAAGATGCACCTCAGAAGTCTAGCAGAAGTCCCTCAGAAGAACGTGACTCGGATGAAAGCCCTTGACAGAATCAACAATGGCGTCAGTATAGCGACTACCTTATGTGAGCTACTTCGATATATTCGGAGCTCAGGTCAATGAGTCGAGGTGCAGAAAATGAAATGGTGATGGAAGAACTTTCAATGGGCCATCGACAGCTTTCATATCCCCTGAGTGGGTCACGGAAGTCGATATACCCGATTATGAACAAACGTCAGATATGGACGGATTTACTCCTGACAACCCCTGCAAACGAGGTTGAAGTCTACAAAGACTAAAATTCTTTACCTGACAGATGGTTCCTGAAACCAATCAAGTATCTCCGACTTCAAGACGATGTTGGAAGGGCTGTTTAAGTTCTTCTACAAAAAAGAAGAAGTGACTTTCAATGTTGACAGGGGGTGTAGCCCTAGAATATCTGACGGCAAAGACCGTGTATATCGGCAACTCAACAGTTGAAGACTAGTTGAACTTCTTTACTGATGACTCCAAGGTCTTTTGTGAGGTTTTGTCGAGCCAAGCTAAAATTGCATGCGACTCTGAGACTGGATGCAACTGGTTCCTTGACAAGCCTAAAAACTTTTTTAAAAAATTGAACAGAGTGACCTTCTAAGAAACAAGATTCAAGGGACATGGAGCAGGTTTCTAGGAAATCGGTATGTCTAACTTCATCTGAGACTGTGAAGGATAAAAGTCTGCATTAGTTCAGGCTGTGACCACCCAAGTGTGGGTGGCGTGATAAGTGAAAAAGTATATCTAACTTCAGATGTCTTATGGGAGCTATAGTCTCTTACAAAAATTATGAGCTCTCGGATCGGATCTCTTGCAGTGAACTGTGAGAAGGGGTCCATGCACCTGAAAAGCATCACAGCTGACAAAAGAATGGAAGCCGACTGACCCAAGATGGAATTCCCTTCGACGGACTTCTCATGGAAAGATTTAAGAGAATATTGGACCTTAAAGGAAAAAACAAGATCACATCAATCAAAAACCCGCCATAGTTCTGACGCGTCCATCAGACACTCGTGAGTAGACAGTCTGCGCAAAACTTTCATAGATTTAAGAAACCAGGGTCTAGTAATACCTTTAGTTAAGCCTTTTCTTTCATGAAGCTTGTTTGGCTAAAAGAGGTAATACCGTGACCTGGATCCTATTAACGATGACACTACGTCTTGTAAGGTTGCAGTGGTAACGAATATACACTTAGAAAAAAGGAGATCCATTGCGATACAACAAGCTCGGAAGAGGGAGGACACCCCATTCTAGTCGTCCAACCACTTGAAGCCTCGAATGAAACGTTCATGGCCATTTACTTAGGCCAGATCGCAAAAGGGTTTGAAGAAGAATGCTCCCAAGTGGAGCTTCCATTCGAGTTAGATCGTAGAGCATGTGCAGAGAAAGTAAAGAATGCCCACCTCTTCCTCTTCCTTGTTTAAGAAAAAGCCTAGCCTTGTTGCGTGCTTGCCAAAAAGGCAGTATTCAGTGTTGACACCTATTGATGTGCTGATCTGCAGTCTTCTTAGTGATATCAAGCTCTTCATATCCATCTTGGGCCGAAACTAGTTTGTAGTATAGCACGTGTTAACATAAGAGACCCCAAGGTTAGTCCTTCAACGAAGGACATGTCTAGATTCTATGCTTGACGAATTCATCAACCTTACTGGTATCTCTCCATGATCTGGCTCTGCCTTCTCGTCAAAAAATAAGCGGCAATCTAGAACTACTTTTAAAGTTAACGAGACTGACTTTAAGGACTTAGGGCTGCCTTGCCTGTCCGTAAAAGTGAGAATGTCAAGCCAGGACAAGGGTTCTTTTTGCACCATTATTTGCGCTAGGAAGTGGTAAAAGGAAGGAGAGGGTAAGATTTAACTCCTCTCTTCCCCACCTTTGATCTTGAAGCCATCTATGAAGAACGTCATAGGCCCTTTCTCCGAAGTGATGCCATCAAACGATCTGTTAGAGATGGTGACCGGGACACAGTTTTTGCAGAATGATATTGCTAAAAAGATGTCTTATGAGCTGTAGATAGGTCGGTACCAACTTTTAAGTTGAAAATGAGAAAGGTGGCCAAAAACTTCTTACAACTCCTGGTAACCCTGTTACCCGACTTAACCATCAACATCCGCCTCCGCTATATATACCCGCAACTATCGCAGAAAAAATTATTCAAAACTCTGTTGTTGTAGGAGGCAAACTGATAAGAGCCACTGAAACGACAACGCAACGCTTAGCTTATCTTTCGCAAACAGAACAACACACACAACATGGAGGAGAACGAGAACTTTATTTCCTCCTCTTCCTGTGCGCGCACAGTGTTTTTATTTATTTTGATTTTGATTTTTGTTTTTGTTTTGGAAATTCTATATTTGCAACTCGATTTAGATAAAAATAAATTCTTCTGTTAGCGCGAAGCACTTTTGAAGTTCATTAATAGAATCATCACTCAAGTCTAGTGAGACCTTGCGACGACGAGTCGACGACTTAGCCGCATGTGACAGCTGTGCTGTGCCACGATCCCAGGGCAAATATTTAAATGATGATGAGCTACGCGCGGATACGCGGTCTGCAGTGCTAAATTAGATTTGTCAACATTGCGGTGTGCGGCATGCCAGCGGATTACCCTAGATACGAGACACACCAACACACACACACATACAGTGTGTGGTATGGGGTGTGTTTAGATTCGAATAAATGGATGAAACGCGCTCTCGCGTATTTTTAATTCATGAATCGGATGTGATAATTATGAATGAATTAATTTTTGTATTGTTATTGTGGTTGTATAGGTTCGTATCTGTCGCTAGATGCGAGCGAAAAATGTTGATCTTGTTTGTGGAAAAAAAAACACAAAAGTTTTATTTTTGGCGGGGATTTCTGAGACCTTTGAGTCTCTGGCCAAAGTACAATTTGTTTGGATTGGATTAGCATCGGATGAAGCGCAGCCCTCAAATCTGTTCAGGTCGAAGCTGTCACAATGACAATAAAATTTAAATAAAATCTTTAGACGCGTTTACACTTCGATGACATAAATTTGACATGACAACATCATGACGTAAGAATCAAATGTAAATGTCACAAAACAGTTAACAAAAGAAATTGTTTGCAATACTCTTTGAGGTAAGTTTGACAGTTGTCCGACAAAATAAGAAGCTTTCACCTTTTATCACTAGGAAGGGAATGTTTTTAATGACAGATGACAGATTTTGACAGGTACAAAGTACTAGCTGTTAACGATAGATGGCGCTGATTAAAACATCAAAAATTAATAAAGAGTGGAAAGTGATCCACGGTTAGCTTACGATCGAGCTGACTGAAGACGCTTGTTATTGAATGTCTACTTCGGACTGCAGTGCCATCATAAGTAAGACACGGTTAGAATTGTGAAATTTTTGAGCTAATATGAGCGTCTATATTGAGTCTATGAACGTCAGTTTTCCCGTTCAGAAAATATGCTTCTCCGAGCCTCTATACATACATATAACACATAAGCTTAGCTTAGAAGAAATGTTACCGATACTGCTTACTCTTTTTCTGGCGATTCAGTTTGGGATGACCAGGATCTCAGGATCTTAATCTTCTTGTTTACAACCAAACCCACTAAGCTTAAGGTTTTTGGCACCCAGATTGTCAAAAAAAAAAAAAAAAAAAAGCCACCGAGATGGATACGTCCTTTAAGAGAGAGTGCTGGATAGATATGGTGCAAATGAAGGATTGGTTCTTCCTCTTCTACGTCCCTGCAGTCACCTCGGATCATCAAGCGAACTCCTAACTATGATTCTCCGAAAAAGCAATATGGGCTTAAGTTAGGTTAGGTTAGGTTATAGGGTTGACAGGGCTAGGAAAGAGGGATGGGTTTACAAATTGGATACATTTTCAAAGAGGCAATGGGGAGAAGTGCTTTATTCCAAGATCAACATGCTTGTGTAAGAAGTGCATCCACAGTTCCAGTTGAATCAAACTGTCAAGGGAATACCCCTTACGTGTCTTCAAGACTGACTCAGAGTTTTAAAGAAGACGAATGATGACGATGAAATCGTTTAAGGTAGCGCTCATATCTTTTATGTGCGACCTCATATCTTTTTATGGAGTAACAGCCATCGGTATACCACTACCGAAAATGGTTAACGATCTTCCGCTCCGAGTAGTTTATTATGCCTAAGCGGTCACTACCTTTCTTAGAACTAGACCCAGGGATATCATCGCTTATCAGTTGGGACACTCCGTTTCGTCGAATCACTATTGCTTTCTCCAAAATCTAAACAATGAATTGCATCACTCTCAACGAATGATTCATTCAATCACGGCGACCCAGTCTAACCATCGATATTAAGTGTCAAAAAAAAACTTTTTCATTTACCCCCAGACACAACCTCAATTGTGTCATTTCAATTAGACTTCGTGTTGTGTACTTTGCATGAAAAATCAATTCTTCACGGCCCCACCCATTTAGCGTGTCTATCAAGCGCAATTTAAGCAGAAAAAAAATTAGCGCAACTCTAATGTGTCTCACTTTCGTCTGGCTGTGTTCAAAGAGTTCATTTGAATGAAAATGAGCACACTTCAATGACTTCTTTTATATCTGGCAATGATATGTATGTATGTTGTGACTGACGGTCGCCTTAAGGTGCAACAACAACAGAAAATGTTAAACAAAAGGAAGAAATAAAACACAGGAAACAATAAACGTGTGTGTATAAGCAAAACGTCTGCCATTTTGACGTTGCAAAAAGTGATAAGAAATCCGTTGTCGGACGCAAAAGAATAACAAATTACTACTCCTGTTGTGCTGACAATTCAAATATTTGCGAACAATGCCACGTAATCGAATTCTTCAACACGAAGCACGAACAGTAAGTTGTTCGTCCTTTAGAATGTTGATCGTAAACAAAATGTGAAAACGTCATCAAATCCGGGATGGTTACGATAAGATATTCAATCATGTACTTTGTGAGTATCAATTTGTTAAACGTCAAACTTTAGGAAGCGAAAGATAGGTGGATCGTTAAAAGAGATAAACATATGTGAATAGAATTTTCAATAGAACTTTACAACTGTCAAATAAAATTGTTGCTTGAGCATGCAATTAAGCTCTTTTGTGAGCTTTTGTGCAAAAACTTGCCAAATGTCAAAGATCTCTCTATGAAACACTTTCCACGAGGAAACTGGCTTTGTTTTTGAGAACCTAGGAGGATCTTCATACAGCGTACGGTATATCTTAACAAACACCTTTGAAATGCTCTGGGGACTATGGAAGACTCTGTGAAGACTATGTAAGTGTCCAACTGTTGGCGGCGATAAATATCAACACAAAAAGAGAACATACGACAAGGAAGTGTTTCGCAGTGTTGTCGCCCTCTCCGCAAGCTTCACATTGTTTAGCAAAGGCATAGTGTCTCTTTATAACGCCAATAAGTTGTCTGCAGTCTTTTTTGCTGAGGGACAGCAAAAATTCGCGAACGAACTTTTTACAGACGCCGGAAAATATCTGTTTAGACTGCCTGCATCCTGGAGTGTCGCACCACCTACAGTCGTGTTCGCTAGAAACCCAAGCATCGATGGAAGCTCTAACCGAAGATAGGGGAAAACGCAACGTGGGTTTAGGGCCGAAAAAATTCTTCTCTGAACCTTGAACCTAGCAAGCTCATCGGAGTAGGTAACTGCGTTGTATCCACACGTTACAAAAACAAAGCTTGTGTAGTAAAAAGTAGCGGACTAAGAATGGAACCTTATGGCACACCACTAGTTTTATGTGTTTTGACATTTCTCAGCCTACTACTGTGACAAGTAGTACGCCGTTTCCTTGCCTAGGAATCCAGATAGCAATCTGACTTTCTCCAAATAATGGATGTGATGCATGCATCTAACATTCTGGATGTGCGAACATCGACTCTGACCATTTCCTTGTTGCAGTCAAATTCTGTGATCGTAGAACATACACCAATCACGAAACGCTAACAACGAGTTGACCTAGTATCGCACCGCTATTAAGGACGTGACTGAAACCACTTTGGACTACCGCCACGGTGACACTTTAAGCTCTACACAACGACTGTCGAATTCGGAATCCTGTCAAAATGTTTGTGGTTGTATAGCGCAACAGACAAAGCTTATCCGAACTTTTTCAAACAAGCACCGGATTTCGTCAAGGAAATGCACTGATGCACACTGATGTCAACACGGAAGGCACTATCTTTTACAAATCCGTCCAGCTGCTGAGATATGCAGACGATATTGACATAGTTGGGAGCTCCCAGCACGTCGCAAGATAATTTAAGGTGCAGCCACATGAGGACAAAACCAAGTCTATGTTGACAACAAACACAGAAAGTAATCTCAGAGTCAACATCAACGCTCCGCAAATGACATCCCAGTGCCGATTCGACGAAGCCTGCTACTTCCGTTTGACGACTTGACTCAAGCCAAACACACATTCAATACGAATGCAACAGATGGCTTGCAAAGAAATGAAGACTTGAAACGGAGGTAGGCGGAATCAACTGCAACTGAGTATACGCCTACATCGGGAAAGTGCTGAAGATGAAGAAGAGAGAACAGGACATCAAGGTCTTAGAAGATTGGTGCCCCATAGAGGGTAAGAAAACTCATGCAAAAAGCGAATCCGAGGTGGGATTACCTGAAGATGGCTAGGGTTTAGTCGTTCGATTTAAGGCTCATAACGTGACGTACAAATTTGATGCTCGACAAAACGCTGATGAAAGATAAGTAAGAAAGCAGAGTAGACATTGAACTCCCGTATCCCGTATGTTAAAAGCCCGAATGGAGGAGATACAACCGGGAACTCTATAAGCTACATCAACATATAGGTGTAGGTACCTTACCGAGTCCAAAAAGTCAAGACACTTGGACAACATTGTCTCGGGCACATCGAGCAAATGGACATCAATGCTCCAGTTAGAAGGATCTTTTGAATGGTAACCGTGGGATTCGAGATTGCAAGGAAAACCGAACTTTCTTTAAAAAACCAAGCGACTAAGGATGTCAGAAGTCTTTGTCTGGAGAACTGGAAACAATGCGCCCGGGATTGACGAGAATGGAAAGCTGTAGTGTCTTAGGATCGAGAAGTTGGTGCCAAAACGTCGGTAAAAGTTGGAAATGGTTCATGGTTCAGCCTTTTTCAAAACTCATGCTCATTTCTTTTACAGTAAGACGCCCTTCAAGATGCTCGTCAAATCAACCTTTTATGTGAGTGTTTTTCGCAGATGTTGTGTGGATCTTTTAGAGTGGGCTTGTGACACATCACGTAACGTCACGCCACACAACTGACACTTAAATGTTTTTTTTTTTCAAAGAAATATGAGTCTTTACTTTCCATTTAAACCGCCTGATAAGCAGGTTTGCTGTTTGTCACATTTGTGACCTTGTGCCCAAAAGCCTTAAGCAATCTCCAGAAAACACTTCCCATCCCTTGATTCCCTACATCAAGTGAGGGCGACAGGAAATCCACAAAAGAACATTTTGAATAACGCGCCTTCTTTGTGTGTTTAGGTGTTTTGTGTGAAAACCCGAAGGGGTCACTCCATAGCACTTAGGTACACGTCACCTCTAAATCGCATTAGTATACGACAACATCCTGGGAACCTACCAACTGCGCACTTTGAATGTGTTTCACTTGCTTTTTTTTTTTTGATTGAAAATTAACCCATGTCAAGCTGCTTAGATACGACCCCATGTATCGCGTTACCTCGCTTGATATTCATTCATGACAGCAACCAAGAAAAAATAAAAAATAAAAATAATAAGAACGCCACGGTACCGTTCAAATCTAATTCTATTGTTATTGTTGTTTGTGTGTGTGTTTCTATGTGCAATCATTGAACGGCGTCAGCAAGCAGCAGCCATATACAGTATCCCGCCCGCCATTTGTTGCGCCATTATTATATTTAATCATTTGTTATTGTTATTTTGTTTACTGTTGTGTGTAGCGACGCTGTTGCTTTGGATTCGCGGGGGGATGCAGATGAAGCCCGAAAGGGCAGACGATGAATTTATCATTAAATGACTTGGTAGTGCGCGCATTAACACAATCGCATCGGCCATACCAAGACCGCCATCATTTTTTCAGTTTAAAAATTTCTTATTATCACCAAAAAAAAATGGAAGCCGTGTGCTTTTTTTTTTCTATTTTGTTGCAATTTTTTTTGTTTAGAAGCAGGCAAGCGTGTGCATGATAAGACGACGAAATGCAATCAACCAGGACAAATGGAAACTATTTGCATCCACATCTGAGTGGAAGAAAATGTGGAGCGGGGAAGATTAGCTAACTCCTACGTTGTCGCCCTGTGAACTGTATACTGGAGGTGGGTCTATTAGTAAGGAAAAGACGATGACTGTCCTAGTTTACAGCATCTATTCTATGAGAATGTGAGAAAACTTTACGACGCAAAGTTTAGTAGTTTTGACATGAGTCATGACCATGAGATAAGTTGAAGTCTTGGTCTTATGAGTGGGGATAGTTATGGCGAAAATTTTAAAGCAAAAGATCTGTACTCTCTTTCGTGGGAAAACATCTCTGGGTCCAGTAGAGCCTATAACAGGTGGGAATAACCGAGCTATAAAAACAGAGAAACCTAGTCAAAATGAGGTCAGTGGATCACGAGCTATAAGCGAACATACAGACAGAGAGACAAATTTTATAAAAAATTCGTCTCTCTGTCTGTATGTTTGCTTATAACAGGATTGACCCCTTCCTGTCTCTCGACATCTTTGAAAGATGGCTGCAGTCGGTTGTCAAAGATCTTAGTTTTAGGGAAATACAAGGAGAGACAAAGGAGATGCTTGCGGGTTGTAGTGATGGGGAAACACAGAGTAGTTCATTCCACTTTCGTGTTGTTCGGCTAAAGAAAGAATAAGTCCGAAAGTAGGCTTAAGGGTAAACTCATGAACATTCGAAGCATGGAACGTATTTCGAGTGAAATGTTGAATAGACGGAATCCAACTTGCTAGGGCACTCTTTGTGGAAGAATGAAAAAAACAATGAGACCGTGGTATTCGTGGTAAGCATTATCGCTTTTCACGCTGAAGGTTCCAGGTTCAACTGCTGATTTTCAGAACGTCTTCTGCTTGAGATACAAATATAACAACAGCTTGTATGTATGAATAGTTTGTACTGTGCTAGGTTTGATTGATGGATTTGTTAATCACTGGCCACCGAGGCAGAGGTGTATCTTTCGCTTTGTCCTTGCGTCTTTCAGGCGGAATTACATGCCATCGATACCTGCGCCACTATTATTCTCGACTCCGACATAAAGGGCGTCACCATCAATATATTAACCGATAGTCAAGCAGCGCTCAAAGCACTGAGTTCCCATTACTTTAACTCAAAAGCCGTTCTAGGCTGCTTCAATACTCTCCAAGACCTCTCAAAGTGAAATAAAGTCAAGCTCTGGTGGGTACCAGGACTCAAAGGAATTGAAGGCAATGAAATTACCGATCAACTTGCTAGGATAGGCTTTTTAAAAAGGTACAAAGGTGCCGCTTTCTGCGGCATCCCTACTTCCGCGTTCAGAATGAGTCTTGACAGCTGGGAAAAACGAAACTTCGTATCCTACTGGAACAACACTCAAGGACTCAGACAAGCTAATAGGGCCATCCGACCCCTGAACAAAACCACAAAAAAAATTCTTAACCGTAAAAGGGACGATATCAGAAGACTTGCCGGCTTCCTCACCGGTCACTGTAGCCTCAGATATCACTTAAATAAACTTAATATAGTTCAGGAATCTGAATGCAGACTCTGCTTAGAAGAAGAGGAATCAGACGAACACGCACTATGTGATTCGCAGTGCCATATGCGTCTGTCGCAGAGCCTAACCAATAATAATAATCATTCGAGATTGAAGCTACAGAGAAGCCAAACAAACTTAGCCGACTCAAAAGAATACAACAGAAAGCCTACAAAAGACAAGCGTACAATGTGGCAGTATGTTTGGCAGAGACAATCCAAGATTTCTAAGAATGGCAAGTTGCAATCTATCCAATTCAGACAACCAAAGCTTCCTTATAGGCTTCATGGATTGTAAAAATTGTATTCTACAGCTCACGCAACAAGACCTTGTCTGACTTGCAGAGGTTACCCGCAGGAGGTTTAAGAAAGTCTTTGGACCCACAAAAAAAAACCTTTCAGTTAGCCGATTTAAAACTAAAAAGGACAAACGATTGCGAATGCCAGTTGGCTTGGTCTGGAGAACTGGAAGCAGCGCGTCTAACATCGAAGAGGATGAACGGTTGCAAAGAGTATGAACAGATCAACCAATCTTAACTGCTACGTTTGGAAATCTAAATGGTTTCAGGAGTAAACTGGGGTCTAACCCTAGCACTTAGTTGTATCACAATGGACCTACTCCCGGTCTAAATGCACCTCATCTCTAGAGGAACACATCAACCAATCGTACACGATGGAGGGCAGACCCTAGAATCCACAAAGGATGATGATGATTCGTGAAGAAGAGCTTGGTTTTGATCTTTGCTAACATAGAAAGCTACTATACCTATAGATGGCGCTTTCTGTTGACAAATCAATTTTATCCAATTTTTATCTAATCACACAACATATTGCCATAAACATGTTCAATAAATAATCGAGGACACAGATATGAAATTTTACTCGAAAAAAATTCCATAAAAGATGTTGCAATGGATAATTGAAAGTTTCCCTCAATTACTCGTTGAATAGTTGAGAAAAAAAAAGTATAATTATGTGGGCGTGACACCTCCTCTCCTCCGGCATAGAAGAGTGTGATTGCATTAAATTGTTTTTACCTAGATACTTTGCGATCTGTAGATTGATAGGTACAAGTATTTTTTTTTTCTACTTTTCCCTATTTGTTGTGCCTGCCGCGCCACTTCACTTATCGTCTCTCCCGTCATCTATCTTCTTTTTTTTTTGCAATCAATCGTGACCAGAACCCGCATTTAGTTGCATTTCAGCAGAATCATTGCACCCGCGCCCGCATGCATAACAAAAAAATAAAAATCGATTTCACAATGCCCAATTAAAAATAAAAATGTAAATTGTATCGATAACTGCTTTCAAATGCATTATTTACTACCCACCAACCACACTCTCGCCCGATTTGCTCACTTTTAGCCGGTCTTACTCGAGTGGAAAAACTACTCGCATGCGTACCTTTTTCAGGCCACTTCTCTGACCAGTCAAATGATCGACATTTAAATATAACTTATAACGGAATGTTTTGGGCTAGAAAATTCCTAGATAGATACACAATCACATCACCATCATCCCACAATAGATACTATTTACAATTGCAGCTACGATGCGCATTCCTGCGCTGATGCATGCATACCACGGATAGAAACATAATGTAAATCGAAAAGAACATGAAAGAAGAAAGCAAAAGAAGAAAACTTACAAACGATACATGAAAAGAGAATAAAATTGGTTTGCAAAGTTAATGGCCTAGGTACCCGGGGGATGGGAGTAGAAATATGGATAAACCCAAGAAGCTTGGCTTGAGCCACGCGGACATGAGTCGAAATGAAAAGAAGAAGCAATAAGTGGACGTAACTGTATAATCAGTCATAATAATGTTATAAATAATGATCCGTTAGGTTTTTCTTTTGCGTTGTTGATATTTTTCCCCATTTTGGATCGCGGTCGCGGGCCACCACTGAGGCACACTGACTGCCCAATGTAGGTATCTCTACGATGTCTGTTTGTATCTATACAGTTGAAATTCTCTTGAGGGGATTTTCTTTTTTTTCTTTTTCTATTATTCTCTCTTGTTGTTTTTTTCTGTTCATTTTGAATGGAATTTCTTTGTATTAACCATTGTATTACGTTAGTTATGCGCGAGAGGGGAGAGGGGACAAGGAAATTGAATGGACGTCACGTCACGTACTTGACCAATGATGATAATAACACGATGAAATTAATGAATTGTATTTGTTTACTTCGGTTACAAAATGGAGGCAAAGTGACAAAAAGAAGTTTGACGTATAGGTACATTGACAGAACTACTCCCAACTACTGTCAGATTGGCAAATCCCACTAAGGTGTTCCCATTGAACTTAATCAGAAATTTGGACTTTCTCCAATCAACTTGCGGGCTAATCGAACCAATCTAAGCTTTTTATAAAGTGGTGAATGCTATTGACGTCAATATCTGTCAGATCGTCGAAAAAAATGAGCCTCCAGGTGCGGTAATCTTCTTTGGGACTGAGTTGGGTAGGAAAAAAGAAAATTTGTGAGAGATTCCTCCTTTGAAAAGAGGCCTAGCCTTTTAGCATGTGAACCCAAATGACAGTGTCCCGTGAGGACACTGATGATGAAGCTGCTTTGAGGTCCTTTAAGCATTACCAGTCTGTTGGAGAGGGTTAGATCTAATTTGACCAGTTAGGTTGGACAGTTTACATATTGTGCCATGGTTCCATCTACTATTGGCTGGAGTAAGTGTGATTGGGTATACCAAAGTGTAACTTCTCTGACAAATCACCGAGGATAGTCCATCTTCTATTGAGCTCGTCAGTCTTGCAGTTTCCTGGAATATCTCTATGAATTGCTCAGTAATCTCAGTGAGAGACGAGTTAGCACGATAGCAGGGATTTCATTGTCTGTAAAGATGGAAATATAGATATAGAATAGGATTTCCTTAATCGCCATTAACACATCCGACATAGGGAATATAGCTCGCTCTTCCCTGTTGCTGAAGTAGCTACTATTCAAACGTTTAGCTATTTTCATTCATCGAATCGTGTCTGTATCTTCCCTGCTAACGAGCGTGTCGGATTTGTGTCAATCTTTCAGCATCAAATGTGAAAACAGTTTTCACAGGACATCTCAATGGTCTTGGATGGTAGTGGGCATTGAAATTATGAAAGATGGTCCACTGATGGATCATTTAGTATGTCGATATTGAAACTCGATATTCTTGAGTTGGATCTTCGAACTAAAGCAGTAAGAATCTCCTCCTTTTCTATTTCGAACGTCCAAAAGACTGCTTCAAAATCGGTGACTTTCAGAAGTTTCTAGTCCATCACGCTCTAGTTCAATGGAATTATAAATAAGTTCAATAGAAAGCAACCAAAGTAAACGAACGGGGTTTCCCACTATAATCTGATGACAAGTTCTGGAAAAGGATCATTATACAAAATTTAATGATGTGAAAACAACAATTTGTTACAGCACACCTGGTTATCATTTAACGTGTCAATAAAATAAACCCCATCGTCGTAACCCTATAATATTTCGTTCACTGTCACTATTTTTTTTTTTTTTTTTCCAACTAATTACACTTCATTTCAGTGAACAACATTTCACAGTGCTTATGCCTTGCTTGCATTCGTATTAGTTAATGCCATTTTGATTGATCACTATTGTCATTTTGACAGTTAATTGCTGTGCTCTCCTCGCTTTGAGTGTAATTTAAACGTCAAAATAAACCACCAAACAACAAAAAAGTGGTGGTGTTTCGTTAATTTTTGTTGCATCAAAATGTAAACTGTAAACAGAAAAATGAAGGCAATTTCAAAAGAGAAAACAGATAACAAGATCCAAAAAAAAAAAACATAATTATGGTTTTTATTTTATCGTGAGATAAAGAACACCCTGTTAATGGGTTCATCATATGGTTCAACTGGACAGGGATGTTTTTTTTTTGGTTTTTTTTGTCCTTCAATAAATGGATAATTTGTTGACGAACCAATTGGACTTTGTAAACATATGGTTGAAGAGACTTACATACTTGGACCTCTGGCTCATTGCAGTCAAGAACACGAAACATATGGACGTGGGTTGAGATTTATTGTCTAGTGGTTGGGATAACGTCAATCTCAATTGTAGGTGTGCATGATCAACCTCTGCAAAGGCTGTATCAACAAAGACGAGGAAGAGGACACAACGCACTTCCTCTGCGACTGCCCAAGTCTCAGTAAAACCAGGAAATCAACCCTAGGTGCATACATCTTTTGCAACCCGGGCCAACTGTCAACCACACCTCCGAAGGCCATTCGAAAAGTTATTCATACTAGAGATTCGGGATGGTTTAGCACCCATAGGCGAAACTTACTTCTTCTTACTTCGAAACTGGTACCATGACCACTGATCTATTATCTTAACAAGCTCTGGTTGGAGGATCAGGGAAGTGTGGAGCACATCTTGTGTGAATGCTTAAGTTTTGATCGAATTTTTACGAATGGAGCGAAAACTCGGCAAGGGTCAGTGGCAACATAGGATTTTATCATTCCTTAGGCGAGCATACATCTCCATTCCATGCGACGACGACGAGGACGACGCCAATGACGTACATGTATTGTGAATACTAGATGAAAGATGACGGAATATCACGTCTATAGTGAGATCCAGCCTGCGATCAAAGCCTTCCTTAAGATCGTTGTAGATTGAACTGCTAAGCAACCTGGCTTAGGTTCGGGTTTTTCGCAGCACCAACGTAGAAAGAGACACGAAAAGGAGCCCAAAACTTGTGGTCATTTTCGATATACCTCTGAACATAGACTTAATCACTTTCGCAATGCAAGACCTTGCTACATTCCGTCGGGAAACTGAACTCATTTGTTTGAGTCCCACGTCACAATAGGTCTGCGACAAACTTGTTAAAGGAGGATTTTTCAAAACCCGAACCTGACTGAGGTGCGCCTGTGTCCATTATTAAATATACGATTAAACGGGACACATTTTTACATCATTTCGACGTCAAAAAGGGTCATTGCGATGACTCATTACGTTGATCATTTATTCGTAGCTTAAGGCTTTCATCAAAAGTTAAGTCTCACGTAAACATACCAACAGATGGCATGACTCTAGAATAAATAGACGAAGGTGACCTTATAATGTACAGCCTAAGTCGGATCTCAAAGGATCCAATGTGTTCCTCGGTGTCGGCTACTGAACCAACCCGAGTTCCAAACGAATCTAACGTTGTTTTTCGATGGCTTTTTTGACCATTCGTCCAGATCATTGAAGAAGTGTTCTCCGAGGTCCAACTTTCCATTTCTGGCAAGACTTTGGCATTCACATAGAAGGTGGAATGTACCCTCCTCGGCGTCTACTTCGTTGTACTCAAACACATTCTCTTTAGGTTGACCGTCAGCAGGTTGTGACCTGTCATAATGCCTATAAGAAGTGATAGGTGACTTCTGTTGTCCACAGCGTCCTTGAGGCATAAACAGGACTTATCTGACAGTTAAATGGGCCAATACTAGTCCGAGACCAGTTCAGTTCAAACTGATTGAAAGGGTAGACCCTCTCATTGACATCATTTACTAAGCTTCCTCCTTTGCCGATTAGACTTGGCACGCATTTTCTTCCCTTCTTATCAGATGTCGCCAATATCCCTCTTCAAGTCGAAGTATTATTTCAATTTCCCCTTGAACCCTCCCCATCTCAAACGTCACTTTATTCAACGAAATTCTATTGAAAGTCAATAAATTCACAACACTGTCTGTCTCGAGGCATCATAATTCTTAGTCATTGGGCACAAATAGTGTTTTAACTTCTAAGAAACCTTTGTCAAGTTCTAACTCGACACTATTTAGTTGTTAATCGATCTAACCACAGCCAAGAAATCCCAAATGTTCTCCCATGACTCACAGGCAAATGGAAGAAGCCGACAAAGTATAACCAAAAAAAAAATGAAAAGGGGAAAACCTCAAATTGAATTGTAAATATGTACGAACGTGCGCTTTTTGACGTTTAAAACCTGAAACTGTCAGACCACACAAAATCAAAAAAAGAAAATAAAAGACCAAAACCGGGAATTTCTCTTTTTCTAAAAGGAATCGGACATTCCAATCGTCTACCTTACCTCTCAAGAAGGACTGAAGATGAGTATATGTACATAAAATTTTACGACTTCCTTTGAAAGTTCTCCAAACCGTGTAGCGTTGGTGGGAAGTGGCCAGAAAAAAAAAACAATTTTTGCACAAAAACCAAAGACCCGTCCTAGAGTAGACCGACTAAAACGAATTGATATTCAAAAAGAAGATACTGCCAATCAAACAGAGCTCTGTGAAGCCACTTTAACTGTGTTTTTGTCTTCTTTCCGACATATGGACAGACGATCTTGACACAAACGAAGACGAATTGACCAAAAAGAGCAACAAAGTGTTAGAAGAATGCCCGCCAGAAATGGGAAACAACATACTAGCGGTATGCGCGATGCTTGAAGTGATTTTAATAAAAGTCTAATAAATTACAAGTTGCCGGTCCGTTGGGTATGTAGGCTGTGCCAAGTGTACGTGGAATGCAAAGCAAATATCATTTGGGTTTTTGTGCAGTGTATCTTTTGGATACGAAGAATGGAAAAAAAAATAAATAGTTTTCACGCTTGACGTAGACGTAGTTTAGTTTGGATTGTTTGAGGCGGAAACTTTGTACAAAACGATCGTTTTGTTGTATCACTCTGATTAGTTGTGTTTTAGTTAACTTGTGAAAGGTTTGAGAGAGGTTGCGTAAAGAAATTAAAAAAAAAAAACTTTGAAACTTTCTATTTGGCATCACTTTTTATACAAATAGGGGTTAGGACTACACCTAACTAGGAAGATTGTGAGGTAAATTCATACAGTTCGAATCGCGAAATTAGTTGGAGCTCACTTATCCCAAACAATTTCTATGTGCTCTAAACTTGGCAGCACTTGTTGCATACACACATTTTGAATGTAAATAACGTACTTCATCGATCAACCAGCAGAAATGCCCTTCATTGCAGCTCACCAAGCTAGCTCAGGCTGCTTATGCCAAAAGATTTCTGTAAATTAAGATGGCACTTTGTATTTGGCAGCACTTTCATGTATTCTTTGGATTTTGCTAGAGTCTCCGATGGATCTGATCCTACGACTTAGTTGCCGCGCCAACGAATTAAAGTCGACAAGAAAACGACGCCTCGATGACAAACACAGAAACGTGTTAAAGTGAACATGAACTTGGCAGCACTATACGTTCCTTAAATGTTGACCATCACAGTTTTGATTGCGCAACAAATTAGCACAGCGGCACACTTAACCATCGCTAAATTAGTTGAAGAACTCTTACCGCAAACAAGTTTTATAAACTGAAAAACTGCTTTATATTTGGCAGCACTTTTTGTGGGTGTATTTACGGCCCGATCCATGTCAAAATATACGTCAAATACGATGAAGGGAGTAAAATTGACGCTTCAAATTCCTTTGTTAAGAGTGCTGTCAACGGTCACGACGGAAAGACTTTTTGCGTTGTGTCTGGCACATACGTTGCCTATACGCCTCTTCTTATAGTGAAGCAAGTTTTTAATCAATCTGTCAGTTGTGTACGTCGACGCAACGGAAAGAAGGGATTCTATTGGTCGACCCCTTTTGTCGTCAAGACTATTCCAAAACAGCATCTCTCTAAGCAGCAATGTGATCCGTGTATGGAAACTATAAGACTGGTGAGCTTGCCAGAGATGGCACTACATCTTAGAATTAGGCCGGGAAGGTACATCGTAAGCACAACTTTGGCTACTTGTAACGGAGGACTAAGTAAGCTAAATGGTACCAGCAAAGCTAACCATAAATCGGAGGTTGTCACATTGTGTCAAATTTTTTAACCTTATTCAAGATAAACCAACCCTTGTTGAAGCCCTCCTCTCAAACCATTGCCATTTTACTTCCTTTGTAAAGCCGTGCAGACCTATAAAATAAAAGACGGCTTGACCTTGAAAGTATACCCCAACCTGGTCCCAAGGCTTTCATTGAATTTCGGCTTCGAAACTTCATTCCTGTACTGGAATCTATTTTGGAAGAAGTCAAGACTAGGGAGCCCTTACTTCTAGATGGGAATATGGACTATTTGACAGTACAGGCAGTCAAGTGGTCATGACAAAACTGCTCTTACCTTGTGTTTGGATCCAAAACCAATAGAAAAGGCTACAAAACAATTGATTGGACTTGAGGCAAGCAACTGGCTTGATTCTGGTAAGGCAAGTATTATGAGAAAGAAACCGGTAAAGTCCTAGGAAGAGCGGCATCAGGAAAAGAGTTTATAGATCTATTGCAACTACAAGAGCTTAAAACATGTCACAGAAAGAAGGTGTTATGTGTCCCAAAGAGTCTAGAACTATGGACCTCTGGAACGAGCATCTTGTGCGTAAGAGCCCGGCTTATAAAGATCTTCATAGACAATTTTAACCTTGAAGATGCTTCGCCAATAAGTCTTAACTTCGCTGATAATAATCTATGCTTCACAGGCAGACTGAAGTGCTCACAACCTCTGCGGTAGACCGCTACAAACATGCAACTCATGGTGGACTTTCAGTAGACGACGGATTTTTCTCTCGACGGTGGACATTACAATGGGCCCACCTTTGTCCTCTATGATGATGGAAAACGTTGATAGAAGCTTCATTATGAAGTTGCAACCAAAGCTACAGCATTGGGGAAGACTGTCTAAAGCCTGACTGTTTTCTTGGCTTGACAAAGTTCACGTGTGAATATCAATCTGGGAGACCTCTTCCTAGAAGATTTTAGTTTTAGAATGATCCAGGACTGATAAAGGAAGATTGCGAAATTTACCCGGCAGCAGATAAAAACGACGGTCCAACGACTGAGGTGGCTGGGTCATGTAGAGCGGATGGACAGCAATGTTCTGGCCCGAAAAATCTTCGAATCCGTCCCCAAGGGACAACGCAGTAAAGGAAGACCGCGACTCAGGTGGTGCACGCAATTTGAAGGGGAACTCAACCAACGTGCGAAACTGGAGGCAGCCTAGCTAAAGTCGAGCTGGCTGGAGACGTTTTTTGGTTGAAGCCTAGGTCTACACCAAGGGGGTTGTAGCGTCGCCTTAAGATGAAAACGATTTAAGTGCAAGTAGCTAGCCAATTTCAAGTTGTTAAACCAATTTCAAGCAAACCAAGGGCAATTTGAGCCTAAGTAGGTAGATAGGTTGAAGAGGTGACTGCATCTCGTTGATGCAGCCTTCACTCACATTGTGTTCTTCTAACGTAGAAGTCTAAATGGGAAGATGAAGAAGAAAGGTCTTGAGCCTAAGTGTGTCCCCTAGGGGACACCTATTTTACCTTAATTGAAGTCGTACGGTAGTTTCGAGATGCTTATAGTTTTTATAGAGAATTTTTGGATGGGATCTATGAATCCAAAATGGTCTTTGAGAAGAATTGGTCTTAATTTTCAAGATTCCCGCAACTTGCGACTATTTTTCTGTACTCTGCCTTGCGAGATGGATTTCTCGAAAGGACGATAGATAATCAATGTAAAGAAAAAATGCTTTGTGTCTTTAGATACTAAGATAAGGAGCCTTATTCAATGGCTGAAATAACCTTTTAGATTTCTTCATGGATACATGTACATACCTCCTGTAGTGACAGCATAAGCTGGGTTTTGTAGTTTTTTTAACTGCTTGATGAACCATTCAGACATTCAATGAGCTCAACAAGTCCCTAAGCCTCTTTTTTAAAATGCAACAACAGGGTTGTGAGATTAGAAGTTCTCTTTCACACTTCAGGTGAAAGGTTCTGTCAAAGTGTCTATAAAGGTATGTAATCCCTTTGCCTTAATGGGATTTCACAATAGTCTACCCTTACACGAAGCAAAACGATTGTGTACAGTGTTTAGTACTTCTTTTAATGTAGTCTTACTCCAAATAAACACGAACTATCCTTGTTAATGAGAAAGTCCACATCAAATGTCTCTCGCATCACATATACGTAAAACCACATCCGCCCCCAGTCCCCATCCACTCATATCTGTTTGAATATCTCTTAACAACCTTTTACATCTTTTCAATTAAGATTAAGAACACAATGTCCTTCAGTGCTATCCTTTCTAGAATAACCTTCAACCAACCCTCCTCATTGAGTTGTCAACAACACCAATAAAGAGGTCCTTGGCCCCTCTTTTTCACCCAAAAATATCTGAAAGCATCCTTAACGTACGTCGTACGCAACCAGAAAATTTCATTTTTGTTTACACAATCAGTAATGAATTTCGCACATAGCACATGTGTGAAGTATCTCCGAAGAAGCGTAAAACAATATCTTTCAGATACATTTCATTATTAAAGACAACAAAGCATCCAGCCATCCTCCTCCTCCAGGGTAAATCGCAAAAAAGAGGTCAAAACTCATCATCCCACCACACCACACCAAGACGCGATCAATTAATTTTTTGGACTTTGCAACCGTCTCGCATCGCACCCCATCTGACTTCATTTTTAAATCAGTCTTTGACAACCCCTGCTGTGGTAGGTTGGGTTGCCAATTAAATACGAATTTCTTTCGCCTTTGTGAACCCGAAAAACAAAATGCAGACACTGACCGGCCTTCCAGCTAAATGTGTCTCAAGCAACATACAACCAAATTGGAAGCGAAAATAAATGGTGACGACCACGCGCAAGCGAGAGGCGAATATTTAAATTCATACAAGTGTCAAACTGTCAGTTTCCTGTCATAAGTTTTATTGAAAATGGCGGAAAATAAAGCAAAAAAAAAAAAAAGTGAAAGATACTTACGTTCGAAACACAAATCATGCATATGACACGTCGCTCGCTGTCATCATCATCATCATCATCATCATCATCATCAACATCAGCGCCATCATCAGTCGCATCGGTCTATTGTCATGTCATCAAAGGCGGCTTCTTGACATCAACGCATTAGCCATAGACTCACTTAACGTGTAGTTAGACGTCATAGAGACCCATCCATTGAGACTATGACACTACGCGCCAATTGCCAATTTGCCGACATCATCTCGTATTCTCTCACAGGCCTTCCTTATCGATTTTTCTTTTATTGGTACTTTGTCATGCTTTATGCGAAACACTGTCTTTGGCTGTCATAAATTAACATTTCACATCGTTGCGCCGCACCGCCACCCATGCGATGCGATGACATCTTGTAGGTCCACTTCAACTGTCCTACGGGTCGTTGTGTCATTAAGAGAACAATTGACGTGTAGTGTGACGACCAACAATCAAACGGCCTTAATGCTTTTTATGAATGCATGAGGACTGCAACTGGCTGTATACAGAGATTTAAAGACCCATTCTCACCTACGGTTCAATTGTTTAGTAGAGCATAACTAGGTCTAGACCCATTACTGCTCCTTCAACCTACAAAGCTTTTTACAAGGAATCTAGCAGCCAAAGGAGCTATCAGAGGCGACGTTTTTCTAGACATACAGCTTTGATCAAGAAGGGCTTATGCCTTGCACAGATTATAAGAAACCTCAGCATAACTTTGTCAAGAACTTATAAGTCTTCATAACAGACAGACAAGACTGGAATAAGTCTGTGACTGGAGCCAAAACACTGTGCACCCTTAAAGCAACATACTCCAATTTCATCAACTCAAGATGCCTTATGGCACACATCAGACAGTCTTGGCATTCTGACTATCCGGACAAGTTGGGGTAGAAGGTAACGAAACAGCAGACATACTGGTCAGGAACATCTCCGACAGACAGATCTTACCGGTCTTCAACGCACCTAAAAGCCTAATAGATGGCGTCATTCGATCATACACAAGTCGCATGCCATACGAGTTGTACAGCGACATCGACTTAGTCAGAAGAGTGATGGTCCAACTACAGAGCTGACTGGGTCATATAGAGCGGATGGACATCAATGTTCTGGCCTTGGAAAGTCTTCGAATCCACACCCGAGGGACGGCGCAGGGGATCTCAACCAACTTAGCGTGCGAAACGAGAGGCAAAGATCGAGCTGGCTAGAGACGCGTAAGCCGCCAAAGATGGAATAAGCTTAACAATTGCGACATATGGTCTATCTACAACAAGACGTAAGCAATGATCTCCTAAATCTTCTAGGTTACCAGGGATTTGAAGACCTTGCAGTAAAGATAGATCCATTGTGATACCACGCAAAGCACCGGAATTCCTATTTATTTCTAAAGGAAAATACTCTGGGTAGCTGTACCGGCCTTAAACCTTTAGACCAATAGTCAACGTTCTTTTATTTTGTAAATATCGAGCTTGGCTATGTCGCTGAGGTCTTCATAGAAGTAGTCCCCGAGGGTTATCCTTCTCAGCCTTGATAGAGTAGGGCAGGTGCATAGAAGGTGTGTTACTCTTTCTTTCTCCTCCTCGTCTCTACAGCTTCTACCGTGGGTTACTCGCCTCACTCGGATCTTCATGGATCCATTGTGATTCCTATTTCAAAGGGTTTAGTTGTGCTTATTGGTCGCCTCTGAGCTTTAAAATAGCCTTCAGTGGCATGATTGACAGTTTGCCCGGATCGCTTAAGAAGTAAGCGCCTAAGGTTGATTTCGTCGTTCTACTGAAGCTTGGACAGTTGCAGAGGTTGTGTATCGTGTCCACCACGGAGGTAGGTCTTACATAGGCCGCCAGTAGGTTATGGCTTAGATCACTTGTGCTAAGAACGATCTGTATCTTGTAGCCTTCCTTCCTTCCATCTTCCTTGATATGCGGCATGATAGTAGTGTGCTTCATCTTTCATCGGCAAGATTCCAATCGTATGTTCTGTTTTAGAATCCTCTATAGGGTTCAGGGCCGAGAAGTTGACCATTGTTTGGTTCAGTTTTGATCCTATTCTTGACAGTTCAGCTGCCTTTTCATTGCCGTCGATGCCTCTATGTCTTAGGACCGAACAGATTGTGACTTTTAACTATGGATTAGTGACTTGGCTATCGTTGTATATTTCAACGTTGTCATAGCTCTCCTTAGGCCTCCGTTTTCGCTAGAACTTCTGCTTGTTAAACACTGTCGTGGTTTGGAAGTTTCACCGATCGGGATCACTGAGTAGATGTCGTAGCCTACCCCTTCTTCCATTTTTGAACCGCTTTGATGAAAGTAGATGTTTTCTTGAGTTTAGGGATCCTTCCTCGTCTCAACGTTTTCTTGCTGGAATCAGAGGTTTCGAAGTTCAGGTCGAAGTCAAGGTATAGCGTTATTTAATCAGGTTTTGTCCCCAGCTTCGCCAATCGAACGAAGTGACCTATTTGGCCCTTTTTACAAAAAGTTTCATGCTTTCAGCCATAGGGCGCTCGTTAGTGCCATCTCTTTAGTGTATAGGTCGAGCGATCTAAAGTTAAAGAATCGGTTCGAGGGCTGCTGTCGGGGTCTTTCATATGCCACTGGTTGTTTCGAAGCATGCTAATCACTGTCGGCAGAGATCAACCCCTTTGTTCCACTACGCTAGTTTCGTTAAAATATGGTTAACAATTAAGACTCAAAGAAGTGGTGACAAAGCACCTCCCTGGAGGTGTGCCTCTGGAAACCAGAGTATGCCAATCTATCAAGCAATGTCCCATGAAGGATCCTACTACAGTGCTAATACATAACCTAGTAATAGTCAGAAGTCTTCCCGATTCCTTCAGATCCAGAACCAGGTTAGGCCAGATTTTATTCCTGTTTCCTGGACCACGACATGGAAAAGCGTCGCATCTGTCAAATATCTTCAAAGTGTCGTTTCAGTTGATCTAATTTCTTAGGAACTCTTAGCAGGGCAAGGGAAATTAGAAGTTCTGTAAGCAGAAAACTCGGGGCAAATATAAACTCCACAAATGACACCCTAGTGGAGATTCGACGAAGGATAACCTTAGGCAACCGCTGCTACTTCAGTTTGTCCAAACAACTAGGGTCCGAACTCCTAACTCGAAGGTCCAAAATCATGCTCTACAAAATCCCGATCTTGCCAGTCCTGCTTTATGGAGCTGAATGCTGGACGATAAGTGAGACAGCGGAGCAGATCTTGGGATCCTTCGAAAGAAAAATTTGAAGTCGAATATTTGGTCTGGAAGGAGGGTGTATGGAGGAGAAGACGAACTCTACGAGCTATAGAAAGATGTAGATGTAGTCCGGAAGGTAAAAATCCGTCGACTGCAATGGCTCGGCCACATCGAACGAATGGACGAGAATGCTCCAGCTAAGAGGATCTTTGAATCCCAGCCACCTGGTTCACGAAGCAAAGGAAAACCGAACCTCCGGTTTAAAGATCAGACAATCGCGGACACTAGTAACTAGAAGCAGCGTGCCCAGGACCGTGAAGGATGGAAAACGGCATTAGTTCAGGCTCAGACCCTCCAAGGGTCGCTGGCCTGATAAGAAGTAAGTAAGGAAGCAGAAAACAAGTTTGATAAATGCGTTCATAGCTTTGACTGTCATCTGCATCTTCTACGAAATGACGTCTCTATGAATTTTGACATTTCACTTGACCTAAAGTGACATTTACCAAAGACACAAACCCCTCATGTGAAACGCACAAAATTTTCTATTTTGTCAACATTTTGACATCACGAATGAAAGATCATGGCGTAGCAGCAGATCTTTCCATTAATCAGTGTCAAAATAAGTTAGGTATCTTCTTCTCTTCATTTTTTTTGTTTAAAACATTCATCCTGTTTGATTTTAGAAAACAAAATCCGTCTCTTTGGCGTAGTCAAAACGTGACTGACCATAATTAAACACGATTAACTTTTTCTCTGGAATCGAAATTCAGTTTTTTTTTATCTTCCTTTCCCTCTTTTCCTTTCGTTCTCTAATGAGTTTTCGGTTCAAAACCCGATTAAAGACTCATTCAGCTGTCATCGGTAGCTCTATGACTACCCTTCTCCCTCTATGCCTTTGAAGAAAAATTTCACTATTTTCCAAATGTAAGTAATGGCGGTGCAAAATGCGTCGTGCGGTATATTTCAAAACGCACTTCATAATAATTACAACCGTCCATTGATTGACCCGCATTTTTTTCATCTTTTTTTGTATCTTTTACTCGTAGCATGAGCTATTATAATCGATAGATACATTATTTAGATAAAAAAAAAACGTATAACTCCACCGGCATAAGGTAAGCGTAATCGTTTTCCCGGTGACTTAGGTGTTTTTTTTTTTTTGGAACTCGTATCTGTAGACATTTTTTTTAGGTGGTGGGTACGGTCAATCACCCGGATGCGTGTGAGAGTGTACCTTTGAAACGGATTTAATTTCGCTGCCGGCGCGTCAGAATGAGTAATGTAATGAAGTTGTACCGCCGCCGCCGCCGTCATATACATACGTAGTCACATTCCGCCCCCAATGCCAACAAATGTGGGAAGTCCACGTGCGAGTTTTCGAAACTTTAACAAAGTCTTTATGACGTGGCAAGTGAGTGGGGAAACACTTCTTTTTTTTTTATTGTTTTCTTTTTGATTGTAATCGTTAACGAGTTTTGAAAACGTTTTGGATTATGGTCGCCAAAAGTTATGAAATTAGGGGCGTACTTTTGAAAAAGAAGTTAACCACCGCCGCCGCTTGGGAATGTGTTGAGCGAACGCGAATTAAGTGTCCACAAGGGAATAGTTGGTTTAGGGGAAGTATTAGGTGAGAAGTTTATGACTTGATTTTAGCGGCTTTTAAGAGCTTTCGCTGATACTGACACACGTGCGTTGGATATGAAAGGAAGTTAGGTCAAGTGACATGCGACGCGTATACATATTTGAAATGGAAGTGGCAACGGAAAAGGGCACTAAGGTAGTAGGTGTGGCATGACATACACACTTATTATGGGTCTTATGGGAAAAGTAGGACTAAGTTTCTATGACAAATGTCTTGGAAAACTTCGACTGTTTACACGTTTTCACATTGCATCTGCCAAAGAACTCCGATTCCCACGTGTGGAATTTGGTTGGATTGCCTTTGGAACCGATCCAAATCTTCAATATTCGCGTTTTCTAAAACCTAGCAATGTATGGTGATTAGGTCATGGTGTCCCTCAGGGTTCACACTTTTCACCGATTCTTTTTTTTTTTAAAGGCCATCTCCGTACGAGACAAATAAAATCAAATGGATTTATGAAAAGCTATATCTTAAAACCCAAAGCGTGCAGAATTCTGTAGAATAACCCTTAATCCTTCGTTTGTAATGGTCTCATGTCTCGGCTCCCGTTTCCTTTGTGCAAAATTCAACATGCCTACCAGAATCTGCACTTCATGACTTAGTAACCAAAATTGAAAAGGAATTTTGTCTAGACATTGGAGAAGCTTCCGATTCAAGGGCAATAAGCATCATGAACATATGTATCTTCATCCACAGTTTGCAAATGAGTGGAAGAATAATCCAGATCCAGTATTGATAATGCTGGTATCTCAGCGTTTACAGTGAGAGACTGCCCCCTGGGAGGTGTCGAATCTGCCGCACAACCCAAGATGATAATCTGGCTTATACACATTGATTCTGATGGCCTAATGGACAAATACTAAATTCGACCGCCTCCAGTAGCTAGCTGCAACCTGCATGTCCGGATGCCATTACAACACTCCAACTGCTGCCCTTAATGTCGCCTTGGAAGGGAATGGAAGCTAAATGTAGCATCCATCGACTTTTTTTTATCCTAAGACCAACAGAGGAGGTCACTTATTCTTACATAGAGCACGACATAGCCTTTAGCACGTTTCCAGACAACCTGCTCCCAAAATGCAAACAGAATCTGGATCCGGAATTTTCAGAGAATCACCATGCGCAAACTTCTCAGTCAACTTTGGTAAAAACTTGTTCACATACGTAGCTGAGGCTTAATCTTCTCAGACAGTCTTACTTAAGGTGGCTCTATAGTCCGGGGTGGACCTGGACCTCAACCAAAAATTCTCAGACAATCAAGATGCCCTAGAAGGGCTTGACACTCTTGCCATCAAATTCAAGCTAGTTCTGAAAACTCATAAGATAATCGCTGACCTAAAGGGGAATGAAAAAGTCAAACGGGGGCTCCTCTGTAGGGTTAGGAAATCAGTCTTCATAAGACAATCCAAAAGGCATTTTCCTATAAAAATCCAGAGAAGTCTGGCTTAATACACCAGGACAAGCATGCTCAAAGCTGCCATCACAAAAAAATATACAATTTCCTTGTAAATCTCGATAGGAACGGAACGGACACCGCCGCCAGAACAAACACCTAAACTTCTTGCAGCAGATTCAAGCTGTAGGCTTCACTTTGAGTGTGAAAATACCTCCCTACGAATACAAATGGAGTGTGCAGCCTTCTTTCAGCTCAACTCAAGAAGAGAATCCTTGATGGTGAAGTTATTTCAAAACAAAAGATTGTTGTCGTCTACCCAGAGAAGTTCCTTTACTTCCTGACATCTTCTGGAGTAAAAGAAAAGCCTATAAGCGAATGCACAAGAGGACTCTGAAGAAAAACCGCAGTACCAAGGGCCTGATAATATAACCAAAACACAAAAGTCAGCTACATGAAGATTTAAAGGCGAGAAAACAAGATCTTTACTTTTATAGGATTATCTTTGACACCCACCCGATAGATCTTCTTTAAATCCACCCCCGAGAGACGACGCACCAGAGGTAGAACGCGACTTAGTGTGCAAAACTGGAGACGCTTCTTGGCCCACTCCGTACTGTAAGTAAACGACACCAAAGGCAGTCTCCCCCAATTAAATCAGTGTGACGGTATTTCTTACATTCTCAGACACGATGCAAGCAAAGGCTCTCCAATGCCAAATCAATTAAAAAAAATAAAATCGAAAAGTTCAAAGTTGAAACCCCATGACTCCTCACATGCCAAATCAATATCTTCTTCCATTTACTCAGGGGACCGGTCATAAATTCTCGTCTCGCTTGCACTCTGTCTTCGGCTACTTCCTAACCAGACACATTTATTACTTTCTACTCTCCTTCGTGTGTCGTGTAAGCGCTTGTTCCACAACTTATAACTGCTTTATCTTGGAGAAAAAGAAGAAGAAGAAGCAACTACATACAAACATCTATCTCTTCTCAATCACATTTGTGTTTCGATTTAGTTTCTTAGTTTCTTTTGCTGCATTCCATTCTATCTTGGATGCACACCAACACAAATACAGATGGATGGAGAGATTTTTTTTTAAAAAAACTTTTTAGTACTAGTTTTGTCCACCAGTCCACCGGTCGTGGACAGTCCAGAAGGGAGGCCAAAGACAGAGAAGAAGATTAGCAAAACTGGACTTTGCCGCAAGTATTTCTTTTTCAAACCGGAAAGTCGAGTTAAGTGACACCGCGCGCCATCTTCCAGGAGGATACACACAATGCACATACGAGTAGCATAATCAGCAAAAGATACACAAATTTGGCGGATGCAATCACGGAATTTTGTGCACCGGGAAAACCAGATTCGTGGGGTAGGTTTTGAATACATCAGAGGTACAGAGTCGAATGACGTGGGGAGGAGGAAGAACAAAATTTGTGTTTTTTTCAACTTTTTTTCACCAAATAAATTGGAAGAACCCACACACAAGGGTATCCAAGAAGGAACGCGAAAGATAAGACTCTCAGTTGGTTGTAGGTACTTGTGAGAGTTATCTTATCGCTGTGAGGTCATGTTAAACGTAATAGTTTTGATGTTTGCCTTGGCATAACACAATGCTTGTTGTCTCTTGAGATACATATGTTTGTATACGTAGACTAAGGTCGACTATGGGGGAATCACCTTTCGTTTCTGTATTGCTGTTGGCCACGCCATGATGATACGGTACAGTATAGGATTTTTTTTTTTTATTTTCTTGGAATCAATTAAAATATACGGTACGGATGATGTTCTGAGGCTTTGTAGTGTTGTTGTACGGTTGCTAAATTATAAATTGCTTGTTGTGACGCGCTTGCAAAATTGCACGTAGCACTAAAGCACACGAAGCACGAAGCAATTTTCGTTTTTATTTTTTAGATAAAGTTTCGTGAATGTGATGTTGTTTCCTGTTTTGATTGATGATTATAGATTGAGTTGTCTACTACACAAAACAAACAAGTAATTGGATAAACCTTGAACAAGTGAACCGGAGACTAAGAATGAAGCTTATCTCTTGAAAAATCTAACTAAATCCACAGTAGTCATGCTGAATCGAAACCATGAATTCAGTAAGGATTACGAGTTACTTAATCTGCTTTCGATTTTAAAGGATACTTAAGAGAAAACTCACAGAGACAAGTCTTCAAATAAAAAAAAAGCAACGTGAGCATATAGCTTTACTTTGATGCATATATTCACGTAAAACTAGGTCTGGGTGGTGAGCGCTTGAGGACAGCTTAAATCTCGCAGTAAACCTTGGTGAACACTTTCTTGATCACAGCCACTTGCGACGATGTGATGATGAGGCCTCAAGTACAGATTGAACCAAAGTAAATCAGACACATCACAGTCATATCGTAACAGCTCCCGGAATAAGTCATCAGTGACCTTGCCTTGTACTCAACATCCCTACTATCGACTTTTTTTTTATAATTCACTAGTGCTAAAGGGGTTACGAATACCCTTATGATGCTATTCACACAGCGCTGGTGTTGGTGTAGTGATTTTTGAAACTCAGATCGTATTAGGTTTCAGTTTTTTTGCTCCGAGGGTGGTGTCCAGAATAACTGGGGAGAATTATTGGTATTGTTGTCATTGCTTATAATTCACAGTATTTCTTTCGAACATTCCGATGTCATTAGTACGATCAACACTTTCAAGCCATATGAAGACCCTTCTATTGTGATGAGTTGCTCTGAACCACTAAGTTGGTTATGAATATCCTTATGAAATTTTTTAGACAGCGCGAGGGTTGATGTAGTCGTTTTTGAAACTCAGGTGGTATTAGGTTTCAGTCTTGACTTCAAGGGTGGTGTCCAGAATAACTTGAGGTTGTTGTCATGGCCACCCTTCGGTGGGTTGGTGGATTCAACTCCTCCAAAGGCACGGAAATGCACATACAGGGTAAAGTTTCTGAACGCGCTCAACTAGGTGAGATGCCAAGTACGATCCCTGTCACTGTGCAGTTCAAGGTGACATACAGCCTCCATGTGGCGCCCCTGGATATCTATCTTAGCTTCCGCTGAATAGTGAACTATTGTATGCTGCCGTGTTCTAGGCAAGAGAACACGTTTTTCTACCCCGACCGGTTTTAGCGGTTGTGCGTGGAGTTAACGGCCTAACTTCCTTGGAGGAAAACGGACCCGAATCGGACACCAGAAACCTTCATCTAGTAAACTGAAAGGAGCTTACCCGGGACCGTGCAGGATGGAAAGCGTCATTAGTTCGGGCTCTGACCCTCCAAGGATCGCTGGCCTGATAAGTAAGTAAGTAGTTGTCACGGTATTTCTTTCCAACTTCCTGATCAACTTTTCAAGCCACTTTCTGTAGTAGAGATGACACCAGCTTTTTCTCAGCTGACATCAGTTGAACCCGAAACCTTCAGAGATGATGCCCTAAAAAGATAATGATGCCCCAAAAGAATATTGTGGTACTGAGGCTGCCTGGGTATTTGAAAAACTTCTGCCGAAGCGCCTACAATCGGTCATTGAATGCGGCTCCGGAATCAAGTATTCCACAGTTGACCTATGTTCTATCGTATTTTTGTTGATTTTTCTCAAGCCTTCGACAGGGAATAGCACGAAGTTCTGAACAGGCTCATCTGGGACAGTTGTATCATACAAGATTACGACAGACTTCTCCTGGTTAAACTCAGAATTTTAGGAAATCGCTTCCGGATTTGTTGGGCAAGAAGGTATTTTCGGTCTTTGTTCTTACTTTACATATGCATTTGTGAAGCTGTGTACTGTGCTGATACACCGAATAGCTGCGTTCGAGATAAAAATGTTTAAGGAGAATAGTTGGCCTCGTATGTGAGGAAGGACGATTCCAGAGACGCTATAACCATGCGATTTACGAGCGCTATCGATAAGTTGATGTTATTTAGAAGATTTAGCTCAGTAGACCCCGGTGGGCTGAGGCACTAAGCTCGCATGAGCGAAGACACGCCTACCTGGAAGATTTTTTGTGGCAGGATTCATGGGACACGTCAGTGGGGTAGACCATGTCTAGGCTGGAAGAACGGCTTTGATGATGATGAAATCCACTTTTTTTTTTTTAAATCTTGTATCCGAAAGCCTAATTTTGAGAAGCTTAGTCCATAGTTTACCTCTTGGGTGACATAAGGCGTCACGGAAGTATCCACCAGTTTGTTTTACTTGAAAGCAGATTCGGGACTTCTTGCTATTCCACAACATAGACACGCTCGGTAATATCCATTCCCAGATGGCTTAAGTATATCTATCAACGTATGCCATGTACATCAACGAGACTTTTATAAATCATGTGTCATCCAAGAGTGTCTCGTCTAGTTTGCAACAACAACAACAACACTCCACCTGAGTGCTATAAAATTCGTTTCGGATGAACTCCCATTTCTATATGTGTCTTCATCTCTCTTTTATCGTGTCAATCTTCTACACTTGTCTAGATTGCAATTTATTTATTTTTTTGCACAAAGATTGTGCGTCTTTGTGCGTTTTCTTATAATGAAATGCAGGCAATAATGGACAGGAATGGAGTAGTCTGCTCTGAATCCAGCATCATCATCATTTAAAGTCTATAATAGCACTTGTGTGTGTGTGTTGTCTATAACATATAACTAGGGCTTCACTTCTTCGTTTGTGTTTTATATCTTCTTTTCCCTTCTTTTCTTCTGCGCTTCTTTGCATTTTATAATTTTTCGCCTTGAGATTCTTTTCGCTTTAGATACAGACAGACAGACAAAGATACATAATTTGTTTATATCTTGCTATGGTAGCTTCTTTGGTTTTTGTTCATTTCTGAGAAGTACAAGGAGAGGAGGCAACACAACAAAAAAAAAATCCGCTGATTGTTGTTGTTTTCTTTTTTTTTATTGCTTTTGGTTTGTAAGTGTCTACTAAACAACTACCTACTTCCATGAAGCGTGTAACACACTTAATGAGGTCTTGAGGGCATTGACACACCACCACCTACCATACCAGCATATGGACTACAACCGAACCTTAGATGGAATTACTATCACTCCATTTGCATTTAACCAACAACAACATATGCAAAAATTTAAATTGTTAACAACAACTGGTTCGCATGCATGCATAGATAGAGAGATACACAACACATTGGACTTGTATCTAATGGATTGATTAACATTAGGAATTGAGTGTTGCTTCAATGTTTGTTTTGTTTACCTGTTCCACTGTCTATTTAGATCAGAGAGTTGTTATTGTTTTTTTTGTAATTAAAATTTTTTTTTGCAAAGATACAATCTGGCAATAGCAAGCTCGCTAGCTAGCAAGCAAACCATTCGAGCATTCATTTCGCGGACCCATTCCAGTGGATTAGAAGAAGTGAAAGTGGACTGTATTTCTGTTTTCCTTGCTACTTTTTGTTGTTTCTTTCGGTTGCGAATATTTTAGGAATGACGAATGGCACTTTGGCGAGAGAGCTCTTAAATATTTTATAAATGAATTATTGATGGGGGTAGGGGGAATGGGGGACGGGGGAGGATGAAAGGGGTTTCGTTAGATAAATATATTTTGTTTTTTCTTGGAATTAAATTAAAACAAACAATCTTGCGGAATGGGGCCAGCCAGACGTTATTTAGTTTGTTTTTCATCTTTTTTTGTTTTTTTTTTTTCCCCATCGTCATGCTGGGTGGTGTTTTTTGCAAAATAAATTGGACGTGGGCTTTAAATCAAAGTATAATCAAACAGTCATCAACCTTCGACAAGTTGAAGAATGCTTCAACGTTTTTTTTTTGCAACAAAGAGACAGAGAGAGAGAGGGAGGAAGAGGAAGGGAGGTGTCTTCTCCGATGATGTTGACATCTCCTTCGACCTCCCAAACTATTGTTAAGATTGAGGGCGTCCTATCCTGGCTCAAGTGGAATTTCATATCTGAAAGTGATATTTTCGACAACCAAGTTGCAAATAGGGCCCTAGAACCGGCCACTTTCAACTCTAGATCGCCCTAGAATGCCGCTTGTCTTTCGATAAGATGGCTAAGCAGTACAATGACGCAGGGACATTCTAGGTGTGGCGTCACATAAATTTAAAGATTCTACCGGAGAAGAGGAGTCTCAAAATACCTCTAGCTATATGTAAAGTGTCACTTAAGCTGGACACGCTAAGCTATTAGACAAATTTCTTCCGAGATTTGGATTAGAAATACTAGTTCCACTGAAAATGTTGCTTATCAGCACCACAATAGGCATCATTTCTGGTCACTGCATCATCACCAAAAGGCTTCATCTCTACCCTAATGATTTTTGTAGAAACTGTTATGACGAGAAGGATGAAGAAACAACTCTGCATCTTCTATGTAATCGTCCAGAAGGAAACTTCACCTCGTACTTCGGCGATAATGCTGGGGTCCCATGCTGTTGCCTCCAATGCTACATATGGAGTTCCAACTGGTTCTTTGGGTAGTTTCTGGGGAACACAATTAGATCCTTGTGGTATCACAATGGCCACAAATCACAAATCACAAATCGATGAATGTGGTAGAAAGTCACAGTAAAAAGCTTTAACTTTGAGGTAGGTGCTAAGGGACTTTTTTTCTACCTTGCCTCTGCTATCACTTTCAAAACTGACATCACATCAGAAGTCAAATGAGGAGTCACTCTAGCGAATTCCTGAATTGTTAAGCCCTCCCCAGAACAGCTAAGGAGACTCTATGTAAGACCCATTTCGTTCCAGTCGTAAGCTGTGTCAAGGGCCAAATCGTCTCTTCCGTGATAGTATAACTCGTCACGTAAAAACGAGCATTATTACGTCGGAATGATCGTTTATACGTTATAATGCTCATTTTTACGTGACGAGTTATACGATCATGGAAGAGACGATTTGGCCCCAGTTCACCGAATTTTTTCTCAAAAAGCCGCCGTAAATGGTGTGAAGGGAATGACGTTGTTGTAGAATGTAAGACCACTGTGGTTGTCAAAATTTACCAAAACGCACAGAAGAACCTCTGGTGGTATCAATAGCACTTGAAGGAGTGTCGTAAATAATACAGGCGAGTGGAATCCCTTGAGCTTTTTATTTGAATCTCACTTATAGAGGTATTCCGCTTAACCAGGTCCCACTTAATGAGGTTTGACTGTACATATATGTAACTGTTCACAAGCTCCCATTACACAGATCGAGCGATGTGCAGCACAAATGTTAGCCCCAAAGCAGACTAGTAGTTGTGAATCTAAGCCAAGATTTTCGGCTTTTTAATACGCATGCGGAAATCACTTTGTTTGGCTGCAAGTGTTTTTCAACAACTGTTTTAATTTTGGAACAAATGTTTTAACTTTTGATCTCGTGTATATCGAGCTTCGTCACGACCTGAGCTAGATCTGTCTATGTTCGAAGTTTCATGCAAATCGGTCCACCCATCTCCGAGGAAGATTTGCTATTTGAGTCACTGTCAAGAAAGCTCGCTGCGCTTCAACACTTATATCTCAATTGTTGGTGAACAAAAAAAAACTTTAATTATTTATAAATCTATTACTGGAGACTTGTATGTAAATGTTTTTTTTTTTTACAGCAAATATCGTATTAAAAGCAATAAACATAAATATAATTTAAACAAATTTTTGATTAAGAAAAAGTTTATTCAAGGTACTTGCTAGGTGAATCTGTTAAATAGTATTTCAATCTAACATCGTCATCAGTGTTTTATGAATAATAACAACGAATGCACATAGCAATTTCAATTTTATAATCAGAAATCTATTTAACTTTTAAAATAATTGCGTCATATAAACATTTTATAACCCCACTCGCGGGATAAGATATAAATAAAATGAGTTCAACTTGAGTATTATTTTTTGGTTTTCGTTTTTTTTTTATTACTTTTTGTGTTAAATTTAATGCAAAGTTCCATAAATAAAAATGCATAACGTCCAGAATATACAAAGTGATACATAGACTTCCATAAAATTTACAAAAAAAAAATTTAAAAATTAATTTTCTTGTACTAAACTTTAAATAAAATGAAAAATGTTCGAAATTATACTTCTTTTCACAGAGTTAGTTGAATGAAAGTTTATAACTTTAAGGGACGACTTTTATGTTGGGCCCTACAGCCGATAGACGATACATATAACGAACGTTGTTGTCAAAAAAATTTTAAATAGCTTTAACAACAGTGATTTCTTAGGTTAGGGAGAGCACTGTCAATTACCAACTTATCTCGAAAGAAAGCATTTTCTAAAAGAACGTGGCTATGACCGTAGGTTAGGTTAGGTTAGAGGTGTGGCTGCACTTATGTACAGGCTGACTCGGATCTCAAAGGATCCATTGTATTCCCCGGTGTCGATTATTACTATCAATTGGCCGCCCTAAACCAACGCGAGTTCCGAAGGAATTGTAGGATGGATCTCGTCGGCCTGTTTGACAATTCGCCCTGATCATTAAAGAATTGATCTCCGATGGTGTCTTTTTTTTTTGGTTTTTGGTAAAGCTTGGGCATTCGCATAGAAGGTGTAATGTGTCCTCCTCGGCGTCTACGTCGTTGTACTTGAACGCATTCTCTTTAGGTGAGCCCCCAGCAGGTTGTGACCTGTCGTAATACCTATGAGAAGTGATAGGTTGAGTGCGATGATTTCTTTTGTTTTTCTCTTATTTAGTTCTGTCCTTTCTAAAGGGTCGTGAATGAAATCCATCTCTCGTTCGCGAGTTTATTGAATACCACAGTGAAACTGTACTTTTTAAGTTCTTGTGGTAGTAGGATTGAGTCATCGGCCATTGTCAGATCCATCTCAGAATCCATTCTTGCGAGCTCATCCACCTTTTCATGCCTATGTCCCGGGACCCGAATGAGTGCGAAGTTGTGATAAGCACTGAGTGCATTGAGCAAACGAAACAAAATGCTTACTTTCGGTTCGACCTTACTCGTTCGACAGACTAGTGACAGAGCTCTTATGGGATAGGCTGGGCAAAAAATACATAGAAAAACTTGGGGCGATTGAAACCGATAACAGAAGCAGCGCTTGTCTGGATGCGGATGCTGGTTTCAGACATGTGAACCAGCGCCTCATGATTATTTGTATCGAAACTGAATTCACCAACAAAAGCCTGACATGCGGGCAAAATCCCATAGAGGAGAAGGATGGCATCACCACTCATAGCTTCTACGAGATTTTTGACAAGACTTTGAGCAGTGCCCCTGGCTATGACACTAAAATTTTTCGGGGCGTTTTTAGGGCAAAGCAAGGAAGAGAAGGGATCTTTAGTAGCCTGCTTCCCATAAAGGATGCAAGCTAATCGACTTTGAGGCGATGGGGGAATGTTGTCCTAACTTGTACACGGTTTCCAAATTTAAAATTCTTCCAGTATAATGAGTGTTTGAACTTTCCAAGGGACGGACATTGACCAGACCATTGACTTTGGTATCCCAAAAAACATAACGACAAGTTAATACTTTGAGGACGTCGTACGGCTACAATCGTTGGTCGAGTGTCTCTTAATCTCAATAGATCCTTTACCGCCGGTAGCAAGTACCGAAAATCAGTGGCATCAGTGCCAAAAAGCTATCAAAGATGCCACCTCTTATGTGCGGGGTTTCTCCCAACAATCACAACGAAACTTATGGTTCGACGAAGAATGCCGGCAAGCACAGGAGGAGCACAAAGCGGCATTCTATAGAAGGACCAAAGCTGTTCGTGAGGTCTATAAATTGAAGATAAGGGACGAACGCCGGCTTCTTAGAATGAAAAGGATGATGCTACTTCAGTAATATGGTCCGGTGAAAGCATGCCCGATAAATGGACCCTGTTTACCTGATCCTCAAGAAGACCTAGAGGGTCTGCACCAACAATAGAGTCGTTGTGAACCATGTCCTGTTGGTGAAGAAAACATGACACGTGACACAAATACTGACTTGAATGCGACGATTAAGTCGACGACTAACTACTCTACGCGATGAGTAGGGTTGTAACCGGAAGGTCTTTAAGGATAGGAGACAGCACAGGTCGTGTCGTAAGACATGAGGGGTGGACTGCCCAAACTTTGCCAACAACATGTCTCGTGTGCATGACGAACCTTATCCGGGAGAGATGTTGGAAAAGAGACTGTGTGTAGGGTTAGGATAGTTTTAAGATTCTTTAGGTCTAGATTGGGTATAGCTTTAAGTGTTAGCATAGCTAAGCTATGCTATACTCTAGCTGGCTTAGTAGTGAGTGCGTTAGACTGCTAAGCGAGAGGCACAGGTTCGATTCTCAAAAACCCCCAAACGTTTTTTCACGGCACCACCTCTTCGCAGGTATGACAATCTTGCAACAGTATAATCTATCATGATAAAGCTTCTCAACCCGCCATTCGGAGTCGGCAGTAAAATTGTAGGTCCCCTCCACTCGTGCGAAGAATATGACACGCACAACATGAATGGTTGTGAGGAGCTAAGCCTTGGCTCTCTATGAGCTATCGCGCCAAATATTTATTTATCTACACTCTTTTCCAGTCTCCGGTCCTGGCCTAGGACCTTGGACAAATTTCCTTCTTCTGCCATCCTTTTTTATTCGTCCATCTGATATCTATGTTTTAGGGACCTGTCTCTCTTCTCTAAACTAGTTTAAATGGCACGAGATTTTGTGTGCTGAACAGGTGGGGTTGACAATCACCCCGACCGACGAGTTGAGCCCAGAAATCGCAAGCGTTCCACCGTCCTTCTCAGCTATACTAAAGTTGCCTCGGTGGCTCTACTCTGGCTAACAACAAAGTTTCCTCAACATATTTTACATGATTCTGCAAGCGCCTAAAGCATTCAGTGGTTTTTTAGGCCAAGAAAGTACTCCACCGAAATATTTACACTGTGTCAGCATATCCGTATCCGTATCCTAGCCTAATGTATGCAAACGCACACATGTACTAACACCAATTCCCTTTGTCCTGGCTTTAAACAATTTAAAAATCAAATTTACGGATAAATTTGCCTTAGGAGGTCCTTCAAAACAATACAATTTGCCTGATTCAAAAGAATGTATATCTAATTAATGGAATGAGCGAACAGGACTTAAGGCGGCTATCGGATATGAATTTATTCCAGATTGCAGTCATCCACGTGTTGTAGCTGCCGAAACGCTTTCGGCATACAAATTAAAGCCGCAAATTGAAAAATTCCAATTAAACAGGAAAAAGTATTCATATTACCTCATGCTGGCGTTATAAAAGAACACGTTTTTTCTTTAAGTGCTTAACAAAGCTTTGACATATAAAACAATAAAAATAATTAGGGACTGCTTAAGTAAACAATAATTCTTTCTTCTTTTTTTCGCAGAAAATGATGGTAAATACACTTTTTGGCACAACGCCTGATAAGCACACAATCAGTGATGATGTGACTTTTATTCGTGTGATTTTTTTGTTTTACAACTTTTATCAGGCAAAAATCTTTAACCATAAAAGGTTGACAATGATTTAGGTTAAGAAAAGTTCTCAAATAAAAATTCCGGATAAATAAACTTTAAAACTCTCGGAAACCTGGTGTGGTGGGCAGGCAGTGTGCAAAACCAGGAACCTTAAGATAATTATCAAGATTCAAAGGATAGCCTGCATCAGCGCCACTGGAACAATGAGAACCAACCCCACAGCGGGACTACAAACAATACTGAATCTAATCTACTTCCCCACTCGATTTACTCATGTATGAATCCGCAGCAAAAGATGCTGGAAACTGGGAACCCAGTCTGCATGCACAGATCTAACGCAAATATACGACGCCTTGCTTAGACTTTGATAGACCATTCTCAACCTGTTTTCCTAAAAAGGATGAATAGCAAGCTACGGGTGAATTCAGAATGGATACAGGCGTGGGTGCTCGATTATTTTCCGAAACTCTTGGACTGTCCGGATCGATCAGATACGCAGACTACACTACTGTCTTCCAAGTGGAGGTCCTGGCAGCGACAACAGGTTACAATGAAGGTACTCCCACACGATGATATTATCTTTTCCATTGACAGCCAGGCGGACATATAAGCGATTTCTACCATCGAAGCTTGTAAGTCGCTTTCGCGAAAAGCTACGGGTTCTTATAAGACTCTGCTGAGTCCCTGGCCACAAAGGGGTGCCTGGTAACGAAACAGCTGATGAGCTGGCAAGGAAAGGTTCTTCATAAGACACCGATCTACGCTATATCATCGATAAAATCCCACCCTGTAAGTTGGAAGTTGAAAGCAAAATTCAAAGGACTGCAAATGTTAGATGGAATGCGCTCAGCAGCTCCTGTGGTATAACTAGGGAACTGGAAAATTCTACAACAAACATCATCGGGCATAACATGCTGAATTACCATGCAAGAAGCCTGGACTGACGACTTTCTAACATCATACTTGAGCAGATTGTGCGAAACTCACAAGCCAACACCAGCATAGGCAGAATCTTTTGAAAGTCCTTGCAACTTCATGCGCATGCAGACGATATTGACTTCATTGACAGGGGACTCTGAGAGACAGAAGCGGGAGCCAAAACCGATGGTATGTGTACAGTGGACAGATATAAATAACTTCGAGGTAGTAAAGGACTTTATCTACCTTGGGCCATCTAACAAGACGTATCTTTCCTAAAATGATTGCCCTTTGCACACATGCTCATCATGTCTTTCGTGCCTCCCAGGCACCCAGGCAAAGTCTTACTCAATTCTGTACGCATTATACCACAGGCTTTGTGCGACAGTTCTTAACAACTTCAGGGTCCTGATTATCGATGTAAATGACGATGTCCTTGTTGAATATCGATGATACATATATCCAACATTGCGCCCGCTGATTGATGGTCTAAAAGACTTTTATCACTGGATCCGTAGATCCGTTGCCAGCCCTATCCGGATACAATGTGCCATATACCGCATATCAAAATCTAGCGCAGACGGAGTGTTGTTCGTTGATTCTGACTTGCTAATAAGAAGTTTTCCTAGACTTGAGAGCTGTCTTATCCTACTGTTCTTGAAATCACAATAGCTCTACGTGGATGATGCTGCCATACTCTCCCCTGAACCGTACCGAAAGACTGTATGTATCTACTAACTCACAGAGGGCCCCCAATACCCGCTAGGTTGTTGAAGTTGTTCTTTTCACGAGAAGGAGGATCATCACCAGTCTGACTCCAGCCAATACTTAAGGGCATCACCGTCCATCGACTCAAAACATGTCGAGTCGAAGGCATCTAAGGGTGCCTTTGAGAAGACTTTTAGTTTTCACCGCAGATGTGTCGGTTGTTTGGTGGAAGGGGTTTTCATCATACATTTTGGACTGCTCGGACTAAACTCTAAAGAAGCCTGTCTTGGCTGCGCGGGAGCTTTCTTCAATATGCCTGACTCTACTCTAGATACTTTGGTATTATCCACACTGGAGTGTAGCAATAATCCTACAACTTTGATGCAATGACACCAGACCTTCGGCTGTAGGGCAATTTTTAAGTCGAATTTCCTTACATTCAGGACTGGCATCAGACGAAATCAGAGCCAGGAATAGGGTGTTGTCACATTTTCACAGATGGCTCTGGTCCTGGTGTTCATGCATTCGTCTTTTGAGCGGAGACCCTTTCTCAAACAACTAAAGTGACCTAAAAGAAGGTCCTGGGCTTTATCAAAAATAAATGAAGTCGCCTTAGGTTGTTTCGAGAAAAAAGTCCTGCGGGTGATGCATAGAGGGTTATTGAAGGAAAAGATACACTCTATGGGCTGTACAGCAACATCGACTTTGTAAGAAGAATCCAAATGCAACTGCTCAGATAGCTAAGACATGTGGATGAGCAACAGCGCTCTTGTCTGGAGAATTGTTGAATCTACCTCAGAGGGACGATGCAGAAGAGAAAAACCGGGACGCAGATGGCACGAGCAAAAGGAAAAGAACCTCAACCTGAAGGAAGGCTGAAGGAGCTTTTTGGTTGAGCCCCAGGACTGAAGCCAGCCTGAGCTTAAGGCATTGCTTAACCATTTGACCACTACCAGTATAACTCTCTGAACTCTGTCCTGGGTCTCGGGAAATGAGAATTCTTATAAGATTGCTTAGATGAAGACAGGAATCTGTTTTGAATCTTCCTGCATTCTTGGTAAGAACTGTGTCTCTTACGAACACAATTGTGTGTGACATGACTCTCCATGATGGAAGCGGACTAAAAGGATACTTCCGGACGTCTGCTGTAGAAAACTCTGCAGATAGCTCATTTTGGACACTTCTTTTTTTGCCAGGCATCTCAATGTGCTAGGTTTAAGTGGCACTACAGTCAGCGACGCTTGTTGGAAAAGGTGACGACACTGCGGTGGTGGCCCATCTTCGGTACTGATGTAGTGTTGTGAGTTCTGATACTCTAAAACCTCATAAGAAACGCCGAACTACACAGAGATCCAGAAGTTCAAATAGTTGAAGATGAGGCCAAAAAAGGACCTAGAAGAGGTTATTTTACGAAAGATAAGGAATGTCCAGTAAAATTGATAATATAGGCGGCTTGCATCCATGATAGTACAATGGATCAGAGGCCCAACTCTAGATTCCGATTCTAAAGTTCGAAAATTAAATTTTTGTATAGATTTTATGAATTGTGTTTCAAATTGCCCGTACAAAATGTCCGCTTTCAAACAATCCGAACTTTAGAATCGAAATACAGAGAAGGGGCCCAGGTGTGCCTTATCGAATATAAAAAAAAAACCTAGTATTTCTCAGTGCAAGTTGCAACACAAACCCATAAAATTTCAAGAAAAAGCCACGATCAATCCTTAAAAACGGCAGCAAACTTCATTAAACTCAGGAAAAATGAATATGGCCCTTCAAGCCGGATATACACCGGATTTGTAGAAAAAAAAAACTTCTTTATGCAAACAGAGCAATGAGAGCCTTGAAGGTCATATTTTGCGATAAAAAAACAAGTTTATGATGTAATGAAGTCTTTCTACCGGAACTCAAGAACCATTGTAAAACTGATAAGCAATAATGAAACACCACACTGTAAGTACTCTTGAATAAACGTCTTCGTAAAAAAAATAAAAAATAAAAATTTAACTGTTTATACTTACATAAATGCAATGCAATCCGGTTAAAAACAAAAATGTATCCACAATCAATTCAGAAAATATTATCCTGTTTCGATTTAAAAAACAATTTTGTGTACAAAAAAAACACTGATGTCCTTCTGCAATTCGTTAGATATCAATCGAATTTATATTTTTCTTTCACTTTTTTATAAAAGATACAAAAACATATTTTTTTTTTAATTTTAATTTATACCACCACTTTTGTATCTTTTTTAATTAATTTTCAATTCTAAGAAATATTATATATGAATCACTTGTTTTTTTGAGAGCCTTCTCTTCTTTTTTTGATTATTCTCCTCTTTTTTTTTGCTTCGTCTTCCTCTTCTTTTTTCGTGCAAAAACAAAATTTAAACAAATGGGAAATATTAATAAAAAAAAAAAAATTGGACAAGAGTGTTAAAAAACTACACAGTGTATCCAGAGAATTTTTTTTTTGATTTGCTTTCGTCGTTAGTTGGTTTCGGTTTTGGTGGTGAGTACTGGATATATTCCAATTGGATATGAAGAAGAAGAAAAAAAAAACAATCTAGATAGATTTCTTCTTTTTCTTTTTTTGTTGTTGTATTTATTTATTTCCACCACATCATCACTTCTTTCATTTTTTTCCACCGTCAAAATGAATAGAAACGAAAGGGGGACGATTGGAGAAGAAGAAGAAAGAGGAAAAATTCAAAAACGAAGCTAACACTCTTTAGATTGAATATTTATCTACTGGAACTGTTCGGCTAAGAAAAAAAAAAAGATTCTTTTTGGAAATATCTTGCACTTTTTTTTTTCCACTTGATGTGTCTTTTTCTTTTTTTTGAGAAGTAGAACTACACAGAAACGCGCACTTACTAAAGATACGATGACGACGTTATAGGATAGACTTTCGATAGATAGACACACACTTTTACACTTTTTTTATGTTTTGTTTGACAAGAAAACAACAAAAAAAAAAAAAAAAAAAAAAGATGACGAGTTGCACTCGGATACCGGATTTTTTTTTTATACTTTTCTCGATTAGATGGACGACCGATCTATCCTAAATTGTGATAGAGTACGGTAACACGGTTTGGAAAACACAGAAGAAATGAAATTAAAAAAAAAAAATCAAAACAAATATAATGGAGAACACAAAAACGAAATGAGAACCACGCATACAGACTGTCGATTAACCATTCAGTTTGAATGTTAGAATCGGACTAATTCCCACTCAGCTCAGATACTCTCACTCGGTTACCGTTTTTAGTTAAGTTGGATGAAGAATGGAGAAAGATTCGGATATGTTGCGCTATGTTGTCTGGCGTTGGTCTTCATAAAATTCCAATTTCCACTCCGAAAGTCTACAAACAAAAAAAGAGGGAGCACTAAACATTGAAAATATACCATCAAAAGATACACAGATACTTTCCCATTCACACACCCCAAGTCCAGTCTAGTTATTGCTGGCAGTTTCGCATTTTTTTCTTTTTTTTTCACAATTACTCCGAAAACAAGAAAAAGAGAATCTCTACAAAGTTGTGGTATCTGTGTGTTGGTTGGGAGGGGAAAAGATACAAATAGTTCTCGAAAGACTTGGCGCAGTTGATGGAACTTATATCTCTCGAATGTCGATGATGTTTTGGGTGTGTGATGTTTTGAGTGAATTTCAATCGCGAAACGGATGTACATACTTATCCGGGCGTATCTACTACACTCCATTTAAGTTTGTGTGCGTGTTTGTTTGCGCATTGGCAAACAAGTATGCGAGCGATACACACACGCATACACACGTGTCGGTAATAATATCAGGGGAATGCCCATAAAATTCCACCGATTCCAGTTCCCAAAAAAATAAAAACAAAAACATGAGTTTTTTTTTATTTTCCAATAGACAAGTGGAATGTATCTGCTGCTCTGAAGGAGGTGTGTGTATATTCATACTCACAAATCAATGGGTGCAACAGTACACTGTGACAAATTATTTGTTCAATTTTGAATGTACCTAGGAAATGAGGGTTTGGAAATCCCTTTTTAAAAACAACTACAGAGCAGCTCAAGACTTAAAAATAAAACGGACGACCAAGTGGTCCCTAATTTATCCACAATTTATCGTTATGTGTACTGGAGACACTTGTTGGTTGAGGCCTAGGTCCACCCCGGACTGTAGCGCCACCTTGAGTTAGTAAGTACTTCATTTCCCTACTAAGATAGGAAAAAGCATTAAACTACTCACTGGACTCACTCTCCCTACCTTGGAGGTACTTATTTTATCAACAAATAGCGAGGTAGCCGTCGATAGCCGAAGTAGAATAACAAAATCCCTCAGCTGACCAGAGTGTGGAACTTATCATCTATTTCCCTTCACACAAAAGCTGACTAGATGCCTAAAAACACAGCTAAAGATCTGGAGGCCACAACCTTCTTTAACGAAATTCTATGAGCTACTTGGAGTGAGCATAATTAAAGTAGATTGGGCACACTTCTTGCAAGCCACCGACTGAGATCTGCAAAAAGAGGATCCAAAAAGACTTCAAAAATAATCAAGCTCAAGCTTATCTTGTCATAGATGGCGCCTGCATAGAACTGCGAACACAGTGATATTCAAGATCTACATTTATCTGCCATAAAACCCGATTGGGTTCCGGCTTACAGACTAGATTGTCAATCAAAATTGATAATGTGACGGTCAGTCAACGGCTTAGAACCTCTAAGTTAGAGTTTTCCTTTATGATCTTTGCAGCATGCAAGGACTTGGCAGTTAAAACAAACTCTCATCTTACCAAGAGCTTCGGAATCAACCTCAACCAAAGCAAGAGACTTTTGGAATGCAAAAATTTGAATCGACAGACCTTATACGCCAGAGCCAGGAACGCATTATTGGTTAGATTAGAAAGATATGTGTCCCGCAGGACTCACTTAGGCTCAGAGCCCATTGTGATGCCTATAAAATTTCCTTTTGAGAATTCTACTCATAGAACCGTTTGGAGTTATTGATTTACTTAAGGAAATTTAGTTTAGGTTATGTTATCATTGAAGTGAAAGTGGCCAAGAAGTCTTCTTCTACTGTAAGATAGCGGTGGACAGTGGCGGAGGTTTAGTTAAAGACTTCCAGCTTTTATTGACAGCTACAAACGCTGGATTGAGGGGTACAATGCTCCCCGAAGTGTGTTTTGAGTGTGGGAGTGTGCCTTGAGTGTTTTTCTAATTTGTTTGGCCACTTAAGAGGGAAAATTACCTATCGGTATCCGTTTACATTGCTGAAAATTGTTGAAGCCTGAAATGTTTTTTTTTTTTTTTTTTTTATAATTCGCGCGCGCGCCAGAAGGGTTACGCAGCTAAGCGAGGGAGTACGTATCCGGGTATTGCTGTATTTTCATTAATAATTATCCCCTTTACATGTGTTTGCTGAGACTCGAACCTGTGTTAGCTGGCTTAGCATGGCGAACACTAAATCAGGACACAAACCCAATTGGTCAGATTTAGTTCGAGAGTTGTTCGAAGTCTTGTTTACTTACATACGTACGAGGAAAATAAGGTTTCAAAAAAAGATTGAGTTAGTTAGGCACACATTTTCAAAATTAAAACTTAGTTAAAAGTAATAGGATTGTGTTTCATTTTATTTATAAATAACAAATCTGTACTTACAGTTATTGTTTAGATGAGGAAAGTTCTTAGATGTCTTACCTAAAAAGACAGAAAAGGTTTAATGAAAACATTTTGGTTTATTTATGGTTAAAAAGTAATTTTTTTATAAAAAGTAGCCAATCGGACTATAGAAAGGAAACAAGAAAGCTTTCAATGCCTTGAGGACATAGACTGGAGAAGCTAAAAGACCAGTCGAAGACAATTTAAAATCGTAATGTTGTTTAGCTTAGCTATTAGGCAGTGTCTAAAGGTCTTTAAAGACCGAAAATTCAAAGGATCCAATGATAATGCTTAAATTCTGTTACTAGATACGTACTGCCAGGATACATGATCAATTGAGATGAACCACACAATAGCCCAGTTACCAGTAGAGCGAGAGTGGACTATTACGAATAATTTCTTTATATATCAGGAGGCTTAACAGTGTCCAACGAACAGCTGGCATTGGGACCACAGAAGCGTTACGATTGAAACCAACAGTAGCTCCTAACTTGCTACTTAATATTCTGCCCCTAGGCTTGCACATCAAATACATCATTTCGCATAGAGCTATCAGACTCAGAGAATCTGGGTTGTTGTCCCCGAAACACTATGGTTATAGCAATAATCTTGATCTGTTACTTAGGGATATAGCCTCGACCATATCTGACTAAACGATAACTAAACTCAACGGAATGGAACAATAACTTGCCTCTATCAAACTACCAAGTACCGATCTTCACCGACGGCTCCAAGATGGAATGTGAGGTTGGAGGATGAGTCGGCTCAGCGGAACTGAACGTATCCCAATCGTACCGATTTCCATACTCTTCGAATGTTTTTCCGGTGGAGGTACGGGCAATAAGAGTGGCCTGCAAGATACTAAGCCTTAGCTCCATTACCAAAAACAACAAGGGAATCTTTACTGACAACCAGGCTCCCATTAAAGCGATCCACTCACGTACTTCGTACTCTTCGGCCTAGAGAGGAATGAGAAAGCTGGCACGCTAGCCAGGTATGGCTCAACCTTGCGGAGTCTGTCTACTCCCCGATGGGACTCATCAAGGGTAAAATCCTTCAACACTTTCTCTCTATAGCTAGTACAGAGACGACTTATTTGCAAAGACACCAAACAGACCAAAGTTTTCGAAAAAAAAAAAACAGATTTTGGAACCTCACAAAGTGGAAGTGACTAGTTTCAAGCATTAAAACCGCTTTCAAAACTGAGGTATTTAGGACGCAAAAGTCCTTCAGAAATAGTTTTGAAAAACCCCATACTAATCCAAATCCCCCTCCCCCCATCTGGCATCTGCTTGTATCTTTCAAATTCGTTTTTGGAAACCTATTTCAGCAGTTTCTGCATAATCCAATGCCAAAATGACATGTGTATCTTTCGTTTTATTGAGCTATAGATACATTAAATTACGAAACAAATACACACACATGTGTACAAATGTGTACACATACATTTATATAATCCCAGCTTACAGTATGATCCTTCGTCTTCTCCATACTGCCAGTGTCATCTACCAAATTCTTGTTATACCTACCTCCTTCCATTCTCTCAAACGTAGTTACCAACGGAGACACACTCCATCTATTGACTTTTCCCGAATGGAATGCGAAGAAGTTTCGTACATTTCTTCTTGTCCTCATTCGCTCTGTAGCTGTACCAGTTGGAGTCCGCCCCCTTTAAGCCTCCCCACTATTCCATCCGTTTCTTGATTTCCCTTCTTCCACAACCTGCCACAATATCGATCGATCTTTGTGTGTGTGTTTTTCCCCAAAAAAAAAAGAAAAAAGAAGAATGCAATAGATGCACACACAAACACAAGTAAACCCCATCATGAACTGTAATCCACTGTGAGAGCTGCGAAGAACTCGATAACCACCACCAACCACACACCGCACAAGAGTCGTTGGTACGGTTGGTTGGGGTATTTCTCTGCAAAAGGCAAATGAGCGAAACAAACAAAACTTCAAGACAAAAAGGAACAAAACGAACGAAATAAAGGGAAAACACAAGCAAAAGCAAAAAGAAAATAATGGGACGACAAGCAAGAGCAACAATAAAGAAGCGCATTACACTACACATCCATCGAACCGTGAGCGAGTGTGTTTGTGTGTGTGTGTTTGAGATACTTTCGGTGGTTGCATGCGAGATGCAATGTATCTCTCCCCCCACACAGAGGGATGGTAGATGCCAGTATCTGCAATGATAATTGTATGTTACATCTTACGGGCCGTCGTTCGCCCTTCTCCCTACGCCCCCCCCCCACCCGGGTACCAACGCAACCATGTAAATTGTAAAAAAGAAGTATGGATGCTCTAAGGCTGCTTGGCAGCGAAGACAAGACAAGAACAAGCATAAAAAGATGGAATAACCTGACTTGTTGCTTCATATACCAGTCGACGACGACAAAAGGTGGGACAGCGGTGACGGGGTTCAGTTCAATGTAAAAGACCCAAGACCCGTATATACATATGTAGGTTTCTGCATATCTGTATCTGCTGAGTACTTACAGCAGTTGTACTTGTGGCACTAATAATTGTTATTATTCCTTTCTTTTCTGATTCTTCTTTGTGTTTTGTCTGTTCTTTCTCTCCCTTTTGCTCGATTTTACTCTTTTCAGCTGTGAATGTGTAGAGAAACTGGCTTCGCAAAGCGGGTGCAATTGGATTAAATACCACTGCAGGGTGATCTCTGGTTTGGTGAGATTTAATTTTTAGGACACGAAAGGTTTTCGGAGGATAGTTGCAGCAGCATAGAGGACCCACCATAAAATGCAATCAACCGCGCCACACTATTTAGTTCCATTAAGCCATCCGCAACGAAGGACATCAACCGACAAAGTGGTTATTTATTTGCGAGAGAGCGGTTTGTAATTTGGTGTCAGGGACATTGCTTTGGGCCGCCCAAAAGGACAAACATCAGGTTGATTGGACAAAGTGGGTGTCAGCTAGTGAGAGGTTGTTCCATGAAAAATGAAAAATATTTCTCACACCAAACTTGTGTCATTAGAAAGGCCGGCTGACAACTGGGACTGGCTTCGTAGAAAGCCGAGTAGACACCTCCATCTGTCTATGAAGGCACTCAAAACTATTCTAAAAATTCATTATGAGTTCGGGATGGTTCTGGGAGACCAAACGACAACCAACCAGACTGGACATTCCACGATAGGGGAACACGATGGTTCCTTGGAGATCCGAGTGAAGGCTGGATCATATGGAATGCAGTCACCCCTTCAACCTACCCAGACACATCCATGACGTGCAAAGTTAGGACATTCGCAAAGAAAATGCTTCGCAATATCGTCATCTGGTCCACGAACGTCGTCGCAGACTGTAGTCTAAGTTGTAGAAGCCTTTCTAAGTTATCTGCAGTCTACTGTGTGACGTCGGCAAGCATCTTTTTAGTGCGCCTGCATTTTGGAGAGTCATACCGCACATAATTTTGTTTTTAAGGGACCCTCTATTAGGACGGAGAATGCAGAAACGCTCAAAGCAAGTTCAGGTCCCGAGAAGTCTTCTTCTTGGCAATCTCGTCAAAGATCCCAAGATCGCAGTATGACCTGAAACCCAGCCAAGAGTGAAATAATTTTGCCCTTTACTGGAGGTAGTCAAAGCGTTAAGCAGTGCCTTAAACGCAGCTTGGCTATCGCTACATAATACTTCCTTCTGTTCCTTACAATGGAAAGCATAAGTTTCCGCTTGAAAGAGAGATGCCTCCGACTCGATATGTATTGGCCAAATAAGTTTGTATTAGCCCTACAATCCGTTATGAGCGTTGGCTTCCTTTACGATCAATTTCCGTTCTCCTCGATCTTCTCCTTTTCTCTTCGAGTTTTAGGTTCCCATTTGGCTTCATCGGATCTGAATAGTGACACCCTTTACCACTGGCACAGTCAGTCCGGTCATGATCCTCGCTCGCTGGAAAAGAACGACCAAGACGTCTGTGGTAAGACACATGCACTATTGATCCTTTTCGGTTCCATCATCAGCTGGATCATCCAGAGGAACACACAACAAAGGTGAATACGATGGACCAGCAAACAGCGATCAACGAACAGTCTTAACCTAACCATCTTCACTTGCTTTTGATAACTTCCATTCTTAAGCATCCAAGAACCGACTTATGGAGATGAAAGCCTAATACTGAATCTTTTAAGTTCTTCTTGATAGCTTTGCTACTCAGCTGTAGCCGTTGTCCAAGGGAACACCCATTAGCAAGAGTAGTTCTTCATTTGACTTACAAAATTCTGTGCCACCCTGATTAACTGTCCAGCAATGTTTGCAAAATTAGCAGTCAGTCCAGGACATCTGTAGCCATCTAAAGAGTAACAAGCATCACAGCCAATGAAACAGCTTACATCCTTGTGGGACCCCACTTTGTTACTCAGATTCTGCTGACAGATTTCCACTTGGATCTTTTGAAATCGATGAACTGACGTGATGCCACAGGGTAATCCGTGATGACCCGCCTACAAGAGGAGGATCTTCTTGATCTTCGAATACTTACAGTTTAAGGTCGTATTTCGTCCGCCATTAGCTTCTTGACCTGAGAACTTCTAAAACCTAGACTGACCATCAAACCATGAACCTTTGCCTGTCAAAAGGATTTTGAAATCCAGTTTCAAAAAGCTTTCCTTTGACAGGAACCTTCAGAACAAGAAACACACATAGCACGGGTAAATTCCAAACATCGTATCTATAAATTTCAAACTCTCCCACTTATGCGATATACCATCCATTCCATCCTGTATCCATCAATGCCCCTGACAGTCCTATTTCAACGTGAAATGGAAAATCTATTGAGTCCTTCTCCTGCTGCTGCTGTGGTGGACACTTTGATTTAATGTTTCAATTACCTACTCCGACTGCAAATCGATACCGCACAACACAAACTCAAATGCCAAATGATGGTTTGAGAGGATTTTGTAGGTCCTTCCACCAACCACCATGCTCTCTCTCTCTCTCTTGTTGGTTTCACTCTATTATTCCACTCCATCGCAAGGAGAAAGTGCATGAGTATTACATTGACATCATCATCATCATCATTATCATCAGTAGCAGCATCAACATTGTGGTCGTTCAAAGTATCTTTGTATCTTTTCAACGCAACCAACAACAACAACATCATTACATCGCATGCCTTGAAGTCCAGAGGGTTCAATGACAGCAGCGTTCTGTTGAATTAAGTGGTTGATGCCAAAAGGCATCCACCATACCATGACGACAACGACAACGGTTCTACACAATAAGGTGCGAAGTGTGACTCTGTATGCGTGCATGGCGGGTGGAATGGTGTTAACTACTTCTTCAATTTGAATTTCGCTCAACGTCGTCGGTTGTCGGTTGTTGGTTGTCTCCAACCTAGTTTTCCCTGAAGCCGGACTGAAATTATTCTAAACACACTTCCACGCATCGGATTGTAATCAAGAGTGTGTGTGCAACAACAACCGAACTGCATCTAGCATTTAATTAAGCCACCGTAAGATACAACACACACACACACATTCCATTAGATCATTAGATACGAACGAGAACAAGCTTCAGCAGCGACCTCGACAGTTGGTACTGGTACTGGTACTGGATTCTCTTTCTCTCTTTCTCTTTGAGATTCAGTTATGATTTCCAATTAACTGAACCGACTGATCCTCGTCGAGACGTGGTGTTGTTTCTTTGTCCACAGATTTCCAGTTTGACCAGGGGACGAACGGAGGATCACTCCGAATTCCGATGATTCCAGTTTTAAGTTTTCATTGGAACGACGATCTTTGATCGCGGTGTTCCCCTTACCCATACGGATTGTGGAAAATGGAAAGTCTCCACTGGATTATGGATAGTGTTGCCAAGTTCCTAACGAAAAAAAAGTAGAAAACAGTAGAGTCTTGCAAAAGTAAACTTTCCATTGATGCTTGAGGAGGATGCAAAATGTCAACGAATAAGAATCAAAAAATGGGTGGAACCTGTTGGTTTAACGAGCAGATAAGGAGAATCTCTCCAAGATCCCTGTGGTATCACAAGGTGTCGACTATTAGTCTAATTGTGCTGGCTTTACCTAAAAGTTGAAGTTTTTAACGATGAGAACGTGGATAAAACTGAAAGAATTTTTCATTTTTTTGGGCTACAATTCCAGTCAAGCCTTATTACCTTCGTCATATTCGAAGCGAAAACAGAGATTCCGAGGGTCTTGCACAGGGCCCTCCATGTAAGTTTAACTCGTCCGAGTAGTTGCCTCAGGTCGCGCTACAGTTCTGGGTGAACCTGAGCTTCATCCAACTAAGTAGCCTCTCCTGTTAGCCTGGTTGTTAGCCTTTGGTTGTGCACTCTAAGTTGGTTGACGTCACCTAAAATGAAATCTTCATTTACTGCGTTGTCCCTTCAGGCTAGATTCGAAGACTATGCAGGATAGAATGTTGGTATCTATCCGCTCCATATGTAAACATCCAGGACCATCTCCAACTTCCAATATGTAGTTCCTTGACTAGGTCAATGTCACTGTACAATTCGTATAGTTCGTCGTTGAATTTTTTCTTCCAAAGTCCGGCAATGCAAACGGGACCGAAGATCTTACGAAGATTTCTAGCACAAAACGGCCAAGGATGTCTTTATTTGCCGTCGATAGAATAAGAGTCCATTTTTCAACGCCATAGAGCAGGACGAGGAGGATTCGTTGTTCGGGAAAGGATCGAAAAGTTGATTTGACGGACTACTTTCAAAATGGGGTAGGAACTGCTTTATAACACCGAAGACGAAACGAGGTAGTAAAATGTCATAGGTGGCGTCCTCTAAGGCTGTGTAATAGGTCCGCTTCTGTGGAGCTGGAAGAAAAACTGAGCGAGAACTTAACCCTCGACAATTTATCCACGCATATGATGCACAATAAAGAGGGTTGAGCTTAAGATGCAGTTAGCGACACTGTGGCAACCATAATGAAGAAGCAGCGACAAAGGAATGCAGGAGCAGAAGCCTGCAAATACGATAGAGTCAAGCACCAAAGGCTGTCGTATGCAAATCACAAACGCACACCCATACGTACACGGATGACTTACGTTGCGTAATAACAGGGCCAAGACGGACAATGTCCCGTATACTATCACGAAGTTCTAGCTGTCTACTGTGACATTCTGTCCGATTCGTCGAAGTTGGATGTCAACGCTGAGCTCATTTTGGCCGCTTCTATCTCAGTATTTCCAAGCAAACCGTTGACGGCTCTCTAAGTCCTGGTGCACAGACTTTTGAAAGATTCATTTGTGCCAACAAAGGTTTCGATGACAACAAAGGTGCCGATTTTGATGGAACACCGAGTCCTGCACAAATAAACAAGCTCGACAGATGTAAAGCTGGACTTTGTCTCTATAAAAGGTGTCATAGGCGACCCTAAATCGATCCGGACCTCCGGAGTCCCCTCTAGAATCTACCGAAGTGTACAAATTTGTTCGATTCCGGACTTTCCTGTCCAAAGACCGCACTGATAGGGGCCAATCAGGTTGATGACGAACGGCAGATAAGATCTTATACGCTATGCAAAAGAACTGGCTTCGGTAGATAGGTGTCCCACAGGACACTGATAGAACTGGCTTACTACGAAATAAATATATGTATGAGTTGTGGGCTAGAGTGTGGAAGTGTATGTTGGATGAATCAGATCTGCTTCGACAAGGCATGGCATACGGAATGGGCTTAGAACTCAAGAGGTGTGCGAAGGTTCGATCCAGAAATGGCGTGAGGGGTACATACTACCTTCGGTACAATTTTCAACAAACATTGACAGTGATTCCTTTTAAAAGGACTTTACAGCGCCTACAACACATCTTTATTCGACTTAAAGTCTATTTCTGTTTTCTTCGTTGAAATATCTTTAAATAGAAACCTCTGCCAGCAAATTGAAGATCCTTTAACTAATCCACTTGTATGCAGACATGTCCATTTGGTCTCCCATTTGTGTAGACATTTATGTTCGACATAAGCATCAGCATTTGAATTTTAAATGCTCATCAAGAATTTATCTGGAATTGGCATTTCAAATAATCCTGCTTACCCTTGTCATTTAGGTCTTGTCTCATCCTTTTTCTTTTTGGTTGTGAAATAAGAATTCTTAACCGAAATAGATTGTACGTATGATGGTCCTCTGACATCATCCTCTGTTGAGTGCAATACAATCACTTAGAAGCGCCTTGATCCATTCTTGCACCAGAAAATTGGAATGTCAGTGACTCATTGTCATCTTATCGTTTCTAGACTACAGAAGGCATTCCTCCTTAAAAAATCACGACGACGAAGAAGGAAAAAAAAGGAGCAATCCCTGATGGAATGGGGACATTTTTTCAGTATGACAATACCACTCCCGAGTCCCGTTCTTAAACAAATTCAATAAATATTTGTTAAACATCTTTTGGAAGACAAGTTGGATATGCTTGCGCTTTCCAATCTTCCGACGCAAAAAAAAAAAAATATGTCTCCTCAGTGGAGAGAATGGGGACAAAAAAAAAAAGAACTCATCTACAGCGAATAATGGGACAACGTATCCTTTTTATTTTTTTGGATTGTTGAGGCCAATGCATCTCGCCTTCGTCGTAGCTCGCTCGTCGTACCCTCATAAAACGCCTCTCCCTCGACGGGGTAGAGAGTGTGGAATTTTAACTTTGGCTGCATGCCACAAAATGTTTGTCTCCAAGGGATGAGGGCTTAAAATTTTATTTTTATTCACTGGAATACATAACTTTTGTGATTTTTTATTTTTTTTTTTTGTATCTCATTTGGTTTACTGTTATTATTTTTCTGCAAGGAAATTAGGTTGTGTGGTGGGAAACATTGAAACAAGAAAATATATTGTGCAAGGATATGAATCTATAGAGACATTCAGCGAGGAATATATGTGCTGTGTGGAGTATCTTGAGGAGTAAATTATGACCCTGAATGTTGGCTTCCAGATTATACACTTATTCTTACATTGCGTGGCATTTTACAGTTTAAGATAACATGGCGTTGCCTTACCAATGATGCTGTGAAGATTATTTCAATCGCAAACTGTCGAGTGAATGTAATTTGCATGACAAAGTGGCGAGTCTTGCCAATGCAAATGTCACTAGCGTGTGGTGAATTTCTTTTGAAATGCTTGATCTTTTTCTTTCTTTCCAGAACTCAATGCATCTCTTGCCTCCGATTCCTCCTCTTTTGCCATCCTTAGGAACATTTTATTTGCACAAGGTTAAGAGGTAGCAGGTTTAAAAGCGACCACATTGCTGTAGTTGGACATGTTCACATGGCTCTACTGATGCAGAGGTACACTAGTCGATTGTCTTCCTCGTTGTGATTAGATCGGTCCTTTTTGCCCACGCTTTTGCCCTATATGTTATTCATCCATCTTATGGTGCTTGGGTTGTAGCCCCTGCCAGGTTTCTACATATCGCACTGAGGAGACAAGTGACCCTTACAGCAACCTGGTGCAAGGTAATAGATGTGTCATTTGGTCATTTATTCGAAAACGCAGCAGAAAGTCTTGTTAAGATCAATGGCAAACGCTGCTTAAGTCATATTTAGCGACTGAATTGCACTCAGAGCGGATGGACACAAATGCTCCGGTCCAAAAAATCTTCGAATTCGCCCCCGAGGGACAGCGCAGTAGAGGAAGATCGCGACTCATTTGGCGCGTGCAAATAGAAGGGGACCTCAACCAAATTAACGTGCGAAACTGCAGGCGGCCAGCTAAAGATCGAGCTGGCTGCAGACGCTTATTGGTTGAGGCCCAGGTCCACCCCGGAGTGAAGCGCCACCTTAGGTAAGTAAGAATTGCACTCAACTCGGGCGCGACAGAAGGCACCAACAAAACATTGCTATCCACATGGATAGCCAAGCCGCCATCAAAGCTATTGACTCGGCTATCATATCCTCAAAACTGATGCAGGAGTGCCGAAACGAGCTTGCCCGCTTGGGTGAACGCTTCGAGGATACACTGCTCTGAGTTCCAGGGAACAGTGACATAAAAGGAAACGAGGGTTTAGATGAACTGGCCAGCCTCACTCGCGGCAAGGGTCTACACCCCGCTAGAAGCGGTTAAAGGACAAATCCACTCACACTTCCTGCAGAAGGCTAACTAGCTGTGCCATATCAAGGAAGATATGACCGATCTACGATAAGAGCAGAACTAAAGACCTACTAAACAGAACCCGCCCAGATATCATTGGCCTATTGGAGACCATGCGGGCAAACTAGGTATCTCATACAATCCCACTGCCTCAGTTGCGGGAACGAAAATGGGAAGGAAACTCTCACCCATTTCCTCTGCAAATGTCCCGCACTAAACCAATCATTCTTTGACGACTTCAAACGACAAGTTGGGTAAAGGGATACGAGTTCTAATCCGTTTTCTTAACTCCACAGGCTGGATCTAGCCAAACACTGCCTCACATCCTCAACAACGCAAGTCATCAACCAGGTCACACGAATCGTGGTAACAAAAAGGCACATTCTAGTGCTATTTGGGTTCATGTTGAACCGCCACCTATACCAACCTTGCCACTGAAAATACAAACAATTTATGTTTTGCCAACAAGATGGCGCTGAATACCACAAATTAGGTGCTTCCTGTCATACAGTGCGGGGCTTTTGGTCTCATATCATGTGGCTCCTGTTATACAGCGTTTTTCCTGTTACAGTCTGTGTGGAACGTATTGAGCAATATTTTTGGAAAGAACACTTTCACTTTCATTTCGGCCACCCTGTATGCCCATTCTACGTGCTCTATACACAAACAACCTTGAATGTAGCAAAAGTCAATCCCTCTGACATCGGTGTCTTGTGGAAATTCAATAAATATCACGATCACATCTGGCATTCGCATTCATAAACGATTCCAAATCCCAATCCCAATCCACCTGGGCGTGATGAAAAAAGAGGTGCGGAATAAAAAAGAAAAAAACATGTCAGTCGCCCTTTGGTCTGCGTTGCGTTCTCATTCAAAGGTCGATGAAAGTTTTATAGATACACCTCACCCTGAAGTGGTGATTAAAGTGTAATGAGGATGTTTTGACAAGGATGTGCGATTTGACTCATTAGACAGTAAATTAAGGGGAATGGACGAAGATAACCTAATTTTTGTGTGAAATTAATCGTTTGATCGTTAAAACAACGATAGACATACTTTTGACACACGTTTTGTTGATGATGATTGTCAGAAAGTGACTTATGACTTTTTTTTTTTATTGACAGAATAAGGTCATTGGAGTTTACACACAATCCACAGTCTCCTCTATAATCCTTCTTGTCCGCTTTGGATTGTAAACAAAATTTAGTTCCCCTTTCCGTAATCATCCACTGATGAATGTATATAGACATTGTCACCCATCCTGACTGTCTAATGTCTGCTGTCCAGCGGCAGAAAAGACCAAAAATCTCAAGGAACTTACCAAGATCCATAGGCAGAACTAGCGCCAATAGATCTACTCGAACTACAGCCTTAGAAACTATACTCGCCCTGATTCCAATAGACCTATACCTTAGGGAAACAGTCGTAAAGCGGGTGATATGGGCCATTGTAAGATCGCAAGTTGGGCAAAGGATGAAACCGACTCGAACTATCTCAGGCCATCTCCTGACTTCAGACTGCACATAAAAGCAACCATTCCCTCAAGAGATAACTGGGCTGGCGCTAAGGCCATTAAGCCAGGATTTACTCGCTAGAACCCAGAGGCTGTGACGATACAGATGTGGAAGAGAACACAATCCAAGATTTGCGGATCAAGAAATAGGACGCTTGGTGAATACAACCTCGGCAGCTTGTCTAAGAAGCCATCGAAAACCATTCTAAAGAGACCCACTGACCAGCAACAAACTAACAAAGAGCTTTCTTCTTTGTCTTCCCTTTCAGACTAGACCATCCATGCTAGAGGAACTCAATGGATCCTTGGGGATCCGACTGATGGAGTCATCCATTCGACCTTTCAAACTGCCTAGCTCCTCTTCATCATTAGGAACGACATGAGGCTTAAACTCAAAGCCACAATGGATGATGTGGACGAGATTGGGTGACTGGAACAGGTGGTATGGGTCATAAGGGATGATGTGGACGAGATTGGATGACTGGAACAGGTGGTATAGGTCACAATGGATGATGTGGACGGGAATGGATGACAGGAACACGTGGTTGGACTGGTTGGTTAAACTATGAGGTAAGGTAGGGCTAACTGATGAGGTAAGGTATGGTTAGGTGGTTGGGTTGGATGGATGGGTAGAGTTATGAGGTAAACTAAAGTTGAAATGCTTTTTGAATTTCAAAGTCGAACTCCGAGCTTATTTGTAGAGTTTCCCTTAACGATGACAATGCAGCCGAAGTTGTTTGTCTACTCAACGATCGTGGTCCTTAGGAAACATGATTTCGTCTGTCAGAAAGCCTCTTGGAAGAAGTTAAAGGCAGCGTCTTTGGTCACGACTGATCATCTTAGCTCGTCATCGTAAGCATATTTTATAGCCTCAACAGAAGGTACAATAAGAAAAGTGGAGACTTCAAATCTAAAACGTTAACGAATGAGCATATTTCAGTTGAGGTTCAAGCTATAGATGGAGGAGGTCTTGAAAATCCATAGAACGAAGTGAATGGTCGTCATTTAGACTAACTGAATACTGGCTTGAACCCGAACGTCACTTCTAAGTCAATCCAGCATTGGCCCCCAATCAACTTAGCTTCTAAAAGAGGGTAAAAAGTCAGGGCAGTCTTCGCTGACAATCTATGATAGAGAGTACGAATACTTAAATGCAAGTAGCCGCCAGAAGGACGTTGACAAAGCTGTAATCCTCCTAGGTTAGGTTAGTTTTGCGGATGCGACTATGCTTGCTACTAACATGTCTTGGCGAATAGTTGAGTCTCCTATGCTCATTAATTGCGGTATAAAGAGAAACCCAGATAGAGAAGACGTGATTGTTAAGAGACCTTATTATTGGCCAGGGCATGCCTAACAGATTATATTTCTTCTTACAAAACTGATTCCCCTAAGTAGCCTTAAAGCTAGAAGTTATACTTGGAACACTTTTATCAATGTATGCCGCAACAGGCTATAGAAAATCAAGGCACTAACCAATAAGCCACAGTGTCTAACAAGGCGCAGAGAACATGATGACAGTTGTGACAGTTGCAGAACCAGTGATAAGTAGAGGAATGAAGAAGGGGACTATCAGGATCCGAATTGTGAAAGTCTGTTTTTAGACTGAAGCTGAAATTATGGTACGTGATGTGTATTCGGGAAGAAGGCTTACAGCCCTTGGCACTGCGCTTTCCCTTTAGAACCTTATTATGCGTTCCCTTATATGTTGCAGATGAGTTGTTTCACACTAGAGGGTGTCAGGAACTTAGGGAACTTCTTTTGGGTGGATGGGAGCAAGCTGTTCCATTGGGACAACTTCGACTCCAAGGTGTGTCTTTCTTATTTGAAAGAAAGCTGAGCATTCTGTTAGGATGTGTTGAGAGGTCTCTTCATCTTCAAGACAGAGTCTACAGTTTGAATCTATTGCAAGGTTGCTTGAAGCATGATGTTTGAAGCTGAGATGCACCTTTGATAAAGAATGCTTCTAAAAATGAACAGTCAAGTCCCTCGTTTCCTTCCATTTCACTGTGATATGGCAAACAAGTCCTTGCTCTGAGGATTGATAAGTTGGAAGACTGAATTTACTAAGTCTTGTCTGAGTCGAAGGAACCAGTGCAAGGGGAGAACTTAAGGCCTTGAATCTACATTAAGTTTGTCCACATCTTCGGTTAGAAAATCCAGCAAACACAACACATTCAGACAGAGCAAAGGGATGCTTTCTGCGACATTCCCTGCGTCTGATGTCTCTCGACAAAGACACACCGCTACCTGCGACGGTTGTGGAGAGGCGACCATGCTGCGGAGTACTTCCTAAGTGATTGTCCTAACCTTGCTCGTTTCGGAGGACTGATTTGCTGAGCCCTTATCACTGAAACACTTAATTACGAAGAAAATAAGGTACAGTGGCTCGTTTTTTGTGTCTAAGTGCTCCAGCATGGTGTTCAACTCTATCATGCTTAACCTGTTAAAAGTATCTTCAAGTTTCAATTTAGGGATGATGGCATAAGTTTACGAATAATGTTGCAACCAAATTCCATTTGAAAGGCAAACTAAACCATTCAAAGTCAAAATCCGCATCACAATTCACCCATTCATCTCAACCTCTCGCTCCATAATCACCTTAATCCAACCACAGATACAGATACCACACCACTTAATACCAAAAATGATTAAGTATTTCAATAACTTAGTCCATAATCCGGATTGCCTCACACAAAAGGCTAGATTACCTCAGCTCCATGTGATGGTAGAAGACACACAACAAAGGCTTTGACGTGAAAATCTTTCCCATTTACACGAGTGAACCTACCACCACCACTGATGGATGTCTCTCAATTAGTTTAAACCGTCAAAAAACACGATTTCTTGCACACAAGTCACTAATTAACCTCATTCCAAGCGGCAGCGGGTCGAAGAAAGGTCACGTGCATTTTTTTTCGCAAATTTTCAGCCAAAAAAAAAAAACAAATTCCCACCGCGAAACTTGTAAGTAAAAGACCCACTCTCTGTCTCATAACTCTTCTTAAATACAGAGATTGCTGGTCTTGCTTCATCATCCACTTTGATAGGAACAAACACCATCACCTAGTGCGCACATGGCCTGGTGTGCATCTTTAAAATGAAACTATACACACTCGAGATGTACCCGTGTCGTAGCCTCAAGGAGTAAATTCGAAACACAAACGGTGAGAAGAGACACACAAGTGCGACGGAGATGTATCGTTTTTTATTTTTATGTTCTCCTAACCATGCCAAGGTTTCAGACCTCTCCAGCCACTACTGGATGCAATGCTTTGATGTCGTTACAGTTGCCCACTTACCCATTAAGGAACCGTCTGAACCGTGGAAAAATCAATAAACGTCACCACTTACCTGAAAGGAGAACAACACACACACACACACACACACAGACACACAGCCACAAGAACAAAGTGAAAATATTAAATTTGGAATGGAAAACCATTGGAGGCGGTGTGTTGGAGGGTGCTTGAAACCCCCGTGCTCCTTCAGACAGCAAGGCCCTGAAGAGAATGCGAAATTTTGTGACGCAATCATCTGTCGCTGTCGTTGCACATTTATTTGCTACGTCTGGTCATTGTCAGTGCCTGCCGCCACACCTACGCTAAGCACTTTCGCCTGACGTTCGACCTGAGTGGCAACGTATTGTTCTCTTTTTTCTGGGTTTGGCCACATGTCTGGGGGAATGATCCGCTATCGGCGAGTGTTCGACACATGCGTCACGTTGCATTCTAATAAGTCAGCTCAGCTGGACATTGAGCTAGGGGTCTCGTGGTCAGACAAAAATTTGGTTAATCATTGTGCTGCCGAACTCTGGAATTCTGAAATTAGGGCTGAGAGTGACTAATGGTTACTTGGTGGTGGTAGGTGGTGGACTTGGATAGCGGTTAAGGAATTTTTGTTTGACAGGGTGGATGTCTTATGAAAGCTGGACAATCCAAGTGTGTATGAGTGGAGACGGAGAGGTTGTGTTTATATAGACAGGTCCATGCAATGTGGGTGAGGTTTCAAAAAGAAGTGACCATTGACGGTGACGGGGACATCACAACGGGCTCTGAGCCTAAGTGAGTCGCATGGGACGCCTATCTACCTACCATTGACGGTTATGTGCTGTAGTCACTGTTTTAGAAGAAGTTCCAAAGAGACCTGCGACTAAGACTAAGTAATCCCTGAGTGTGCCAACTTCTAAGCGACCGCAGCAGCTCACTGGGTGTTTTTTTTTTATAGGAAATGCACCTCAATCCACTTAGCAGTCATAGTTCCTGGACGGACCTGGTCTTCGCAAAGCTTCTAACTTCTTGCATTTGGCTGCAAGAATCTGGTCGTTGGGGGATTTAGGCTCCGCACTCTGGAAAACCGGTATCTAAAACGGCTTCCCCAACATACTTAAGAGTCGTAGCTTCTGTGTTCACAGTGAGCGGCTACAAATGGCAGGCTACGAGCTTTCCTGATGAGTTGAAGAAGGGGATTATCGTCAAGCTGCCTAAGCAAGAGATATCTGAGTACTGTCTGCTGTAGCTACCGATACACTTGATCCCGAACGAGCAGATCTCCGTTCTGAGTGCTCCTGTATAGACAAGGGCGCTCGACAGTGTCAACAGGACATTTATTTGATTTGCCTTTCATAGAGGAAAGGTTGTCTGAGGAGTTAGAGATCTAAAGTGGAGTACAGCAAGGCTGCATTCTCTCGCGAATATTGTTGACCGGTGCCGTTTTGTTGACGGAAAATTGAGGAATTTGACGGAATCTTATACCCCAACTTGCTCACGCTTTTATAGATGGACCTTCACCAAGTAGCAGCAGATGTGGAGAGAGACAGGCGTTGTAGATACCTTTGTTATACCTTCTCAGAAGGCAACAGTTCCTGACCTACCCGGGAAAAAAATTACGTTGAACAATCGAAAAGGAAGCACCCTAGTTGGGAACGAGTTGGAAAGAGCCAGAAACCATGCATGAAAGAGCGTAGGTGCAGCCCGAATTCATGTTTCTTAAGAAAGTACACAGCCTTTAGCGATCTTAAAACAAAGTTCTTCTCATCACATATGTTCCTGAAGCTAACATTTCTCTCCAGAAACCATCAATAAATGACTCCTTACGACACAGTAGGTGTCAAATTAAATACATAAACCTTACAAAGGTTGTCTTGTAACCATGGCATCCATACTAATTGGACCAACTCTGATCAATACCCGTTTGACTACGTCCTCATTCAATCTGAAAATCCCATCAAAATGTCTCACCTCACCACTAACCCCACATGTAAGTTGCCTCCCATTTGTATGAGCCATTGTTGTGGTGTTGGAATTATTCCTCCCAAAAACGTGCAAAAAACAATCAAAAATCACAGGACTCTCACTTGGTCTTGGATGCCAAAAATTCAGATTTATTCTGTCTATCTATGCACACCCCGTTTCGTTGTGTCCCGTTTGAAACGCCCGAACACTTTTATAAAAAAAAAAAAAAAACACAACTTATCGAGGAGTGTCTCCCTTTGTATCCAATGTTAGCACGTAGCTGACCTACAGGACACTGGGGACTTCTAAATTGTCTGCTTGTCTTTTGATGGCGCGCCCTCAAACCACATTGTCACACACACACACACACACATGTCCCGTGTGTCTCACCGGTGTCAAGGACAAAATGTGCTTTTGCATGACAAAATAAATTCATTTAGAAGTTTGTGGGATTGTTGGACAAGGATGACGAGATGCTGGACAAGAGATGATCTTTGGAATGTAAAACAATTGTTTATTCAATTTGCAACCAAAGATGGCGTCAAAGTAAACAGTTTTGTTATACATAAGTGTCGGTCGGACAAACCAATCACTAAACTCGTTTTTAAAAATGTTTTTATGGGTTGCTTACGTTGACGATAATTACATCAACCCACCTCAACCAAGCCCAGTTAAAACTAAGTGACAGCTGCTGTGTCTAACTGAAAACCAATTAATTGTGTCACTTTTCAATTGAAACCTTTTTTTATTGTTATTTCGGGATGAAAACCTGCCCATGCTGTCTCTGCAAATTAATCGAAAATGTCGTTAGAAAACTCCCATCCCTATCAACGCCATTTGCATATCCAAATGTCAGCAAGCAATTGGGAAGATGGCGCACGAAATATTTAATTTTAAAACCAAATGGTTGGTGACATTGCTAAATTTCTCCAACATTAGTGATCGATGGACTTTTTTTGATGAAATTTTAGCATTAAGCCGTAAGAACTTAGTCGCGGTTTGGAAAACAACATAATTCTGCTTCGTAACCGTAAACAGCCTTTTGCTTGAGATCATCTATGCAACGCAGTAGGAGACAACACGCGCTTGTCTTTCTTAAGGGACGTGGGATGCTCAGCTCAACTCGCTAAATTTCTTGAATGATGTCCGTTTGGAGGGCATGCACACTTCGTGATTAAAGCATAGGTATCGGGTATAGTACGTTCCGTTCGAAGAAGAATCTGATCAATGTTGAGTTTCTTGCGTATTCTGGTTTTCCCCACTTGATCCCTGCGCGTTAATCAACACCACGAAGGAATCTCTTTTTGGAGCTTGTATCCGCAATCTTATTCTTTCGGTCACGATTACATAACCATAGATGACAGTTGGAATGAATACCGATAACTTGGCTTTGACACCAAGCTCGATCTTCCTAACAACAGATCAACCAAATTCTCTCAAAGACGATGCAGTCTGACAAATCCTATAAGGCAACTCTGTGATGCTCCTTCTATCAAACGTAGATAAGATCCTCAGAAAACTGGTTCATTAGGACTTCACTGAAATGCAGTGTACCTACCTCCTGGAACAGGCCTTCTGGAACCGATCATCACTTCCGATTTGTTCACGTTTACCTTTAGCATCCTTTTGAGAGCACGCAAGGGCTAAATTATCCGCGAAAAGTAGATAACTAATCCTCAATTCTCACTACTGTCTCATTGCCCTTAACCCTGCCTAATTATGTCGTCGGTATATGCGAATGTTTTAGGCTTCTTTTGACACCAAACTTTTTGACAACCAAAGCTCAATTGTCACACGAGAAGAATTTGCGAATCGTCTGAAAGGAGAGACTCGAAATTAAATGCCTTAGCACGCTAGGAGTAGGCAGAGCCTGAGTGAGAAACTCTCTCTGACCGCGAGCACACTCTGAACAGAAAGGTTACCGAAACCACTTTGAGCAAAATAAGGCCTACGGAAGCTGAGTATCAATCCAGAAAAAAGGAAAATAAGAAGTCCTTAATCTTACAACGAAGAGGATCTCTAAGCACTCATCCGATTATTTTCAAATGCAGCTTCAGAGTCATAAAAGCTTTGACATAAGCGATCACATTCTCTAAGCTGATAGAGCAGTATCAAGCAAATGTTGTCTGAAACGGATCCCAAAACTATAGGAACATTGAAGACAATGTAAGAACCTTGATGAATCCCTTGCAGATATTTTACTCGTTTTACTGGGATTGATTAAGGGTGGTATTTCCCCACACTTTCTATCAGAGGAGCAGCGTAACCATGTCATATCCCGAATGCTTTAGTCCACCTACAACCGGCCAGAGACAACAAAAATTATAAACAGGACGCGTACAGACATACTTAGGCCTTAGGCCATATACTGCCTAAGCAGCCAGAAATCAAGTCTGCCTAAAGCCAGACAACGCCTGTCCTTAATAATCTAGAAGAATTGGCCGATGTCAATCTTAGCCATAGACGCATGCCGCATCAACTTTCACGTACATAAATACTAGGTACCTCGAGGTCGTGGTATCAAAGAGGTCCCCCATCGTTAACTGCAGGACAATCACCCCAAATAACCAATTCAACTAAAGGAAGTCAAATAGTTTCATGAGCGCAACAACATCCTCAATTTGAACAAAAAGGGTAATCTACTGACATCTGGCTTCGAATCCGCAACGCAGTCTCTTTACAACAGGGAAGGGAACTGGTGTTTAGGGCTACATCGACGTCAGATAGACAGAGGGAGATCTACACAAGAAGATTGGCTGTTATGTGAGTTCTTCAGCCCCGTGCTGGACGAATATAGCACAAGGCAAGTATTAACCTGAAAGACGCCTAGGGATTCGACAAAGAATACCGCTTTGGCAGCCCCTGTTACTCCGGTTTGACAAAACCTTAATATTGCTGTTCTACACAACGTTGATCTTATCAAAGCTAGTTTATGCCGCCGAGTGCTGAAAGATAAGTTAGAAAGCCGACCAGACATTGCTCTTGATCCTACGTTGGTTCAGCCACATCGAGACAATGTAAAGCAATGCTCCTGTCAAAAGGATCTTTGAAACCCTTTACGATGACAAGAAAAAAAGAGCCTTCATTGAGAAGACCAGGTTAGGTTAGGTTAGGTTAGAGTAGCAGGCTGCAGAAGCAACCTCATTTAGACCAGATAAGTTTCTTTGTGTTACCACATGGATCTGTACTTCAACCAGAAATACTACCCGTAGAACCAGCTGAAACTTGCTACGAAGCACTGGAGGCTGCCTATGCTGATGTCAGCCAGTTCGTTTAGATTGTGAAAGAAGCTGGTTCCTAAGTATGCTCTTCCACGAACTGAGAGGACCGGACATGTACAGAGAAGGTGGAGCATCTTCTCTTCCTCCTCCTCGTCCCTGCAGCTTCTGCAAAAGTCGTTGAAGAGGAGGGTCAGCCTTTTGGCGAGCTTGCTGAAGGTGCAGTGTCCCATTATGACACCTACTATGGTACAAATGAGTAGTCTTTTTTGTCTGATGAGACAGTGGGAGCATTCGAGGTCCAGCTTCGGCCAAATTTGCTTGCTAAAGAGGCAGGTGTTACCTACTGTCCACTGGTGATTGGCGGTGTCGATCACGTTTCTTTTAAGTAGCAACTTGCAGGTAGCGAGAGGCATGCTTAGGTTCCCCTTTTCCGGAAAAGGTCGGAACTCTCTGGCGAGTTCATCAGCCATGCCCCTATGTCCCATTCACTCCCGATTTTGTTTTAGAGCCATCCGTGTAGAAGCAGATGGATCCCTTTCCAAGACCAATTCATCGTGGCTTTATCTGAATCAGTGAGAATAGAAAGCTACAGTCTCTTGGACTTGCTTTGAAGATTTTCTCCGCTTCTCATGCTTTCAACTTAAAAGTAGATGTTGTGTCCAGGTAAATTCTACTCCTGTTGCACAGAACTGGATTTGTTCAACAGATTGGATGGGTCATGATGAAACTTGATGCGACTGATTAAAGCTGACAATTCACATATAAATCTAAGCCCTCATCTCTTGAGTGACACTTAAAACTTCACATCATACATCTCACATCACACATCTCCAAACAACAACTAAAGCAACAAGATATGACTTGGTAAAGTAACTTTGTCTTCATTTACAATGAAAACATTGATTAAGGATGTGTTCCACAATACTCGTACGGCATCCTTAAATGAAATTGTTCCCCATTGTCAAGTTAATTAATTTGGTTTTCTGTTTATTTGCTGTCATTTTACTTATCAGTGAAATATCTTACTCGGGTCGACCTTAAGGCAATCAACTTAAAAGCTTCTCCACCACCAGAAGCCATCAAATTTTAACCACTGTCACTTAGGTTATCCCGTCCTCCATCACATAACTGAACAACAACCAAGTGCCTGTTGGCATTGAAATTCAGAAAAATATTTTCTAAATACATTTTGGTTACACGAAGCCACGTATTCCATTTCGCATCCCTCTGCAGGGATACATACATATGTCATCTTGTTCCACACCTATATCCTCCACTGCTGGAAGACACATCCTCCTTTGTGTTGAAACGTAGAAAATTGGAGCAGACACATACACAAGGTACATGTGACAGATTAGAAAGAGAATGAGGATTGTCCTTCAAGCTACAACATATAAAATGATTAATCCATCCAAATGGCAGGTAGACGTCTTCGCATCGCACGTTCGTGTCCTTTGTCCCATGAAAACATTTGTGGCGCGGTATACACAGGGATTCGTGATGTTGTATGTTCTTCAAGATGTTTTCTGAAGACGGTTTTGTGTCTTGTGTTGACACTTAGTGGAGAAAAAGTGCACAGGAAAGCACCCTCTAACGAGGTCGTAGACAATTTGTTTTTTTTTTGTCATGTCCTCCCACACACACAGACTGCACCACCGATCTGATGGTAACCGACTTGGCTCTCGACCAAAACGCGGCCATGACTAGAACACACAGACAGACAGTTGAAGTTGAAATGGGCAACACCGCCTGTAGAGGTGGAAACCTCGTAACGTCCTCGTTGCTTTGATGAGCAACCTGAGGATTGTAATTTATAAAATGTCTCCTTTGAGGCTCGTGTTGTACGTGTGTATGAATGTTTGGTGGGGACAGTCATTCATTCAAACAGACAGACGGAATAGATATGCAAGCAAAGGTACATCCCTGCATCCTTGTATCCATTCCGACTCTCATAGTTCTAGAAACTACAGGGGATGCACATTTTTTTCAAACACTTGCCAACAGGTTGCTCATCATTCAAAAACTCTGTTGTAAGCGGCGACAATCAGATGAGAGAACAAACTCATTTATTGTTCGTGGAGGGACGAAGAACGTGGAACAACAAAAAAAGGATTAAACCGTGTTCGAAGACATTTACGAACGAGATTATCAACTTTCTCATTAAATGTTTACGTAAGAAAGTTTCCCTTGAATAGACAAACAGTTTATGCTAAGAGCTCTATCCCTCTCTAGCTCTATAGATCTACATATGTAGAGCTCTGTAAAACTGTGGCGGTGTCTATTTTACAATTAAAAACTTTCATCTTCTTTGCTTGTTAGCTGACGGAAAAGTTATTACTATGTAAGACAAGACAGATCCTACTTTGTGTCTATGTGTGTGTAGACCGTGATTCAAAGGAAACTTTTTGAGGAAAATTTCCATCAGGATACGTTGAATGAAATGTAATGAATGAGATTGCAATAAGTTGAAAGTTCATAGATTTTTATTGCAATATTGTATCCTTATCCTTGTCGTTGTCCTTTTCCTTGTCGCTGTGTTAAGTTTTAAATTAAAGAAAAAATTTATGTTTCACATCACAACTTTGATTGTTTTTCTTAGAAAGAAGCGCCATCTGTTGAAGTGATGGTGAATCGAGTGACATTGACATAAGCCCATCCATCGTTGAAAAGGGAAAAACCCACTGATGACTTAAAAACCGTGATCCGAAGTCCTATATATGTACATGAACAAGGACAGAGCTACTCTACTCTAGTTATGGCCCGCAACATGCTTAAACTTAAAAGGTTCCACGAAGACAAATGGTAGTTAGGAAAGAAGACGTAACAAAGAGCAGACAACGTGAGTGACGGATCGAGTCGTGCAAGGAGAGCTTCCACATCCCAGTCGACTGCTGATTGTTCCAAGAGAGACAACCACCACGATACGACATCGCTTCCGTCAAGAAGAATAAGCAAAAAAGCCAAGAGGGCGGCCACCACAAATGCCAAGCTTCAGGTGGCGATCATCGACTACAGCAAACAAAGGTTGAGCAATTGTGATTGGAGACTGGTGTAGATAGGTAGAGGTGGCGATAAGCACTAGGATGTGCCTATTTTGATAACCACGGCTCGTGCGACATAGTTGATGATGGGTGAGACAGTCTGTGCCTAGATCTAGCCTGTGGAGCTTAGAAAACGGATTAGATCTCGTATCCATTTACCCGAGATGTTGTTGGGGTCGTCGAAGAATGGTTGGTTTAGGGCAAGCAGGCTGGGTCTTTATAGATATTTGCAGGAGACTGGTGTAGTGTAATTGAATACAAGCACAGAAGATATGAGAAACGTGTATCCCACCCACGCCCCCCAGTTAAGAACAAGGAAGCTATCCCTCTCTTTAAGCAGCTTACCACGTTGAATTGACTGACTTCTTTTGTGACTAATATGCAGGCTACATGGTCGACCTTCGACTAATCGAAAAGTAGGACATGCTAGAATTTATTAGACCTAAGGACTCTAGAGAAAGGATTAAAGGAAACCTCCAGCTTGAGAAGGATAGTAAGGTAAACCAGTGATGAAGATAGCCCAAATATACCTTCATCATAGGATTGCTGATAGCGCCAAGCTTGTCTCTAACATGACAGATAGGAATATAGACATTGGCCTAGGTTCAGAGGCAAGACCATTACGACTTTCGCAGACGGGTCAAAAATCGACGAAGGAGTGCGCTCTGGGATCTACTCACTAGAATCCAACATTACGCGGTCAATAAGACTTCTTAACCACGGCAATGTCTTCTAAGCGGAAGTCCTATCCATCGCCAAGGCAGCCCGAGAACTAGCAATGAAGCTAGTCTCTAGGAAAACTATTGACATTTACATCGACATTCAGTAGTAAAGTCAAAACTTGAAAAACGTTGTCATAACGAGCCCAAAACCCTTACCGCGAACCACAACGATCCCGGACCATAAAGGTATCCACCGGAGTTAATTGACGGATAAGTAAGCCAGGAAGGGCTCGGAACAAGTACTGCCCCCGTCAAATCAAGCATTGCACTCGACTTCCAAGGACAAGCTGAAGAAAGATGGAGCGCACTCTTATCATGCCACACCTCCAGGAAACTCTGGACATTCTTTCGCTAAACACATTATCACAGACCACAACCTATTAGCGGCTCACCTTAGAAGAATGCGTTTAAGCACAGACTTGGAAGAGAACACAACTCAGCTTCTATGCGAATTCCCCAGCCTACACAGAACAAGAAAGACGGTGAATACCATTTTAACGACCTAGGCGACCTGTCTAAGAAGCCATCAAAAACCGTCCTAAAACTCACAACGATTTAGGATGATTCAGGGAGGCCGAACGAAAGGTAATCCCGCGCACTCAGACCTTTCCTTTCAATGGATTCCTAGAGATCCGAGTGAAGACTGCATCACGAGATGCAGCCATCTCTTCAACCTACCTACCTGACCTAGTACAAGAGCCGCCTTCAGCCTACCTCCGTACCTGATTTAACCTAACGCACAATAAGCTGTTTGAGAAAAAAAAGTTTTTCAGTCTCAAAAAGTGAAGTGAAAGGAACACCCTAAGCCAGTCAAATAAGCTGTGTGGATCTTTTCCAATTTCGAAGCGGTCGGTGTAGCATTTTGATAGTCGTAAGCCGCGGAAAAGCCTTCATTTTCATAGAAAATCTTCACCCAACAACCACTGACAACTCTGAGGCTACAATTGTATACGTTTTCCAGTCTAGATATTCCGCCTAAGGCAGCTGCTAAGACACTTCTTGAAAAAGTGCTGCCAGCCAGAGAAATAACAATAGTGTGCATCCGTCCCAGTGACGGCGGCGAAGCGAAATCTATTTCCATCCAAATTGATGGATGCAAACAGGAAACGGAATTAGATTGCACAAAATGAGATAATTTCCTCGAATGAGTTTCCCCCGAAAAAACACATGTGAATCGCAGCGATAAGTGGACAGAGTCCCAGTTTCCGAATTTTTAAACATTTCACCAAACCACCAATCCTCACATTTCTTAGAACTAGCCGCCATTTCATGGTCCCCGGCTCTTAGCTTTTTAAACCCGACCGACCGCCCCTAGTGAGTAAACAAAATTCCAGATTCCTTCGCACATACAAAGTACGAGTGCAATCTGCACATGTATCGCTGCGGAACCAAATTAAACTCTCGCACATTAGTCGGTCAATTTGTGCAACAACCATGCACCGGGCCGTGTCGATGAGCTCATCCCATCGTTCCTTGGAATTGGCATTTTCTGTTTTTGCATATGCAACTTGCAAAGACCTCAGCTGTGTACCTCAGCGGCAGGCACTAATGTGGTGGCAATGGCAATTCCTAGTGTGTGTTTACTTTGGAATGTAAAATTCCGCGAGAGGGACTAGAGTGAGAATCCCCTCCACCTGCCGCCTCTGTCACTATGACTCTGAGACGACTCTGGGTTGATGTGTTCCGCACTTGTGGGCTTGTGAATCGAATTCGCATGGATAACCCCATTTGGAGTGGCTCCCGTCGCTGTAAGCGCCGACAGACACATGTCAATTTGAATATTTGCCACCAAAATCGCTTGTTGCTTCAACATTTTGCCGTTGCACTTGTACGTATATTATACGCGCAGCATGTTGCGTTTGATTCCATCAAGGATGAATCATTTAGAATGGCATTTGGTTGGTTGTAGTGATCGCTGCCGCAGCCTGAAGTGGCAGTGCATTCTCTACGCCAGCGGGAGGAGGAGTGCCAGATGTTAATGGATTGGATGTTTGGGATAGGGGGGGGCGGGCGTCGGGTTTTTAGCGTGTTAAAAGTGATGCCATAGCAATTAGGTTTGGAATGCAATTTTATTATGTGGAATGAATAAGAATGACGGGGAGGAGGTGGTTTTGGAATAATTATCGTTTCCCATCGTTTGAAGCTGACCTTGGAGGGGCAGGGAATGTAAGTCACGCATTGGATTCGACAAAGAAAGTGGGAAACACTGACTTGAAATGAAAGAGGTCTAGAAGGGTTGGCGGGGGGTGAGAGAGTATGCTACGCCAAACTAGGGAGCAGTCCTATTGCCTTAGGGTTTCGAACCACCTTGAAGCTTTAATAAATCTAAAGATGTCCTTGCCGCATAGTTCTTCGATATCCTAAAAGATGTGTCTTCTAGAGAATTTGTGTCTGAAATGGCAGATGGTCTGCGATGGTCTCCACAGCCCCTACAAAGATCATCATGAAGTCTAAGCTTTTTCCTATATTAGCGTCGAGCATTATGCCCTGTTATCACTCCTATAAGAGTGGGAAGGAGTCTCCTGTCCTTCGCCATCGGTGTACAATTAGTTCTGGTCTGGCTTTCTCGGTGTCCAAGGAGCTCCATCTTCTCTTCGCTTCCACTAGTTATCAGATTGCTCTCGATCTAGCGCAAATCCTTTCCTTGCCAATTCATCAGTCAATGCTCTGGAATATCTTCGTTTCCAGGGACCATTTGTTAAGAAACCTAAGCTCTACGTCATAAGACTTCACAAGCTTAAATTTTACTGTCGACAGCTAGTCGATGGAAAAAGTTGGACCTCCGCCTGGAAAACGCTGCTATGCATCGACGCCAATGTCCATTTTGGACCAATCGGCATAGATGGCTGTGGTGTGCGTGCTTGGAAGTGTTCCATTTATCCATTCTTCTCAGCATTGGAAAGACAAGAGAATGATCTTTTGAAGTCCAGATGTGAGCAGTGGTTGCTACCTAGGTATGTCCCGTCGTGCTTGACTTTCGGCTATCTGTTTGGCTAATTCTCAGGACACTTCTGGTCGAAGATTCTTCTATAAACAGGTCGATTGAAAGCAGGTTAAAAATAACCTTTAGTCCTGCTGTTTGCGTGGTTCTCATAGTGAGGTTAGTGGTTTAGGGTTTGGAAGATCCACCAAACTCATCTGGTCGGATGAATGTAACCTCAGCATTGTTTGCCCAATCCTCAAGAAACGAGACTCTCTGAACTGTGTCAACTACAGAGACACTAGTCTTCTTTAATATTGCCTACAAGATCGTATCTGCCGAATTGTGTGAACGCCTGAAACCGTGCGTCAACAACCTGATTGGTACATTTTCAATGTGGCTCTAGGCAAGGAAAGTCCACCCATGAGCTCCAAATCGATACACACTACACCGCATCTATAGAGACGAGCTATGCAGAGCAATGTCTAGTTTCGGCATTCCATGCCAAACTCGTAAGTAGGGTCAATGAGGACTAGACCAAGTACCATGTTGTCAACAAGAAAGGACACCCAACACCGACGTTTTCGGACAGAACGTCACCCTTGACAGACATAACTTTGAGGTAGTTTTTGACTTTTTCTACCTAGGCTCCGCTTTCAATTAAGACACCGACTGCAGCGCTGATCGTTGTTCGCTTGGGTAAGGTACAGCGCCCTCTCTCGAACAACTAAAGTGACTCTATACAAGACCTAAATCATCTCAGTCCTGCTTTATGGAGCAGAGGCATGGACTTTATCAAAAATGGATGAAGTCGGCTCTTGGCTGCTTTGAGAGGAACATTTCTTCGGGTGAAGTAGATACACCGACAAACTATACGGGCTGTACAGCGACATCGACTTGGCTAGAAGAGTGAAGGTCCAACGACGAGATGACTGGGTCATGTAGAGTGGATGAACGCCAGTGCTCCGGTCCGAAACATCTTCAAATCCACTCCCGAGGAATAACGCAGTAGAAGAAGACTGCGACTTAGGTGGCGCACGCAAATGGAACGGAACCTCACCCAACTTTGCATGCAAAACTGGAGGCAGCTAGATAGATTGAGGCCCAGGTCGATTCCGGACTGTATCGCCACTTGTAGGGTAAGTAAGTGGGTAATATGTCTTAAGTCCTTTGTTAGTGGTAAGGCTGACCCTGCCTGCTTTGGGATTACAGATGACTTTTACCTTGTTTTTGGTAGATGTCTCCACAATGAGAGTGACTATGGTTGCTGTTTTGTTTAAAAAGTTAAGGTTCATCGAAAAGAGTTCATTCGTTAAGGTCGCTAGAGCCTTACAGTAAATAAAGAACAAACTTGTTATCTATGTTCAATGCTTTGTGTCACTGAGTATCAAGCTTAGTCAAGTTGGAGTCAAGACTGTGACACTAAACTTATATATTTCCCAATACATCGAACGGATTAAATAGTCCACGCAATCCACTAAGCAAATTACTCTTCCCAATCTCTAGCTCAATCTATGTACGAAGCAGCAATTATGCTGCCATATAATTCAGATGAAACTATTAAATCGTTTAAATTAAAAAAGAACCGCGTCCTGATAACCTTATAGCCCAAGCTGATATTCCTAAAGTAGGTAATTTCTAATATAATTGTACGAAGATAATGTACGCTTATCACACACTGGTGGCTTTGAAATAATAAAAATGTTCAATTTAATTATGTCGTCTATCTGCGTCTTGAGTTTTTATACAACGGAATGCATTCACCCACAACTTGATTAGGAAAAAAAGAAAAAAATAAGGAAGATGGCTACCTATAGCCCCAGGTTTGAGGTTTTTTATTTGAAAAACAGAGGGAGGCAAGGCACCAAACCATCAACCAAGTATAGGTGAACGAAAGTTCCCCAACTGCGAGAAATGTGATGACAAAAGTTCCCATTTATTCGAAACAGTTAGGGTAATCTTGTCACCGCACCTTGTCAAAGCAGCTGCTTGATGGGCATGATCAGGAAAGAGTGATGGAGTATAAAGGAAACTTCTCCCACCCAGCCTAGAGGATGTCGGCACAGCTATTCAAAAGTTGAAGAACAACAAGGCCGCGTGCTCAGACGGATTACTGTCGGAGCTCTTTAAAGCTAGTGACGATGTTCTAGTACGGAGTATACACCAGATCAGCTGCAAAGTATGGGAAGACGACTGGACTATCAGCTCTATCTGCCCCATCTTCAAGTAAGGCGATCCTATGTCTTGTAAGAATTACCGAGGCATATCCCTACTTAATGTAGCCTACAAGATCCTGTCCAGAGTGCTGTATGAACGACAAAAGCCATTTTGCACCACACTTATCGGCACCTATCAGTGTGGCTTCCGGCCCAGCAAATCGACGATAGACCAAATCTTTACACTGCGGCAAATCCTGGACAAGACCAACGAGTTCCAAGTCCATCTTTTCATCGACTTCAAAGCCGCATACGACAGCATTCCTTGCACCGAAATCACGATCCCGAGAAAATGTACCGTGTAGTTTGGGAACAGAACCTCCGCATTAATCCAAACATGCATCGGATTCCGGCAAGGAGATCTTGTGCTGGAGCAGATAGTGCGAAAGGCCAGTGTAAACACAGAAGGCATTACATCCAGCTGCTGGGATACGCAGACAATATCGACATCATCGCCCGTTCCCAGCGTGCCATTATTGAGGCTTTTATTGTTTTATGGAGCTGAATGCTGGACGATAAGTAAAACAGCGGAGCAGATCTTGGGATCCTTCGAAAGAAAAATTCTACGTCGAATATTTGGTCCTATCTGCGAAGAGGGCGAATGGAGGAGAAGATATAACATCAAACTCTACGAGCTGTACAAAGATGTGGATGTAGTCCGGAAGGTAAAAATCCGTCGACTGCACTGGCTCGGCCACATCGAGCGAATGGACGAGAATGCTCCAGCTAAGAGGATCTTTGAATCGCAGCCACCTGGTTCATGAAGAAAAGGAAGACCGAACCTCCGGTTTAAAGATTTCGAACGCCAGAAACTAGAAGCAGCGTGCCCGGGTTCAACGAGTAGCTAAGGAGAAATCTTCAGATTCAAGAGGTATCGCAATGGAACTATTATTGGTCTAAGATGGCAGTCACTTCAACCTAACATAACCTAACCTATGGAAAGGACTTCTTTTTTTTAAACAAGTTCGTCCAGCTGCTGGTGAACGCAGATGACATTGACGTTATTGGTCACTCCTAGCGTGCCGTCTTAGAGGGCGTTTCACTGCAATCGATGAGCACGCGAAATGAGTTGGTCTAGTCAAATATTTGGTTGTATGTGCGAGGAGGGCGAATGGAAGTGAAGATACAAAGGCGGGAACTCTACGACTTGTATCAAGAAGTGGATGTAGTCGAGCGAATGGACAAATGGCAGGACTTCCAGTCAAGTGGATTTTTGAGTCTCAGCCTTCAGATTTGCAACCATTGGCGCATTGCGGATACAAGACTGGAAATTGTGATAAGCTTCGGATGGGAGATGTAATTGGTCGCTACAACAACTCGAAAACCCACTATACTCTCATGACAATGACATTTTTGGAACCAAGCAGAGATGGTTGGCATTAGCGTCGATGAAAGTTACAATGCCACCTTCAATCCCCTTAAGGAATTCGTCCATCTAGTCAAGGACCGTCAATAGGAGATGGAGTTAATCAAAAGCAAGCATGGCCTCAGAACATGAGTTCAACCATTTGGCTGGCAGACTGACAAATCAGACTATGAAGTACAGCCCTATAGAACAATTCATTTGAAGACTATTCGACACTGTTGCACCTTAAAGATCGCTACCTTAGGCTTCTTTCTTGCTTCCATCGACTGTGCCTTAGAATTTGGTAACAAACGCTGTGGTATCAGTACGTTTTCTGCAACTCATCGCCAAAATCTCTTCGTTTATCGACGTAACATTCAACGATCCAAATGCCTTCAAGACCGCTCTAGTTGGATCATACAGTGCTGGCTGTCAACTATGGAAAGATCAACGTCAAAAGTCAACTGCGTGATTTTCTTTTCAATTTTTTGGTTGTGATCTCGACTATATGTGACGTCACACCTCGCACTATTTTGAAAAAGTGGGTTGTCAGCGTTAAATAAATTCTTGTGACAAGTTGATCGCCATCTTTCATGAGTCATAACCAGGCGTTCGATGAAGAGTTCCAGTGCCCTGTAAGGCTATCTAGAGATGACACTTGGTACCACATTTCTAGGTTGTCAACTTCCTCCTTCAACTGAATGCACCAGTCTCCACCACAAAGAAACTTTTAAAGCACGGAACTCTCCAACTCTATCCCTGTTTCCAATTAAAGCCAAACAAGCAAAGCGGGAACTCTGTGCATTGCTTTTGTGTCAAGAGATGGGAGTACTCGATTCGAGAGGAGGGACCACTCGATTCGAGAGGTGGGGATGGCATCTAATGTTTTCCACTTAATCAAAAACCGTGTTCAAGTTCCACAGGGAGGTATCCTGTCTAGCACAAGCCCATCAGCAGTAGCAGTTGAAAGATCATTCAATTTGATACGAACAGTGGGTGGTTACATCTGCCATCAAATCCGCTTTAATTCACTCCATTTCAGTGCCTTAACCAGGTGCAATTCATAGGCATGGCCTAGCTATACCCACACAAAGCGCATTCATTTTTGAAGTTTCCCATAACACTTTAGGATTTGCTTTGCTTTGCTTCTCCCGCGCGATGGTGTGATAACACCAAGCTATTGGCATCGCGATAGGTTTGAGCGGGAATGTACATATTAAATTACAAACACGGAGGTTCCTTGATGCGGTCGCCCTTTCAGCTGTTGATGCCCCTTCAGCACCTCTGCCATCGCCTTTGATTGCATAATTACATTATTTCCCTTTTAAGCAATTTTCCCTCAGTCGCAAAAGGTTTTGATGTAATTAAGTGACAGTGCCTAAGACATCGACGATGATGATGATGATGATGATGACGATGATGACGACGACCTCCTGTATCTGTCCTCCACCCCAGTCTTTCATCTTAATTTTCTCTCGTCACCTTCCTGACTCGCCCCCTCTGTTTACTTAGTAAAGTTTCACACTTGACACTATCACTTCTCTCAAAGTCTCGAAAGTTCTTCTTCCTCCCTTGAGTCGACAATGACGTTTCTCTTCCTGCACACGTATCTCGGTCTAAGAAGATTGTGGCACGCTGCTACTGCTACTGTGTGATGTAAAAGGAGACCTAAGTGCACTGCCCTATGACACAATATCTTTTGAGTGAGAAAGATTATATAAACCGAAAGTGGTGCCACCAAAAAGCCAAAGATAGACGACAAGACGAACAGATGAACAAATGATGATGGAAAATGGAAGCGTTAAAGGGAAAACAAGGAAAAAGTATCTTTTTTCTCGTCAATCCACGGTTGCATTCAAATGTTTTTGGTTTCATTGTCGTGATCTAGTTTCACGGTTTGGCAGTCGGAAGCTTATTAAGTAGCAAACGAGTACGAATTGTTATTTAAATTGGACGTTGCAACTTAGACGGTTTCCTAATGAAAAAACGTTGCGCCTGGTGGTAGATAAGGAGTTTTGGACAACAGAACATTCAAAGCCTTGAAGCAAGCATTTTTATCGTCCTAAACAACACTTATTGTGATGACAAAAGGATAAGGCACCAGCAAGAGCCAGACGACCGTAATGGCATCTTGGATAAAGGGATACGAGATCTAAACTCCACAGGCTGGATCTAGGCACCGACTGTCCCACATCCTCAACAACACACATCACCAACGAGGTCACATGAGTCGTGGTAACAAAAGGGCACATCTAGTGCTACTTTGATTCATGTTGAACCGCCACCTCTACCTACCTACCTACCTAGAAGCGTAGCTGCATAAACCATTTAGTAGGGAAGATACTTGACGAACACATACACCTCTGCTGGGTGTCCTATAGACATTTCAGGGATCTGCAAGACCGATGAAGTCAGCAAGCTTGGTACAACAATGCGATACCACTAGCCGGATGCAATCAGGAAAACCAATCAAAAGTCGCCAAATGGTATAGCCTGTCAAACTTGCAGACTTGTTCGGCCTTTAATATGCCTAAAAGCGTTCCAAGAGATTGATTTCCCTAAATAGAAAACTTCTTTGAACCACTATACGAATCATCACAGGACATTGCATTAGAGGCAGACATTTCACTCGACTGAGCCTTATCTTCTCCTTCATCTTCCTCCTTTCGCTCCTGTCGAGCGGTCTCTCTTATTTTTTAACAATCTTGGCAACCTAGCACAAAAAGATGTCAAAAACCTAGCTCCAAGCTTCGACTAGTTCAACGAATAGGTAGAGAAGTTCCTTCTAGATCCTGAAGTATCACAATGGACTTGCTTCTGGTCCAAGTGCGTCTACTGACCTCTAAACCTAACCTAACTTATACTTGACAAATTGAGTGTTGATAATGCTTAAAATTATTTCTCAAAAGACTAGGTAGTCGAAGTTAGGTTTAAGTCCACTATCGAGCTTTTGAAAATATAAGACGAACTAAATGCACTTGATGAAGAGGTGTTTAGACTCAGTGAATCAGTGACGTGTCGTTTCACTTCGGTTCTGTCTAGAGGAGGATGGGAATCTGACAGCACTGTAAGTGCGAACGAGTTGACCTTCTTCACAGACAGATCAATGACAGCTGTAGGGACAGGGACAGGACTTCTATATCGTTGTAGCATATTTCAGGTTGAAATCTTGGCATAGACGGAGCTGAGTCAGCATAGTTCACTAAACCCTTGAAGCAGCTTCTAGCAGTAGCTGTAATCTAGGTAGACAGTCAAGACAGCGATTGTCAAATCATTCTATTTCCTTCAACACTACCCCACTATCTACACTTTGTAAGGTTCCAGAACGCTATGAAAGCGAAAGGAATGAACGAGTTAATGAACTGGGAAAGCCCTCGAAATTGAACATTCATGCTCTGAGAGTAAAGACTAACAGACAATCGCAGATTAACACTGCAAATTCTCCAAGACCTGGAACTCCATTATCAGTCCTCAACAAGGGTCTTCGGCAAGTCAAACATCCAAAAAGCAAACTGATTGGGGCACTGGCATCTATCTTCTGTAGAAACTTCAGAGATGGTGGAGGACTGGGGCTGTGGTTTTTTGGAGATCTCAACAATCTGGCGTTGGTACTACTTGAAGATCAATTCATGTCAGTTGCACTCCGCTCATTCAACATTTCACCCGCAATACGTGTCTTGCTTCGAATGGACATCAGTTGATCCTTAAGCCTACTTTCAGACGTATCTTCAAATAAATGGATTCTTTCTTTAACCGTACAACACGAATGTGGAACGGTCTACATAGCTCTGTGTTTCCTCATCACCACAACCTGCAAGCATTTAAAACCAACGTGCATTGGTATCTCCTTCGACTCCCTTCCTATTTACTTAATGTCCGCGCTCTCGTGTTAGGGTAGTTATAAACCTTATATAAACCATTCTACCCTCCACACTTTCTTTGTCACTGTCCACCTCTCTGCCAAAGTAGATTTGAAATCCTAGGAGACACTTTTTTTCAGGATCTAGAAGAACTGTCCACCAAATCTGTGTATTATTTGATCCCTAGGCTTATAGGTTCCACAGTTGTCACGGGTGAAGGACCTCATTGGCCTGTTTACCTTGCTATCTAACCCAACTCAACGTCCTCGCGCCAAGTCTTTGAGTCCATCACAGGAGGCCGTCATATGCGACGACAACCTTACCATATGTGGTGTGGCACACAAAAGTGAAAAGGGTTCGTAACCAACTTGATATACACAACTGAAGCCAGTTAAGCGCTGATTAATAGGGCAAGAGCTAACGTTCAATTAATATACAAACACAACCTTCGCATACAAGAACAGTGCCAGATTGGTATCGTTGGCCACTTTCTTCCAAAGACGTAGCGCTCCAGCGTCGGGTTAACGAAGATGCGAACGAGTCAACTGCCTCAGGGCCTCGCACCTTTCAAGAATTACAAGCTTACAATCTAGAATTTAAAAGGTCCTCGAGATGTGTTTGGTTTTAAGGCGTCGCAAAACGTTAACTCGACACTGCGCAGTAGTAAAAGTTTTTACTAAGTGGACATCAGCGGCACATGATAAGTCTCTTTTTGCACCATTTGGTTGAAGAATTCGGTTTAACCAAAAATGATTTCCTAGGAGATGGCGCTATTACCACAACAAACCGTCTGTGACAAGCCAGACCGTTCATTATGGTAGCAAAATATGTCAGTTTCAGTGTCAGGGTCAGAAGATTGGAAGAAAGTTTCCATAAAAAAAGGATGGTCTTCCTGCTCAAAGACATCGAAGAATCTCAGGATTGAAACAACATCTGAAGATTTTATGAGGAAGCTGGCTTCAAGCCCTCCACGCAGGTCAGGGCAAGGCCTGGAAAGAGCGAATAGTTAGAAGATTGCATTTGGAAAGATTGTGTGATTCTCGTAATGTTGTGCGGAAGGGACCTACAATTTTGAAAAGCGTTACGTATTGAGTGGATTGTCATTGCCTAACGAGATTTGGGCCACAAAAGACATTTTAGTTGTTTTTGCTGATTCGAACCTGTATCAGCTGGATCAGTAGTCTAACACACTGCGTCACGGCGATTTCGATCGCAAATATCGTAGTTTGAGTCTAAGATGTACAACGGGCACGGTTAAAACACTCTGCCCCCTACCCAAAGTATCAGTAAAAAACACGAAAACTGTCTTAACTTTGAAATGAGCCACTTGAAAGGTGTTATACGGATGCTACACACATCTGTCTGGGCCGATGCATACCTTCTTTCATCCAGATAACATAAACATTTAAGAAGACCTCTCCTGCCATCAAAATTGCAAATCACTTTGTTCCCTCTGTTCGGACTTTGCGTGAATCGTTGACTCCTGACAACACATTGTTGCGTGTGTAAACAACTTCCATGCAACAAACTTACACAAAATTCCATATAAATTTATCTTCCATTATGACAAAAACCAGATCACCTCAAACTGAATCGATGTTCATTCCAAGACAACAACTGGTTCCTTTCCATTGGCAAACTGTTCCTAAGTGCGTTCGCTTTCAGCCATCGAGAGCGTGCAAATTAATTGCCACTATCCGTGAACACCGACCCGCTGCCAACGTCCCTGATCACAATTTCCATTTTGTAAACTAAAAAAAAGCTATAAATGCCACCGCTCTCGATAGGTGGACGCTGCGTTTACTGCGCGTACCGCAAAACTTTTTATTGAATTATGCATATGGGGCAGTGAACTGACAGTAGTGTTGGGTGTATCTGGCCACCAAATTGGACACGACCGTACGACCAAATGAATGCAACCAACAACTGGTTTGTCGATTGCATAAATCATTCCTCGGCTCTGGCATTTGATTTTTTACATCGAAGGTGCGCCGCCTAGCGGAATATAGCAAAAGCAAGTTGGGTGATCGATTTGATGCAGTTTTTTCGGTGACCTTTTATCCATGGAACAGAGGCTTACTGGGGGAATTAGATGGATGCCATCATAATTGATGCTCACTTAATGGTTGATAAACATTTATGAGCCTATAACTGTATATGGTTGTGTCGGCTTCTGTCCATTATGAGCGCTTTTAGCCGATGGAAGTGGGCAATTACATGACAATGTACTTTTAGTTGATTATCATTGCATTTTGGCAGGTTGACCATTTGACAGTTTGACAGTGGCAGACTGAGTTCTTTGAGCTTGCGCCTGTCAATTTGGGATGGGACAGGTGTCACGTTGTGTGTTCTAATGTCAATCGTTAAGGTTATGTTGTCGGTTTCAACTGCAAGACTGACAAACACACACGAGTCTAAATAATTTTGGTCGGTCCCTCTTCTAGGTTCGACTGTCTTAGCAAGGGTCCAGCCAGAACTCGATGTACAACGCTAAAGTAGAACGAAAATATTCGGAGACTACAGAACGCTTCTTAGCGAGAAACTCTCCGATGTGCCACCACTAACCATAAATTTCGATCGGCAGATCCAGTGTCGCAACACTTAGGATAGGAAGGAGTATTGCAGATCACTTCGTGTCACCAGAGACTCCTACTCCATGGCTTAAGTACGCACTATGAAAAAAGGTGACAACAGTGTCGTGGTCAGAAGATTGGAATAAGGTCCGCATCACAAAAAGAACGATCCTAACGTGGTCTTCCTGTTTAAAGACATCGAAGAATCGCGGGATTCAATAATGGAAGCTTCGGCATCAGTACACAGGGAGTAGAACAGAGAGCTTCTCAAAAGGCGTCAGATTCAGATGAAGAAAATACAAATGCAGTCCAGTTTAAAGGAAGTTGGCAAAGCTTGGCTTGGCAGAGCAACTCAAGTTTGAAAGTGATATATGGGCAACGGTGCACCGTATGCAGCCCGAAACCACGTCGATGCCGACTAGATTTGCAATAAATGTACAACGATGCCCCAGCTTAGAGAGTTTTCTAATTGCAGGCTTTAGGTTTGACATGACAAGGAAGATCGAAAGATAAAGCAATCGTGGATCAATGCTTCTTAACGCATCTTTTTCTCTGCCCCGTTCGTCCTCTGTAGTATCGCCCTTCCATTCAGGCAGGTTTGACGTTCCATCACTTCTTTTTCTCAGCTGCCACGGTTTGCAGAGTCTTCATTACACGCTACTCGCTCTTTCAGACATAATTGCTGCATCATGCTTTTCTCCCAAGCTTAGGCCGCCATCAAGATTAATGTTATTAGTCCTCTCGGTGGTCACCAATTTCTCATTCTAAAATGTTTCTACCAGTTGAGTAGGTTAGGTTAGGTTACGTACGTTGGCCAGCGAAGAGGAGTTTTTTTTAGAGCCTCACTTACGTCTCTAAGACCCATTGAAATACCCATAGAGCCGTTGAGTATCTCCGGCATTCCACCAGAATACGTTCCCAGTTCTTGCACAATGCGTTTTGGCTACATATTTGCAGAGGTGTTGCCGGAAACATCTACACCATGCCTCGACAGATATTGTGTCTGCTATTACGAGTAGTTTCCACCGATCGGAGTCGGCAATAAAACTGTAGTAGAAGGGACCTGCGGTCCCGTTGATTGTGAGAAGCTAGGCCCTGACTCTCAATGAGCTGTTGTGCCAAATATTTGTGTTACGGGTAGTTTTCCTATTCGTGTCTTCTGCTAATCCACTCCTCTCCATTAAGGATCTGTGTATGTGTTTCATTGTAGTGCTCGTGTAGCCTCACTAATAGTTCTCCTGCGTTCCAGCGCAGTGCTTCCAATTCGGCCCAAAATTACTCGAATCTCCTTCGATGACACCGTTGTAAACACACGATACACACTCTTAACGATGCAATCCTGGGCGCCGAGAGCTCATCCCTTCTCATGAACGATATCTGAGCCGTCACTGACGCCCATGAGAGAGACATTAGGATCGACTTGCTCACCAATGCTAGCAGATTTCTAATTGACAGCCTGGATCCTCCAATGTTTGGCATGAATCTAGGCATTCCCGCTACTAGCCAGCGAATACCAAGTACTCTTTGCTGTATCGACCCGACTCGATGGCATGCTCACTGACCTGGGTTCCTACTTTCCTACTGCTTCCGTCTAGTGGTCTGCCAGTTCCAAGCCTGATGCTTGTAGCCACAGCTTCACATCTCTTATCGGCTGACTGCGATATTTTCGGATAATTGCTTCTGAAATGTCGACAACGTAGTCGTTGATGATGTCCTCCCGGCTCGATCCCAGAATTCTCAGTATGCCTTCATACATTTATGTTCCACTTCCACTTATGTGCTTAAGACTGAACCTTGAGGAATTCATCCTAGCTATCATTGTCCCGCAATTGCTTTAGGTACAATGTCGGACACTGAACCAAAACTGAGCTGAGGGAGCCCGAAGGCCCGAAGGTCTAGCACCATAATGTGTCAAGAGCCCACAGCGACCTGTATGGAAACGGTAGCTCAAGCGGTATGTTACCCTTTGGGATGAGGACCAGACGTTCACTGCAGTGGGAATTGCCTTCCATTTGGAGGTTTGTGGAGACCCCTGGACTTGCTTTGATCGTTTCCTTCACAACAAGTTCAGGATTCCATCAATTCCTGACGTCGGCTGTTTTTTATTACTGCCGTGACTGAGAGCAAGAGGTCTGAAAATTACCCTTTTGGACGGTAAAAGACTGTTTTCTATTGTGATAGGTATTGGAACTACTTCATCAAGCCGGTGTTATCGTTGGAGTCAGTAGGAATGTTTAGGATTCACCTAAACCACCCTATTTCGTGCCCTACAGTACTCAAAACTGTTCGCAGACTTCTATATTAAGCCTCTTTCATTGTACAGTTATTAAGTTCCATTTCGTGGCTATAACTTGTATAAGCATCGGTGGTTCAGTGGTAGAATGCTCGCCTGCCACGCGGGCGGCCCGGGTTCGATTCCCGGCCGATGCAATACATTTATTTTATCTAAAAAAGATTTCATTTAGTTTGTCTTGAACGCCTACTTGCCTTCCCCCCACAAAAGCAACGTTGACTTTTGCACCAATCCCTTCTTTTGCAACTAAAAAGCCCTAACTGCCAGCAAAAGACCGTCACCAAGGTCAAACTTTTCAAGAAATACAAAAATAAATAAAAATTTTAAAAAGTTACATTGCATCGGCCGGGAATCGAACCCGGGCCGCCCGCGTGGCAGGCGAGCATTCTACCACTGAACCACCGATGCTTCTTATACAAACTCCTCCTAAGCAAGAGCGGTTGGATTGTTAGACTTGTGGGTTGAATGTGAATCTAATCAAAACCAGAAGGCGGACGCGATTAGCATATTTTTTTTTTTTTTTTTACGTCACCCATCCAACAAAAGCTGTTTACTTTCCATTTTTTTGTGCTAAAATTAGCCCAACATTGGCTAACAGGTGCGCCTTTGATTGTCTGTGGGAGATAAGTTGGACAAATAAACTAGATACCAGTTGTATACTGATAGATGTAGTGTGATAAAATAATATAATTTAGGTTCCATTTGATTGTGGCTAATGGAAAACGTGAGGAGAATGTAGAAGACGGGACAAAGCTTGATGGTCGAGAAGAAGGACGGGTTCTCCACATCTCTTTGGCGAACAATCATCGGGGGATAGATTTGTAATCACATTCGGAGAATCAAACAATAGACCTCAGAACAAAGAATTAAGAAAGCAGCGATAGGAAGGCTTGTGCCACTAAATATTCGAGAAGACCTAGAGGCCAAGACCCAAAATCATTCTCTGGATGAAAACAGTCATCGTGAGACCTATTTTCACATAAGGGGGTTTAGTTTCTAAGGGACATTAGGCCATTGGGTCAATTAATTCTCCCACACGGGTTGCGAAGTTCAGGCGTTAGACAAAGCTAAGAAAATGCTGACTTCGGGATTTAGGTCGACACCAAAGGCACATATATACCTCTGAATGGGCTAGCAGAAGTCTGGCTGGAGCAAGGCAGGGCTATCCTTCTCAGCTGCAAGCCGAATTATGCGACCCCCAACTGAGGCATATAAAGACTTTAAGTCCAAACCTAAACCAGTTGCGGGATGCCTACAAAGAAATAGGCACGACTAGACCATATCTTCACCCTTACCGTGGAAGAAAAGGACAACGAGAGACTTTGCATTGTCAGATCAATTCTTGGAGTCGACAATCCAGACAAAGACAGATGGAAGATCTGTGGAAACTGATTCGGTGATGAGGAGCCTCGTTTAAGAGTAAGGGACAATGAGAGCACACTAAAGTTATGGACTTCTAATCAGTCCTTCAAGACCTTAAGATCGCATCCTATTTACCGGGACCTTATATCCCGAAAGATAGAAACCTGAAACTTCTCAGCAGAGATTTGGTAGAGTAGCAGATGTGGAAGAGTACACTGAAGCTGATGTCAGTGTCATTGGTCGATGCTGCCACTTCAAGAGACAACACTGCGTTGTCCCCTTCCGACGCAAAGTAGAAACTGTAGTGGGAGCAACCCAGCAATGAAAAAGTGAAGGTCCTAGAGGCGATCGTTAAGGCCTTGCCTTTCACAGTAGTATTTTCCAGTAGCAGGGACAAGAAACATCCAACTAGCGATCTAAATTGATAGTCAGGCAACTACCAAAATGAAGCAGGATGCCGAAAATAGCTTAGGGTTCTTGAAACGCAACATTAGGTAGGTCCCTGGACATGAGGGCATACCAGAGAATGAGAGTGCTGACCAATTGGCAAGGAAAAGCTCGACACAGACTCCGGAACAAGCCGGAAGCAGGGAATAAACTCCTCGTAGAATCTCTTAAACACTTGTGATGCAACATAAAAGTTATGGATTCTGTTTAACAAAGGAAGAACCAGCAAAGCTTTACAAAAAGACAGAAGATCCCTATCTACCCTCATAGGAGTGATCACAGAATATGACCCTAAAAAAAACTACGTCTAAGGGAAGAAGACCTCTGTAGAGGCTGCGACGACGAGGAAATCCATGAGGACTCAACCCATTTTCCTTGCCACAGCCCAGGCGTCTATCGTCTAAGAAATAAATTCCAAGAACGGTACAGTTACAAGTTCCCTCCCTTCTCTAAACCCTTGTCCATCACCCTTCACCCTCTTTCACTGACAAAACGCGAAACTGTCATGCCCAATCACAGTTCTAATTTGTTCCCATCTGACCTGAAAAACAGCTCCTAATTCTCTTATTTCAAAACCAAGCTCACATAACTCTTTGTAACCCAACCCCGGTTGGCACACTACACAATAGGGTCCGATACCTTAACAACGTTTCCTTACATTTCAATCCGATAAGACAACTCTTTCGCGCGGGCCAACACTGGTGTAACCAAGCAAATTTGCATACTTATGCCACGACCCATCGTCCACCACCATCGCCAGTGTTCCACCAAGCATTCATCTTTCAGCAAAAAAAAAAAAAAGGTTTTTACTTAGAAAGTAAGTGCCAGTGATCCCCCCAGCGGAATACAATAGAAGCACACGACAACAGAAAATCTCCGCTTGATGTACGTAATGAAAGTCATCATCCTTCCATGGATGCCAGCGCTCCCCCCAAGAACAACGGCGACGACAGCAGCACGACGACGACGACGAAGGCCCGTCCACCCGCCTGTCATCGCACCGTTTTTCGAAAGTAGATCACTGGATAACAAGCGACTATACTCCGTCCACACGATACCACACCACAACTACCACCATCACCAGCAGCACCGACACCACCAAAGTCATTGACATTAGAAGCAGAAAAGACAAAAAAAAAAAAAAAACGCGAGTGCGCCAAGCCGTTGTTGCACGATGAGATGACATGCCACCAGATGCCCCAGAAGACAGAGGAGGAGAAGACAAAATCCATAGAAAGATCTCCTCCTCGGGTATCTTTTGTATGCAAATTCTCGTCAAGTTGAAAATGGGCTGCTTCAGAGATTGATTGCATAATGACACTCATAACTCCGCTCGTGTAAAAGTCAACAACAATCACTCACTCACAATGGAATCCACACAATGCCATACCGATACTTTTGGTTCGGAGTGCGGATGATGATGGTGTGTGGGAGGGGTATACCTTTTGCCTATGCCGGTAGCAGGTATTATACAAAGCGGGCTACCTAACGCAAGAACTGAAAGCTTTTTAAGACTTGCGAGGAACTGTTGAGTAAAACTCTGAAGGCTTGAATCAGGAAGGGCTTTGAGGCTTCGAGTCGAATTGGTTTCCAATTTACAAAGACTGACAGTAGCTGTCAGTAACAGAGTAGAAAATGGCAGCCATGTTAAAATTGGCAGCCATCATGAAGTTTGGTATTGATATCGAATTGGGTTCGTGTCCATGAATTGAGGAGAAATGTCAAAATTGTGGAACTAGAGTCAAAAATTCGATCAATTTGAACTTTTACCAACAAGCCTGGTAGACAGGTCTATAGCTTACTACCTCCAGTTGTACACTCCTACTTGGTTGAGGTTCCCTTCTACTTGTGAGTGCCATCGAAGTCTTCCTCGTCTGCATTGTGCCTCTGGATTAGATTCGAAGGCTCTGCGGGTCAGAGCTTGGATGTCCATTTGCTCTACATGTCCTAGTCATCTCAAATGGCCAGCTAGTATCCTTTGTCGTTGAATCTTCTCCAACGCAGACGGCACAGAATATTTTATGAAGAATATCTTCATCTGCCTTCGATAGAGCTCATGCGTTGAAGCCACGACGGACGACAGGTATGAGTCTTATATAGAGTTCTCCTAAGTTGTTTGGAAAAGGGCCTTACTACTCAACATGTCCAAAGAAACAGCGTTTGGCAAGAGTCTTCGTTTGATTTCTGATGAAGGCAGAGCCAAGGTAAACGAAGCTCTTAACTATCTCCCTATCGACTGTGACATTCTGTCTGGTTCGTCGAAGTTGGGTGTACAGCAAGTACTTTGTTTTGTCCTCATTCACCGGTTAACCTATTTTGGCCGCTTCTACCTCAATATTCGGGAACCCACCGGTGACGGCTTACTGAGGTCTTGGAGCAGCGAGAATTCTCCATCGTCATCTTGCATCAACGGAAGTGTTTGGTTAGGAAACTAAACATAACTCTGTATAGCTCGCCTCTAAAGGTGGTGGGTACCGATTTGGATTTCTGCTTAGATTCTTGACTGACCAACCTCCATGATCTACCGAAGTTTGAAAGTTTGGTCGATTGTGGACTTCCTTGGCCTAATACCACTCAGTTTGGTGACAAAAGGGTTCAGGCGTACACACCATATGGCAGATAAATTCTTGAAAGCGATAGGAAGAGGACTGATGCCTGTGATGTTGGCGGACCGGCGTTAAGATTCTACTCATCACGAATACACTCGCCTGACCAAATCTTAGAAATAAGTTGGTGTACACTCTCAACCAAGTCGGCTCCGGTAGCCTTCTTGGATTTTCAAAGAGCAACTACGGTTGTCGTAGCGTATACAAGTCTCATCATCTGTTTACTAGTTCAGAAGGTCCAACGACTGAAGTATCTGGATCATTTACAGCGGATACCAATGCTCCGGCTCGGAAAATCTTTGAGTGCACCACTGAGGGAGGACGCAGTAGAGGAAGACCGCGGCTCAGTAAGTACACGTAAGTGGAAGGAGACCTCAACCCACTTAACGTAGCAGCTAGCTTATGATCGAACTGGCTGGAACTGGAGACGTTTGTTGCTTCAGACCCTGGTCCACCCCAGACTGTAGCCCCATTGTAAATAAGTAAGTACAGATTCTGGTAGTCAGTGTGTGTGTAAGTGGCTATTTTCTCTCAACTTTACAAGAACTTCTAATATGGACACGGCTTAAGTTACGTAAGGTTATAGTGACAGCCAGAAGAGCAAAGAAGTCTCGGGTGGATTTCCCCAACCTACTCGTCGAACTACTTGGAACTTCGAATGAAGTGTAGAAGACAACATTTCAATTTGCCGGATCAGCTTCATTTTAAGCGAAAGCACCGGACATATCCATTGAAGGTGGAGGATGCTCCTCTTCTTCTCTTCGTTTCTAGAGCTTCTACAGTAATCATTTAAGAAAATGTCTTGCCTTGTTGTGTCCTTAGAGACAGCGTCCGGTGATGGTACTACGTAGTTAGAGCGTATCACAACCACTTTGTGCCAAATTTGCTCGGTAGTCTGGCACGTAGTACCATTGGACCACCTAAGGTTTGTCCAACTGTTACCTAGATTTTGAATTTCTGGTAAAATTAGCACTGTAGTACCATATTTGGCGAATTCATCAGCCTTGCAGTTCCCTTGTATGTCCCTCTGCACTGACATCCAGTCAGGACTGCTTGGCTGCCCATAAAAATGCACATATTCATGGAATCTCAGCATTGTTTAGTCACAACAAGGTTCCTTTAACCGCCAGTATTTCCGTCTGGAATACACTGCAGTGGTTAGGAAGGTAGAGGAAGATGCTAAGATTCAGCTTATTGAGAAAAACATCCCATCTTTGACCTTGGAACCATCCGTGTAGAAGGATAAAGCCTTGTTCTACGGGGTGAAGATAGGGATGACAATGGTTAGTTCTAGGAATAAGTAGAGATCTTGACAAGGGCTTAACTTATGGTGGCTCTACAGTTCGTGATGGACCTGGACCTTAACTACCAAACGTCTCCATTCAGGTCGAAGACAAAGTGATATATATTTAGCACACCTGACGCAGGGTCCTGAAGGGCTTTGAATTCTTAAACTCTCAAGTGTGAGAGCTGTGACAGTCTGCATAGAGGGTTTGTCCGGACCTAACGCAAAGACAGGATCTGTTTCACAAATCCCGTGTGTGACTTGTTTTTCTACTCAACTTCTTCCAAAATTGTCGTCTTTAGACCACAGCGGAGGTTAATCTTAGATTTAATGAGGTTTTATCCTAGACACCGACGACATGTTACTCTGTATAAAGGTATCTGAGGATAGCATCGTGTTCACCAGAACAGGCCTATTCCTGGGCTTCGAAAATCTAAATAAGAAACGAAACAAACTAAAGGGCAAGTGAAGCTTGTGTAGCTTAAATGATTAAGACTAGATGCCCTTCATAAGGACTTTGTTGGATCTACTCCAGGTTATATTCTTTTGAAGAAGGCTATGCTACACCTTTTTTGGGGGAGAAAAGCATTGATTTTGAAATAGAAAGAATATGAAGCCCAATCCAAAGAATGTGTTTTGTAACCTCGTTCATAACCTCGTATTGTGCATTATTCTGGAACTCATAGCTCGATGTCTTAAGAACCAAGTTTGTCTCTAAGGCTTAAGGGGAGCTCTCAAAAGTTAATGCGTCCTGATTGAGCAACAGTTCTTCTGAGCCTCAAAGCAGAGCTCACAATAGTTCTCCATAATCCGAGGTTTCAATTCTTTCACCTTTTTGCCTATAAGACCCGAAACCTTCTGCGAATTCTAAGTGGGGGATAGTTATGACCATTCAAAGCTACTACAGCAGATAAGTTCCTAGAAGAATGTTGACTGTTCACCACTGTGGTACCACATAAAGAAACTCCGTGTTACCGAAGAAGACCTATGTAAAGGCTGCGGAGATGAGGAAGGCCATGAGGATACAACCCATTTCCCGTGTCACTGCCCGACCTGTACCATCTAAGACACAAATTCCTCGGACGACGTTTCTTCCGGGATCTCGAAGAACTATCTGGTAAGCCGGTGAACGATTTGAACAGCTTTATCAAATCCACAGGATGGTTTGTACCGCAGTAAGTAGTTACTAGTACACTTTTTATGCGGGTAACGTTTAAGGGTAAGTTTTCTCCCCTATGGGAAGCGCAATGGGTCTTAGAGACCTGTGTGTGGCGCAGAGAAACTCGCCCTCGCCGGCCCACACACGTAACCTAACCTAACCTAGGACTGTTCAAGATTTCAATCACGGATTATGGTCAAATTTTGTTTCAAAAAAATACTCAACTCAATCCTGTTGTTGGCACACTATACTACTATAGTACTATCGACAAGTCTACAAAATTGTCGCCCTATTTAGCACCCTCCTTCTTTGTTATCTATTGTCTCCTCTTTTGACTTCATTTTCAGTGTGAAATTCTTTTGTTTTTACCTTTTACCACCGACATACTCCAATTAATTGGCAACACACTATGAATGTCTAAGTGGGATGCCTTCGATGGGGCTACTAGCAATTAATTAACCTTTTGATGGCATGCCACGATGCAGGCGTAGATTGCAGATTAAATAGCAATTATGAGGTTTCACAGAGCTCTCTGTGCAATTATATCTTGCAGCGCGTAATGCAGGAGTACTTGTGGATAATAATCAGAGAAGTTGAGTTATTAATGGGAGCAGGAGCTGTCTGGGAAGGAAATTAGGAACACATATCGTTAAGGATCGCATGTGAAATGGAATTCTTCTTGAAGTGATTAAGGAGGAAGAGAGGTGTCCCTCCTGCGTTTCTGTTCATCGAATCAAATGTTTCTGCGGTTCCTAAAGGCACCTATGATCTTAACCTTGACAATTTACTGATGTCGATTGTATGTTGATTCTGCCTTTGTGTGTGGAGAGGCACAATCAAATCTCCGATGGCAACTTTGCAGACTTTTTCAAGATCTGGTTCCAGCTGTTGTTAGTCAGTAATAGCCCCACAATCGATTGCTTTGTCATTTAAAACTTTTTCAAACAAAAGATTCGAAACAGTTTAACTTGAAATGTGTGATTTCATCGCTCATGCATGCATAATCTTCGCCACGAAACTAGTTTATGTCTTCGGCTACGAGTTCGAGATGGTGACTTGTCCAATTTGGAAATAATCACAGCTTCCAAATGGGGAGTCTTTTAACAAGCATCGGTGGTTCAGTGGTAGAATGCTCGCCTGCCACGCGGGCGGCCCGGGTTCGATTCCCGGCCGATGCAAGCAACTTTTTTTTTTTTTCATTAATTTTATTGGAAAAATGAAGTTTAGATTGTACTCACCATCCATATGGGGTTTGTAGATACATGGGGACTTACCTGAAAATAAATTGATAAAATTTAATTAGAAAGGGTTGGTTTTTTGACAGAACAGGGGCTGGATGCGATCACTGGTAGACTGGTGAATTCAAAATCGCATGACAGGATAATAAACACAAAGTATTTCATGGCCCAATCTCTAGAAAGATGACGAGAAACCTCCGAAAGTCTCTACACGGCTCACTAGCGACAAGGGTCCATCAACCAAATCAACGACATCTTGGGTAAAGGGATACGAGATCTAAACTCCACAGGCTGGATCTATGCATCGACTGTCTCACATCCTCAAAAACACACATCGTTAACCAGGTCACAGAAGTTGTGGTACCAAAAAAGCACATCCTACTTCTATTTGGGTTCTGTTGAGGCGCCACCTCTACCTATCCAACCTCCGAGAGTATGACTTTTTATAAGAAACTCCTTTGTGAACTGGATCCATATCCACGTGATGTAGAATGTAGATCATCAGGATCAATTCAGTCGCTATAACCATGCAAAATGTCAAAATTACAAGTGGAGTCCCACAAGAGACGGTACTTGGTCCCTCATTGTAGAAATTTCAAATTTCCAGTTCTTTTCTTCAACACAGTTCTTAAAAGAGATGGACAGAATCCAAAAAGGATACCAAACGGGACACTCGGACAGAACATTCGAACAGAAAAGACAAATATAATTTTGTGGTTGTTAGGGACTTTGTCTCCGCTAAAAACTCAGACAACGACACAAGTGCTGAGGTCAAACACAGAATAACTCTTGCCAATCACTGCTTGTTTTGGGCTAAGACACTGATCACCCCAGTCCTGCACTATAACAGGGAGGAACGGATATTGTCAAGAATGGATGATGTTATCCTCGATTGATTTGAGAGAAAAATCCTTTGGATGATCTACGGTCCCGTCTGCCTAGATGGTGAGTGGAGGAGGAGACACAACGATGGACTATGTATATAGGTGTTCAGCAACATCGAACAGTTCAAACAGTCAAACCCGTCCAAATACAACGCCTAAGATGGCTGAGGTATAAAGAGTGAATGAACGAGTACATCGACACTCCTGCCCGAAGAATTCTCGAATCTACTTCGCAAGGACCTCACAGCTAAGGAAGCCTGCGAGGTACGAACGATGCACGCAAGTGGAAAAAGACTTCAACCAACTTGGCGTGCAAAATTGGAAGCAGCTAGCTGAAGATCGAACTGGCTGGAGGTGGCTTATTAGTTGAGACCCGAGTCCACATCAAACTGTAAATTATAATGTGCGTTCGGCAGGGTTGTTCACAGCCCATGGCACTGCGGATTCTCTTCAGAATCCTATTGTGCCTGTAAGTAAGTGGAGTTCCACAGGGGATAGTACTTGGTCCTCTATAGTATGAACAAAGGAGTTGAAGATGGCATGATCTTTGAGGAGACTGACTGCAACTAGTCAAACATAAAACGAAGACGGTTCTAATCGAATCGTGGTAACCTGAACGATGGTAATGATTTTGACGTTCGCAGTCATCTTAAATTTCAACGGAATTGTAAATTGTAAGGATTTTGCAGTGTAGAAAGCCGTGCTTATGAAGCAGTCGGCTTACCCAGACGCTACTGTGAGGAATTATGATACTAAACCTTCAAAACTGTGTGCCGGAGCCTTATATTCGGTTTCAGTCGCCTAATCGTAATCCTAAGGAAATTGAATCGCAACATATGGTGTTGCCAACCCGCTTCCCTTAGTCTGAAGTCAGCTGCGTTTGCGAACTAACGAAAAGCGCTTGCTGACTCTAACTACACTTATAGTCAGACCTGCCCAAGCATAGCTGAGTGGACTTAAGCTGACATGGAACAAGTATTCAAAAGGATTTTCCAGACTAAGTTAGTGTCGTGGACTACAAACACACAATACTGAATGGAAGCACCTAGAAATAGGCCGAAGTCCTCTATATCTATCTATCTTTAGGAACAACTCTATATCAGCCGAGGGATACGCTGCCGTTATCTTCTTGTAACGCCTGGTCATTCATCACTACTTCAGTTGACCTTATCACTTTTTCGTCGTCTTTCAAGGCAAAGTCACAGCGATCCGTCAAGGCATCATAAGACTGAAGAGTAACTCCACTATCACGTACAGCAAGGATGTGATCAGATCTCTCGTGTCCACAACAAGATCTAGGACAGTGAAGGATTGCTGCGTGACCCTGAACGAGATCGCTTAACAGCATAACATCACCACTCTATTGGAACATTTAAAGGAACTGTGTGATTAATGAATTAGCCAGCCAGCATCCTAGACATGCACGATCAGCGCTTGCGTATTGCATTCTTACTTACTTAAGCTGGTGCTGGAGTGAACCTAGTCCTCAACCAACAAGCGTCTCCAGCCAGCTCGATCTTTAGCTAAATGCCTCCAGTTTCGCAGGGCATATTGGTAGAGGTCGCCTTTGTTTAGGTATTAAGTCCGACGACTTCTGTGGGAACTGAAGGGACGAGGGAGAGAATGAATTCGTCGTCAACATCAGAAAATCACAGTGGCTGCTATGCTAAGTAAAGCCAGCAAACTAAGACCAATGATACCTCCTTTGTGAAGCCACCTTAACCGAATAATGTCTTCAACGATCTAAACTGACGTTAGAAAATCTAAAGGATTGCAGGAGTATATTTGAGTTCCCGATCACCGCCCTTACATTGGCATCACTGCGGACCCACTTTTAGTCCAAGTGTGCCTCTTTTGGTGCCACAGGCTAAGCCTAGCTTCTTGCAACGGTGGATTTGGAAACTGTATTCCTCGAATGAACTGAAGGGACCTATGGCTTTTATTGCCGACTTCGAATGGTAGATTGTGAACCTTTATCATCACAGATTATAGTCTCTGAGGTTTGTCATTACCTGCCGAGAGGTGGACAGCTTGCTTAGCAATCTAACCCACTCAGCCAAGGCGACCACAAAACAAAACTAACTAGCATCTTGAATAGTCAGCTGATTCTGGACGGTAGCACAATGGTTAAACAGCAGCGCCTTGATAACTTATCTCACAAGCCCTCAGACACCAACGATTGACTATTTGACGGAACGACTTCGAAAGTAAAATAGCGGTTTTCACATGGTTTCGTTGGGCAATTTCATAAAAGACGTGGAAGGTATTTCTTTTTCTAAGTAGAAGGACAGTGGTACCACAAGGTATAAAGCATCGTTGAACAACAAACAATTGTATTTCTTCAACTTGAAGGTCAAGATGTGTAAGAACGTCTGGTATTTCCAACAAAAGAAGACAACTTTTCAGTTCTACCTTCGACAACTATCTCAATTCAAAGAACCACCTCTCAAGCACCCACTTGACATTTCTACAATTTACTAGAATCCGTCTCTTTCGTTCTGAAATTATTCACAGGATGCTTCCTGGGAAGTATCACTCCCTCAGATAGAGGAGAAACTTTTCCAATAAATGTTGTATTTCCGAAACACTCTTATTCGCATGACAATAGCCTCTTTATCATCTGTCCACATCAATCCCATTCATTTGGATTGTGGTCGCTCCATCAACAAAACGAACACAAAAGCCAGACACACTCTTCCACTTCCAACTTTTTTTTTGCGGTGTTGAGATGTGTCAATAATAAATCTTTAATAAGGATTATCCATGGCATCAACAACAATGCCAATCAGAGTGTGAAATTTGTTGGCACCGATGACACTCGACACACACAGAAAATTTACCCTTCCTGGCACGTAAACATCATGATGAAACCACCAAACAACCAAACCATTGAAACCATTCCTTTACCATTCATCCACCCGTATCCTTTCAACACAAACACACACACACACACACACAGGCAGAGAGATACGCATTGGGGAAAAACATTGAAAAAACCCGCTACCACAAATCAAACCACAATTTGGAACCTTTAAGTCCTTTTTAATTTTCCTGACAGCTCAACAACAGGTTGTTCCAAAACGTTCCTAGAAAGACGCAGAAAACAACCCTATCACACTTGAGTTAGTTGAGGGAATCGATAGAATGAAAGCCTATCATCGTCCTTGCCATCATCACCGTCAGTGTCAGTGTGTTTATACGTGCGGCAAACGAATGATTTTCGTGTGTGTGTTTGGGGGGAGATGCATCAATTTGAAATTAGGTTCCAGGATTTTATAATTCATGGGAATTATTCCCCCATTTTCGACCGAAGGATGTGAAGGAATGATGGCTGCAGCAGGAACAGGAATATTTTGTTTACGTGTCTAAAAATAGAAGGAAGAGGAAGAGGAAGTCCTGAATTATTAAAAGCAAATTGAACGTGTTTCCGATGTCGTAAGCATGACTGTTTGACACTTGGTACGAGTTTGTGTGTAACTGCAATGAGTGTGCAATGTCGCGACAGTTACAGTATATGGGTTAAGGCTTTCATGTAAATGCGATGTTGTTACATGGGAATTGGGGGCTATAAAATGGAACTGTTTAGTTAAGTAATGCGTTGGGTTGAGAAGACCAATAGCCGGCGCGAAGGACCAACTTGTTCAAACGCATTGAAATGTCTTAAAAATCATTCAAATGTTAGTTTGAAGTGGTCCTCTTAGACCAAAAATAGGTCCATTGTGATGGAGTGCTAGAGTTGGACCTCAGTCTTCTCCTGAAACTATTTGGATTTCCTAACATAGCCATACTAACGGTATTCAGATCATTTAGGTCGTTCGACTAAGGTGGTTTGCAAGGGCTCGACGTATGCAGAGATCGATTTTTTGTCTTTTCCACGGCTCTACAGCTCCTCCAGAAAGCGTTGCATACAATACCCAATACGCTAAACATCCCTACTTAGGATGCACTGCCTTGTAAGGACGTTTGTTAGTTTCGAGAGCTGATCGCTTATTCTCAAATGAAGAATAACCTCTTTCCAATTGCTACTTGTTTGGGCTAAGAAGGCAATTAACTAGCAAAGTCCTCTCTCGAATAACGAAAGTGATCCTTACTAATCCCAGTTTTTCTCTATGGCACAGAGGCCTGGACTTTATCAAAAATGGATAAGGGTGCTCTTGGCTGCTTTGTGAGGATAACTTTTCGGGTAATTTTCCGCGTAGTCTGCGTAGACAGTGAGGGAAGGAGGAGATACATCGACGAAATGTCGCTGTGCAGCCCTAAAGTGACATCGATTTAGCCAAAAGAGTTAAGGTCCTACGAATGAGGTGGACATCAATGCTCCGGCCCGGAAAATCTTTGAATCCTCACCCGAGGGACAGCGCAGTAGAGGAAGACCGCAACTCCGATGGCGCACGCAAGTGCAAGGGGACCTCAAAGATCGAGTTGACTGGGAATGCTTGTTTGTTGAAGCCCAGGTTCACCCCGGGCTGTAGCGCCACCTTGAGTAAGAGAATGTTGAACACGAAGTCTTTAACGTCAAGGGCATGATGTATGTATCCATGGAAAGAATCGACCCCATTGTGGGTGTATAAATCCCTTAAAGGTTTATAAAGTATCTTTGTCTGTTACTCAGCAAATAAGGCTTTAAAACCGAAACAAATCTTTCACCATCTAGCAAACATTTAGAGATTAAAACTTACAAATAGGCTTGTTACTATTGAGACTTAATTGAGCGCATTAATATCGTTACAATATTACAAAAACAACAAAATGTTCATCCAGTAATCGTTTGTATTTCGTTCTCTTCTTCTTCTTCTTCTTCTTTTTTTTCTGATTTATTTCGTGTATCTGCGGTCGTATAGCGAATGAATGGCTTTCAACTGCAGTCAATTCGCCGGCAAAAAAGAATTCAAAAAAAAAAAAAAACTGAAATGGCAAACAAACAAATATAGAAAAGCTAGAATTCGTATCGAAGATATCGTTTGATACCCTATGCCAGTACGAGATTCTTTGAAGAGAAAACTAGAATTAGATGGAATACCCATAAATCTGGAAAAAGACGAAAGAAACGAGAGAAGCTGAGGTCTAGATAGACGGTCTAGAGATGTCCCTAATTTTATCGAACAGGGGGCATCATGTTGTGAATACATCGACAAATGCGGCCATACCAGATGTTGAACGACAGTATTTATGGGATAGGTGGCACTACGGTGGTGTGTTTTACAACCTTTGGCTTTGATAAGTCTCGAGACGTACCATACACTTCTTTCTTTTTGAAAGCAAATAGACTTTTAAAAGTTTTATACAGAAGAATGTGAACTTCCTTTGAACACTTAATTTTAGATCACTTGGGCTTAGATTAGATTAGGATTTGAGGTGGTCCTTAGTCCCTTATCACTGCTTCTCCATGATACCGGAGTGCGCGATTAATTCGGCGATGTTTTTGGGTGAACTGGTGGGGATATCTTCCGTCACGAGGTAGTACTGGTATTTACCTAGAAAACGATTACGTATTCTTATGAGGCAGTTGCAGTGTCATAGTATGTCTTCTGCTGATTCTTCGTCCTCGTTGCATATCCTACACGTGTTATCTTGTGCTATTCCCATAGTCATGAGATGTTTTTTCACCCGGCAGTGTCCGGTTAAGCAACTTCTTGAAGTTGTTTCGTTCTTTTTTGGGAAAAAGTTGGTATAAAAGCTTTAGCTTGTCTATTACCTTCCGTTTCTATCCAGTAATGTTGTATTTTGTCTTTTAGCCAATTGTTTATACAGCCTTTAGCTGTACTTGTTCGGAGGCCGCATTATAAAGATTGATGCAGAACCTTTTCTGGCTAGTTCATCTGCCTTTTCATTACCTTTATATCCGCTATGGCCCGGTACCTAAATGAGGTGAACTTTGTTTGTGCTAGCCAATGCTATGAGTAATTGGAGACAGTCCCAAGCAAGTTTCGACTTGGTCTTGCTGCAGAGCCTGAACTTTCAATGAACATTTGATATTCATAGATAGCATAACAACGAAGGATAAATAAGCTCTTCTTATCTCACCAAAACCTTTGGCAACATTGACTGGCAACCTAAAAGGTAGATACTGAAACTGTCAAGCCCCGGAACTGGATCTAAATGCCTTAATAAACTTAGGGGACATTGTTCGGCATAGAAAAAAACGTTCAAAGGCAAACAGCTGCACGTGAACTAACAACACATCAAGTGAGTAAAAATCGGCGTCAAACATGCGACACAATTTTCCTGTTAGAATATGGGCCAAGGACCAAGTAAACAGTATTTTGCAGGAAATCGCCAAACAACAAGAAAGTCTCAATTCTTCTACTGCACTTTCAAACCCTTCGCCTATAACGACCTAATAACAGCAGACTTTCTAGAAGCAACACTGCCCTTTCTACTGCCTTGGAAGAGTGCCCGATTGAGAGTAAACTATGAGAGCTATGGGTTTTGTCAAAAACCAAAAGAAAGATCTAAAAGTCCATGACTTGAAGGATCTTAATCTCAACAACAACATATCGACGTGACATTATAAAAGCGAAAGAACAGCGACGGAAGAACTTGGATTCGGCTAACAACCCATGTCGACGCACATCTTGTCCGAATTCTTCGTCGAAATTTGTTACAAAGTCGATATCCGCCGTCGAAAGATCCTTAGACTTTTACAAGGCGTGGATTTTTAGTCAAAGAAAAAGCAATTGGCCTCATCGAATAGTAAAATCAGTCTCCAAGCTTTGCTTGTACGTGCACATTAAGAAAACTTGCGAATGCTCTGGCACATGATCTACCAGTTTGCGTTGACGAGCTTTGAAAGAGAAGATTCAACGAACGACTGGACACCAAGGCTTTTGTCCGCGGAGTCTTCAAAGTAGAGGAAGACCTCTTTTTAGGTGGCGCGCACAACTAAGAGACCTTAACCAACTTGGAGTGTGCAACTGAAGTCAGTAAGCTAAGTTCCGGGCCAACTGAAGGCGCTTGCTTGTTAGTTAAAGCCCAGACTCACTCTGAATTTTAGCCCCACCTCAGTGGTTGTCATATATTTATTAGCATCGTGCTTATTGATTAGAGCACACAATTTGTAAAGACTGACATCTTTCGAGAAGTTGAGCCTACAACGTTCCAACCCTTTGAAATGAATTCAGAGTTAAAGCCTTATTCATAGACCTAGCGTTATTATTTGCAAGTTTACAACAGAACTTGTACTTCATCTCAATCCATGTGATCTCGCTATTCGAAAGTCGATACCTTCTGAGAAGTCAACATTGACTTGGTCACAGTCAAGCTAAGAATGTAAAAAACTGAAAAAACCGAAACCGTACTTAAAGGAATTTCAATACTGAATCTCCAGAACGCAAGCGACCTTAAAGATCTCTTATGCGTAGCAATGTTTTCCTGAGCCTAAACAAAATCGAGGTCATAGAGGAACTATTGACTGTTTTCTAGGAAGATGAATCTCCTGTCGAAGGTTTTTGTCTGTCTTAAGCTATGGCGGGACAATCGCACCAATTGTGCTTCGGAATCTCTTGATCCAAGCAGAATCGGCATATATCCGTGGGTCTTTTCCCAGTTTGCTGATATTTACGAAGCTTAGCATCACGCTTACTCAATGTTTAAGGAGTTGATGATCTTTTTAGCTTATCGGAGTCCTTTAGAGTTAAGTTTCATTTCGAAAGTGTGTCTTGGCGCTTTCACGAGTTGAGCACTATCTAAATGTGGATCCGGTTACGAGGTCTAAGAGCAGAAGGGCTAGGAAGAGCAAAGAATTATCATTTCAAGATTAAATCAGGGCTCAAGACTGCTGAAACGAAGAAGGGAACACGTGACTAGGCGGCGTAAAGAAATTCAAAAAGAGAAGGACATTCTATTGTGTCGGATGACTCAATTTAGACTATGACAGCCAAAAGGTTCGTAAAAGTTCAGGAAAACTGCACGACATTGGGCACTACAATGAGTTTTTAGATCAAACAAGTCAAGCCCATCAGACATCCACATTGCAAAGGATCTTTAAACAAAAAAAAAACCCTTCAATGGCTTTAATAGAGATGAACTCGTTACATACCGAACTGAGTTTAGGCATTTTAACCAAATTGCCAGCAAGAAAGGACACTCGATATCAGTCTAATAAAAGACTTCATTTATCTAATTTACCCCATCGACCTAGCTTCTGAGGGATAAGTGTCGCAAGTCACTCCGTGTAAAACCCTACCATTCAAGCTCTGCAGCTTGCTTCCATTGTTCACATCGTTCCAAACGACGGAACAAACCCAACACACCCTATCAAACAGATCGACTGTGCAAAAAAAAATTGCAAAATCATTTGGAATGTTGAGTAGCACCAGTGGTAGTGGCTGCTGCCTGGTGGCTGGTGGTTTGATGGTTAATGGTTGACGGTTAGCGATGACGGTGAAGAGATGCAATGGTTTTTTCCCCATCGATGATTTTTCGGATTTTCCCCATTTTTTTCTGCGGTTGCCTGTGCCTGTGCACACGCAGTTACAGTATTACCCAGCCATGGCGGAGCAACAACGAGCCACAGATGCATTTTGAAATTATGAATTTTCAATTGTATCCGCAAGGGATTTGGCAATACTTTGGCATTATTAATGCTGCGCAACAAGAGAGACTTGTGTGTGGAGGTCGTCCGCTTCGAAAGAAGAGGGCTTTCCTCCTCTATACACGGTTCATTGTGTGGTGGGTGCACCATACACGATAATGATGATATCTATATGCGAATGTGATGATGCTTTAAAAAGAAGTTGAGGTTATAACAAAGGTTTTGCAAAAAAGATTTTATGTAACCAGATAAAGGGTTACAAATTTTGTTACAACATAATCATTTGCTTGTGACTTGGGGTAGTCAATTTGAGAGATAGGGTTGCAATTTGCTAATTTTTAACGCGAGAAGTTCATGAAGAGGTTATGAAAGTCACCCTAGATACCCATAAGGACGCATGTTTTTAAGAATTTCAGTGAGGCAATGTCGAATAAGTCCGATGAGTGGTGTATACCTATAGAACTGCAAAACTTAGTCACACCAAGGAAATTATCAACCGAAGCCTAAAAGCCTTCAAAATCAGTCACTCATCTACAAGAAGTTGCTCCGATTGAGACTCTGAGCTAAGCCTTTAGAAAACAAGGTTTGTATTTTCGCGACCAAAATGAGTTAAGTAATGAACGAAGCCTAAACCAAACATTTTTTGTCAACAAAAAGGACCTCCAACTTCGATAAATCGGACAAAAGAGTGGACAGCTTTAACTTAGTGGTGGGGAGGACCTTGTCTACCTTTGCTCTGCTATCAATTTGCTGTTTCTTTTGGGCTACTCAGTTGTAGAAAGGCCCCAACTTAAAGGACTCAATAGACTCTGAATAAGACCCTAATCATCGCAGTTCTACTCTATGGCGCTGTAGCCTTAACTGTATCCAAAGCGTAAGGTCTTTTCGAGCGAGAAATTCTTCGTAGATTCCTCAATCCTATTTGCACTGAGGGGCTTTGGGGAGAAGATTCACATCGACTTAGTCAAAAGATATACCGCACATTGGACTTTTAAGATGGCTCGGACATTCAGAGCGAATAGACACCAATATTCTAGCCCGCAAAGTCTTCAAAATGAACTCAGAGGTAAGACCTAGTGAAGAAAGGGCTTGACCTCGAACAAGAGGCAGTTAACTAAAGATCGAAGAAGAAGATATCACCACAAGCTCACCCAAAGACATCGCCGGTTTCATCACTCACTCCGGAATCATGGAGGAGCTCTAAAATAGAGGATATCACAATAGGCCCACCTGTGGCCGCAGTGATAAGGGACTAGCGCCCGCCTCACTTACTAATCTAATCTAATCCAACTAAAGACCGGCTTACTGAAAAAACTTGTAGGTATAGGCCTAGGTTTAACCCCAAACTATAACCCCGTTTAAGTAAGTAAGTAATCACAATGTTGCCTGCTGAGGTTTAAGCCTTAATTGCATCAATGAAGTAGAATTGGCTGGATAGTCGAGGGTTTAAACACTTAATCTGTCAGAGTCGGCCCAGAACCAAGTATCTTTCAAGCAGAGGTCCACGATCGAAAGATGCGCCCGATTTAACCTTGATTGGAAGTATCGCTAAAAGGGCACTATGATACTCTCAGACAAACATTCTGCTGTCAAGGCGCTTAGCCCTCATAAAACAATGTCTAAACATGGTGTGGGAGTGTCTTGCCAAGATAAACCAACTGCGCAAGTTGCAGAGCAAGTAGGAGTAAACCGAAGTAAAGCTGCCACGAAAGGAATCGAAGACGGTCCGGAACCGTACCTACTGTGGTCTGCAACAGCAACAGATACAAGAAAAGCAAAAGAGCCAAAATTTAGGAGAAGTTCCCTTTGCTGAAGCCAGCCAAAGAACACCTCGGGAACTATGACCAGAAGACTTAAGAAAGGACTCAGGAAACTGGATAGAAAACAACGCGGAGACTACACACTTTACAGAGAGGGGTAGAGCATCTCAAGGAATGTCGAGCAGTTACTTACTTAAGGTTGCGCTACAGTCTGGGGTGAATCTAGGCCTCAATCAAGCGTCTCCAGCCAGCTCCTTCTTTAGCTAGCTGCTTCCAGTTTCGCATGCTAAGTTGGTTGAGGTCCCCTTCCACCTGAGTCGTGGTCTTCCTGTCGAGCGCCTATCACCAACAAAAAAAAGATATATGTACCCTTCATTGAATCCAACTTTGGGTCCACTTCAGATACTCCGGTTCATCAAGGCAATAGGAGTTGAGGAGGTCCTCACACAGCGCTAGTGTTGGAGAAGTGATTTTTTGAAACTCAGATAGTATTCGGTTTCAGTCTTTGCTCCGAGGGTGGTGTCTAGAATAACTGGGGAAAATCTGTTGGTGTTGTTTCAATTGTTTAAAATTCACAGTATTTCTTTCCAACGTCCTGATATTCAGAAGGATCATCTCTTCTAAGCCATATGGCCACTCTACTGTCAGCCCTATGCCTATGCAGTAGAGTTGATGACAATTTTTTCGCAAGTTAATCAACTTTCTTGACACCAGAAGTTGAATCTGGAAGCTTCAACTTCGATGCTAACCACTACACCACGACTACCCTTTATGTGCCCCTATAGGGACCTACAGTCAATGATTCCAGTCAAAAAAATAAACGACGAAAAGTGACGTTTTGTTTCGGCATCTCTCTAGGTATAGGTATAACTATGACCTATCATGTGAGCAAAGCTCATTTATCTGATCAAACAAGATGTCGATACATTCAATCACGTATTCAATTACCTACATATGAGTTCTGTGTAAACCCTTTTCTACATAACATTCTTCTTCATTTTATGAAATTTAGCATTGGCTCGCCCATATTTAACCCTTCTTCGTAAGGGTTACACTGAAGAAAGGTACCCATCGTCAGAGTGAATAAATAATGAATTCTTTTTTTTTTTGATAAATTATTCGCAATAAACAAGAAAAAAAACAGACAAAACGCCCCTGTTGCTCCTTCACACATCTCTAGCCATATCCGGTGGATTCCAAGCAACTCGACCGTACCGGAAAGAGCTCAAAATGGAAATTTAATATTTCACCAAGCAAAGTCAAAGCGTTGTTAAAATAATATACACGCTCTTTCGTTTTTTATAAATGGCCGTGATGATGGCGTGCCGCGGATATAATGCCGACGTGGTCGTTGTCTGTTAACCTTTTCAGTTATTCAAAAGATGAAGAGAGCTCTTAACTGTAAAGGCCACCGAATTTGCTTTTCATTTTCATTCGTTCAGCCATTTATATATTTGCGTGTACCTTCTCGGGATACCTTGTTGTTGTTATTCTGACAGAAAATGTTAAATGTATGCGGGTGAATGAAGAACAAGATGAAGTATCTAGGTTAGTAGAGAAGGGATGCCTAATAAATTGAGCTCGATGGGTGGTTTTTGTAACGAATTGTTGTTTGGCAAAATGTTTTTTTTATGTATGTACCGTCATACATATGTTTGTTAGAAGAGCAATCAAAAACAAAGAGCGGAAGAGTCGACTTTCCCACGAATTTTATTTGAATTTATAAAATAAAAAAAGTTTGAGATACAAGGTCTTAGTTAAGCAGGTTGATGGTGGCAAAAATAATTTAATTTTTTGCAAATGTTGTAAGCTTATCTCTTATTTTCATCGTTTTGATTGCCAAAACTTGCGTACAAGTGACCTTTAGTAGCAATTAATTCAGAAAATTTACTTCAAAACAAACGCCCTCAATGATTAACATTGTTTTAAACAATTTTTCAATGATTTTCCCCATGCATTCGCAACTTTATTTGATATAGGACTTTTCCATACCACCTAACGAACAGACTCGAAACATTGCATAGCACACTGTTGAACACACCCAAATGCAATTCTGACAAGCTAGTGCAAATGTCATTTTGAAATGTCAAACTTTTGTGAGGAAAACCCCAACAATTTGTGTGTGTTTTTGCGAATTTTCAATATTTTCCACATTTTCCTTTGCCGTTGTGAGCTTTTTTTTCGTTTTCTCGGGCTTTCATTCGTATGCCTTGGAATACATTCGGGTTAGCATCCGGGCAATGTCTTCTACAGCACTGATTGAAGGCGTTAAATTAAAAACAACTTGTCTCTTACCCTACTATCGACCATCTGCTTCTAACAAGGCCTTGCACCACCTGAAAAAAGGAACGAAAAAGTCCGCTTTAGTGGAGCTTCGAACTCCACACTCTTGCTACAAAAGCAGAAAGAAGTTGCGGCAAAGCCAACACAAGGTTGAAATTACCTACAAAAAAGAGGTCAAAAGGTCCTAACACTGTGCAAAATCGCTTTAAAAACACCACCTACACCAAGTGTCCTTAGAAACTTGTGTAAGGTGCTAGGTAGAATCCAAAGAAGCATCCAACATCTGCTTATTATCATTCACTAGCGACCTTACCTTCGAGGAGAAGTTGAAATGTTAAAATTAAGAGCGTTGTTGTGACATCCACCTGACCCAACCACCAATTCCTACCCATCGACCTGCCTTTCCTCATAACCCTATCCACCCAGCCATGCCATCCACCTAACTCCACCCATCCACCCAAACCAACCACCCAATCCTACCTTCCCTTATCAGCTTAATGCCCAGTCCAACCACGTGTTCCAATTATCCATTATGACCCATCCACACCACCCATACCACGTGTTCCACTTTTCCACACGTAATAATGAGACCATGTCGTCCACTCTGTCACATGCTTCCATCCCATACCCTTATCCATACTGTCCCCTCTATCACACCTATACCATCGATTCCATTTATTTCATCTATTCCGCACGTCCCAATCATCCTACAAGTACTATCCGTTCAACCCGTTCCACCCGATCTACCCATTCCACCTACTCCACGAGGGCAGACATCCATTGGGTCTTTCTACAACCTCGCTTAGGATTGCTCCCGGACGTTGGGACACTTCACTTTTGCCAAGCATCTCAATATGCTAGACTGAAGGGGCAGTACAGTCTGCGACACTTGTAGAGAAGTCGACGGCACTGCGAAGCATTTCCTTTGCAGGTGTCCTGCCTAAAGCTGATACTCTGTAAGCCCCTCGTCATGAAAATTCCACTAAAATTGGCACTATAGGGCTTGCTTCCTTGGTAGTACAATAGACCAGTTGACTCTGAGTGCTCCAGTAAGGTGATTTCTATCCTAAGAGGTCGACTGGCGTTTGAAATCGTATCAACAACTAGGACGCAAGAAAAAGTTGTCTTCATACCAAAGGCAAGCAAGTTGCTACACACAGACTTCCCATGAAGACATCCTTTCACCTCAAAACGCTCGAGAGCATTTTTAAATTCCTTATTAAGGGTTCTGTACACAGCAACACACACTACGAGTCTTTTGAGAATACCATGTCCTGCTCTACTTTTTCAATCAAGGAATTCACCATTTACCGTGTCATAGCCCTCCTTGAAAACTTTTACATAGAATATGTCATCCTTGGACATGGATTGTAAAGCTCAACGGTTGTAAGCCTGTCTGACACATCGTAAAACATATTCTCAGGTCCAGAGAGATAAGTGCCCCTTCTAGAGGCAGCTCTTCTTCAGACATTAGAGGACTTCGAACGCAACTTTATAGCCTATTTGACGACGTCGCCATCTTGATATCAAATAAATACCCTAAGCCACTTGCCAGCAATTTACTCCCGACAGACCAGTTTTCTAGACAAACCCCTGTGGTAAGACCGCATTAATCCAACATAAGGAGGGCTAGCCTTCTTTAAAAATCCTCCAACATAGTTCTACCATGCCTCAAGGGATCTTAGCCGATTTTCGACAATGAAAGACCGATAAAACTCGTACCGCCGCCCCCTCAACGTCATAAGCCTTCGGTTCACAGTAATGGTCTTTAATTTTCACAAACCACGAACGGAACTTTCTAAAAAGACCTGTCGCTCACTCTGATATTATTTGGTGCATCGAGAGTCAGGGCGCCATCAAAGCTCCAACAGGTAAGGTAATGGAAGATTGCAGCTCTTTACAAGATAGTTGAACAGCATATTACTTTCTGCTGGTTAGCCGGTCAGGGAGTCTAGAAAGACTAGGCTTCCGGAAACATCAAAGACCAGGATTTTGTTGAAGACTCAAAGAGACGCTATACAGGACCCTCCTGCGGTCGAAAGGGAATGAAACGGCATTTGGAATCTCCGAGAGATTCAGTTGATGGTCCTATCTGCGTTCACGGTGCCTCCATACACCGGAAGGAGGAGAAGGAAGTCTTGTAGAGCGGATAAGCACCAATGCTCTGGCCCGAAAAGTTTTCGACTCAGGACCAGAAGAACTATGCAGAAGACGAGGACCTGATCTTCGATGACATATGCTAGTGGAGGATGACCGTAACAAGCTCGGCGTGTGCAATTGGAGAGGTCCTGGTTCACCCCGAACTGTGGCATCGATTTAGCTACCGTAACCTCCAAGCTGATAGTGCTATGCCAAGACTCCTCAAGCCACTGCTAAACAAAATACAAGTGAAGTGTGTTTCAAGCAAATCGCAGCATAAAAGTTCGAAAGAACGTCTAAACTACTCATCGTTTCAAATGCCTGGACAAAATGGGCGCAGAAGATCCTTATTTACAGTTTCCTCACGCTTAGTATACAAATCAAGGTTCTCAATATAAAGTACAATTTGCCATTTCAATCCTCAGTTCTCCTAACGACCACGCCACAAATCGACACCCCAACTACATACACTTGTTCCATTCCAACTTCCTCCCATTGAATTGTATGTTCACATAGACGTCTCGTAGCTCCTTGGGTAACCATAAACACACAATTCCGGGACAATTTGTCCGAATCAACCTACCACAACACGATTTGCACGCTAACAAGTTCTCACAAATCGGCTCCTCAAACTCAACAACTCACTCGGAATCCTAGTGGGGATCGGTCCTCTAACGCAATCCCGTGCAAAGTGTATTCAATTTGCACTCTCGCCTAACGAAGACATATGCTTCGCGGCACACACCCACTTCTATTGTCGGCTTTCCGGTCCCTTTGCTCATGCATTCATGAATTAAATTTCACACCATGTGCGGCTCTAGCCGAAAAGCCACGAGCCATGAACCGGAATTATTCGCTTGTGGGGATTATATCCTTTTTTTTCGTACTTTACCTCGACTTCTCACGCTTCAACCTTTGACTGGGGTACCGCAGAGGTTCGTCTAATTTATAAAGTACACATGGCGGCGTTTGAAAGGTATAACGCGCGGCTATAGACCATGAAAAGGAAGCCACAAGCGCCTCGCTCACATGCTTTATTTGACGCGCCTCTTTCATTCCATGTGTGTGTGTGTGTTTTGTCTTACACGACGAAGGCATACCACATGGACTCTAGTCCTTTTTATTGCTTCTAACTGCTTTGCATTCTTTTCTGTGCAAAAAAAAAAATAAAAAACCACACAATCAAAAGAAAATGAAAAAAAAAAAACGTTAAGCGTTCAAAACAAAGCGAAGTCAGCCATGCTTTGCGGAGAAAGTCGGAAGTTGATTCGCTTTTCCGCAGTTGCTTACAAAATTTATTACGTACTTCCCAGTTCCCAGTGTTGATTGTGTATTGCTTGTTGGATGCTTCTTGTGGATTTACCCAGTCTCTCTCTCTCTCTCTTTCTGTTGGAGGAGACTGTGTGTACAACATGTGCCGACCGCACTGATGTATGCCTATGTGGACGCGGTCATAAATCGTAACGGATTTCAACTGCTGGTTTGGCTGGTTGGTTGGATGAAGTTACAACATGCGGTGTGTTACAGGAGGTTGTCCTTATGTCCTATGTCCCGGCTTGGCAGTAAGGGAAATCCATTTCGAGTGCATAAAGCAAAAAAATGGGATGCTGTAATCCGAGTTATTTTGGATCTTCTCCAGCATAACAGTTGTAAATGGTACTAGCACATTCTATTACCAATAGCAACACTTCTATTGAATGGTCTCTGCAGGAGCTCGTTGTAATACACGCATAAAATTTACTAAATGTTTGGAAAAGTTTGTAACTTCAAAGGAATGTAACGGTTTTTGGACTGAAGCCATGAAGTCTTCTTTGATGGTTCTATTGTGATACCACTAGTCAATGTTGTAATGTTGCATCATTGTACAGTATGTTCCACAAAAGTGGATCCAGAACGGTGTCTTGTGGAACATCACCGGTTATCTGGTATATGCCGTCAAGGCATGTCTCTAAATTTGCTTTAGGGATGTAGAAGAACATCAGGGATGACCGGGAGTATGATCTCCACTTCTTTTGAAGGTTTTTTTTTTGGATATGTGGGGACTTCGCTGTAAATGTAATAGAAAATATCGTCAAGTGAGAGAAGCTTTGATGACGAATTCCTCTGATTAAGTTCCAACCTTGCATATGGAGTTATCGAAAGCAGGGGGAACATCTCAAGCTGAAAGTGTTCAAATTCAACATTGTCTTGACTCTTTCTGGACGGCTTTCCTAAGATCTAGTATCTTGCTTCAACTATATAGGTGTTTATTTTCGGACTAGATGAAGGAATTTTGTGGGAAACATTGAAGCTATCAAAAGACTATCACGTACCGGACTTTGCCAACGTATTCCAAGAGCTGGAACAAGCAATATCAGAATATTTTTGGACACTAAATGACGAAGTCAAGCCTCGTTCCAAGCCATAAGCTTAAAGATCTGCGATAAGACATCTCAAAATAAAACACTTACAAGTCTTTAGAGTGCTAAAAGTGGTCGATTCAAGCTGCGATATGAAACCAATTGTGTCATAGATCAATCTGTTTGAAGACGTTACTTAAAGAGCGACGCGATTTAGCCGGGGCTTGAACGTCTTAAATTCAAGCAAGCTATTCCCACAAGGTTCCTTGCTCCTTTGACTACTATTCGAAACGTCCAAGGATCAAGAATACATTGAAAACTTAAGCTATCAAATCGTATGACAATTTGGGAGAGCTCTATGCGACTAAGTAGGCATATAAAGACTTAACGTGCCACAAGATCTTACAAGGAACTGCTTTCATGAACTCAACTCAGCAATTCAACTTTAAAAGACAAATGTCTTGGGTAGGGAAAGACTACAAACAAAGCCACCAGAAACTCGTATGATACCAGACGGATGACTAGCTGTTGACCTTAATCGTAAATTTCAAGCACTTCACAGTAGATGTACTCCCATCCCAGCAGACGTGGCTCAGAGGGGTTAATATGTTCGACTTCTAAGCGAGCTGACACAGGTTTGAATCTTTCAGGAGGCAATAACGACGCCATTGCCACTCCGCCCTTAAGAGTCGGCAAAGAAAACTGTAGATCCCTTCTACTTATTCGTGCAAAAATTTAAGAGGAACAACATGAATGCTTGCGAGAAGCTGGGCCTCAATCTAGACCTCCGTCTGTATACAGAAGCTAAATCCATTCAAAGACGAAGTCGCCACAGCTTCTTAAAAGCTGAAAATAAACAAGGCCGCTGATACCGATAAACTGCCTGTAGAACTAGATCTCAAAGTTGTAAGCCTGTCCGCCTATCTTGACTGAGTGTTGTAAGAATACGATTAAAGCTTGCTTTACAGGTTCCAAAATACTGTGGAACATCTCATACCCATTTTGTGTAAAAACAAAGAAGTCTACGGGTAACAATATTCTTCAGTTGCAATTTTGATATTTCAGAACGTCTGTATCAGTCTTTGGATGGATTTAAGCCCAAGAGTAAGCCAGGGTTGAGATAAGCATTTTCCGAACTTGCAATGCAAAAACATGTCTCTAATTCGAATATGAAGCACGCACAAGTCGGTAGTAGCTCTTTTCTAGACGCCCCGACAGTAGGTCCGAAGGTAAGCTTAAAGGTATTTGAAGCCTTTGAAGCTGTGGACCCAACATCAAAGTCTCGATACCACTAAGAACGTGTCAAGCTATTAAAGGTGAGACAAGCAGTATCTTCCCAGATAGTTCATTCTGTAGCCTCAAAGATGGTTGAGCGTGGCTTCGACACTTTAAAATTCCTTTCCACTCACAAAAAAAAAAGTCCAGGCATAGGGATATTGAGGATATTGAGATTGCGGAGGAGCTCTGTGAGATCCAAAGCATTTCTATAGTCTCAACTGGTCAACTACCATAACCATGAATAGGGTGCAGGAAAAATGTTCCAAGACTCAGACAATCCAAAAGATTAATCAAACCATACTTGAACTTCCACTTAAGCTTGAAATACCATAGTCATCAATTAAACTCGTCTAGTGAGACCGTGTCCAAACTCTATTTAGAAGAAGAGGAAACTGCTTGCCTTTTATTTAGAACACACGGCGTATTCTTCACAAAGAAATTCTCTACCCCGAGGTCGTCAGAAGCTTCTCCTTCATAAGGAGGATAGAATGCCTTTTGGACTAAACACTCCCCCAAACGAAACAACAGATTTGTCGAGTCGCATTGTCAGCCAATAGACAGACACGTATGCGATGAATAAGACAACAGAGTCATCTATCGGTGATTAACACCCGAAGCTTCACATCCATCACAACAGTCAGCAAATGGGCCTTAAAGCCTTTTGTCAAAGAGAATCTGAGTTTCATTAGCAAGTGGAACTTTAGAGAATCCATGTGCACTCTCATCCAATCAATCCCTTGTCCATTTCAAGTGACTGACCTCTCGGTCTTTGAAATTTCCTACCACCTGCCTTCGTCTTTGTTTTAATCCTTCCAAATCATCAATAAATAATCGTTTCGCTCTCTCTTTGAAGTCATGTCCTCAAGTGAAACAGGCACTTGATGCCATCCTTGACCTTTAGCTATATTAAATATTTTGAATAATTAAACTGCAACAACTTCTATCTTACGATGAGGACATTAAACAACCTCTGCCAGTGTCATTGTAACAACGTAAACATCCTTAAGAAACAAAAAAAAGAAAAACAGCCAGCAGCAGCATAGAAAAGAAAAAAGGATTTCTCTCTCAAGTACTGCACTCACTTTAAGTACTCCCAGTCGTCGTCGTTGTCATTGTACAAGTAGTAGTCCTGGCGAACGAGGACAAAATGGGCTGTAAAATGGGTAAAAATGGTTCAAGTTGTCGTAAAATCTTTTACGAAAATGCACTTTTTATGTTGCTCGTGTCATGTCCTGCCATATGTGTGTGCGGCAGCAATAAATTTCATTCGAAACTTTTCGACTTTCGGTTTTGGAGAGTTTTTTATTTTTTTTCGTCCAACTCTGTCGCCCTTGGACACGCCCACATTTTTCCTTACACAGAAGGACATTTATTTCGTTACAATTGTCGAAGGGTTGCACAATATTGAGTACAAATATGTGAAATAGTTCGTGTACAGTAACAATGAGAGTGACAGTTACATTTGAAAGAGGCTGCACAAGAAAAGAATGAAGATTTCTTCGAGAGATTTCAAAATGTTTAGACAGCAGGGAGGGTTTAGAAGAGGGATCCAGTCTTGGATTTAAAGAAAATATTTAATGAAGAGGTTACAAGTACGTGCTTTACCTAAATTTGAATAGTTTGACGAGTCAACGGAATGATAACGACTTGTGTAGACATTTTGTACGAAAAATGCAAAGTCCTTCGACTGGAAATGGTTGCAACTAACATGTGCTGATGCTGGCTCGTAAGGGAACATAAAAGAACAGCCGGCCATCTTGGATATGATAGCAAAAAACATAGTATGGTCGCCTTTTTGACATTTGACATTGGATCTGTCATTGGGTTTGTTAAGAGAAAAGCGAATTTGACACACTCTAAGTGGTGTTCCCATTACAACTACTGTGCAACGATTGGGTTATGTCAGTTGCAACTTCTTCTTTCAGTCAAACTGCCTTGTCTACAGCTCTTTTTCGAATGGGGGCAGTCCACGTAGTGAAACATGGAAGTCAATACTTTCGTCTGCCCAACCTGGACGAAGTGAAGATTACTTAAGGTGGCGCTACAACCCAGGGTGGATCTGGGCCTCAACCAACAAGCGTATCCGGCCAGCTCGATCTTAAGCTTGCAGCCTCCAACGAAGTGAAGTCAAACAAAGCTGCTGGAGTTGACGACCTAACTGTCGAGCATGCACCAACTTATCTATAAAATATGGTCGGACGAAAGCTTCCCCGAAGAATGAAACCACAACATTGCTCGGCAGATCCACAAGAAAGGCATCAGTTTCGTCAGCATCGCGTGCAAGATCTTATCTGTCATAAACCTTTCGTCAGCAAGAAGATTGACCTCTATCAGTGCGGTTTAAGACACAATTTTTACACTTCGGCAGAGCTAGGAGAATACCCAAGACTCCCAAATCGATACCGCGTATGACAGGCTATACAGAGCAATGTCTAGGTTTGACATCTCTGGCAAACCCGTTCGATTGTGCAGGATGACCATGCAGTGTTACCCGCTGCTCCATCAAGGTCGATTAACACCACACCGAGGCCTGAACGATTTCTTCAACACCTGAGGCAAAGCCTTTAAAAAGTCGGTGTGATTACGCACATACGCCGAGGATATTGACATAATCCGAAGACCGCACCATGGTTATTGGGACAAAACTAGTGAGGGAAGGTTTAATAGTCAACGAGGGCAAGACCTATGTTGCCAACAAAACCAAACACCCAACATTGATGTTTTGGACAGAACGTCGCTCTGGATAAACATGACTTTTCAGATAGTTAGGAACTTTGTCTACCTAGGTTTCGCTTATAGCTTAAACGACGACACTAACGTTGGGACCTAAGCTAAGAAAGCATGGACGTTGTCAAGAATTGATGCAATTTTGGGGTGAACTCCATAGATGGCCAATAGAGAAGTAGGAGATTCAACGACGATATCTATAGGCTGTTCAGCGACATCGACCTTAGTCAGAACAGTTCAGATACAACCATTTAGATGGCTGGGATATATAGAGCGGATGTGTATCAGCGCTTCGGTCTGGAGAGTCTTCGATTCCACCCTTGAACGGCTCGAGTGGCACACCCAAGTAGAAAAAGACCGCAACCAACTTGGCGTGTGAAACTGGAGGCAGCTAGCTAAAGATCATATTGGCTGGAGGCGGTTGTTATTTGAGGCCCATGTCCTCCCTAGACCTGTAAGCAGCCAACGTAGGGCACCAACCAAAACGTCCTCTCATCTGCAAAGTGATCCACGTCATCCTGGTAGAACTTGAAAATTCTCTATCGGACTTCACAACGCCTCCGACCAATCTGAACAGCAGCATCCGTCTAAGTTGGAAGTCCTTCTATAGCTACCTCTTCAGTTCAGTTGATTTGGATGACATCGGCTTTCATTTTGACACATCAGAACTTATTGTGCTGCCACCTAGTCAATCGTTCTAAGACACCTTCCCTTTTGGCTTGTTTTGACACCCTCAACTGTTCCTGTGAGCCTAAATCTGTGATGGGCGACTTTTGTAATGATTTCTCTACGTGCACTTCCTGGTGGTTACAAAAAGGCACACCTATTGCTACTTGGGTTCATGACGAACCGCCACTTCTACCTATCTACCTTCCGGCTAGTTGAAGAATTTTTGTATAAAAAGATCTCCGCGTACGTATATACATACGTCCTACCACAGTCCAACCTACTCCACCAAAAGCATTTAAACCTAAGTTGCTTGTTCAATGTCACCTCAAGTCATCAAGTCAAGTCTGAATCTGAATCTCACGGTCCAAAGGGGGCTTCTGCAGAACCTCGCCGGCTGACAGCTGTTTCTTTCACTTTGTCACCATAAGGCTCCGTGTGATGTATTTCATTTCGTAGACTTCGAGTCGATATTTCGAAGACATACTCCACTACATTTTCACCGGGGCTCTGTCTTGTAATCTTCTTAGCGTAGCCCAGCTTTTAGAGCGTTTCTGGTGCAGCTGCAGACAAATCTGTCCAGTAGTACCACAGATGTTGCTTTTTTGACCACCTTCAGTTAATTTGCCATCTTCACGTGGATGGATCCTTTGAGATCCGAGTGAGGCTGTATATATGTGCATCCACCTCATAATCTAACCAGCCTTTGCCAGTGGAGTCGGTAAAGTCGTACCAAATTTTACAAGCTCATGACCCTTAGATTCCCCATGTCTCTTGTGAGCTCTTGTAACCAGCAGCCAAAATGTTCTTCCCTTCAGCAACCTATGATACGTAAAGATCGACTCCAAGGATCTGTAAAGCTGCAGCTGTTCCCTTACTTACTAAAAGGATTGGTAAATGGATGGCTTCACATTAGCTTAAGGACTATCTGCCCAACAAAGTGTTGAATTGGAGATCAAAACATTAAAAGACATCTGCACTCGTATGTAGCTTCTTAAATTTACGACTGAAACGTCTCTGTATAGCTTCGCAGGACACAAACCCAATTGTAAACTCCAACAAAAGACACACTGCTTCCACGCATCTAAGCCCATGATTCTTTTTTGGAAATATCAAAGGTCACACTAAATCGCGTTTGCTTTAGTCCTTGAAAGCCTTAAAGCAATGCTCTTTACGGCTCCAACTTAATGGCATCACTTTTCACACAAAAACCGATAATAGTAGATGAAAGGATTTCACCCCACAAAATCCTGGCGTTTATATTCTCCCATTCGCATTCGTTCCAAAGAAAAAACAAAAAAAAAAGATGTCGCACTCATAAATGCGCACAGTTGTCATGTGTGTAAAGATACACACACATAGTATATCCCCCCCCCCCTTCCAGTCCATTACACACCCCGCAAACAAAACATCACCACCCAATTGTGGGCACCTATTCAGCCATTCCCCGGCCATCATCGGCAAATCCACTTCCAAATCCAATATCAATGAAAAAAAGGATAATTCAACCATCAAAGGAATAAAAGCAAAGAGAACGCACATTATGTCGGATCAATAAAACGGCACATGTCACTGTGCGGCGTGTCCTTTATGCGGAAAAAAAAGCAAATGGAATGGGAAACAACGAAACAACAGAACTCACCTCGAAATACTTTTCGCTTGCCGGCAATCTGCAGCGGCAGAGAAACTCCTGCGTCCAGTTGCAATAGGACACGATGCTCTCGTGGTGGTGGTCCTTGTGGATGTGCTGGACAATAAGTCCTGTACTCGCCGTTTGCATCGACATAAATCGGTGCCTCTACCAATGGCCATGCAGTGGCGGTTCCCGCTGCTGTTGCGCCCGCTGTTCCAGGTGGCTGAGTCAGGGAAATCACTTGCAATGGAAAGATGTGAGTATGGGGATGACCTGCAGTTGCGGTAGCTGCCGCCGATGTACCCACTGCATTGGCACTCGATGCCTGATGACCTGGCGAATGCAGATGCACGTGTGGATGATGCACACAATGGTGATGGTGCTGAATTGGAGTTGAGGCACCTGACGTCGATGCAGCGGTGGGTGAGATCTGTTGATTAACTATACCGGCAGAATGTGCACTAAGGGTTGCCAAATGAAGTGGCTGCAGAAGACCTCCTGCCGACTGTTGCGGCTGATGTTGTTGATGATGGGGTGGGGGTGGTGCTAATAACTGTTGTTGAACAATCCTGGCATTGAACTGAGGAATCGAATGAGGAGTAGTGTATGACTTTGTGGCATTGGCTGCTGGAAGTGCTACGGTTGTGGATGTTGTTACAGGATGAGTTGTTGTTTCGTTTGATTTGTTGTCATCAGCTTCACTGTTCTCATTAGCCTCGGGGACAGTTTCAAGGACGCTTTTGTTGGACTCCGTAGCAAGTTCTACATCTAGCTGATTCGCCGCAGCATTATCTGTTTCTAGATTCTCAACTTCAACCCCATCTGGTGGTTTCTCTGGCACAATCTCTTCCTCGTCTTGTCCATAGAAATGACCAACACAATAGGTCTCCTCCTCTTCCTCGTCACACTGCATTGGCTCCTCTTGCTCATCAATCCGTTGCAAGGTTTTGTCATTCGCGTTATCGTTATCTGTATCAGTTACTGCTTCACCATTTAAGTTAGCATCTATGTGCTCCTTCTCCTCATCCACATTCTCTACATCCTCATCGTCGACCACTTCGTCATCCTCTTCCTCACCACGATCGATGGCAAAGTATCTGATACTATCTGTCGAAGAACAAATCGATGAATTGTCATCGTCATCGGTTTGTGTGCTCTGCTCACTGGTCGGACTTGAAACAATCGGAATGCCAATGTCGTCGCCATTTATTTTTAAGTTGTCACCACTGACAGAGTCTGAAGTGGAAGTGCTCATCATGCTATTTGAGCGCTCTCCTGCAGCTGTTGCTGTCATAGAATGTGTTTCATTTTTATTGTTATCGTTGGCGGTAACATTGTTAGCCACCCCACCTGATGTGTTATCGGCAATTAGTAAATTATCGCTACTCACATTCGCGACATTCGTATCCACATCCGCTTCCACCGCCACCACGTCCGATGATGATAACGTGGCGCTCGATAAGGGATGTGTCGTTGGCGTTAGAATTATTGGTGCCTTCACCATCGAAATGTATTAATTAGTTCGATTGTTACTGTTATTATTGCTGTTTGCGCTATTGATTCTGTATTTTCCTTTGTTTTATCGTTTTATGCTTTGATACCTCGTTCTGGTATCGATTTGGTTTAAAAAAAAAAAATCCCCCTTGCGTTATGACAGCCGCAATGCTTTTGCCACAATTCGTTGCGTTGCGTTGGGTTACGTCTTTATCGGTTTCGCGTTATTCAAGATCCAAGTCGGTGGACCTATCTAAGCATTGTCCTTTCCCGATTGAAGATAATTACTTCTGAAAAGAAAAGAATAAAGAAAATTGTCAAAAAGGATCTTATGTTGTATCAGAGGTAATCACAAGGGTTGTCACTTAAAAACGGGATTCAAGCGGAAGTGGAAGAGTCAACTTAGTGCCTCTACAGTGTTAGACAGGCTGAACCATTAGTATAAGTGTATTAGAAGCTCAGTTTGTGAGGTCATTTCAAGATGAAGTCAGTTTGAGAGGTGAAACTTCTTCATACATGTGTAACGAAACGTTGCATTCTCACTGTTTTGCATATACTTCCCTGCGTCAACTAGACTAGATTTGATGACAGAACCAAGGGACAGTGGGATCTTAAAGGGCATGTGTGTTGTCTTAACCAAAATGAAGAAGAGGAGGATAGAGCGAAAGAAAGATGAACGAAAGGAAGTGTTAAAAACTTCTTTAAGCACAGAAGAGTGATTTGGATTCACACCGCTGAATGTGTAACGAATCGCTGCACCTTCACTCCTCTGTGTCGTTGAATTAGAGTGGAATGCGAGGAAAGTATTGCGATCGTGACAGGCAACTTTTTAGTGATATACGCTTGTGCGTGATATACGATAACATTGACTCTGCGACCGACGCAAGAGGCACGGCAACCTCTAAGATCTTCTGTTCCAGGAGCCTGTTAGACTAGGAAATTCTTAGTAAAGTTGAGAATGTTTCTAAAATGCTCACGTGTCAGGATTTCCTTGAGGAAAAAGCGCCTCCTGATGCAGCAAAGTGTTCCACTCACACGGTACGTATTCTACTGATACGTCTGTTTCTAGACAAAGTCGACGACCACATCTGACGCTGTAGTGTCCGGAGAGGAAACTGGAATGCCCTTTCGTGAGTAAGGATGATCCTTATGGTTTGTCAAGTCCTTGAATATTGTCCCAGATGCCGGAGAATGGGTTTCTGGCTAGTCGGTCAGCGATTTCATTACCTTCAATGCTTAAGTGTGATGGTACCCAACAGAACTTAACTTTGTTTCGCTTTGATAGGTCTTGGAGAGCATTGAAGCAGTAAGCAACGGTTTTGAGCTCTGCGCCGTTTCTGACGGAACATGAAAGACAACCTGTCTACGCATGATACACAGAACAGAAGACGTCGATGAAGCTAAAGACCCTATCAACGACGAGGTCTGTAAAGCTCTATGAGCTTCGCCGTGGAGTGATATCGAAATCATACTCGACTTCAATACCAAAATTGGTTAGGAAAGCACATCCTTAAGGACACTGCCTTCAACGATTGCTCATCTATACAAGGTTCGCATTCAACACTCCAAATGTAAGTCTTCCAAAGGGCCAACAACAATTTTTGAGAGTTCGAGAGAGATCACAGACAGATCGTGTGCGAAAGAATCTCTAGAGTCCTTACACATCCTGCTATCATATCACAACCAACGACCAGTGGAGTTGTACCGATTGGTAATAATCTCTTATCTCCTGCAAAGTTTTCCTGTTTATGGAACTCAAAAAGCCTCACAATCAGAACCACATCCAGAATCTCTATACAAATCCAAGCTACAGACCTTTGCCTTTAGTCCCAAGAATGCTCGATCTACAAGACCTCACTCGTTCAAACATCGAAGCAGAACTTCCAATAAGGTTAGGAGATTCGAACGTTAAGGGTGCTTACTTGGGGGCCTGTTGGTTCATTGTCATTCTCCTAGGAGTTCTCTTAACATATTGTTTCTCAAATAGTAAAGACGACGGAGTTGAAGGTTTAGGCAACCGACAGTCTACCAAAACGTTGATGTTGTCCAAGAAGGTAAGACCTGGCAACTATAATACATTGCCTGGAACAACACATCAATAGAATGGACAACAATGCTCGAAGTAAGTTGAAACCCAAGTGCAGCTCTCGGCTTTGAAAAAAAAAAACGATTGTAAGCGTGACTGAACCTTATACCTACTGCCTCACTCAGATCTCACAGGATCCATTGTGTTTCTCAGTGTACACTGTGCTGAAATTTACTCTCAAAACAGAGTGCGACGAGCCAAAGACTGTTTACTTCACCACGTCGCCGCTGAAAACCGAACCACTATTCTGAAAAAAATCCAGACAAACTCGAGGGCAGTGGATCAAAGATCGATGTAAGACCAAGACGAAGTCAGTTTTAGAGTTGAAATTTCTTTGGATTCATGCAGGGAACTTTTACAAAAATTTTCCAAAAAGCATACCTGAAACCAAATTATTGTAAGGATTCGCACAATCTCGCGCGTAACGAACTCCCAGCACACTGGAGTAATTAAAGTCCTTATCTGTTTGTTCACCCCGTTGAATATTTTAGCAAAACCCTCATGTTGTTCCCAAACTGTCAAGCATTTTCAACCGAAACGATACCACTCCACGTGCCTAATTAAATTCAACCCACAAAATTTCACCATTTTAACCGTTATCCGCGGCCACCTGCTTTGAAATTCACCAAAAACCTAAACTGATTACTGTTGTATCATAAATATTCGTTCGCATATTCCAGACCCCTGTCCCGCGATAGGACTGACACAGCGCCCAACACAAACTTTGACATATCAACAGGTCTCTCGGATTAGAGCATTTTTTTAGATCCAAATCGTGGTTAATTAGTTAGGGAGCCTCCCTATAATGTGTCAAGGAGCCACCTACGCATCAAAAAATAATCACAAATGTCACACAGATTAACTTTGTTCAATGGCGTGTGTCCTTTTTTGAATAAATATTGCACCACGTCTACAGATAACGATAATAACCACAAATCGGCACTAAAACACAAACACACGCACACACATGTAAAACACCATTTTGTTTCTTTTTTTCTTCTTCTTCGATTTTTTTTCTCAAACTATACACAAAAATGTTGGGCGACCTTTACTATGGAACGCAACAAGTGTATCCTTACATCTGACTGCAACCGCAAACTGTTTTTTCACTGCCCATTCCCCTGTTCTGCGTCTGCTCACATTGCAAAGCAAAAGGAGAAAGAGGCGCCAAAGAGCAAAGGAGAAACAAACAAAAAAAATACACCCTGTGTGAGCAGGGGGGACATTAAAAAGCTTACAAACAAAAAAAACGAACCCTCTCCTTAGCAGGCCATGTAATGGGTTAATAAAGTGAGACTTTTGCTTCGTATCCTTCCACACACACACTCCAAGCAGATTAGGGGACATCTGTGAAAATAAACATTCCGACTCTGACGAGGCACAAATGTTAATGAGAAATCATCTCCAGCAGGTGGGTGGGCGGCATAGCAAATGCCCAATTTCAACCCACTCTTGCCACGTCCTTAAAGTCCAAAAAAAAAAACTTTTATTGCCAACTCTTGACGGCGATATTTCAACTTTTCCTTTTTTTTTTCTCTCTCGCTAGTGAGATATCATTCACGTCACCTTTGTGAAAGCTCTCACCACCTTATCGCTCTTTTTCAACGTGTCGAGGACAACGAGGACGACGATGCTGCGTGTGTGGGAGTATTGCACTACGACGAAACGGGAATTCTATTTTTAGCTACAGCCAGTGTGGATGGAAAAGAAATGGAAAAACAATGAGAGAGTCCTCGAACCATGTAAATGTGCGTCGCACAATTTAATGGGATGCTGAAGGTCCTCTATTTTTTTTTTTGGGAGGGGGGGGGGGGAGAGAAATCTAAATATGCGTGGGAGTAGGCGACGTATACACACATACACAGGGGATGAGCACGAATTCGTCGGGAAGAAAATTTGGAATAGGAGATTCCATTTGTCAAGCAAAAGACGTCAAAGAGTTTACACTTTCGGAAGTAATTTCATGGCAGGGATTTGCAGCAATGTATGTACATACATTGTGTGTGTGGACGTGTGTGTGTATGTGGATGGATGTGTTAAACATTTTTTTTATTTTACAATTTTTCACATCTGTTGCTCTGTCTATCGTAATGTTTGATGAAATGTTTACAGTCTTGATTTTTGAATTTTTAGGGACAGTTTTTAACTCGGCATTCCTTTACCTACAAGATCTGGTAGCCTAGATACAATGGGACAGTGACTGCTCACGGTGACAGAGGATAAAGCAACTTTATCAGACGACCAAAATGGATTCAGAAAATCGCGTTCTTCTACCGTCGATGCCACAAAGGCTGTAGTAGATACAGCAGATGAAGCAAGGTGGCTATGGAGTGGACTGGTCATGCATTAGGAGGTCCATACTACAACAGGAAGCAGAGGTACCAGACCGACGACGGCGTTAAGAAGTACAATGTTTCCGCGGGAGTCCCAGAAGGTTCGGTTCTCAGACCTCTTCTGTGGAACATAATGTCTGAAGTAGTTCTGTCACAAGGAGTTAAAGTGATCGGCTTGAGGTCTGCACCATAAGGCTACCCAAAGAAATTCGTCATGCAAGGTTCTCGACGCTGGTTTCCGGTTCTCTACGTGGTGGGTTTACATTCTGGCCTAAGTGTACTCTTGCTTAGCAGGAGAAACCAGTTCGGGTTTGCTAACGATATCGCCGATATAGCCAAACACATCCACGAGATAGAGTCTGCCTCGGATCAAGTAGTCGCCAGGATCAAAAACTAGCTAGAGTCTGCAGCCCTAGAACTACTGTCCTAATAATCAGTCGAAAGACTGTGAAATATGCAAATTCCCGGGTTGGAAAGCAAACTATCATGTCCTAGGAATGATGCTCGACAGTAAACGAAGCTTCAAAACGCACGTGTCGAGTATACTTTAGCAAAAAGGCGTCACAGTTGCAAAGAGCACTTTCCCCGATGCTGGCAGATATACATATGTTGGTGGGCTTGTATATACCAGAAGTATCCCGCTATCTAGAGTGGTCAATTTAATCCGTCTATGCACTGCTCTGGTCTGGATAGGGACATTTATAACGAAGGAAACAAGAAGACGCTTTCCTAACAATTTTGGACGAAGCACCCTGGATTATAGCCACAATGGTCCTCATCGACAATCTCGCCAGCTCGATACAAATGGTGTACCTTAGGCGAACCGCGAACCTCGTTAAAGCTAAAGAAAGGGTTATATCCGTAGCATTGTGACAAGTCAGGTGGAACAATAATTCAGCAAAAGGAAAGCCATCGAAGTCTGGACAAAGAGAGCACCCGGAGACTGTAACTAACCTAATCTATCGAAAATATCTCCACAGATTTGGACACGATAGCTCCCCTTTCGTCCAAAAAGACCAAATGAAGGGGAAGACGTGGACCACACATTGTCCCCTGCAGGCACTTCGGACATTTTTTGATGCACCAGATCAGATATCAGCGTTGTATCCGGGCTTTAGGCGAACGAAGGCCAGACCTTTTCAGGAATCTGGTCGTTCCAACGAAGGTTATCATTGAAACCGATACCGAGGATAGAAAGTCCTTCGATTTTTCGATGCAAGTACCATTCATAGATAATGGTTAAGTTACAGAAGGCAGTTTTGGATTTTGGACGCATTGAATTCTACTCCATTGGTTGAAGCCCACTTTCAATATGCGCTGTCGAGGTCGGACTTTAATGAGTCCAACATTCATTGCCATTCCTCTTCTAGTTCCAAAGAGTAGGAACGTGAGTAATACAACGACACAATGGATCCGTGAAGATTAGGGTGAGGCGGTGCCTTACATCACGCTGTCACAACTCTTACTTAACCTAATGAACGAGTATGAGAATCTAAGAGGACTGTCATCAGCGAAAAACCGATGAAAAGAGATCATTTATAAAAATTAAAGACAAAACGGAGCATTGGAGAACACCAGCACTCCTATGAGATATAAATCCCAGTTCACGAGTGCAGGATAAGTTTCGACCTCCTTCAGCCTCCTTCTCGACAACAGTGATTCACTTTGTTTCACTTACGGTCTTCTTGACCAGATTTAAACTCAACCGGAAACTAATGAAAAAAAAAAAACGCAAAAGTAAGCAATAACCTCAAAGTTTGCAAAAAAAAATAAAAATTCACATCTAAACAAACAAAGATTTGTGTTTGAGTAAACAATTTACTTTGCTTTGGTTATGTTTATTCATTCAAGTGTTGTTTAGCATCAGGCAAACCTGCCAAAGCGAAACGAAATAAGTTTGAAGTTTCATATTTCGCTTGATGAAAGCTGACATCTGTATCTGTATCTAGTTTAAGGTCAAGAGATAAATGAAAACATCAATCGTCTTTTAGTTGAACGGTTTCTTTGTTTGAAAATATTGCCAAAGGTCAAACTTTACAAAATGAAGGTGACTTCAAAATGGCGTGAAATATGACCTCAAAATGGCGCTACAATTGATTGTCAAAAAAGATTGGATGACAAATAAGTGAGTTATTCTGGGACTAAAGCTAGTTGGAAAGACAAACGTATAAGCCTTTATCCCCACAAAATCGTTGAAATCCCATAAAACATCTAAAGAAACTCAACCAACCGGCATCCGATCTTAAGCCGGAAACACAAGTCATTTTGAATAAAAACCTACGTCCGACAACTAACTGAGTTGGTTCCCAGGTATTGAACAGATAGGAAAGCAAGGCTTTAACCTACATGGTCTCTGAGCTTCAGGCTTGAAAAATACAAATATTTGACGCGACAACCCGAAGAGGACCAAGGTCTAGTTTCATGCAACCATTCGTGTGATATTTTGTTCGCATGAATGGAAGGGACCTACAGTTTTTATAGCCGACAACGAAGCAACTCTTGGAGGCCTTGTTGAGCCGAACATATGTCACCTCACAGCCCAATGCACTAAGCCACGACGAGCTCACTTTAAATTTAAAACGACAAAAAAAGCCAAACATCGGCTTTAAATGTTCAATAATCGTTGATGTGAAAAAGAAAAGGACGCGTATCGAGTGTGATGCCTATAACAGAGCAAAACGGACATCAATGGTGGGACATGTTACGGGGCCCATAAACCTCAATAATCACGCACTCAGAATTGGACTAATTAATATCGCAAACCTGCAAAAACTGCGAGAGGAAGAAGAGGACCTGGAACACTTCCTCTGCCACTGTCCAGCCATTGCAAGACTACGTCAAAGAGTACTGGGGTCTATGCGGATACCGGACTTAACGCACCTAGACAACAAAGTGGTCGGTGATATCATAGAGACTGCCAATACTGGAAGATTTTCCCGACCGCACATAGAAGCAATAGACACTCCACAGTTTCTTCCAGTGATCACCAACTCTATCCCATTACACGTCTTTCCATCCCCCACACAAAACTTTGTCCAACAATCGTTTGAGGGGGATTACAACGTGCCCAACCGAAGCCTAAAAAGCATTGTCACCCTCCACAACCAACCAACTAACAATGTGGATGTGGATCGTGAATGCTTACGAAATTGGCTTAAGGACTTAAGTGCAACGTGTGCGATTAGTGTGTTAAGATAAAACTTGCCATCACAAGTCCTACTTCTAATGATTTTCTGAATTGTACGGACATGAGGTACCTACACATTGCTTAACCTTTTGTATCTTCATTGATCTGACAACACCTATACCCTCGGAAACTGAAACTTTTTTTTTATTTTCTTTTCTGTCGGGGTGTTGGAACACCACGCTAGAGCACTTAGACTACCAGCAACCCTTTTACTGTGTTTTCATCGTCTTTCTAAGAAAGTCGAGTAAGGGCTTCAGTGATAAGGAGCTTAGGTTACCAGCATTCATCACATCAGCCCCCTGATACGAACAGGTCGTCGCCCTCTATACGTCACAGATAATGGTGTTTCTTGAGCCTAACACATGAGGACATGACTTTCGAAGTGAAGCACTATATCGTTAGATGTCTGAACAAAGTTCTTTGTTCATGATGCCTGTCTCCATGTTCAGAGGGTCAAATGGGAGAATCCACATGATCTTCTTCAAGCTTTCACTAATGTCTTCTACACAGACAGCACTAGCACCACAGTTAGTGGTACTGGAACAGGTGGGCCCCTTACTGGCGATATCAAATACTCACGCGGTTTTTTGGAAATTGGACCATACTCAGAGTAGCTGACTAGATGCTAGGTAATGGATGGAGAGTTGTCATGACAGCACTTGAAACTCCCACAAATCACTCACAAATGAATCCTAGTTTTTCTAACGTGGATTCCGGGCACAGTGGATTATCTGGCAACGAAATCTCTGAAGCTTTGCGAAAGAGAGCTGGGCGAAGTTCGGAACCATGCCTTACGCCACAAAAAGAGATAATCTATCATAACTTCCTGCAGAATCACCAAGTTTTTTGGTGAGAGAGCCTGATAAGACCGCAGTAAAATTTTTTTCTCAACCTAGGAAGGAAGGACTGCAGAACTACGGTCGGGCTAAGCACAGGACACAATGCATGAAGACATTACGGTAGCTGACATGAAAATCCCTGAGGACTCAACGTGTTTGTCTTATCTTGAAAGGAATGATACAACAGAGCACTTCCTCTATCAGGGCCCTGATTTCGCAAGATTAAGGAGATTAAGACTGCATGCCTTAGATACATAAAGATGTCACGAGAATAATCGAAACTCTTATCTCTCTCACACCAACTCAACTCAATTCCACAACAATAGGGAATTTTGTATTCCCAGTGCGCCCCAAAAAGCTGCTTTTGCGCTCTGATCTCACAAGAAACCCTAGCAACATCTTTCCTACAATGTGTATCACAGTCACACTTAAACGCAACTGAAATTCCCGTCATTGTTGCAAATTTCATTAGTGACACACCGCACGTACACTACATCTACTCCCCTTTCTCATCTCCCACCGCAGCTAGTTCACAGTTTAATGTTATCTCAAACCACTTTAAAGCAACAAACTGATTTTATAGTTTACGTCGTCGTCGCCACGACATACAGTGACGTTTCACTCCTCCCACCCTATGACAAGTGTCACAAAACATAAGCATAACCAATCCATATGTCAACTGCACTTGAAATGCATTCACCCTGCTGTTTGGCTTAATCCAACGGTCAATGGGTTACCAACCGTACAGAACCAACTCAAACGTTGGGGTGCTTATGGATTTTCCGCCGAAAAACCCCACAAACAATGTCTCTGATGCCACCACAGTTTATCGAACCGCGCTGTTTGTTGCGCTTTAAATACTCATATGTTTATATGATTGTGTCATTCTCAACGCCACCATACTGCCATCTACTGTTGACATTTCACAAAGTATCATTTTTTTTTGCACTATTCCGTAATGTGGGTGCTGTGTGGACTCTATAAAGGTAGGCGGTCGACCACTTTTGTGCAAAAACCTTTCAACAATGTTTGGTTTATTGATTTCTGGGTGAAAAAAAAAACGAAGCCAACGTCACTTGGCCATTCTTACAAGTTGCACCATCGGTAACAGCAAATGTCAAAATCACACAAGTAAAATGTGTAAAAGGGATTACACCGACGAATGTCACCCCTCCTTTCAGGGCAAGGTGGCTGGCTGTGTGTGCGCGAAAGGGTTTCCGCCGCCAGCCAATCCACCACCACACCACCACCATCATCATCACTCTTCTTCGGCAGCAACACCATATTGTTGCAAAATCTTGGACTTTCTTGATGAAATTTCAATCAGAATTCGATGGAAATTGATGACAAATGACGTACAAAACGGTTATTTCAATGCAAAATGTCAAACTACTTGCACTTTTTGAAGATTTTAAAGTTGCAAAAAACCCAAAAGGTAGCCAACACGCCCACACTAAGTCTCCATGCTCCGTGTGTGAAGGAATTTCAAACTTACTTGTGATTGTTGGTTGTTTCGATGCAGTTTTTGGCTTTGAGCTGGTAACACACTATAAAACACTCACTTCGCGGACACGAATTTTTGTTTTTCGTTTTTTTTTTTTTTGAATTTGTTTGTTTCAATTTCACACACTGGATAACGTACAGATTCGCATTTACGACGACGACAATTCGCAAACAAGACAAAATACCATCGGGAACGAGAACGAGAGCGCACACACAAGAGCGAAGGAAAAATCTGATTGTTTTAGGTTTTTTTCTTTTTCTTTTTGCTTTTGCTTTTGATTTTGTTTGACGCACACAAAACGAACGACACTATACGCAGATTGCACAGCGGACGACACACACGCACACAATCGTACATGAAAGCGCCGCAAATTTAGCGTATTTCTGCACAAACGCGGCGAAAAAATACAAAAGTCGCTACCGGGCAGGGAAAAGAAAAAAAAAATCACTGGCCATGGCGAATTTGAATGCCAACAGAACAAGTGGATACACAACATCAAAAGGAAACAAGAAAAAATGAAAAGAAAAACGAGAGTGTGTGGAGAAAAAGAGACAGAGAGAGAGTGAGGTTTTGTGATCGTTGATTGCAGAAAGAAAAATGTGTGGGAGTGTGCAAGTGTTTTGGTTTTCTTCGGAACAATTTAACTGTCAAATTTGCAGCTGATTTGGTGTTCCATTGCGGAAAAGATGGGTACCACCCTTTGTTGGTAATGCCATGGGGATTTGTACCAACAGGTGCCACGCAGATTTTATGTATTTTTGAGGCGAATTGTAGCCAACAAACAGTTCGCCATATTTGTTTATCGATTTTTCTCATATGTGACAGGTGAATTGTTTTATATCATTGTCCCTGTCTTTGTCCAGTGTGTGGATGTGGAGTGTTCTCCCTCTTGTGGGGTTTTGCAGATTTTTCACGTGGGCACACACACGATTTTGTGTTTTGTTTTCGTTTTGTACACTTTGCAGAGTGACAAATGACTGGTGGAGAGCTTTTTTTGGAAAAAGCGTTCGCAATTGATTGTCTGTGGTAAGCACAAGATGGCGCACTTGGGTGTTTTGTGGGGAAATCCAATTGGTAACTATAGGGTGTAGATGAAAATTTGTAGATCATTAGTGAATGTGTTGAAAATAAGATAAGGCGTCTGAGTTATTAAAGCCATTGGTCAACAACCTGCAGTGTGGCTTTATACCAGGAAAGGCCTCACTTACTTTGGTGGCGTTTCAGTTAGGGGCGAACCTGGGCCTCAATCTTAAGCTAGCTGCCTCCAGTTTTGCACGCCAATTTGGTTGAGGTCCCTTTCTACTTACTTGCGCCTGCTAAGTCCCTCCGTGGTAGATTCCAAGATACTCCTAGCCGGAGTGCTGGTGGACATTCGCTCTACATGCCCCCACCATTTTAGGCGTTGTATTTACACTCTTCTGACTAGATCGATATCGCTCTACAGACTATACAGTTCGTCGTTGTATCTTCTCCCCTCCCCTCCCCAACCCCTCACCGTCTATGAAGACGGGACCATAGATCACCCGAAAGACGTTTCTCTCGAAACAACCAAGAGAGACTTAGTCCATTTTTGACAAAGTACATGCCACTGCGCCATAGAGGACAGGACAGGGATGATTAAGGTCTTGTATAGAGTCACTTAGTTGTTCAAGAAAGGGCTTTGCTGCTCAATTGCCTACTTGGGCCAAAGAAGTAGCAATTGGCGCTGCAGTCGTTGACTGAATTAATTGCGGAGCCTGGGTAGACAAAGTCCTTTAAATAATTGAGGTGGTCCAAAGTCCCTTATTACTGCGGCCACAGATGGGCCTATTTTGATGTGACGGCTTTGTGGATACGAAATATGCTTCTGACAAAGTCCTTAACTACCTAATAGCTTACAAAGGGCACTGACATGAATACTGCAACAGAATCAAGCTGTAGACTCTGTCATGAAAGTGAAGAGAGCTTTTTACACATCCTGTTGGAATGCCCAGCCTTCAACAAGGAAAGATAATCCTTAGTGATGATGGTTGTCGCGATAGAAAATCTTGCTCCTATCCACCCAGAGAGGTTCCTCAACTTCCAGACATCTTCTGGACTTAAAACAATTCATCTGGAACTTATAAGGGAAGGCAAAATAAGATTCTGAAGAGAAACCGCCGTACCAAGGGCTGTAAACAACCCTCCCGAACACATATGTAGGTGCCATAGAAGCTTAACCAAGGTCATCAGCGAGATAGGTATAACCCAATATTTGTTTAAGAGCTCGATCAGTTGCTTATAACTGCCTCTGTACTCGTACCTGTTCCACTTCATTTGCAGATAAACGAAGCTTCATGCACTTACTACTTAAGCGCCTTTGTGCGTGCGTTTTCTACTCAAGTATTTTTATTCTCACTTTCCATTAAATTAAACGAATACAAGTTCCCTTCTCTCTCTCTCTCTCAACTGCACTTAAACCAAAAAACCATGATATCCCTGAGCGTTGCATATAATTTGTATTTTAATTACAAAAACTTCATCCTCATCCACTCGTCCTTAAAGGCAGTTTGAATAATAAGAAGCAATTACCGTAGTAAAACGTAAAACCCTTTTCGCATTCTCAACAAAAACCAACCCACCCACCACTGACACAAGTAATTTGCAAAGTAAATTCGCACACATAAATCCACACAGAACCTCTACCGCCCAACCCCCCCACACATAATAAATCCACTCACACACTGAAAATGTTCGCACAAACAATTCCGCCACAGAAAAACCCCACCCACACATTCGCTCACCACGTAAACAAAACGTAAACCCTTCAACAAACATTTCAACACACATGTAGGTATACGATACGAACGAACTCGTTCAACACCCTCTCGTACTCTCGCACCCTTTACGAACGTTTACAGCACAACAACTCTTGGAGAGGTCAACGTAGAATCGCAGATAGCGCCAAGTAAATCCAAGAAAAACAAAACAAAAAACGAATCCAAAGACAAAAACAGAAACAAAAACAAAAAAATCACACACAAAAAGAAAACAAAAAAAAAATTATAGCTTCGCCTCGCTTTGTGTGTATCAAACATTTTTTTGTATTTTCCCATCTCGTTATCATTCGTGGTTGGTCGGTGTATGCGCATTCAGCATCTCACGGTAAATTCAAGTGTTCTTAGTGTTTCTTCAGTTTTGCATTGTTATTGACATCGTTGTCACACACACTCCTCCCGCACTATCACGACAAAGTAAAGCAAAAGCTGTAAAACAGAAGAAAAAAAGAAAAACCGCGCGCGAAATAAACAAAAACAAAACAACAACAGGCAACTAGGCTTCGGCTTCGGTACTAGGAGAAATGGAATGACCTTCGCGACCGCTACTTACACTCATTCTCGTTTCGTTTATTTTTTATTTTTGTTCCCCATCCTCGACGAAACAAACAAACATTTGTTCCCGGAGGGAGGTGGGGTTGTTAATTTCTTCTTTTTTTTCGTAACAACAGCATCGTCGCAGCGGGTGCAGTGCAGAGAGAAAGAAAAGTCTCCTTTTCAGCAATCCCAACGGCTGAATGAAGAGAGAGCAACACTGTGTAGTGTACGACGAAAGGTGGTTTTTGGTTTATCGATTCGCTTTGCGCAGTTTGCCAAAAGTTTGTTGCCACCTCTCTCAGTGTTTGTACTGAGTGTTTGTGGGAGAGTTGCAGGAATGTAACTGCCACTATCCCCATTTTGGATAGAAAGAGAGACGAACTAAAGTGTTTTCTTTTGATTTTGTGTTTGAAATCGTAAAATAGTGTTTGTGCGAGAGTTACATGGAAACGCGACGACCGACGACCGACAACGAAACAATTTACAATTACCATTCAGTACGAGTCAACGGGAGAAGAGAGTGCGGGACCGGTGAATTACAAAGACTGTGACTAGCGAACGCGTAAACGCGATTAAATGCGTCGCAATATTGTGAAATAAACAAATTTGTTTATTTTCTCCGGTTTATTGTGGTAAACAACAAATAAAAACACATACAGCAGCACTTGTCAGCGCGGCTATGGAGTGGTCAATGGACGATGCCTTGGAGCTGATCGAACAGTATCGTGCACATCCGGAATTATGGAATCGGGCCTATCCCAAGTATAAAGATAAATTGTGCAGATTCCGCGCCTGGTCGGATATTGCGGAGAAATTCGGTTGCAGCAAGGCCGAGGTGGAGCGTAAGATGAACGTACTGTTGACACAGTATCGGCGCGAAAAACATAAACTCCTGATGAAGTTGTATGAGGGCATTACGCCGGGACCCTCCAAGTGGTATGCGTTCAAACGATTCGAATTCCTGGAGGGTGGCGGTGATGGTGGACTGTCCCTAGGGGTTGGTCGCCGGAAAAGTCGTGATTTGAAGTATTTCAATGCGGTGAGTTGTTTTGACACTTTTTTTTTGCGTTTGTTTTTTGTTTTATTTGGAACTTGTGTATTGGTGTGGTGTGTGTTGTTGGTTAAAAATAGACAAGACAGTGGTGTGCAAAAGTTTTTTCTTTTATTTTCAAACTGTGAATGAGTTTGTGAGGTTGTATTGCTAAAGTGGAAGCGAGAGTTAAAAGCTTAAATGCTGGATTTTGCTTCTAGACTAAACAACATGTTACAGTCACACAAAGTGTCTAAAATATAAAACTACAACCTTACGTAGTTAGTTATTTAGTTTCGAGTTTGGTCCTCAAGAAAAGAGATATTTTCATTTCCAACAAAACCAGGCGAACCGGCTCCCTAATCACTCTAGCGTTTTCCAAGCGGAATCAATGACAGAAATAGAACTGCTTCCAGTTTTTTTAAGCAAGGTTCTCAGGAGATTCGATCTACATTTTCTTCCTAAACCAGGTGGAAATGCGAAGATCCTCTTAGATGGAGTGTTCTCGTCCATTCACTCGATGTGGCCGAGCCTGTGCAGTCGACGGATTTTAACTTTCCAGACTACATCCACATCTTTATACAGCTCGTAGAGTTCGCGGTTGTATTTTCACCTCCGTTCGCCCTCCTCGCAGACAGGATCAAATATCTGACGTAGAATGTTTCTTTCCAAAATCTGCTCCGCTGACCTAGGTTAGGTTAGGTTGTAGGGGTGGCTGCACCTTATGAACAGCCTAACTCGGATGTCATAGGATTCATTGTGTTCCCCGGTGTGGAATACCTAAAATAATGGAGCAAGGATTTATTATTATTGATTGGGCTCCCTGTAACAACTCGAATTCTGAAGGAATTTTAGAATGTTTTTCGGTGAAAGTGTTCTCTGAGGGTTGACTTTCTGTTTCAGCTTAGGCTTAGGCGTTCACATTAGCGTTGGAATGTGTTTTCCTCGGCGTCTTGATCGCCACATCCTCTGCATAAGTCCGTAAGCAGGTTTTGACCTGTCATAATGGCTAAAAGAAGTGAAAGGTGACTTCTATTTTCTTTAAGTTCTGTCCACAACGTCGTTGAGGTGCAGCATGTCGGGATCGCTCTGCATCTTCTGTTCGCGAGGTTTTTGAAATTTCACTGTGATGCTGGACTTTTGAAGTTCTAGTGGTGGTAGGATTGAGTCATCGGCTATTACCAAATCCATCTCACCCGCCTTCTCATTTCCATGGATGCCCTTATGTCCCAGTGCCCAAATGAGTGTAACGTTATGGGTAGCACTAAGGGACTTGAGCTCATCGTTGCAGCGTTCATATGCTTATTTTCAGTCGTTCGATCCTTATTCTAGACTGGATTGCTGGTGAACCGTCAATTTCATACGTAACCTCCGTTGTTGAAACTAATTTTTCAATATAACCAGTAGCTCCTTCGATACGCAGCGGAGATATAGTAAAAAAAACTGGTTATGTTGGAACTAGTCGTAAGTTCGCGTATGTAAGTAACGATTACCGCCCGAGCGACCTAATGTCCACTTGAGTGGCAAATTTTCCTCATACATAACCTATAAAAAAAAAACAATCGAAGATACTAGCTTACCATGTGTCATGTCTCATCACGTCACTTCAATGGATACTGACTCATATTCTTCTAGAGTCTAGACAGTATGTAACTTAAGTAGACATTCAGCTTTAAATTCCTATAAAATTTTTTTTATAACTAACCGGGCTCAAGGTGAATGGACAGGATCAATGCTTCAAGAAGCTTTCACTTTTTTGTTTTTGTTTTAAGCAATTTGACAGATGTGTACTTATATGTTGCTTGTGACAGTATCTGTCAATCGAATAATTTCATCTCATCTACAAATTTTCTTGTCAAATTTGATCATTTGAAACAAGTAATTCTCGTGATCTACATATATACCGCCATCAACTCTCATAACAGCTCTACGAAAATAATATGTTTTCCAGCACGAGATGTGACACATCTTACAACTACGAAAATGTTTGTCACTTGACAGTAGCAAACAACTATTTCGAATTACTTGACTTTCTAGATAAACAGGAAGTGGTTGGGTTAGGTTAGGGATGAGTCAGTCGCTTTTGGTGGTTATATTTACTTGGAATTCAAAATTAGCATTTTCTTAAACAATTCAATAACAAATTTTGTGTCAAAGAAAAAAAAAAAACAAAACGTAGTTGGTAAAGTTAGTACGACTAACTTGTAAAGATTGGTAGTGAAGTTAAGACACTTTTGAGCTATTAATAGAAAGTTTTGGCATCTCAGACGTTAATGGTCGACGGTTATATTCGTGTGAGTGATTCCGCTATTATAAACGTTTGACTTGTGCTAAACCAGTGACAGTTTGTTACAAGTCCAGTGACAGTTTGAGTCTTAAGCAAGTGTAGACATTTTAAACACTTTAAACTCCAAGATGTTCTATATTTTGATCTTGAGGTCTTGACACTGAAGTCAATATTAGCGCTGACAGGATCCTAAAATGGCCCGTACTTTGAGGATTTCCTAAGCCTTAGTGCGGTTGATGCTACCATTTGCTTTCTACCGATATCTGGAGCATTGTAGTGGTAGGTAAGTAGAGGTGGCAGTTCAACATGAACCCAAGTAGCACTAGAATGTGCCTTTTTGTTACCACGACTCGTGTGACTTGGTTGACAATGTGTATTGTTGAGGATGTGAGACAGTCGGTGCCTAGATCCAGCCTGTGGAGTTAAGAAAACGGATTAGGTTTCCCTTTATCCAAGATGTTGTCGAAGACGTCGAAGAATGGTTGGTTTAGTGCACGCAGTCTGACTGTTGCTAGTGCCGGACATTTGCAGAGGAAATGGTTGAGAGTTTCCTTCTCATTTTCGTTCCTGCAACTACGGCAGTGAGGATTGTATGGGATACCTAGCAAAGTCTCCAATTGGCCAATGCCCCGTGATATCTGGGCGGGTTCTGTTTAGGTGATTGTTTGTTCTACTCTTGTCCTAGGTCGACCATATCTTCCTTTATATGGCGCAGTTGGTTCACCCCCTCCATTGGAGATTGGTCTTCTGCATGAAGTGTGAGTGGATTTGTCCTTTCACCGCTCCAAGCGGGATGTAAACCCTTGCCGCGAGTGAGCCATGTAGAGCTGAGCCCTGCCTGGCCAGTTCATCTGAACGCTCGTTTCCTTTTATGTCACTGTGCCCTGGAACCCAGTACAGTGTGCCCCTCCCTGAAGTGTTCACCCAAGCGACCAAGCTCGTTTCGGCACTCCTGCACCAGTTTGGAGGATATGGTAGCCGAGTCAATAGCTTTGGCTTGGCTATCTATGAGGATAGCAATGCTTTGTTTGTACGTTGTGTCACTTCCGAGTTTCGTGCAAGCCTCTCGAATTGTCAGTAGTTCCGCCTGAAAAATGCTGGCTGTAGGGGAAATTCTTGTCATTCACTGTTTCCCAAATGGCTTCATCAGTCTTAAAGCATAAATTGTTCTAAAAATAGGTCGACTTTTATGTTTATTGCACTTGACACGTTTTTCTAAAGCTAAACCTCTAAAACAACACTTTAAATTTAAACCACCACACCAACGTTACGTAAGGTAGTTCTTGTAAAGATAACAGCATTTCTTTAGTTTGTTTTGAATTTAAAGTTTAATTAGTTTGACAAATGTGTTTGTCACAGATTACCGCAGATAAGTGGAGTCGGCCTTATTTATCCAAGATATCATCAACTTTTTATTTTGTCTTTCCTTTCAGATGGGTCTCGGTCTGCCATTGCTGATAGCAAACAGTCAAAGCCTCACCGGATGGAATGGCGGTGGAGGACCATTTTCTCCACCTTCAGATCGTAAAGGTCTTGGTGTTGCATTGCCCATTGGATTTCCCAATGTTCCAAATGCCGATTTACTAAACTCCCGCAATCCATACAATCAGCAGAAAAATGAATCCTCTGAGACAATCGAAATCGATGAAAAGGATGAGGAACACATAATGCAATCTGCGTCCAGTCCCAATGCAACTCCTGCACTACCCGGTGGCGGTCAATTGTCAACGGAGCAGAACAGTGAAGATCTGGAAATAAAACAGGAAATGTCTGATTTTCTACATCACCCGCCCTTAGGACGTGCCGATTCACATCGATCGTTCACCAGTTCCACCGATGACAATCGAATAGAGAACGATGACTATGCCCAGGATCTGCGAGTAAGTGCAGCAGCCCGAGGTATCGATTTTAGTCGTTTCGGTCTGGCACGTGGCCTGCTGCAGCAATCGGAAGCATACGATGCAAAATTTTCACCGCCATTGCCGCGAAAACAACACAACAATCAGGTGCACTCGAATGTACAACAATCGGCGATGACAACAACCGGGAATAACAATGAGCAAGACGACTGTGATTATGTTGGCTCCAATGTTTCAATAAAGCTGCGCTCAATGGAGCGCACCCAAAGGATTATAGCCGAGAAGCTCATCAGTGAGGTACTGTTCTATGGGCAAATCGCTGAACTTGAAAAGACTGCTAAAATACTACCTAAGTGAGATAAACATTGTAATTAAGAGAAGAGTCTGTGATGAGTGCTTGAGAGTGCAGCGAGGAGGCACTGGAAATGGCAATGATGTGTTGTATACCTGTGTACGTTTGTTAATACTAAAATGTTTAGTTTATCTGTTTTTTATGTTTGTTTTTGTGTAAGATTGTTGCATTTAATTGTATTTTAAATGAAGGGTGAGCACTTACATAGTTTGTAGAGAAAATGTAAGAAAATATAAGATTAGAATATTGAAAGTTAGTAAATGGATGTGTTATTGGATTTATTGATAATGCTGCAGGTAAGTTGGAGAAAGATACACTTACCGGGGCACGATATACAAGTCCGTAGTAATGAAATCTACACAAATGATCTCCTTTCAACAACAGAGGACTCGATGTGCCAAGTTGTGGATTTCACAAACGTTGTCAGTGTGTCAGATAAGCGCCAGTAGATGCATGACGACATTTTGAATCTTACTCGCAGACCAACACCCATTCTAGATTGCACTACTTAACAGTTCTCAGATAGAACCATCTACTTACGTTCAAGGCGGAACGGGAAACTTTTATAGAAGAATAATATTACCGAATGAGGACATCCCTAGCGTGTCTCGTTCATGCAAAAGGCTCTGGGCTTCAGATAAGACTACATGTTCTTACTGGAAAACAGCCAACGCACAGATGATATCTCACGTGCCGTGCTAAACTCTCTAACATCAGCCATTCGAACCATAATACACTTATACACCTCCATCCACAGGTATAAAGATCATTAACTTGCTCCCATCTCGAATTTTACCGGAAGGCGCTTATTCTTGGAAACTAGAACTAGGCTCTGAGGAGTACCTAACCAGACGGAGGCCAACAAAATTGTGATCTTATGCAAGATCGATGTTATGAAGCTGGAGGAACCTCAAGATCGCGCTTGCAGACGAATGGTTGATGATTTTTTGAGGAGCTGAGTATCCTGCCGAAATATGTTTGCCTACTTCGAACTATGGCGATACATTCGCACAAGATGTGCTCCATAGTTTCATGATCTCCCAAGCAGAATCAGCACTTGTCCCTAATGGAACTTTTATCTAGCTTTTTGAGATGAGTCCGGTGAAGAAGCATTGCGTTTATTATTATTAGTAAGGCTCTGCGACAGACGCATATGGCACTGCGACCTTAAAGATCTATTGTACCTGGAGCCAGTTAGACAAGGAGATCTTCTATCTTCCTGATGAAGTTGATGATATCTTCAGTCGAGGCATTACGAATGTCCTCCGGTGTTAGGAATTCTTTACGGAAACAGCATTTCCTGACCCTGCAGACAGCCACACACTCACATAGTACGTGTTCGGCTGATTCGTCTTCCTCTCTAAGCAGTCTGCATTCAGATTCCTGAACTTATATTTAGTTTATGTAAGTGATATCTGAAGCTTCAGTGGCCGGCAAGTCTTCTAATATCGTCCCTTTTATGGTTGAGAATATTTTTAGTGGTTTTGTTCAGGATTCGGATGGGCCTTTTGGCCTGTCTGAGTCCCTGAGTGTTGTTCCAGTAGGATATGAAGTTTCGTTTTTTCCAGCCGTCCAGACTCACTCTGAACGCGGAAGTAGGGATGCCACAGAAAGGTTTGGCATCTATATACCTTTCTGAAGAGCCTTTCCTGGCAAGTTGATCTGCAATTTCATTGCCGTCAATTCCTCTGTGTCCTGGGTTTCGGCGAAGGTTAAGGTGGAGCTCTAGAGTTTCTAAAAAGCATGCCGCTTACTTAGTGTGAGAATTCCTTGACTTATCTTCGTGGAGTTAATGACTTGTTTGGATCGACAAAGTCTAGCAATTGGTAGGTTCACACTTAAAATTCGTTTTTAATCGACAGGATTTGAAATGTTGTCTATCATGAGCTTGAGGCGTTTCATTAGTTAAGACATGGTTTAGGAACACTGTAGACATAATAATTTTTTCCAGTTCATTTACTCTCTTTATCACCAGTGCATGGATCATGCTTCTAAGAGTACCAGCACTCTCCGAATGCACCTGCTGCTTGCTTGATGTCTGACTAGATTTCTATTATCATTCAATCTCTGCATCTCGTTCTGATCACGAAATTCTTCTATCTTTTTGATCTCCGCTGGCGTGTTTGCCTACAACATTCCCTACTCACGTATCATACATTACGCGTTTCCATCAGATTTTTTTTTTTTGCAAAGCATCACCTTTTTTTTATTGTCTTTAGTGTAATGTTGTGTGTTCGGGAGGGTTGCTCACAACCATTGGCACTGCAGTTTCTTCTCAGAATCCTATTTTGCCTTTCCTTATGTTTTCTAGATGAGTTGTTTCTCTCTAGAAGGATCTGGAAGTTAAGGAACTTTTCTGGGTAGATGGTAGCAAGCTGTTCTATTGGGACAACTTCGCCACCAATATATTTGAGTTGAAAGAAGCCTGGTCATTCCATTAGAATTGTAGAGAGGTCTCTTGACTTTTGATGTGCGGTGTAGATGTTTGTTCAGGCGGCAGTTTCTGATGAGAATTCGAATGAGGATTCTATGGTGATTCCTATTCACAATGAAACTAGATTTTCTTTTGTGATGGTATTGGAAATAGCAGCTTTGACCAGGCTTGTCCTGGTGTGTTGAGCCAGGCTTCTTTAGATTCTGTAATGTTAATCATACCATAGATGTTCTTTGTGTTTTTGTCCTGTTTTTCCTTGCGTATATCCTACGACCTCCAGTACGTCTGCGTGCTTGTAGTTTCTGGGAAAATGTCTCAGTTCCTCCAACTGTTTCCCAATTCTTCAAGATTTTTCTGCGTCATGACCTTCTTGGAACGATAATAATCTTCTGCGTGATTAATTATGAAGCAATTACATTTTCGCTGCCACTTTCGTGATTTTGGTGGTAGTTGCATTTCCTATTACTTTTTGGCCCGCTCTCACGGATGTTCAATGGTTGGTCGCCTGTGTGGTCTACTTTCAGTTGCTTCTGCATCGATGATACAAGCATTAGCTTTACTAAGAATCTGGACAATCAAAATTTGTGTTGTGTTAATGTTTACCTACTCTAGATAGCTCATTTACAAGATCGGTATTTGAAATTATGCAGAACTTTTATGCTACTTATCACCATAGCGCGAACTGCGCAAAAATCTATATAAGTATCGTAAATCGACAATCAAATTAATTTGCATAAAATAAAACAAATTCTTCACATTTAGCAAAGTTTTCTTTACAAAAAAACTTTGAGTAGTCGTTTCTTTTATTATTTATGTAATATATGAATGTAAATAAACGCGCTCCAGATACAATAATAAACGAAAAAAAAAAAAGGCGAACTCAGGAAATCAAATAAAATATTTCTAAATCACTAAAAACTAAAACCACTTACATAAAAGATGGCCTATACTTCTCCTAATATTTAGTTTTATTCCATCAATTGGTAACAAGTTCCCAATGTTTTGTTTAATTAGTTTTTATTTATTTTTTTCTGATTCTTATCACATTTCTTTGGAAACATTATCAATTGTGTTCAACAGTTTATTTCAATTTATTTGTATTTTTTTTTTTTAATTTTTTTTTGTGTTTTTTTACTCTATTCTGTCTATATTCTCTCATCTTCTTAAACGAAAACAAAATTTATTTATTTTTTTTACCAAAGTCTCTTAGTTCTTGTCTATTAATGTTTTGTTGTAGCGTATGTACGAGTAATTAAAACATTTATGTTTAAGTTGAGGCAACAATGACTTTTACAAACTGAATGATGAAGAGTTTGTTAAAAAAAAAAAAAAACATAAAAAAATGATATTTGTAAACAAAAATAATAAGAAAAATTATTCATTTAATGTTTAACAGTTTAACATTAAAATAAAAAAGGAATAGTGTTATTTTCATTTTATATTATTTCATCGTTAGTTCGGATGCCCGTGTGTGTGGCTATTTACTCTTAGGCATAGTGTGTATAGTTGTTGGTTGGTCAATGGTACTAATCTCTGGCATCGGAGTTTTCATAGAGAGAATAAGAGTAAATGGTGGAGATATTGTTTGTTGTTTAGAAATCAAAACCAAATGAGCCGCCATTGCCAGGGCTGAATTGGAAGAATTGCCGGAACATTTGATTTGGATCAAATTCTGAAAAGAGAAAAGGAGATACAAATTGTTAATTAGTTTGTGGATACATAATACTTTTTATTTATAATGGTTGTATGCGATAATTTAGACAAGGCAACGTGTACTTCTTTAAGATCGTTCTTGAAAGAATTGTAGCAAAGCTCACACGCCCCCACCTAAGGCACAATCTTTCAAAAGTCCTTGCGGTTACTCGAACACGTTGACATAATCGGGAGAAAAAGTAAGCGATGAAGATGGGTTTAACAGCCAACGAGGGCAAAACTAAGTAAATGCTTTCAACAAAAAAGGTTGGGTGTCCAACACATAGGTCAGAACGTCACCCTAGAGGCCTAGAAAGATATAACTTAGAGGCTTTGTCTATCTATGCTTCGGTGTTATCTCAGGCAACGACACCAACACTGCGAAGCCTTTTCTGGAAAAAAGAAACCGGCTCAAAACCTTGGTTGCAGTGCGTTAACCTGCTAAGGGAGCCAACACACATATTGGCAAGCAATGACAAACCACCAAGAGTATAATTTGCCATAAGAAAGCTTCTAATCCGCCGTTAGCAGTTGGCAATAAAAAACAGAAGGTCCCTTCCATTCATGCGAAGAATATACAACTCACAACATGAATGCTTGCGAGAAGATAGATCTTGATTCTCTACAAGCTGTTCGCGTCAAATATTTGTATTTGACCGAGGAGATATAACGACGAACTGTGTTGGCTTTAAACGACGTCGCATAGTTGGACCAGAGTCCAAATAACACCCGACTAATATGGCTGGGAAAGCAGCGCTTCAACCCAAAGAACCTTTGAATGGACCCTCGAAGGACAGCATAGTAGAGGGAGACTTCGAATGATATAAAGCGCGTGAAAAAGAAACCTGAATCCACTTGGCATACGAAACTGTAGACAGCTAGCTAACGATCGAGTTGACTGATGGAGGTTGTTTTGTTGAGGCCCAAGTCTTGGGTTCGACTGTAAAACCATCATAAGTTGGTAAATGTTGAGTTCTACATCGTTGGTGACACAATACCTTCCACACAGTCAGTTGAGTTTCGACTGACCAACAAGGAAACTTCAGCCAAAAGTGATCAGTCGACTAATATTCGAAAAGGAACACCTTCATGGAGCAAAATCAACAACTTATCGTAGTTTAAATTCGTATTCTTCCTGCAACTGTCCGAAGCAATGAAAACACAACACTTTGAACCGGATTAAGGAACCCCACAGCCCGTAAGGAATCGTTCTTATATCAAGTCACATACATTTATAAGAAGTATATCGCCAAAAGTTGAAGACAATGGATCTGAAGCGTGGTACTTGAGGAACTAGGAGCTCTTTACCACTGCTATGAGTACGACTAATCGTTCGGTGAACAGGTCTCTAATAAATATGAACCTATCGGTCGTTACATGACACTGAAGGTTACTCAAATTAAGGACTAATTGCATTTACATAACTACTGGCCTGTCATGCTTTTGGACGTCTCCACTTAATCCATCCAAACCCACACCGTTTGAAATTCTCCAAATTCCCAATCATTTCGAATGAGTAGAGGAGCCCTATAGACCTTTAGATAACGAAAAAACAAACCCATGATTCTCAAAGCGACCAAAATTAACACAACCAAAACAAAAAACGCATAATTACCTTGTTCCTGATCTTCCATGTCCTGTCCACTATCGTAGCGCAATTTCTTTCGGGAATCTGAAAGAATGGCATACGCCTCACCGATTTCCTTAAATTTGAGTTCTTCCACTTTACGCTCTTCTGGTGTAGAGTTGGCATGTCTATCTGGATGATGAACCAGCGCCTTCTTACGATAAGCCTTCTTGATTTCATCTTCTGAAGAATTTTTGTTAACCCCCAAAATCTTATAGTAATCCTTTCGTTTTGATTTTTTCAACGCAAACTTTGCGTCACGTAACAGGTTCTTGATTTCCGTGGTCTTCTGAATTTGAAATGCCGATTCATAATCAGCGACACACTCCTCATATTTCTCAAGATCATTATTGCATCTTGCGCGCAACAGTAACGCCTTCAAGTACTGTGAATTTATCTCGAGAACTTTTGTACAATCGCCAATTGCTTCCCGAAGGCTTCCAATTTTCGAATTAACCAAAGCACGATTATAATATAATTTACTGTTCATATCTCTATTGAGCGGATCAATCTCAAGCGCATCTGTGTATACAGTTTGTGCTTCGCGGTATCTTCCCGACTTGAAGAGCACATTTCCAGACTCTTTTTTCTCCTTGAGTAATTTAGATTTGTTGCGCATGAGTTTTGACTTCTTGTGATCAGGATCGAGCTGTAGGGCTCGTTCAAAGTGCAGAATACCCTTTTCCAAGTTATCACTGTAATACAAACACAAGCCTCGAACATAAATCGCATCAGCGGAGGTGGTATCAACTTTCATTACACTAACGGCAATATCAACAGCTTCATCTGTTCGACCAAGAAAAGCTAAACACTCGGCTTTCATCAGCTTGTACTTTGGGCAGGCTGGTGAGATCTTCAATGCATTATCCAAATAATAGACAACATTCCTGTAAGACTTATTGTCATACTGTGTCTGTACGGTCTTCTCTATTTGACGCAATTGTTGGCACAACTGTGTTTCAGTTTTGATCGCACTATTTGAGGGATCAATTTCTTCAAGTTTCTTTATAGCCTGCTCTGTTCCAATAATATCACCAAGTGCTGTACAACATTTAGCAATACGAACATAAGCCTTCTCAAATTTTGGATCAATGCGAATTGCTGTGCGGGCATCATTTAAAGCATTCGTATAATTGAATAGCATCATGTGACATGCAGCGCGATTGCCATAGTAAGCCGCCGAATCTGGACATAGCGATATCGCATCAGAGTACAATTTAAGGGCAGACTGATAGTTTTGTGCTTTATATTGGTCATTACCCAGCTTCTTCTTCTCCTCGGCAATACTAAAAGAAAGGAAAAGACATTTATCATTAGTTTTGAATATTCATAGTAGTAAAATTGATATAGAAGACTGTAAGGAGTTACATTGCATTGTACGTCAGTTGGTCAGTAAACTAGGTAAAACCTAGTGCTACTCGATAACAACGCTTCAGCCATCAGATTCGTAATGCGAGAGGAGACTAAACCTATGTCACTTGGTCTAGCGAAGTGAGAGTAGTGTAGTAGTAAATAACATGTATGAAGAGGCCTCCTCTTTCTAAGAGACTCACAGTCTCCGCCGAGAATGTAGGAAAGCTACTTCTGTAGACTGTATAACAGCTGAACAAGCCATTTCACCAAAACTTTTGTCCACCAAATCAAAACGAAGTACGGATAGCAATATCCAAACTAAAATCTAAGGCTACTGGACCTGAAGGTTAAACTGCTGAGCTATTCGAAGCAACTGGGCATGACTTAATAGAGAGTATACCAAAGGTAGAAATGTGCATTGTAGGTGGATCCTCCCTGAGACTCAAGCGGTAGTGGACGAACATTCAAATTGATTCCCTTTTGGTGGCAGTTCCAGTTAAACCGAACTATTTAGTGAACACCTAATATGGGCTACTCTAACGTATTGGGAATTCTGGCTGGTAAGAACTGGTTTATTCGGCTTCTCGTCCTAGGAGGATCGGGCACATAAAAAGTATTCGCGTTACGTACCAAAAACAGGCCTGGATGACGATTCTAAAAATTAAAAATTTGATCTGGAATAGATGAGTGTTGCGTTCAATATACATTTAAGCCTTTGGACGTCTTAAAGCTACATATGTTTTGACACAAAGGAACGCAAGTTCGAAACAAAATAGAGTTGAAGTCAACAACAACAAAAACAAATAGTAAGCAAAGACGTCTTTGTACATCAAAATATACTGTCAACGGCTACAAACAACATTTTTAAGAACATAGCTTAGATTAAAGTCAGGAGTGCTCAGCTCTGGTACTGACGTTTCATATGAAACAATGCGACATCGACTGGTGACGTATGGATAGTAATGCCCGTCGTACTCTTCGCGATGAAATGGACGTGCTGGCACTCATTAAAGCACGGTGTGGATCAACTCACTGCTGTGTGTTTGAACATTTGTTGCCATTTATTGTGCATTGTATTTAAGGGACAAAAGCCGAAAATAGACAAACGAGATAGCGATGGATTTGTTTCGGTAACAGACGAGTAGGAAAATCACTTGAGCAGTCTGCTGAGTACATTCAACTTAACGTCATTTAGTGTACAAGGGTATCAACACGTATATTAACTCGTTCACCAACCACACCGATCACGCAGTTCATCAACTCGAGCAACAGATTTGTTTGCCAAAACCACACAAGTTGATCAACTGCGAGGGGGTTCAACAATTGAATGAGTTGATCAACTAGGTAAACGGGGCTCACAACGCGCTCAACACGAACATGCTGAATTTTTAGCCAAACTGCGTTGGTTAACGCTAGCAACATAAGTTTGTACATTAGTGTACGGAGCTGTGAATACAAAATTTAATGCAGTTTGTTAAATCAGTTCCAGACGTAGTGTACGACGGGCAAAACAGTACGTCTGGCTGGTGTCGTCTTCCTTGCGTGAAAAGCAGAGTCGCAAATGGGATGCGATAACGATTTAAAGGTTATTCTAGTTCATTAGAAACTTGGATTTCATGAGAGGAAGCAATATTGAGGAAACGTGTCTATTTAAAAGCATGTCAAATTCGCTCTCTTCCAATATGAAGCTGAAATGTATAGTTTCCATTTGATGATGGATCTGTAGGACACATTTGCCCTGCAAATTAAATAAGCATTACAAGAGGGAATCCATGTGTGAAAGGCTTGCATCCAATGAATTGACATTTCAAATCATATTCCAAGTTCACGACGGACAGGAACGAGAAAAAAAACGTGACTTTCTCCCTTCAGTGTGTGAAAGTTCACAAAACTTAGTGAGCATGATAAGCAATCAACAGTCCAACCCAATTGATGTTTCCCACGCCTCGGTAGTCCGCATCATCAGTTTGCTTCCTTTGTTTTGTTCCGCAGACGTATTATATTTCCAACGGTTTGGATAAGTTTCAATCCCACGGCTCATTTCATTGTTGCAATCTCGATTTTTGCTTTCATAAACATTCTGAATCCAACTGAACACATTGATTACTAAGCAAAATAAAGTCCTACAGTGCTTGCGAAGCATTCAAAAATAAACATTCATTTCAATTTCAATCTATATCTACCGCAAAACAGTTTAGAGAAGAGATACATATGTATATGCTAATGGTTACACTAAATATAGCTTCTTTCACCATTTGGTTTTAATATTTTGATGAATCGCACTGATAACGATAATCAATTTTATTTTGCCGTTTACAGTTCGTGTATTGAAATTAAGAACGCTTGCCCGTTACACAACACCGGCTAAAGAGCGCACTGTGTGGCCCTCGATGTCACAGTCGTTTGCAGTTCTAGAACAACTTAATGTGCTAAGAGTATATGTGATATATAAAATGTTAATTCTGTGCGTTCATTTATTTATAATCTTATAGCGATTGACCTGGATTCAAAAGAAATTCTTTCAACACACAGAAACACAGACACAAACACAACACACACCTTCTTATGTTACTCCTTCTCATATTGCAGTTCTTCTGCATGCTCTAAGTATTACAATTATGCAATTACGCGTAAAGATTCTCTTGTTAGGGTTAGTAAGTCGGAAATCAACAACATAACCACCACCTTAAGCACACTCACTTACTATAACATAGTTCTTTGTGACAATTTTTCTTTTAAATGAAGGAACACACTTGTTGAACTCCTGGCTACTGGCTACTGTGTTCTGAATTTCAAGATGAAGCCACACCTGAAGAGTTCAGATCTGGTTGGTTGGTTTGATATACACAAAAGGAAAAGGAATTTTGCTAACACAAAGAAAAAAAAAAACTCTACCGACCGACGACGAAATGACTCCCGGAGACGAGTGTTACTACGACGACGATGGACGTTGTATTCCCTAGCGACGATCACAAGAAAGTAATAAGGAACGAAATTCAGTACGCTGACTGGCTATAGCTGCTTTGGCCACACAATTAAATTAATAAATTGGGCACACACTGTGCGAGAAATAGTCGCTCTGGCAAGAGCAAGAAAAGCCTCGAAGAGCGATATGAATAACATGAGTGTACCGTCTACGCCTTACCGCCGTTCTCCCTGTCTCTAAACATGCTTAATGTCAGTGTAGTTGTAGAGATAAGTAAGACACAGTTGCAGTCAAAGCTATTTAGATTTAGACTGCGGTGTGTGGTGTCTATAAATAAAAAAAACGAGCGACAAAGATGAATCGAAGGAAAGTGTTTGTCACCGGTAGAGTTCGATGAGTAGACAGACAGCTTAAGACAACAGAGTCTAGAGCAAGAGGAATTGCTGACCCATGGGTTATTGGTCAGCTTAGTCTCTCTCTTTCACTTCTGTAAAGTATGCTTGAAGTTCTGCAACCAAACGCGTGCAAGTCAATATTACAAGCACGCATGTTCCCCGTATCCGAGTGTGAGTAAACGGAATTTAAACAAAAATAAAACGAAAACAGTAAATGAAATAAAGAGCGCGAATTATAGCTAAGCAATATTTTTTAGAAATTTATGAAGCTGGGGGCAATTTAATTTCGAAAAATCAGAGGAAGCGCCTACGTTTCGTGGAAGGCGGGGATAGTTTATCTTCGTAAACATTTTAATATTCATTCGTTATGACGAGACAACCTATCAGAGCCTTTGATATCAGCGATAATGATGATGTTGATATTATGAGTAAATCAAAGTTGCTAGTAATTAGTAAACAATTAGTAATCCATTGCATGGTAACCAATTTGTTGGCAGACATTTAACGGTCTAAAATGCCATCATTCCAGTCATAAACAAAGGAAGTTCACATCAGAATGGCGTGCTGTATGGATTTGGGTTAAAAATCGCGAAGAGTCTCAATCCAAAGCATGGCAGCTTTGCCTTGTTAAACCCCCACAAGAAGTCATCTGCGTCTAATTTCATTGGAATCAGGGCTCTGAGGGATGCAAGTTAAAATTTGTTTAAGTAAACGCAGCCATGATACAAGTGTTTTACTTAAGTTCTTGTGCCGTCACACTTAATTTAGTATGCATACTTACTTGGGTGGCACTATAGTTCGAGGTGAACCTAGGTCTCAATCAACAAGCTTCTTCAGTTAGCCCGTTCCTTAGCTAGCCGCCACCAGTTACGTACTCCGAGTTAGTTGAGATCCCCTTCTACTTGTGTGCGCCAACTTAGGCGAGGTCTTTCTCTACTGCTTTGTCCCTCCGGGTCGGATTCGAAGATTTTTCGGACCGGAGCGTTGGTGTCCATTCGCTTTTCATGTCCTATCCTTCTTAAGAGTATACATACAAGCCTGTTTATATAGCTTCTGTCCATTTTTACCAACCTTTCAAGGCGAGTTTTCCTACAGAACAGCCATAATTTATTTGTGAGCTCTTCCTCGAGCGTTTTGTTCTCCACCGCTTGCTGGGGATTGTATGACGCAATTGTAATTGAATGCCAGTTCAATTTTGCTCATCAGCCATCTTGATTCTATGTACAACTTTGTGACCGAATGGCCGACGGAGGCTTCGATTTCTTGTCAACGAAAAATATTGTATCACCGTGTCGGTTTCTTGAATGGCTATAGGCTATGTCTGGAAGTCAGATTGTTTTTCAAAAAGCCAAACATTGCGGAAGAAATCCCATCAGTATAGTTAGAGATGAGTCAAGTTTCAAACATCTGGTTGGTTGGTCTCATTTTACTCTCAGAAGAGCTGAAGATCGACATCGGAAGCCAACATAAAATGTTCTTCAAACAGATATATGTATCGAAACAGACCACCTCAATGGATCCTTTTGGTCTGTTTTAAAGAATCGACTCAGTCAGATGTACCTTTCACATTTCTTTCCGGACTACGATTCCTGGTATCAATGCTAGCATTTGTTTGAAAGGTGTTTAGTTAGTTCTCTGGGTGTCTTTTGGTAGCCATTGCCGAACTCCTTCTCTAGACTCAGCTTGCAGGTATGTATCATCTTTTAAAAGGAAGATCTTCTTCAGAACGCTACTATCGTTTAGGAGTTCCAAGCGTCATTTTTAGAACTTTCCTCTTGGTGCAGTCGGTATGCTTTCATTTGTGGCCCACTTATCAATCATGTCCTTCACCATTCCTCGATCTACAGATCAGTACCCAGAAATTCAAGGGCTGACCCATCCCAGGTTGCCTTTTCGTGTACTTCGATACCTGTGTGTCCTTTAACCCAAGCCAGAGTTTTTGAACATATTTCATTGCCCACAGATACTGACCTGTCAGGTCTGGTCCGTTCGTCTGATCACTGCGAGGTTGTCCAATGCGATTAAATATTTCGACTTCGCACTCGACCCTCATGCAAGTGGTCTAAAACGTGTAGCAGTCTGCGTTTTGTCCCTAAATTGAGATGGCAGGCTAGATCTACATCCTTGCCATGGACAAAATTTCCAAGTCGCACTATAATGACCTGGTTGTGCAACTCAATGGTGCCGTGTAAGCTATTGCTGCCTTTTCGATTCTGAGTCTTGGACGGTCGCCAAGGAAGCGCACCATGCTCTGGTCTTTCCTTTCCTTTTAATTGAACCAACAGTAGATTAGGGCGAGACTTCTTTCCTAAACAGGCAAACGTTAGTTATACATATTCGGATTTCAGATTGCCATAGGTCAGTTCTTTTCAATGTACACCCCTCTAAATCGAATCTAAATTCATGAACATGAACTAAACCTGAGCGGGAGAGAGGGATAAAACAGAAAGGTCATCTCTTAAAATAATTTGTCCTCATCATTTCATTTATCAATGATGAGTGTGTTTTAGAAGGGGATTTCTCCAAAATCAAAGTCCTTGATAGCAAATAAAAAAACTGTCACTTCCTCGTCAGCTAACAATCAATCAAAATAGATTGTTGCTAAGCAAAGAACAAAAAAGAAAAAAACAAAACAAAACCCCAACTAACTAGCGCACATATCAATCAAAAAAAAAAAAAAAACAATCACCCAACACGGGCATTAGAAAGCTCGTCAGAGAAGTGTGTAAACATTTTTTGGTTTCTACTAGCGTCATCAAAACATGAACAACCGCTCTCAGCAAGTACTTGCCTCAATTGAATAAAATACTTGAAATTCCAGGAAGGAAGACGTCCATATGTGGGCTTTTGTCAACAAATACTTCCCTGTGTGTGCACTGTTTTGTTTTGAAGCATTATCTCGGGACAACAAAACAATAGTACGGCCTCGATTGCTAATTCTTCGGTTGCGTTTCGGTTTCCGTGCCAATTTTTGAAAAATCTGTTTACTGAAGTTGCTCTGGAAAAAATGTATTTCTCACAATCACATTAAATAAAATTTTATGGCCGATATATTCCACAAGCGGTGGGCATAAATAATTAAATTGTTTCTTTAGAAGGGTGACCTGGAACGTCAGAGGGCCGATTCAAAATGATTCAAGAGATTTAAACTTCAAGAGGTTTGTCAGTTCAATATTACACAGGGTCCCTTAACTTGTCAAAGAAGCGGCTACGGCTACCAATGTTCCGCAGGCGATTACTGAATAGAACGAAGCATTCACAAGACTGGTTCCGAACAGATTTATGAATGTGTATTTGGCGCTACAGCTCTCTTCTCGCAATCAGTCATCACGTGCGCTTTATATTTTTCCGCACGAATGGAAGGGTTTGTCATGCTTGCGAAGAGGTGGTGTAGCGAAAAATGTTTGTTTAGTTTGCTGACACGAACACAGGTTAGCTCACTTAACAGTCCAACTAGATTCAATTTTCTCCTTCTAAAAATGTATTGGGGAAGCCCAGGTGAAGGACTATTGGTCCAAGACGATTAGAAAGCAACTCAATCTGAACGAAGAAGCACCAACGAACCTTAGGACCTTATCAAAGGAGAAGAAATCACAGAAAAATCAGATCGTGCTCACCAGAAGAATTAAAAAAAAATCGCATAGGGCAGATTCGAATGGAGGAACGTGGTGAAGAAGGCCCAAGCTCACCCTGAGCTGTAAGGTCATGAGAAGTCCAAGTCCAGTAAGAGTGATGTATAGTTGGTCAAATTCTTCAAGAAGTTTGTCCCTCTTAAGGTTTCCTGATCGGAATTCTTACTAAGGGAAGTGTATTACCGAGATGCAGTTCTATCATTTCTTTGCAAATCCATCTGCTTTTCAACTTGGAATTACCACATTGGCTGCTGATACCTCGTTTAAACACCATTTACAGAGTAGGATTAGCCGTGATTTGGTCTAATGCTGATTTGGTCAAAACTCCAGTGCATTAATGGCCACTTGACTCTTGCCGTAGCTAAAATAGTGCGTAAAACACCAGCTCCCATGCAAATATCCCCCTTGAAGCCATCAGTGTAGAAGGTAAGTTTCAGAACTTCTAGTCGATCATTCAACTTGAGGACAGATAGTCACGTTTCTGTCGTCGTTCTTATGGAATGCATTCTGCTATTTGAAGCCATGAGATTACCTTCGACGCATTGCATCAGCCTCGTCAATGTCTAAAGTTGCAAATACGTAAATTGATCCTTTTTTAGTGAAAAGTATGAGTTCAGTTCTCAGACCTCATTAGTCGAATTATTCACCAAGTTAAGTGCATAGTTGAGTCCATCGTACTGGATGGAATATTCCGGGGCTACCCTTGTGCCGTACACCACCATATTGAAGGATATGATGTTCTTGGAAAAACGACACAAAGTTGTTACATAGGTCAACTGTATGAGACGTGTTTCTTGAATAACCTCGTGTGCACGTTGCTAAATTACGTGATGTGTGCGAATCTACATGAGTTTTTCCTTTTTATCTGGTAAATTGTGCTGTTTCGAGGAGAAATTGACATGTTCTGTGAATGTTTCTTACGCAAGTTTAGATAACCTTTCGTTTAACGGGAATAACAACCTATTTTTGCCAGAGAATAATAATTCCGTCAATTTCTTTGTCAAAACAAGATCCTTATCCGAGTTGCTGGAACAGCTTCTTAGAACCAATTCTATCCTATTCTCCACTCATACTCAGATGAAATTGCTAATCCTTCTCGATTCGTCGCCATCAGAAGGAATCTCCAGACGGGTCCAGTAGAGATGTAGAATTTGATCCAATTATCTCATCTATTGCTTACTTGACGGCATGGGTATTCATGGTATGTCTTGGAAGCCAATTTGGGGGCCTGTGTACTACGTGATCAAACTATCGAAGAAGTATCTGCTCAGCATTGTGTATCTTTATGGGATGTATCCGTGATTCTATTCTTTCGAAGGTGAGAATTGGAACAAGTATCGAATCAAAGACCGATAGTTTAGCTTTGACATAAAGTTATAATAAATCGACAAAGCTCTCTTTACGAGACAACTCTGCATTGCTCTTTCCATTACTCGCGAAAAAGACCTCGAGATACTTGAATTTGGTACAGCAACATCGAATCAGCCAGAAGAGCAAAAGTTCAACGACTGAGGTGGCTGGATCATGTAGAGGGGATGGACACTAATGCTCGACTCGGAAAATCTTCGAATCCACCCTTGAGGGACGGCGCAGTGGAGGAAGACCGCGACTCACGTGAAGCACGTAAGTGGAAGGAAGCCTAAACCAATTTGGCGTACGAAACTGGAGGCAACTAGCTAAAGATCTAACTCGCTAGAGACGCTGATTGGTTGAGGCCTAGGTTCCACCCCGGACTGTAGCGCCACCTTAAGTTAGTAAGATACTTGAATTTCGCCACTTGTTTTAACGGGACTCCATGGAGATGAAGAGTGTACTGAACAGGTCTTCTGGAATCACATATCACTTCCGATTTGTTTATATTTACCTTCATTCTAGCATTGGACTTCGGTCTAGTAGAGCCCAAGGATGACCAAATCAACAGTGAGAGGTAGATGACTGATCCTTAAATCATCCAATCCGAGACATTTTGCACCAATATAGCGTTGTAACATCTCGTTAACTCCAAAGTTTGCTTCTTTCTTCCCCAAGAACTAAGGAGACTCCATACAAGATCTTAATCATCCCAGTCCTCTATGGTGCGAGTAGGACTGGCATGAGGCATGGAATCTATCAGATTCTCAAGATTCTCCCCGTCTAAAGCAAACATTTTTGTACTAGAAAGCAACTACATATTTAAAATCTATTACTTTCGACTTGCCAATTGTTGTCGTTTTTTGACAGCCCACTAAACTTAACGTCATTTAACTCGCGAAAATGTGTACTAATAAGAATTGCAACTTATTCTGTGAATAAACTATTAGTTAGCATTAATTATTGGTTCCTCTAGCGCTTATTAGTGAGTAGACAAATCAATATTTGATCAAACTATATTCTTAGCAAATAAATATAAGCTCCCGGTGTCGTAAATTCAAACAGAAACTAAATCCCATTCTTACGCCTAACATAGCGTGTTGTGCCAATTAATTCTTATATGAATTCTATTCCAATTCAGAAATTGGGATTAATTTCCGTTTATAAATAAGCAGGGGAAACTTTCATTTTACTTATGTATGTACCAAGTAAATACATATGTATACATAAAATGGGTCAGTTGTTTTCAGGTCAAATCATTAATGTTTTGCGAAAAAAAAGAACTCATTAACTAAGAGAAGCATGCATGCGCTGCTTGGAAATTTTTACTTCAAATGAACACAATTTATGGATTTTAGAACAAAACATGATTCAAAAACACAAAGGCACATAAAACAAAGTTTTTATCAGCGTTACTTCCTGGTTTTATTGCAAGCACGTAGAATAACAAAGATAGCATTGAATAATATTAGCATTTCATGAGCTAGAGGGTTGATAGCCTGCGATGGCCCTTAGCAACACACTCTTGAGTAGTGCTAATGAGAAATACAAAAAAAAATAAATATTATTAGTGCTTATTTGTGTGGGTTCACAATATACAAGTCTTTGACCTTTCTCTCACTGATGACAGTACCCCTAGTTTATCATACTCGGTCTTTAACTCGTGCCACCCCTATTCGAACGTGAGAAACGCAACTTGTATGTTAAATTCTAAACAAACCTCCAATGGAGGGGGTTAACCAACTGAGCCATATCAAGAAAAATATGGCCGACCTACGATAAGAGCAGAACAAAAGACCTTATTAACAGAACTCGTTCAGACATCGCCAGAATCACGGCGATAGTCACGGGGCATTGGCCAATCGGAGTCCATGCGGCCAAACTAGGTATCACTTACAACCCCCACTGCCGCATTGCGGGAAAGAAAATGACAAAGAAACCGTCTCCCATTTCATTTGCAAATTTTCGGCGCTTGCAAGAGCCAGACTGCGTGCACTAAACCAACCATTCTTCGACGACTTTAATGGCATCTCGGGTAAAGGGATAAGGGATCTAATAGTCTTTCTTAACTCCACAGGCTAGAACTAGGCACCGACTGTCCCACACACTTCAACACACATCATCAACCAGGTCACACGAGTCGTGATAACAAAAAGGCACACCTAGTGCTACTTGGGTTCATATTGAACCGCCACCTCTACCTACCTACCATGTTAAACTCATTAAATTCATACCTCGACAGCATATTAAAGGGGTGGATTTGACTGCACCCAAAACTCAATGATGTCTTCTGGTACTTAAGCAAATCTCAAACCTAGAATCACCATCCATAAACGGTATTTGCATCGCAAAAACCGAAAGATTTTGTCAATGAAAACTTTCGTTGGAACGACCACAACATTCGAAGTCACACAAAAATTAGATCTTCTGGGCCCCTACTCTGTATTGCGATTCTAAAGTTCGGATCGTTCGAAAGCGGACATTTTGTTAGGGCAATTTGAAACGCAATTCATAAAATTCATATAAATTTCCACTGTTGAACGATCCGAACTTTAGAATCGCAATACAGAGTAGGGGCCCTGATCTCGCCTCAATTTATAAGACTTTCATTTGTCAAAAACTTGAGTACAAGCGAAATAGGAAGTTGCATTTCAACCCTTAAACCCTTAAGCATTTAAAGTCAATGTACTCGTACATCCATATATCCTTCATCTTTACTCTAATTTTACTAATATCCTTTTCCAGTTAAGGAAATATGACTATTTCGCTAAAACTAGTGCAACTAACTAATTTTTTTGCGGTTACCATTTCCATATGCATGTAGCCAGCAAAAGTAATTTAAGGACCCATACCAGGGACTTAAAATCGACGTGGCACATCAAGTTTAACTATGAATTCAGCACCTTACCCCGAATCTTTAACTCTGAGGCAACTTTCTTTAAATTTCGGCAGTAAATAGCCGACTCAGCAATGAAAAATATCAAAAAGTTTTACACTAACCACCTCCGGATAGATAGAAAAACTAGTCATTTCAGCCCCCGAAATCCCAATATTGCATACATGTGCTTCCTCCTCTCGTCTTTATTTGTGTCCATGCCAACAATAACAACTAATTCAACATTGTTTACAACACCCACCCGGCAACCGCAAATCACTTCAGTTGTTCATTTGCATAAACAGCACCAACTGGGAGGCATGAAAGTATGTAGATCCTCCAAGCGAGGACAAGTTGCGTGCCATTTCGTTAATGCAAATAGTAAATATTTTCATTTGATAAGATCTGTAATGGGTTTTGTTCCAAAAACAACACTCGTCTTAGCATGATTCCATAGCAAAATGTCTTTGAACTCATTAAAAAAAAAAAGAAAAAAAACTCATTCACGCTCGACTTCGCTAGGTAAAATGTCACGCGAATTGGCAATGAATGCTTAGTACACACACCATACCCACGAATGAACCGTATTAACCTTAACTTTGATTACATAATTCATAAATAAAATATTTCTTCTTCAGAGTAGGTAAACCAATTCATCTCAATCCGGCGCGGCTGCCAACCAACACCAACTCGGAGCCCACGCGCCCGATTACACGAATCAAATGAAGTCACTTTGTTTGGGCGTTGCATTATTAAAACGTGTCAAGTGCCAGAATGTATAAATTTACTTTTTCTTTCATTTTAATTATTCGATTACAGGTATTTTGCTCTCTCAATTGACGTCAAAATGTCAAACGGTTTATTATTTAAAAAAAAATTAATTAAATCATCCACCGGAAGCTGGGATTATGCATGTGTCTCTTACTCTTAGTCACTAAGAATGGCAAACCGGTCTTGTCAGAAGGTTTCTCCCCCAAAAAAACAACTTTTTTCTCTTTTGCCAAAGTTGATTATCCCCACAAATGGGAATCAGTTGCTGACTCATTAGTTCTACCTGGCATGAGGCAATCTACAGTTTATTCTATTTCTGTACGTTCATAATGGGAATGTACAAGATGAAATTGAATTTTATTCAATTTTATAACTGACAAGCGTTCCTTTATTGAATTTCCAAACTGACATGCGCTCCAGTATCCGTTTCCTCTTTTTCTTTTTTTGCTATTTTTAATCCTTTAATTAAATTTGATGTTGTATATGGCAGGAGATGCTCTCTCTCTCTCTCTGTGTGTGATTTTCATAGTCCATCCTTGAATCTGGCATGAATTTTCTTTCATTTGAAGTGAATTGAATGGTTGAGCGCGACTTTGATATTGCAAATGTCGTAGAGAGAGAAAGAGAGAGAGACAGTGACCTTATTTTTTCAAGCATAATGAAAGACTTCAACAGTCAAGGACACTCCCGGCGAGAGATAGACGCTGTACAAGTTGTTGAAGCATGAGGAACACCATTTCTTGTTCTTCCACAGTTTCCTCATTGACCTTTAGAGTGCCTGTGGAACAGTTGAGTTTGGATGAGAAAAAAAAAACCTTGGAATGCATCTTGGGCATATGCAGTTGTGGACCCCCATCGCTTGTTTCATTCTTTGAACTTTATTGATTTTTTTTTTTTTGCACATCCTCCATGGATGAAGGAGGAGGATATTGAACATTTCCGTGTTTTATATTTGTTCGCAGGCGAAATAAAATTCTCCTCCATATGGTAGCGCTGAGATAATTTATTTGAAGCGGAGGCGGTGGCATTTTCTTGACATTCTCGATGCAGCAGTTGTGACACTTAAAGTTCATTGATTCTCGTCGAAGCGTTTAACTTTTATTGAAAACTGTAATAAATAAAAGACGAAAGAAAATTACAATTTAATTGTTGAATCTCACTCAGATACCTTTGTTTCTTTGTTCACTTATTTGCCATTCTCATGGCAAATCACTGGAACACATATCAGGCAAACAATAAACCGCAATGAAAACCTAAAGTAACATCTTTGGAATCATTCGATCTGTATGAAATGGATAACTCGTGTGACCGATTGTATGTTTTGTGGTTTCCTTCCGTATAGTGAAACTTGTCATCACGTTTAAATGGAGTCTCCATTATATGGAGACACGTTTTCCGTGCATAAAGCATAATTTCTCACTATTGTCTCACCAAGTTCAGGTAACAAAGGCATGACTAAGATTTTTTGGCTTTGAACACATCGATGAGAACAACAGAGAAACTTGGTTCAGTAAACGTGTCGATTAATTACGTTAGCTTAGGGTATAGTTTGTAGTAGATCCATTGGTCCAGTGGTCGAAACAGGTGGAGCTTCTGACGAAATGATAACTTCTGTCTCATTCGCTCTCTTTCTTGACGCTGTGGTTGCCAGCTTACCAATTATTTTAAAAAGTTGAAAAATTAATTCTTCTTCTGAGTCTCTTGGATCCGTCCTCATGTTAACAGCTCATGCTGAAATCATTTTAAAACTGCTCAAGCGTGCTTTATAAAAGATTTTGATGTTAGTGAGATTTAGCTGCTAGTGCTTTTCTAATCCAGTTTACATAGATGACATTGGTTTATCCTCTTCTTGTGAAAGTTTTACCAAGGTTGGCAAGTTCGTCTGCTTTGCTTGAAGTTCGTCGAAATATCTCCATGTTCCGGCACCCAACATACTTGAATGGTTATACTGTGCAAAGATCTTGTTCAGGGACGAATGACTTAAAGACTCTAGAAAAGTTGTATCTTTTTCCATAGTAGATTAGGTTAGGTAGAAGGGTTGACGGAGAAGGAAATCCTTTCCCCGTCACACTAAGGTCAATGTAGACCCATTGTAATGCCTCAGGGGTTGCAGCAATCTTACTAGGAACCATAAGCCTAAGCTCTATCAAGCCAGCCCGCAGCACTGATGAATCTGTGTATGTCAAGCACCGACTTACTGGATAGTTCTTCTATATCCTGGAAAAGGTGCCTTCCTAGGATCTTAAATCTTGTATGGCAGAGAAAGTGTGGAGTGTTCTCATCTACTTCCTCGTCACCCGCATCCCCTGCATAGGTCATCCATGTTCAATCCCAGTTTTCTTGCATGGTAGTTTAGCACGTTATGCCCGGTGATGACACCTATTAGGGAAGTTAGGAATTTTGTATTCATTTGCTGGATTCTTCCGGTTTTCTGTTTATTATAGAATGGCTATAGTTTCCTCATTCCATCTATCGTTGGCAGTTCTTTTGATTTTGCTCCCAATTTCTTGTTTATGGTTACAGGATGGGATTTTGGCGGTGGTATCTGCTTGATCGGGGTCTAAGGAGGGTCCTTTCCTTGCCAGCTCATCAGATGTCTCGTTCCCAGGCACCCCTTTGTCTTACTTTGTGCTCTCTCTCTTCGTGACAATGACTAACAAGCTTCGACTTTATTTCTACGGCAAAAATCACTCTTATTGCCGCCTGGTTGTCGATGAAAAAGATTATTAGCTATTTGCCTTCTTTTTCGGTCTGTCTGCGACCGTTCTTACCAGTCCAGCAGCAGTGCACCTTTTACATAGGCACACGAGTTTAGCATTGATCCCTACACTGGTCATTGCTTTGTGACTTGAAAATCAATAGAGATGGTGGGTAGCAATCTAACATTTCTGTGTTGTTTTCTCTGTCCAAGTATACAAATTTAACCTAGGGGTGGACTTTCTTGACCCAAAACCACAATAAATTAGTTGACAAAAGGCAGAAGATGTTTAAGAGGCTGATGCCTCTGTAATTTTATTTTTTATAGATAGCCATAGTCAATCATCTCCAGCTGCTTTCAATATCTCCGACTGGCAGGCCGCCAGCATCAGCTCCCCGTGTTTGGTAGTGAGGTGTTAATCGTCACCGCTGTTTAAAAGTTTGCTGGAGTATTCTTTCCAGATGCTTAGTACATACTGCATTTCTACAACAAAGTTTCCTTCTAATACTTCCCCATTGACTCTCGAATCGCTTCGTTACTATGCACACTCACAGCTTTGCTCAAAGCTTGAAAGAGCACAGCTTCACTCTGTTTGCATGTTATGTTATGTGTTTTACCTTGTAGAGCAGTGTTCTGGGTTCTATCCTAAAAGTGAAGTATTTGTGTTCCTTGGCCTGTTACCAAACTAATAACAAAGATAATCCTGAAAAAGATCGAAGAACAACTGGATTCGTCCCTCTTAGTTGATCAGTGTGACTTCCATTCAAGATCTTCCTCCGTCAACCATATTTAAACCTATTGTGCATCTTTATAGAGCATTGAGACGAGTCTACATGTAGGTCTCAGCTTCATTTGGTTTTTATCGACTTTGAGGAAACATTCGTCAGCGTGAATCCCCCCCTTGTGCCGGAGGGATATTCGAGAAAAACTCATACAAATACACAAATATTTGGCGCGACATCTCATAGAGCGCAATGTGGGCATGTTGTAATTTTCGCACGAATGGAAGGGACCTCCATCATTATTGCCGACTCCGAACAGCAGATTGAGGGACTTTTTCATGACAAATTATACTCTTTCAGGTTTGTCATGTCTGCCGTGAGGTTGATTTGTTGTCACTAACCTGTTACAGCTTCCAACGCGCTAAAATATTGGACTGCTCAGCACGTTGGCCTAGGTTCGAGTACCAGAATAAAAAAAATGTTTTTTCTTCGCGAAATCACCGTGGAAAGAAAGTTGAAAAGGGACACTGATTTGCAAAAAGAGAAAATGTGACTGAAAAGAGAAACATCAACGCGATCTGTTTCGATATCTCTCTGGGCACATGTAATGAGCATACTCGACGCAGAACAGTTGAGAATGAATCGAGGTCACTTGGAAAAGGCAAAAGGGAGCAAGAGGGTGTTTGAGTCCATGCGAAATGCTCTACGAATCTCATTCATGTTAGTAAAAATACATTTCCGAATGATGTTCCACAATCCACATCAACATCACTGCATTTGAAAATTTGGAAAAAAGAAATTCCAATAATAAACAAAATTCGTATTTTTAAATTTTATTTATTTTTATATTCTTCTTCCTCTACTCGTGCGCTCAGTCTTTCTTTGTATTGAACGGTTCTAAATATATTTCCATTTGCGCATTTGATCGCATTCAAAATAAACAACTTTTATGTACGAATTTTTTTGTATTTTTAAACCACCTGCAGCACTCACGGGATACATGAATGACCGTTTCGCAGAGTAATAAAATCTAAATGAATTGGTTTTCCTCCATGAAACTGAATGAGAATTATTTTTGAAACGCCTACACCCTACACTGTAGAGAATTTCATCTATTTCCGACATTTTCCATATTTTCTGATTTTTTTTTCTATTCAGTTGTAGCGGAAAACATTGCAATTTAATGAGAAACATGACACGATAGATGTTTGACCTTCATTTGTTGCTTGTCTGTCTAGTTTGTTGGTTAGCTAATCGTAGGTAGATACTTCATCTAACTTGTTTTATTATGCTATGACTATAATTGAAGTTCAGTGTAGAAAGACATCCCACCAGAATGTCTTGAATTCATTGTGAAACACTTGACAAAAAAAAAATATAAAAAGTTGACATTGACACGATTTTATAATTCTTTTGAGAACTTTAAGAGCTTAATAACATAAATATATGCAAAGTAACTCCATAAAATTCTTAAAGTAATAATAATTCGCCATTATTCTTTAAATTGCTTGAAGTACTCATCTGTTTATGTATGGATATCCATAAAAGAACTCTCATACTTTCGCCTACAGAGTATCTCTGCTGTTTTTAATGACCAACTTAAGGGTTCTTAAGAAATAATTCTAAATTCATTGTCCAACGTTCGTATACTCTCACATCAAACTAAAATATCGCTCATTATACTACAAGTGATGAATAATCCATCTACGAACGAGACAAGAGCAATAAGGATTTTCTTGGGCGCGCACCCTACACCCGCAGAAAGGTTGGTCACAAAATCAATAATCGAATCGATTTGAGAACTTAATGACTCCATTCGAACCTATTTTTATACCTTGATTAGGATAGTGAGGGTTTTTTTTAAGTGCTTCCCTTGACCTTTTTACACTAAAGGTACGATAAAGTTGGAACCAAAGAATCTGTCTTGCGAAGTGTCATAGGAAACCATTTGTCGACTTGTTTAAGGCTTCAGCGAGGGGACATTGACAGATGATGTGCTTAGCATATATCTGAGTGACATCTGATGACGTTTAGGGTTTGCTAAGAGCTTTGTGACATGGGTTTTTCTTTGTCGGTTTATTGTGTCAACTCGTTTCTAGCAATAGATACAACTCTTTTAATGTTATTTGTTCTTCTGAAGATGAAAGACGAAATAAGAACTAAAATTGTTATAACTTACTACATCAACTTGATACAAGCAAATGCAGTTCATGCAGAATACCCAAACACTGAGAATGCAGTGCCCTATTAGGAAGTCAGTTAGCTTTGAGTGCTGATCTCTTTTTAGTCAAATTAACGCTTTCGATCTAGTAAGACCGAGGACAAGCCAGATTAGTCTAGCGTTGTAAGAATAATCAAGATGTCATTTGCTTTCGACAAAGTTTCATGTAAATCATAAATGACATAGGCACTTTGGCATGATCGAGCTACATATCGTCTGTACCTAAGGAGTCTTGTCTGTGGCGTTGTGACCCGGTACCAGATAGAGTGTGACATTATACTGGTTAGTGATTTTGTTCAGAAACACGTTTCATTGTGTTGGATGTGTCGATATAAATCACAATATCTGTGCTTGATACTGAATTAATCTACAGCCAAGCGGCGACCTGACTGATAGACGACGTGACTTCGGCTTAAAAGATCCCTCAGTCACTAGAGAGATTGAAGGAGTGATAAATGTTATGATTTTCTAAAAAGACACCGGCACCGACTCCTTCGGCTGTTTTAGAGTCGTCATGTCACATTAAAGAGGACTTCATTGACTAAAAGCGCTTCTTCACTGTATTGTGTGCAGCATATCAGTTGATTTACGGAGGCTGCGGTGAGACAATACGATTTTAGCATGCGTTTTTCTCAAACGACTTTTTGATACATAAGTACTTACGAGTAATTCGAAACCATAATGGAAGACTTGAGTGTAGTCTAATATTGTCGAAGCAATTCTTATAAATTGGACTATATACCCGACACAGGGTCTAACGAAAAGCAAGGTTGAGTTCAGCTGACAATGAGGTTTCTGTAAGGAATAAGCGAAGTCAAGTGTGCTATCATCCGCCAAAGAATGGCTTGCAAAATATAAAATGTGTTTAGAAAACAAAAAAACGCAGGTATACCGAAGGACACCACCATTAGTTGAGAATGGAATAGAAGAATGTATTAGTTAATGAAGAATCCTACGCAACGATTCATCAAAAACTTTCAAAATATCAGTGACAATTAAGCTGCATTTACTATTCAGATGAATACATTGGTTCCACTTTTCGGGCACTTAAGCCTGTAATTCCCTGAAACTACATATGCTGGGAACAGTACTTATCCATGCGGTGAACTGTGGGATTGGACGATCTAAACTTATGTTTTTTCCGCATGAACTTTTGTACTCGCAGAACCAGCCTATGACGATGTCAGCCAGTTGGTTTAGATTGGTTAAAGAAGCTGGCTCGTTCTTCTTTGAGCTGAGAGGGCCGGACATGTACAGAGAAGGTGGAAAGTTGTCCTCCTTGTCAATGCAGTTTCTGTAAAAGTTATTGTAGAGGAGGCCCAGTCTATTGGCGTGTTTGCTGATGATGCAATTTCCTGTTTGGACACCAGCTGCTGAGACAGTGAGAGCGATTGTGATCCAATTTTGGCTAAATATACTTGATGATAAGGCAGGTGTTACTTTCTGCCCACCTGTGATTGGCGCTGTCGATTGGATTTCTTTTAAGTAGCAGTGAAGACACCAACATTTAAAGAAAGTTTCTGAATTGAAGTCATCCCTGTCCATTTGGTTTGTTTTGAAAGTGGAATTGACATGACATACTTTCAAAGAAAGGGAATAATGTTCTCCGGCACTTTGCATTGGTCAAGTAACCAGACACACATTTTCCTCTAATACATTAATAGTGTCTCTACTTTTGAGTCACGCATATGCATACTTCACTAATCGTCGTAGTTGCGTCGTTGGCAAAAGTTAAAATAGCTTTAAAAATAAACTTCTGATAACAACAACAAATCTAAGACGTAAAACTTATTCATTTGCGACATTGACCCCCACAACAGAATAATTAAATTTATTTCCCTAGCGCACAAGTTATGTATATTTGAACATGAAAACTATCATTTTGAGACTGACAATTTATAGCATGCAATTTCGACAACGAAACTACCACTTAAATAATGGTTAAGGTCAAACAGCTTGTTACGATCTCTTATCGTACTCTTTTAAGGAGTCAATCATGAGGTGTTTTATGATTATTTGCAAATTCGTTAAAAAACTGATAACGATTTCAACATTGTGTGAAACAAAGCAAATACAAAAAATTAACGTAATCAAAACAAAAGACGATAAGATAGGCAGCTCATGTGTATTTCAATTGAAATTTGAAAGACCTTTCACAGTTTCATACCTTATTTTACCTACTCTTGGCCATAATTATTGGAAAGCTCATAGTTGCTTAAACCTTCTCAATGTAAATCGATTTTCATAAGAATAATGCAAACGATAAACACTAAATTAGAAGGCAATTGGTGCTTTTTTTGTTTTTACTGGGAATTTTCTTTACACAGTCATTCCCTTTAACACTCGTGTAGGTTGGGATAATGTATTTCAGTAAATAAAATGCTTTGAAGCCTATCTGATAGCAGCTACTTATCCTCTCGCCCAGGCAAGAGAAAGCCACAATTGTCCTGTTTTTTTTTTATGTAAATGCCTCATCTGATATCACTCTACTCTATGTACCTATGCATACAAGTACTATTCACCATACAATGGTTTATTTTTTGTGGTTGTTGACCACCAGTGTTAGATAGCTGCTCGTTTTACAGTGCCTTTGTCTCTAGGTCTCCGAAAAATTAAATTTGAAGCCAGAGACAATGTTCTCACATCAAAAGCATACATACATATGTTGCATGCAAGACTTACATTAAAAAGCACGCGATAGAATATTGGTTAGGCGTTTGATGGAATTGGACATTACTTAGTGTATTCGACCAATGCGGAAGTCCAATTCTAATTATCAGTGAATTGCAAGCTGTTGCTTAGTTAGTTCCGAAACACACGAGAGCCTTTTCAAACTTAAATTCGATTCTTGTCGCAGCATTATAAGAGTATTTAGAGCAAACAAAATTGGAAACTGCTTGTCTAGCAATATCAAGAATATAAATGATCCAAAGAGTTAAGCAGACCTTAATGAGTGGCGAAAACAATCATTTTTTATTAGTTCTTTGTTCAAACAAAGTGAAGTCATTCAAAGTCCTAAACCAAAAGAAACTGATTTGGATTGCTTCCTCTTCTGCGGCCCTGTGTCGAGGAAGCAGAAACTGAAAGTCGTTATATGCTTTAAAATTATTTTTTATGCGTTCAGCCATACTTCTCATAATGTGATGATGGCCCAAAATCCACAAATACTGGCCCAAACATCAGAGACCATCAGTATAGCCAAAAAACAGACCGCCAGTTTCCCAAGAAGTACAATTCGGAATCTTGGTCTTGAACTTTCTGCCAAAGCAGAGCATTTTTGGCATAAAGTCGGATATGATGCTGATCATTTTTGGCTCGGGAACCCAGCTGGATTCATATAGAGCACTACGTATTGACACTTTTTTGACCAAAGATGTGTAATGGAATAAATCCAATAAGTGCCTCTAGGGCTGTCGTAGAGCAAGTTCGCGTAGCCCCTGTTTTTTTTTACTCTAAGTAGGTACCTAGACCTACTCTAACGTACAATGTGGCTACATATGGATTCCCTGTTCTATTTGCAAGGTCGACATCTAACCATTTAACCTTAATTTGTATCACACAAGTCTACAGCTTTTCTAGTTTTTCTTGACTATGAAATTATCGTCTATTAGTGCTGTGTTTGGAACTTCCATTGCTGGCAATTAAGGTAATTGTATCCCTATGTGAAGCTTTATGCGTACTGCACCACTAAAACACTCTTATGGTTTCACATTTGTCATGGCTCCGCAACAGATACCTTTTTTCTTGAACTCAAATCATTCTCGACGTTAAGCAAAACCTCTTTGTTTAAACTAAAGATGACACATCCTCCACACGCCGGGAAAACAAAGTTAAATAAACTTTTCAACAAAATATTACTCATTTGTAGACGTTTTCAGAATTTTAACTGTAATTTCCCATTTAAAAATCCAAATCAGACACACAAAACAAAACGAGATGAGATGAATTTGGGTGTGCTCCACTGGTGGGTGTATATAAAGAGTTTTTGTTTATACAAAGCAAACAAACAAAAACAGCTGCATGAGTTCCATCGTAACGATTGAAAGTTTAAAAAAAAAACTCGATCGTGAATTAAAAGAATACATTCGAAGGAAATAGAAAGTTCTTCTGTGGCTCTGTGAACAATTTTCACTGGGAACGGATAAACCACACCTGCCATCTGCCATTTTGCGTAGCTAGAATTCTCAGGCAATTCGTTAAAACTTGTTTCTCATGCAACTACAGGTGGAAGACAGAAAAAAAAATTTTAAAAAATCTTCAATTATCTACATGTGCTCCAGGTTGACTTTGCAACGCACAGCAGAATATACTCGTAAAAAATCAATAATTTCGCGTTGAAGCACATCAGCCTGATGTATAACACAAAACATGACCAGGCCAGGGAGTCGTCGAGTTATGTAGGACGTCAGTATCGGTAGCTGTTGTGGATTTAATCAAACCAGTTTTTCTTTATGATTCCTCAGACAGCGGTTTGGGTTAATAATTTCAAATAATTTCGTATCTCACTTTGCACGCGTTAAAAAAAAAATTAATTCAGAGCGAGCGAGTTTGGAGAGATTACATAAAACCACACCACAAAGATAGAAAAGTTCAATCAGTCCAATTTAAAATACATATGTATATACTCATGTGTAGATATATATTTTTTTTTTTGCAATTAAACTCAATTATATTTGGGTTTCTTTGTACTTACGTTGTCGTATCCTTTGGCACGATAACATCCTGATCAGCGTCAATATCCATGTCTGATGGTTCCTGTTCGTTATCACTGATCACGATAACTTCTTCCATGAATTGCCGACGTTTTCGGTTGAAAATTTTCGTAGCAATTTTGGATGATTTCTTAGATTTCAATTTGCCTGGTTTATGTTTGAGATTGAGACACGATCTGCGTTGTGGTAGCGTGGTGGGGCTCACGAGAAAAAGGCAGAAAAAAAAAGAAAAATACGAGAATTTGGTTTTGGCAGGCTTTTAGAACTTTTCTCCAAAAGAGGGAACACTATTTCTTGCACCAAAATTGGAATTTAAATTTATCTGTCTTAAAGAAAAACTTTGAATTGTGTATTTGTTTTATTTTTTTTTTTTCAAATTTTTTTATTTTATTTTGTTCAGAATAAAATAGAACCCCACTGACTAACACAGCACAAAAGTTATACACGCGTACTCCTAGGGCGAAATGAACTTAATCAAACTAAATTTTTCAACCAACACAGATTTTTACGTAAAATTTTGAAATAACTTTTCTGTTAAGTTTTCTAACCTTGGAGAAAGGAAGAGAAATATACTTTTTGGTGTTAGTGGATGAGAGATAGTTGTAAAATTTGAGTGCACTTGAAGCGAATTCAGCGCAGCGCAGGCTATTTGGTTTGACAGTTCTTGTAGGGTGTGTTGGTTTAAACAATTTCAGCGAATTGGATAGACGCGAAAAATTACACTTGTTTAATTTTTTTTTTTCAAATCAAAGCAAAACATCTATCGATCGCTGATTTCGACAGCTGATTTGACAGCTACAACTCATACAGATACATACTCAGAGGCAAAAGCGAGATGCTATGGTGATTGCTACAGGGAAAAAAACGCTTATTCGAATACAGATTTGTTATAGGCGACAGACTTAGGCAAGAAGTCTAAAACTTCGGACAAGTAGGAGAACGTTTTATGACGATCCGCATCAAGGCTAAATTTGCTAACATCAGCCTTATATGCACTCATGCTCCAACGAAGGACCAGTACGACGCCACGAAGAATTGTTTGTAAGAGCTCGGCAACAAGTCTTATGAGCAATGGCCTAAATATGACGTTAAAATCGCCCGTCTTTGGTAGGACAGTAAGCAAGTAAGCCTTCACGAAACCAAGTCTGGAAACGAACTTAGGCTCATTAACTTTGCAGCTTGGCAGGATGTCGCTATAACAAGCACACTGTCTCGTCACCTCAATATCCGGCACTGATGCCGCGATGTCTACGTAACTCTATATATATATCCGCAAGGGGACATCACGTGGTGTGATCAAGAGATCATCAAACTGTCAACCAAATTGATCGTATTGAGATCGAAGGAAGGCATGACTCCAGTATTTTGGATGTTTATAGCGAAGAAACAATTAGGAATGACATCACCGCTCGATTCCAGTGATTTTGAAATTTTGTAAAATAACAACCTCTGACTCAGTCACCCTACGGTCTAGATTAAGTGCTCATTGAAAAGGTCTCGACGTTCTTTCCAAATGATAACCATTTGTTGTAAGTAAGACTGGATTAACATTGTGAACGTTTTTTTCGACAAAAATAAAGAGAAAATATAATTCAAAACAGCAAAAACGTACGCTGGAAGAAAGGGCAGCTCCAGAAGAATCCAGCAAGCCCACAATGTCATCTCTAGAGCGAGTACAAGAGTTTCGCGCTCGGAAAGCAGAAAGTCGAAGCAAATTAGCTTGATTTTCAACTTATCTAATTATCTAATAATTTCGGACAGCTTCACGTATAAGTTCAAGGCACAATCCGTTGATTAGTTTTTAGTAATTTTTGTCGTTTGACACTTGAAAAGTTTGCAAAACGAACATAATCTCCCACCATTCGCATATTCACCTCAGTCAAGACATCAACCATTGGGAATTTTTTATTTCTATTTTTCAAATTCCAAAACCCAACCCATTTTCGCGAATGGCAGTGCCATTACGACAAACTGTCAAAAAAAAATTCCTCGAAACTCGAAGTTGTCGTCGCACCATCAAGTTCGAGTACAAGTACCGACCGAAAGTAAATTCAAATAAGAATTTCTTCGAATAGCGAAACAAGTCGAAAAACGAAGCTTGTCGACGTCGGAGGTGCACTTGTTAACCAGAAGAAAAAAAATAAAAAAAAATAAATTCCGCTGCCTTCGATTGGGCCATAAAACGCGAGTTTTACGTGTCCAGTTGAATGGATTAAGTGTCTTGAACCCAAAAATATCCCAACAGGACAACGTTCATTAATAAAAAGTCCAATAAAAAGGTGTGAAAATAAATTAGAAGTGAATAGGTATTCTTTTTTTTTTTTTGCTCCTACCTCCCTCTTTAGTGCGTACAACAGAAAAAGAAAAAAAGTTTTTGTGGATATGACGTGACTAGTGTTTGCCTCTTCTAATTCAATAAGAAACAACGACAAATGATGAGAACATAATAAAAATACAACAACTTTGTCGTCTTTCTTTTCCCTCTTCACTTGTTCGAAAGAATGAAGAGAAAGAGAGAGTAAAACTCTTACCCGAATCCTATCCAGAAAGCAAAAACAAAACTCTCTTTCAAGAGAAGAGTCCTATACTCTCTACAGTTCTACACTTGATGTCTTCTTTTACTTTTTTGTGTGCGGAAAAGTGAGGTTTTCCTTTTCCTAAAAGAAAAGCCATCAAGCACGTCCATGAAATATGTGTGTGGGTGTACAGCAGTGGGATCTTATCAGAAATGCTATCAATTTCCAATTGGAATTAACAGTTTAGAGGGGCAAATCAGTTATCCAGTGTCAGGTGTAATACTTTGAATGATTTGTGATTGTGACGTGAGTGATGTGAGTACGAGTGGAAAGGTCATCTCCCTTTTATACAGCAAAGAGGAGATGTGTGATGCAAAATCGCTAGCCTAGCCAGTGTTACCAGATTTTTATTATTTTTTTCACATACAAATTTAATTAACATTGATTATTAATAAATTAAGTAAACAAGCAAAAGGATTTTAATGGATTTTGTGTAGAGTGATAATTACAAATGAATATTTTATTATGTAAGAAGTGGGTTATTGTAGGTTGCTGTATCCATGAATATTGAATGGAATTAGGGTTTTAATTTGTGCATTTGGATTAGCTTTAAATTTCTTTTTTAATGGGTTTTTAGTATACACACTTAATTGAATCTGTTTTTGAACAAGGTAGGTACTTCCTTGTAAGGCAGATGAACTCGCAAGAGAATAAATTCTAGGTGAACAAGTGGCGAAAGTACTAGCGATTAGAGAAGCCTGCAAGATACTTAGTCTCAGCCCAACTACTTCAAACAGCATAGGAATCTTTATTGACAGCCAGGCTGCCATCAAAGCGCTCCACTCACTTACTTCGTCTTCTAAATTAGTAGAACAGTGTAAGGAATTTATAACGCCGGCAAACGCTCGGTTTAACATCACTCTCCTCTGGGTTGCCGGCCATAATAACACAGAGGGGAACGAGAGAGCCGACGCATTAGCCAGATGTGGTTCTACCCTGGATGCCTCCCTTGCGGAGTCAGTCTGCTCCCCCATGGGACTCATCAAGGGCAACATTTTCCAACATTTTCTCTCTATTGCCAACTCTAGGTGGAAAAGTTTAGCAACCTGTGCCATATCCAGACAGATTTGGCTCACCTATAACAAAAGCAGAACGAATGATCTGATCAATAGGAACCGCATCGAGGCAGCAAGAATCACAGCAATTAGCACGGGCCACTGGCCAATAGGTCAAAACGCTGCCAAGCTAGGCATCCCGTTCAACCCCCACTGCCGTAGTTGCGGCAATTCACACGAAAAAGAAAACAATATTTCACTTCCTCTGTGACTGTCCAGAACTAGCCAGAGCTAGGCAGCGCACATTCGGAAAGGAAAACCCCTTTTCAAGAAACTATCTGAGGTTTCTAACATCAAACTCTGCAACATTATTAATTCGGCCATTGCTTAGTTCTACCAGAATTAGGCTCTGGGGGAGCCTCCTACCTACTGTGTGTCCTTAGGGGTTGATTCGAAGATTTTTCGGGCCCGAGCATTTGTGTCCATCCGCTCTACATACATGTCCCATCTACCTCAGTCGTTTTAATTTCACTTTTCTGGGTAAGTCGCTGTACATGTCTCGGCACTACAGAGTAGGACTGGCTTGATTATTGTCTTATAAAGGATCACTTTAGTTTAGAGAGAGCTTTGCTATTTATTTGCCTTCTTAACCCAAAGAAGCAGCGACTGACAAAAGTTATTCTTTACTTAATCTGGTGTTGTTTTCAGAATTTGATGTAAAGTTTATGGAGTCAAGTAGGTCACATCCTACTGAAGTATCCATGTTGGCTACTTCGTCTTAGAAAGAGTAATAGGCGCTTTAGTGAGCACTCACCGCATTAGATCCGCAACCAAAGGCGAGACAACCACAAAGGATGTATTCCGTAGTGTCGTACTATCAACAGGCGTCACAAATATTGGTGTCGCTCAAGCCTAGTTAAATATTAGTTTGAAGTGGTCTTCTGAGAAGAGGTACGCTTAGACCAAAAGTAAGTCCATTGTGATACCACTGTAAGTGCTAGGGTTTCCTAACGAAACAGTTAAGATCGGCAGTCCTGGCGGTCAGAAGTATTCGTCTAAGGTGGTTTTCCTTATGCGTGCTAGGGCGGGCACATACAGAGAGTCTCTGCAGCTCCTGCTGAAATCGTTGCACACAATACCCAAACGCTGACCATGTCGCTTAAGATGCAGTGCCCTGTTTAAGGACGTTGGTTAGTTTCGAGAGCTGGTCGAATTAACGCTTTTGATCTCTTAAGATCCAGGGGAGGCCAGATTAGTCTGATGTTGCCATCTATGATTTGCTTTTGGCCGAGTATGGGTGCGAATCAGGCGTGTTACACACGATATAGGCGCTTTGATATGGTTGAGCTTCGTACTGTTTGTACATTGAGAGCCATGTCCGGCTAATCAGAGTGTGGATGTTCTCCTAAGGGATAGCAAGAATGCTGAAGATTTTCTACAGACGTTGGGACGCATTCGCTTTGTTGGGACCGTCAATGGAAGCTTTAACTAATGTGAGCTAACTTACTTACTTAAGGTGGCTCTACAGACCTGGGCCTCAACCAACAATGTGAGCTATGCTGCTGAGAAATTCTCTTGTGAACATTGTCTAGTATCCTAGACCCGTGGTCATCGTGGCCTAGTGGTTAGTGCATTGGACTGCTAAGCAAATGGACACAGGCTTGCACAAGGTTTTCATGACACCACAGCTCGGCAGGCAATGATGAACCTCTGAAAGTATAATTCGTCATAAAAAAGCTCCTCAATCCGCCCTTTGGAGTCGGCAGTTAACATTTTAGGGTCCTTTTCATTCGCGCGAAAAATATAACACACACATCATTAGTGGGCCTGTTTACAAGCTGTCGCGCCAAATGTTTGTTCAACCCAAACAAGATCTAAAGAGTTCAGCTTGATTTTCGACGCGAATTCAGGGAAGTTCTCTTTCTCAAAGTAGTTTGCAAGTGGTTAAAGGATAAATCAAGGGTTTAAGCGCAGTCTTACTTCTCCCTTTCTTATTGTTCTTCACAATATTGGCGGCAGCCATTAGGTGATCATATATATGTACGTATCTTCGCTTCGAAGACGGATACTTGTTTGATGAATGAAAAGTGAAGACTTAAGCTGAGCATTCACGATCACTCATAAATGCCATTCCCGGTACTCATGAATGCCGGTGGATGGAGCTGCGTGTCAAAGCGCAGCCTTCATGAGTGATCGTGGATGCCCAGCTTTATGTATGTTGTCGCGTTTCGCCAATTTACCAGTTCCAAACCGTTTTGTCCATATCCAAAGGAGGAGTCCCAAGAAACCCTTTTGTCTCTAATGACTTAATTCGTATATTGACAACATTCCATGATCTCATTCAAATTATAGAGCGACAACATAGTAGTTTTGCTCCGAAAACTCCTGCCTCTACTGTATTATCTACAAACCGTAAATTAAATTTAATAAACCCTCAGTTGGCAACACTGTAAAATATAAACATTTTTCTATCGTACATCATTATCGAACGTCGATTTTCATTGATTTTTCCTCCATCCGCACGCCTCTTAGTCGCCCGCCCTTTGTCGTTGAAAGTCATTAAATTAATAAAACCGGCAAGTGACTGACGGTGATTTTTTTTCTCAATAATTCCCATTTTAATGGTCGAAAATTAATTTTACCTCAACGCCTTCGCAACACTGATGTAACTCTAAACATGACAAATTGCAGAGCGCACACCACAAGCGTATCTTTTAGGTTGTAGAACAAGTATCTTTTGAGGCGACACTTTGGGGTAGAGGTAGTTTGGCTGGCTGGCAGGTGATAGGTGACGGCCTTTTGGGGTTACTGGTCGCGATTGTAAAAAGTTAAAGGGTTGCTGCGTTGCTGTCGTGGTTGTTATGTTATGGCTGCGTCGTCGTCTTTGTTTTGCCAGGAGTGTGAAAAAAAAAACGGAATGAAGAGAGTGAAAGAGAGACGCAATAATAGTCTTACGTCATTGGTATTCGTCATGACGGTCCTTATTTGTTGCTAGTTCTTTTTTTTTTTTTTCTTTAAGAAGAAGACCACTCAACCGCACTTGTCGGCTAAAGGTTTCCACTTGATTTATTCGAACATGAATTTAGTGCAGTGTGGTGTAGTACGACAAGTATGTAGGTTTTGGCCTCTGTTCCTTCGTTTCTTTGTTGTGTTTTCCTTTGCGTCATGCATTGCATTTGATTTATTATATTAGCCACACACTCAATCACGTTATTTTGAACTTAATTAATTTATTAATGCAAATCTGAAGTATTTTCAATGTGAAAAGTGCACTTGACTACAAGTCGGGAATTTGCATAATAAAGTGTTGGATTGGTGGTGTCGGTTAATGGGTAAAGTAGATGGATCTATGTTAGTTTTTTTGTGTGAGAGTCCAAGAAGTTCTTTCTACGTGTTTCCAGGACGAGGAGAAAGACTAAACCAGCGGAAGAGCATGCCCAGGATCAAAGAGGTTGGAAGGCTGCATGGTATCCTGTTAAGTACGTGAATATGTATGATCGCAGGTGAAGTTTTCTTCTAATGGAAGGCGCTGGATAATTTCATCTTCAGCATCCCTACTGCTCGTACAGAAATAATTAGAGAAAACACCAAGCCGTTGGGCTTGCCTTCCTACAAGGTAGAGGCCCTTATTGTGAGTGTCGATAGCTGATCGATGAACGACATTTATCGATCATCGATCGTCGATTGTAGATTTTGGTATTGTGTATTGTGATTGTGATCGACATTTGTCGATTTGACCGTCGCTTGTTGTCGATCAGAAATTTCTGGTCGATGGTTTGTTTTCGAGAAAAGTGGAAGAGTTTTGTGCGTATGAAATGTAAGTAATTTTAGTAAAAATAAAATATTAATATTAAGGAAAATAAAAATATATGAATTAAAATTCTATCGATTGAGTTACACAATGCCATAGTTCAAATCAATCGACGCAATCGACAATTGTCGTGGCGATTGCTGATCGACACTCACAGACGCGGAATGTCTGTGTGCTCAGGCACTCAGAGTAGTTCAATGTTGAAGTGCTCAGCTATTTTGTCGTTTCACGTTTGTTACTTGTAGGAGGGTTCACTTTTGGAAGCTTGTAGATCAAAGAAAGGTGATGCTATTTGCTTTTGTAACTTACACTCGTGGAAATGCATACAAACTTACACGCGAGAACAAGCGGAAAATGCTAACACTCTTACAAGCGTGAGACGTCATTATAACCTTACACTCTTATTATTATTATGGTGTCGGGAGAGTTGGTCATAGCCCTTGGCAATGCAGTTTCTATCGAATCCTATTGTGCCTTCCCTGCTGTTTCTTAGATGAATTGTTTCACCCCAGAGGATATCAGGAAGTTAAGGAACTTCTTTGGGTGGATAGCAACGAGTTGTTCCGTAGGGATGACTTCGTCGCCGAGAATTCTCTTTCTAAGTTGGAAGAGAGCTGAGCATTGCGTTAAGATGTGTAGAGAGGTCTGTTCACTCTCAAGGCAGAGTCTACAGCTTGAGTCTGTTACAAGGTTCATTCGATGTTAATGTTTATTCAGACGGCAGTGTCCGCTGAGCAATCGAATTAGTGCTCTAAGGTTGCCTATCGAGGTTCACAAAGAAATTCGATTTTCTTTGTGACGGTATAGGGAATAGCAGCTTTGAACATGCTTGCCCTGGTGTATAAAGCCCTTTGCGTGTCTTGCGAAGAGTTATTTACTTACCCCACAGAAGGGTTCGGGTCCAATAAATTCTGTTATCGCGCTGTCTTTTGCCAGTGAGTCGGCTTTTTCATTGCGCTCTTACAAGCGTGAGAAATGACCGCAGCCTTAGTGTTCTCTAAGCATATTGAAATGCTCGCCAGAGACCGCTTAAGTAACATCATCAGCGAACGCAATCAACCTGTAAAGGTTCCAGAGAAGAGAAGAAGAGACACCACCCTGTGGCATGTCCCTCCTAACGAATCCTATCCCCCTTATTGGGGAAGAGAACTTGAATATTTTACGCAGCACAGCTGATGTCGGTATTATCTTTTGTGCCTTTCTTTAGATATAGAGCCCGCAATGTAAAATTGTACCAACTTCGAGTTTTGGGGAACTCTCCACCTCACCTACACCTTGTGTTAACTGCTAGCAAAATTCCTTGGTTGAAGTCTTTATTGTTCAAAGGGTTATATCTTTATTTTCCTTTTCCTTTACATTCTTTCTTCAAAGTTCAGATTAAAACAGGTTGGGTGGCCAAGAACTTTAATGCGGGTAACGTTAACCTAATTAAATTACAAGCCATTTAATTTTAACAGAAACTGCGTGCATAACATCTTTACGACGGAGATATTGTGGTGGTTTAGTGTTTTATTGTGGGTTTTGATGGCTTAAGATTGAATCGTTTAAGATACCCTACAGGGTGAATGAAATAAGAGTAAACTATAGTTCTCGACTAGTGATGCCCACTGGTCGTTGAGGAAAACAAAATCCAAATATTTGGCGTGACAGCTCAGACGGCCTCAGTCTATTTCTTGACATTGCCGTGTAATAAGAGCTTATGACAGTCCTGTGTGGGGTATAATCGTCGCTTCGGGTCGCCGTTTTCATTTTGTGATGTTCAGCTTGACGAAGGCTCCCTTCTGTCCTTTAAGCGCATCGAATAGATAGACGACCAAGGCCTCCATCTAAGACACTTCAGCAGTACATCCTCTTCGATCCTGGGCACGCTGTTTCCAGTTCTCCAGACCAAGAGCCCTGGCGCCCGCTATAGCTTGGTCCTAAAAACGGAAGGTTCAGTCTTCCTCATTGCCTCGAACCTGGGCGCTGTGATTCGAAGAACCTCTTGGCTGAATCATTATTGTCCATTTGATCGATGCGGTCAAAACAGTGTAGTCAACGTGCTTTACCTTTTTGGACTACATCCACATGTTGACACAGCTTATAGAATTCGTAGTTGCATCTTCTTCTGCCTTTGCCCTCCTGGCATAAGGGACCAAATATTCAACGAAGAAACTCGGAGGGTTTTCGACATAAAATTCAGCAATTTCCTTAGCTCCACGGAGAGACACTACTCCTCTAAGGAACACACATAGACAGGGAGGTCACGTGAGTTGTGGTATCAAAAAGGGGCACTAGCCCCATTTTTGTTCTGGTAGAACTAACCAAACAGCCAACCCTACATATGTACATACCTATCTCCAGATGCGGTTCACAAAATCTCGCTCAGATCGTTAGATGCCAAGATCTGCTCCAATGTGAGGATGTGGGCAAACTCTAGGAGTGAGACAATAGGAGGTTCCTATACACATTGCTTTTGAATGTTTGAAGATTGTAATGAGAGGGTTTTGGGCACAGTTCAATAGGTGCAAGTGCGATTTGAGTTGATAAGGTAGGTTGAAGAGGACGAGTTGATTAGATTCACTCGGATCTCTACGATTCCATTGTGGAATGTCCAGTTTGAAAAGACAAGAAGAAAAGAAAAGTTTCAGTGAGTGTGATTACGGTCGTTCGGCCACCCTGAACCATCCCAAATTCGTGGTGAATTTTAGAATGGCTTTTGGTAGGTTCTTAGACAGGTTGCTTAGAAATAGTATACACTGAGGGCCGTCTTTCTTGTTCTGTGTGGGCTGAGGCATTCGCATAAGAAGTGAGTTGTTTGTATTCCCACACCCTCTGCATATGTCGTCTATGCTTAAACGCATTCTTCCAACGTGGACCGCCAGTAGGTTGTGGTCTATGATAATCCCTATGAAGAGTGCTTAGTTTGATCTGTTTAGCCAAGAAGGTGTCCGACTTGTTTTTCATTTTTTAATGTTTCTCCAGAGTTTCCTGAAGATGAGTGAGGCATGAAGCATGATGAGAGTGCGCTCCATTTCTTATCAGCTTGTCTTTGGAAGTCAAGTGCAATGCTAGATTTGATTGAGTGTTAGGAGGAGCAGTAATGAGTGATCATCAGTGATAGGTCCAGTTCCGACCCCGAGTTGATTGAATAAGTCAAACTTTTAAACTCAAGCTTATTCCATATGTGACATCGGTGCGTTTGGATAACTTTTAAATTGAAATGCTTAAGGCAGTTTCCAATTTACACACAAACATGCATAACATACATCGTTTGAATTATAACCTATAACTACGTGATTCTAATTAATTTGACCTCCACTAAGTAACAAAGTGATTAACTTATTCAAGAACGTTCAGGCGGGTTACGTTTAAACCACTCAAACTTTTCCAACACAAAAGTATAGGTATACAGAAGATTCAATGATCAAAGAAATCGTTGAATGAATTAACCTTCTTCAAGATACACCAAACCGTTAACCAACGATACACTATATAGTTAACTACCTGTTACAATAGGGCAATTTATATACGTATCTATATTTGAAAAGGTAATTTATACGCTAAGGTGTCTACTATTTATGGTTCCGAACAACAAAAATTCCGATGAGAGAGGGATGTTGGGGGAGAATTACCTTTCGAGCTGTTTAGCACGCTATCGTCGACTATAAAAGTGTTATACGCTGCCGCCTCGAATTTATTGTTTCGTGCCATAATGGAAAAAAATTGTTTATAACTTGGTTAACAAAAACTTAATAAATATCATTAGAGGGACATTTTAAGTGTTTTGTATACATTTTGTGTGTTTTACTATCGTTTTTTTCTGTAACGATTTGAAGAAATTTATAGAATATGAGTTAATTTTCATGCCCGATAAATATAATTGAAATAAAGTGTGGTTATGTAAGCATTGCATCTACAGCAGAGTCGGGGGGTCTTGGGAAGAGCCTTCGATACAATCTATTCCGGGGGGATTCTTGTGAAAGTAGCAGTTACGTTTTTGCATGAAAGATTATTCGACCAGACAATCGACCTTTAATCACCCTAAAGAGCTAAAGGCGAAAAGGCGGACAAACTGTCATATTTTTTGTACGAGTGGAAGGGACCTGTAGTTTATATTGTTGGCTCCGAATGGGGTATTGAGAAGCTTTGTCCTTGCCTTCCAAGAGGTGGTGCCGAAAAACACTTTTTTTTTGTTATTTTGCTGAGGCTCGAACCTGTGTCCGCTCACTTGGCAGTCGAACGCATTAGCTACTAGGCCATGCTGACCGTAGGTTGTGAAGGAAATGATGGAATGAACCACAAGTGCACATCTAAGATCGATTCTTCTACAAAAAGTGCTCTAGCGAAATAGAAGTGCTGCATTCCGCCCCTGTAACATTTCACCCGCAATACTCGTCATGCTTCGAATGCACATCAGTGTACCCTTAAGCCTTCTTCCGTACGTACTGTCAAATATAGAGATTCTTTCTTTAGCCGTACCACACGAATGTGGAATGATCTAGACAGCTCTGTGTTCCCTCATCATCGTGCATCGGTACCTCCTTCGTCTCTCCTCTAATTTCCCTAATGTCCCGTGCTCTAGTTTACGGGTAATCATAATCCCTTAACCGCACACTAATTATAAAAAAAAAAAAAAAACGATGGAAAAATGCCGAAAAGTCGAAATGGCGATTAAAATGTCTGCTGGCTGCACCGGAATGGAAATTGTTAGCATCACGCGAACATTCCTCAAATGACTAGTCTCAAGGCTGTGTTTAGAGGACAAGGAGACAGCTGCGTATCTATTGTCTGTGTCCGGCACTGGCTAGTAAAAGAAAATTATATTTCCAGCTGTCATTGGATAAGCTAGCTAGGTCAGGGAGGAACTGCAAAGAAATCCATAGGGCATTTCTGAGTCGGGCAATTCATGGAAGAGAGTTGAAAAGTGAACCGGATGAGCTGGTTTACGTTAAAGGATTGTCTTCGTCGACTTAAACTTTTCTCTTTCTACCTGTTGAAGAATCTTCCGAAAACTCACTTAGGAGGCTTTTTAATCCGGTTGGAATCAGATACATAAAGTTGGTTCAACCACAAAAGATGACAATGTAATGTCATCGGATATCCGTCTTTTTCACAATGACATAACACTGTACCTTTCAACTGAAGGAAACACACACACAGTTTCATAATTTAAATGCCATTGTTCTTCCCCATTTAAGGACACACATCTTTATTTAGTTGCAAAGCCCCAATACAATGTCCTCACTTCTCTCTCAACTACTCGGTTGACAAACACGTGAACAGAACACAATTCACCTGCCGGACAGAATAGTCGCCTCCAAGCCCCATTGTCGTCGTCGTCGTCCACTTCTTTTCTTCTCACGGCTTTAGGTCCTTCTTTTCTTTTGCACTCACTTATGCAACAATGTCCAGTTGTTGTGATGTTATTGAATTGAATGAATAAAATTGAAAAGTGGAAAACTAAATTCTTTCGCTACAAAGGAAACGTTTTCTTATGCATAGTGCTCGTGCTGTTGTTTACTTTGTTACTCATACTCTGCACCAAGTGTTGAGCTGGAACGTGTCGTAATAAAAAAAATCGTTACCATAATTTTCCTCCACCAAACACACTCCAGAAAAGTACCACCGACATTGTTTTTCAATGCGTTTTTGTTTGATTTTTTCTCTTCACTTCCCCCTTTGGTGTGTTCGCCATCGACCCAATGTGGAAGGAGGGGTTATTTTGAGAACAAGGTCCTCTTGGGCGCATTTGAAGCCGCACACCCACCACCAACGTTTTGGCCGCCGCCGCCACTAGGCTAGCCTGGTTGAAAAAACTTTTAAGTGTTGCTGCATTGGCAGTTATAAATGGAGGGAAGGTGACAGTATGTGCTGCAAGGCAGTGAATAACGAGAGAATACTACCTGCGGTTGGCTTTTAAACTTGAAGGTGGTGACAAGAAACAGGCTTTATGGATTGTCGTGCATTAAGTCATTGCTTGCTTTCCAGCGTCTCTGTGAGCTCATGCAAATGTCTACAGTAATCCATTGAAACGACTGTTGGAACATGAAACCAATTTGTACTCCTGGTAATGCAGGCTTTATACCTCCCTCGGTTATAATTGATGAGATTTTTGCTTGTCTGTTTCAGTTTAGGGAGTTCGCCTTGTAGCTAAGCCCGTTTGCATTAACTCTTCCTTAAATGCTCTGATGTTCTGTAAGTTCCCAAACTTTTTTTTGTTATAAAAGGAAGTTTCCAAATCCCAGGAGCACTCAAACTCGCTTCAGTCCATTGTACTCCCAGGCAGAAATCCCTATTTGGGGTAGTGGCTTGAGAAACTCGTATTTTGTTCGTTTCTCTTTTTACTTTCGATGACTGTTGCTATTTCCCAACATTACCCTGTACCCATCGCCACCACAAGTTTCAAGATTGCAAACTGGTCAAACTAATAGAATTTCCAATCTATTTCATCATTGCCAACTACACTTCCCTCCATTCCTATATGGAACTTGGTACTCTGTAGAGGGGCAACTTGATTTATTTTACTAAGTATATTGAGCTCAGTTCCATGACGGAGGCTTCTTATCTACGACAATGGTGACTTAAGTTCGGTCTAAATCAATAAGCATCTCCAGCCTGGTCCTAAGCTGAATGACTCCAGTTGTGCCACTCCAAGTTGGTTGAGGTTTGCTTTAACTTTTGTACTACCTAAGGCGATGTCTTCCTCTTGCGTTGAACTCTCGGCTTAGATTTAAAGATTCTGTGAGCCGAAACGTTGGGGTTCATTCGGTCTACATATCCTAGCCATCTTAAACTTTCAATATGTAGTTCCTTTGACTCAGTCAATGTCGCTGTACAGCACGTATAGATTGTCGTTGAATCTCTTTATACAAAGCCGGTCAACGCAAACGAGTCTGCAAATCTTACAAAAAATATTTTCAATCGAAACGACTCAAATAGAGTTCATGCTTCAGAGAGTTGTTCATGATACGAGTCGTACTCAGTCCTACTTTCATCCCAGAGAATGAAAGCTTGGCAAGAGTTATCCTTTATCCGATTTTTGATGAGATGTTGTTAGAAGTGATAGCAGAGCCATAACCATGTTCTGTCTGTTTCTTGAACTTGGTTTTACCCTCGCCCATCATTGAACCCCGGTAACAGCTTGCCGAGTTCTACTTCACAGACTTTTGTGCCTCTGTTGTTGGCTTGTGAATTTCACTTATGACAGTGCGTTAGCTTGTCGAAAACATATTTTTAACATCAAAGGTTTCAATGAGGTTGTTGTTACCGTCCTATATGGAGTACTGAACATTATCCACTATCATCCTGGACAGAAGGAAAAGTAAAGCTTGTCTCTATAAATGCTGTCAAAGGTATTTCATGGGTTTTCTCCAGGATCTGTCGAAGTGTGATCATTTAATCGATTGTGGACTTTCTAGTCCTTAAAGGTCAAATCAGACTGTTGACGAGGGGTTTTAAGCGTTCACCCAATATGCTTCTGTAGTTGATGGGTATTCTGTCTAGTAGATCGGCTATACTCTGCTGAAATTCTATACACCGAGCACACACTCGCCTGCTCAAATCTTAGAAATGAATTGGTATATGCTCTCTACAAAGTCATATCCAACCGGTAAGCCATCAGTTAAAGCAGTCTTATAGGCTTTAAACTTAGAAATTTCTATACCCATTTTGTTTTAGGCCCCGTTTAGACACGGCGGTTTGACACAACTCGACCGCGGGCTTCTATTTTTATGGCGTGCCTTGACAGTGTTCAGTTGCTTTGCGGGAACAGCGCGTTTCCGACGGATGTCACTATGGATCGTTTCGACATTAAACATTTTATCTTTCAACTCAGATATACATATGTAATCGCGCGCTCACTACGGCTATTCGAACACAGTTTTCTTTTTCTGCGGTTGATCCGCGCGATTTCCGCGGTGTCGGGGCCTTAATCAGGTGAACGAAAATTTTGGCTATCATCGTCTAGATTGAATGGTTCGTTCTGCCTGACAGCGGGATGTTAGTCTTTAGAAGTCTGAAGGAAGAGCACGGATTATGAATCTACATCAAGGTTTCTCTCTTAATCTTGTTCCTTTAGTTTTAAAACCTTGAAATGACTAGAGACAGATCTGTCATTAAAGTCAGGATCTGTTCATTCTTTTTGACAGGTGTCCCCGTTTTGGAGGTAAAACTTTGAGTTAGTTCGTAGTTCGTAGAGAAGAATCTGTCAAATTTTATGGATTATAAGTCTCAAGAAAGAAGAAAAAAAAAAACATAGTTCGGACTATTCCTTAAGCCCTAGGAATAAAATAACCGAAAATTCTTTATGTTGACCAACAAATTGTTATAATTTGCCAAGTTTTTCACTTACACATGCAAATTACTACGTTAGCCTTAAGAATATTAAGATTTGCCTGTCAAATGTTGGAATGTGACGTTTTGCATTAAACTCGCAAACATACTGTACTCTACATAATGGAGAAAAAATAAATGAATATTGTTGTTTGCAATTGACCTCATATTTACACAACTCTGTTGCCAAACCTTGTACACCAGACTGTAGTCCACTTTCACATGAACGACACTAAAGTTCAAACAGCAGCTTATTCATTTATTTTTTTCTCCATTACGTAGAGTACAAAATGATCTGTTTATAGACCCTTAATTACGAAGTTGTTTGTCTGTGAAAACCTAATTAAACCAAGCGATACCACTGACCCCAAGTACACCGCAAAAAGAAGAGTCTTAACCTCGCCACACATCATCATTTCAGATTGAATTAAAAAATTTATTCAAATAAAATAGGCCGTCGAGTTCACTGATAAGAGACCGCCAGACCGACCATGCAGTGCAGATGACATAACGTGTGGTAGATAATTTTTGGTCTTGTCATTAATTTCGGTTGAACTTACAACCATATGACACTGTCGTGTCAAAAAGTACTAAATACGGGGGGGGGGGGAACTGTCCGAGAAAAACAAAACAAGAAATAGACACCAATTCAGAATAAGGACACAAAGATTTATCTCTTCTCTCGCCAGAGAGGGAGGGATTCTAATGATGGCTTGTGTTGCCAAATAGGGAAAACTTAAAGAAAAAAAAGCAAGGCACACCATTCCAAACAGCCAGAAGCAACAAACGGCATGCGATCCTTTATGTAAAGTTGAACCCGTGCCAAACCGAGAAAAGTTTGTTGACATTTAAGTTGTCGCTTGAATTTTTGTTGAGGGTGGCAGGATAAAATGCACAGAGAATATATTAGCACAAAGTGCTGACAAATTACCTCCCCCACTTAGGGCTCTTAATCTTTGAGTAGGCTTTATGATGAATGCCCGAAAAATAGTTGATCTCTTGACGGAAGACTACATGAGTGTAGGAATGTCACAAAGATGTCTTTTAACTAATTGCACTAAATAATTTATGCACGAGGAGCTACAGGCACACGAACATGAACGTGATCTTGAGCAGAGCTTTTTTGGATTAATTACTGAAAATGTTTTTTTTTTCATTTAGATGACTTTGTTTTTAATTTGATTTTAATCATTAATTCATGTGCATTATAATTGAAGAATTGCCTGTAGTTGGCATGATTTCAACAGTAGGAGCATGACATAAGACAAAAGTCTGATGCAATCTAAATATTCATATCGCCATCTGGCCATCGGGTTACAAAAGGCAACCTTTGCGGAACGACATTGACTTCTTGATTGGAAGGAACGTTTCTAGTCAACCAATCGGTAATAGTTGTAATGCCGTCTTCATGTTGAGACACACAACTTATCGAATGACCTTCGTATCTTATTAGACTTTAAAGCATGCAAAGGTATTAGACTCCGACTGTTTTGTTCTTTCCTTAAGAAGTGTGTCAGGTATTAAGGAACCAATAGTTTCTTTCGTGTGATATGACATTCTCTAGGAAAAAGGTATACTTAGACCAAAAATAGGTCCGTTTGGGATACCACTGTGAGTTCTAAAGTTGGGAACCCTAATCTACTTTTGAGTTCGTTTACATTTCACAACGTAACAGAGCTTAAGTGTTAGATTTAAAGATTCTGTGGGCCGAAACGTTGGTATTCATTCGGTCTACATATCCTAGGCATCTCAAACTTTCAATATGTAGTTTTTTTTGACTCGGTCAATGTCGCTGTACAACACGTATGGATTGTCGTTGAATCTCTTCCTACGCAGCCGTTTTGCTGGAAAGGAACCAAATAGAGTCCATGCTTCTTAACCATCGAGTAGGACTGGAAACTGAGAAAGTAGACCATTCCTCTTCTTCCTATTCCTGCTGAAGTCGTTGCATACAGTGCACAATCGCTTTTTTTCCGCTGGGGGTGGGAATCTTTAACAGTGTGGAATTTCCATCCACAAAGCTCACCTCCCATTCTCTGCCCATTTTCCTCACGGCACTGTCTCGTCGTCTAAGCATTTCATCGGGGGTGGTGAATGGCACAGTGTGCTCACAATCTTATTAGAACTTCTTCAGTCTCGTTCGAGGTTCCTTAGCTGCGTCATAATTTATTTCGCTTGTTTTTCTCCTGTAATTGGGTCATACACTGTACTACGTTCTCGGGGGTTAGTGCATCCCCTAGCTCATACCTCAATTCATGTCTCTCGGTATCGAAACGCGGACAATGAAAAAACACATGTTCGACATCTTCCTGTGTTTATATGCAATTCGGAGAGTTGGGAGAGTTGTCGTGCCTGAATCTGTAGAGAGTTCACTTCACTGTCGCAAGGACTTGTCCATGTCTCAATTTTCGGGATAAAACGGTGAGTCTTACCCGTTCGTTGCTGCCATTTCGTCATACTGTTTGTCCTCTCGGTGGGTTTGCTTCGTTAATGGTTGATTCAGTTTCCTGGTTCCTCATTTCATAGAATTTCTGAAGTCCTGAAATTACACAGACTGCGCCTTGTGATATTATGCGAAATGCACTACACACTCTTATTGGCTCAATCCTACGCCTGTATGACTTTAGTTTCATGGCTTCAGCCAATATTGACTAACGCGCAGAGCACCACCGATGTAACCACTCTGGTTAAGAGCCTTCTTCGAATGTTTCTCGGTCCTCCATGGTTTGGCATAAGTGCATTGGTTACTCATGCTCAATCGCTGAGAATGTAAGTTTGGATTGGTTACGTGTTTTGAGTAGGAGTGGATTGGCAGGTCATAGGTGCTTTGACATCGTCCAAATTCCTTCTGTCTGTACATAGAGAGACACATGTATCTGGCTGGTACGTCAGCCGCACAGTTCCCTAAAATGTCATATTGACCTGGGATCCAACAGAGTGTGACGTTGTGGTGTTTAGAAATTTAGTTCAGAGCCACTCAGCAGTCCTTCATAGCCCTAGATTTTGTTGTGCTGAATACAAGAGATCTGATCGTAGACTGTCTGTTGATACAAATCAAAATATCTGTGCTTGATGCTGGATTTACCTCGAACTATGCGACGACTTCATGTGATGCTGTGATTTCAGCTCGCAACACGCTACAGTAACTAGGGACATTTAGGGACTGATGAACTCACTATAGAAGACTTCGCGCTGAATCCAGGCTCTTCTATCCGGTATTGTGTGTTGGTAGCTCATGTTGAAGTCAATTACAGTCGACAACATAAGAAAGTACATATTAGTTGCGTGGTAGTAGCCTATTCAAGGTGTTCACTAAGTAGTTCGTTGATTTCATCCGAAGAATTCTTGAGCGTGCCTTAGTGGAAGCACTCCTCCCCCTCTCTCTCGCTAGTTGCCACCAACAACTCTCCAAACGGGTTCAGACTCAATCTCAAGATGACGTACTTGTCACTCAGCGTTCACCGCATGAAGGTGTGAGTAGGAGTCGATAGACAGAGGTTTATTTGGAAAAACTTGTGTCCTCCTAAAGGCACATGTCAACCCTTTTGAGGTGAGTAGGTTCACATGCTGAATTTTGTAGTGACAATTCTTCGAAATCTTATGCGTCAAAAATCGATTACAAGACTTCATATATGTCCGACACGTGTAATCTGTCAAAATCAAAGTCTCTTTCAACATTCTTACGTGGTGGGAGCCCCCTATCGCTATCTTCAGTAATGAATTACGCGCACATGATGTCCCACGTGATTGTTTTATTTTTTCTCGTATTTATTTCATCATGTACATATGTATGTCATTACCTAAATGATTGCAAGTGAAATATTTAGATGATTTTCTAAGTAAAATTTAGCGGGAGTACGCTATGCTTGGTTGACTTTCAATGACATTTCGAGAGAGATAACCTTCATCATTCACGGTACAAATCACTGACAAGCTAAATTGATTCCATGGGGTGTTCACATCCCAAAAAAATAAAAAGCAAAATTGTATACAGGGTACCACCCTACCACTACTCAAAAGCAATACGGGTGCGGTTGCAATTTTCTGATGACACCGGAGATTCTTCGTTCGTGTGTCATACATAAAATAAACACATAAACTACGCTAGGAAATTTCTGTTTCAAAGTTCGAATTTCTTTTTTGGCGCGTCATTGTCTCATTGCGATACATCAAGGTCGAAGTTGAAATCCAAAAATGGACTGGACACAGTGTGCGCGTCATCACTTATCGTCTTCATTTTGGAATTTGGATTTTGGCTATCGTCTTTGATGTTCATACAGCGTTTCGCGCTTAACGAAACCCAATGAATTGGAAAACACACATTTGAATTAGACGTGAACGTGAGAATTGTTTTCCACTTTTTCCCACGCAAATTTATTATTATTTTTTTTTTTTAATAAATAAAACAAAAGCGAATTGGTATTGGAATTGGAAATTAATGGCGTGGGGTGTGTTGAGGAAGTCAATGGCAAAGTAAAAGCAAAACACACAATCGAAAAGTAGAAACTTGGAGTGGTGGTTATTTAATTGAGCGTCGTTGTCGTCGACGACAAATCAGGGGTTTCAGGGCCCACACGGTGTGGTTATTGTTTGATGGTGTTGACTACTATTGGACCGTTTACTGTTGAAGGTAATTGGTGGACTTAAATGGCGGAGATATGTATCCACTTTCTTTGGTCATATTTGTCTGAGTCATTGATAGTTTAACACAAATAAAATGAATTTCTTTCCCAAATGGGAATATGTATGCGGACAAAATGGGGTATAATTCGATTTGGAATCGAACTCAATACTTGGTTTAACGAGTCATGAAAGGCAATCAAGTCTTATTGACTATTAGTTGAACTGAAGACAAATTTAATACTTGTGAACAATAGGAGAAGGAAGGTCCTTAATTTTTATGTTTCTCATAATATTCTACTTGACATGCTCACTGAAAAAGTATTCAAGGTTTCGCTTTCTTGCAGACGGTCTGTCAATCCATTTGGCGCCGGTTGGAGTTAGATTGATTGCCTAGATTGTGGTTAAGATCGATGTGTTTATTGCTTTACAAAATCCCTTTCCAGTTGATCTAAGTATATTCCAGACCTTGTTTGGAGCTTCCCCCACTTATCGAAACCAAAACCGAAGTACGTACTTAGGTAGTCATTTACCACTTAGATTGAGTACATGCTTTATCGGCATAAGCGGGCAACATGTTACACCTCCAAGGTTGAGTTCTTTCCATCTGTCTCCTAGACAGAAGTGGTTGTCTGGTAAGGTCCTACCAAAAACAGAAGAAGCGTGGATATGCCTTTTTGGCAAATCTGTATCCTAGTAGCAGACGAAATTGTTAAAAACCTTTAACATGGCTTTAGCGTGATGTCATGTCCAGGTAAATTCCTCCCCAGACAAAGTGAAAATAACCATGCACTCTCGCTAGTAAAGGGCTGAATGAGGTGCGGGAGTCAAACCCTTCATAAATGAGATTGTGCTCTTCACAAAAAGAAAACCGATCTCTTTCATCAAGAATACTTGTATGGGCGATTGTTTTTCCGTCAGGGTGTTGGAACGCCACGTTCGAAGCCTCAGACAAAAGAAACAGGTACATTGCATTATACTCCTACCAAGTACAACCCTTATATTGTGTTTTCCAAATCCTCAGTGACAATGAGTTAAGGTTACCAGCACTCATCACATCAGTCCCGAAAATCTGCCGCTTGATACGAGCAAAGGCAGGAGAATCACAAAGGAAGTGTTCCGCAGTGTTGTCACTCTCTCCACAAGCGTCACAGATAGTGGTGCCACTTAACCAACGATAAGATGTTTGGTAAACGCGTAATTTGTCCTGACAACCCCAATAAATTGTCTGCTGTCTTTTCTGCTGAGAGACAACAAGAACGCCGCGGATTTCTTACAGACGTCCTGAAGAGTCATGCCGCCGACAGTTGTGTTTGCTAGAAACCCAACCATCGATAGAAGCCCTAAGGCAAACCCAACGTAGGTTTAAGGCCAGAGAAGTTCTCCGATGAGCTTGCTAGGCAAGGTTCAGATGATTTATTTCCAGTAATCCCGCAGTGTCCAGGGATTCAGGCAAGGCTTACAAGGTTCAGTCTTCCAACCGAATTCAAACTTGTCCTGCATTCTCGAACTAATTGAGATCTAGTTAGAGGATTGAGCAAGGCTTTAAACGCAGCCTAACTGTCGCTACAGACGCAGATACTCCGTCATCTCCACTTGTTTTTTCCAATACAGTTCGCAGTCATAAGTTTTGCATAAATCTCCGCTTGAAAGACAGATGTTTACATACCTAGGGGAAAATGCAGTCTAATGTTGTCACTTTCCACAAAGACTACAGCACCTAGACCATGACTGATTTAGGAGCTGATCCTGTGCACAGGGAAAGTCAACCATAAATCTATTCAATAGTCTTTATTCCGGAACCAGATGTCAGATGGTATATCAATAAGATTTGAGTCAAACGATATTCCTCGCCCAGTGTCCCAAAGTACAGAAGATGGCTCTTATAGTTTCGCCCATGAGATAAAGATCAAGGGATGGTAAATTAATCATTTCATCTAGAGCAGAGCCAGGCGTGCTGGAAAAAGTCCCGGTATAGCAGAGAGCAATCGTTCGTTTAAAGCTTGTTCCACCAGAAAACCGACTTATATAGTGTGAAACAGGACACAGCTACCCTCGAGGAAGAATAAAAATCGATCACTCAAGGTTTGAAGCATTTTTCGTATCAACAAAGTCGCACCGAACACGTACTATGTGAGTGCGTGGCTGTCTGCAGAGTCAGGAAACGCTTTCTTCACAAAGAATTCAGTGTTATCACTGAAGGACATTCATAATGCCTCGACTGGATATATCATCAACTTCAAGATAGGAAGGAAGGATCAAAGGAAGATAGAGGATCTCCTTGTCTACCTGACTCCAGGCACAGTAGATATTTAAGGTTGCATATGCGTCTGTCGCAGAGCCTAACCAATAATAATAATAATCACTCAAGGTTCCTGGTGCTGATAATCGCTTACTCTATGTGGTATACAAGTGTGTCGCATCTAACCTAACCTAACCTTAATGCTTATTGCACATTCATGCAAATGATTCGATAAAAGTAAAATCTCTAAACCACACTACATTGCACACTAAGATCTCGTTAAGATTCAAACAGAAATCCGTTCGCTTAAAAATACTCACTTCTAACACATCCTCTCATCGATCGATTTTCAATATTAAAAAAGGTTTCAAACTTACTCAAGAGAGTATCAAATCATGAATAAAAATGGAAATAATATTTTAAGCATCTAAAAATGGAATCACTTTCTAATAAATCATCCTACGGTGGCGTATACGTAACCCTTTTTTAATACAAAATATCTTCCACACGTGTATACCATAGAAGCAAAGCTGGAAAAAAAAGTCACCAACCTCTCTAAACACCATTGACCTTTCAAAAGAAGAAAAAAAAAAGAGGAAAAAAAAACGTTTAAAACATTATGTAGCGCACAGATAACCATCTAATTTAGATAAAGTAACAACCTGAGCCACAATTTCCAATTTTCTATACCACTCCCTTAGTCACATAAATTCAATTCCTTTGGGAGGAATTCTTCTCTGGCTTCCCGGACCTTCATAGAGTCATTATTTCTTATCTCAGTTGCGGTTCGGTTTTTTTTTGTTGCGAGTATACGAGTATATCGATTCATTATCTACCGGGCGGCGCGTTGTTGTATCTTTCAGATAAAATACACTTTTTTTTTGATTCTTTTCCTCGATATATGTATGTATGCCTGGGTGTATGAGTGTTTGCTATTAGACGCTTTCTTCTTCATGGAATAACAACAACAAGCTAAAAACCTGATGTAATAGGTTCAAAGTATCTAACCACGTACGTGCTGTATTTATAGTGTTTTACGATAGTACGCTTACACCGTGGAATGTTGTTCTCAAAACAAACGAAATTTATAAAAACGACGAACGACGACGTGAGAATGATTTTATATTGTGAATCAATCAAAATGCAAAAACGAATGAGATACTTTGATTGTAAGCAGCTCCCACCACCATCATCATCCGAAGTAGTAGTACGAGATACTCATAGTTCCTCCAAAAAGGCATCGTCAGTTGGTGGGCAGCGCGGTATAAATGTATAAATGTGTGACACTGAATGAGTGTATCTCTAAGGTCGATTATTAAGCATCGAAACAGAGAGAAAATGTATCGCAATAGCAGCGCGGAACACTGTGAACCTAATAAGGCGTACGTAAAAATTAGCATGTGGGTGGAAAAAAAAAAAAAAAAAAAAAACTGTCCAAGCAAACTCTAGTGTTTCCATTCTCTCATCCCTCATCTAAATCGATTTGAAGTTTTCACATCTGTCTCTATGGTGGTTAGACGGTCGTCGACTCTCTAACTGATTTGTTAGACGTGTGTACTCTAGTTGCGTCGTCGTCGCGTTTTTTTATACAAAAAAAAAAATATTTACAAAAAGGAAGACTGTTTGTTTTAAGTGCATTATTTTTGTTATTTTGATTTGCAGAACGAAAGGATATATCACAAGTGTGCCACAGAAAAGAAAAGAGAAACAAAAAATAAAAAAGAAAATTTTTTTTGAATAACAAGTGAGACCCGACTATGATGATGGACGACGACAACAGCGATCTATTGGCATCGGCTTCGGAAATCCAACGAAGTGAGTATCTATCTATCTATCTATTGTTCTTGTGTATAAATTTATAATATTTTGTTGAGTTTTTATATATTTACATGCAATTGTTTATTTGTGCAACTTAAAGATATAAACAGACTTTCGCTAGGTTCATTTCGATTATTATGGTTTTGCCACCATCCAAACGATGATGTCATTGTTTTCTGTGATGTGAATATATATGAATATTTTGAAAGTGATACTTTTTTTGATGTTCAGAATAACAAAGTTTTTTAAAAAAATGTTTAAAGATTTCAAAAAAAAGTTGGCTATAGTTTGCGTGGCAGCAATGTAAAATTATAAAAGATACATAATTGGAAGGGAATTGCAACATGTGTTGGCGGCGGTGTAGGGTCGATATCCGGAAGAAATGGCGTCGAAGAATTTTCAAAACTTAAATGTGATGTAAGCGTTTACACAAACAGTTTTTTTGTTGTTGATAAATAAATTATCAGTTTTTGATTGAAGAACACCACATCATACATCAACGATGTAAGGCACTTCTATTGTCAGTAAACTATTTTATCAGCCTTGAATTTAGACTGTCATCGATTAATTTTTAATAAAATGTAAGTTTTCAAAGTCAATTATGTACATGTAACTGAATTTTATCAGTTTGTGTGTCACTTCCTCTAATGGTACAAATGACATTAGATTTTTGCGTCTTATTAAGGATCTCCAACGGAATAGGATTTCCATGGATCCACTGTGTTCCCCGTTGTAGAATTCAACATTCGTATACCTGTTGCAAAGTGAGATGGGATTTGATTAGTAGGCCGATGAAGATCATTAATTATTTAACGAAGCATTCTTTGACATGCAGACACGCCACTAGATTGGGCGTCCCTTTCAATGATTTCTGCAGAAGCTGTAGAAATGAGGTTGTGGAAGAAACGGTCACGCACCTTCTTTTCATCTGCCTTGCCCATTCAAGGCTAAGAAGGCAAAATCTAGGAGCATTTTTCTACAAAGACCTAAGTGATCTAGCTAAGCCCGAAATTCACAAGGTAAAGACCTGTGTCTGTGAGTCTTAATGGCTCTGCACATAGTGCGGTACACGAAAGAGTCGCAGTTACCCATAGCTTCTTCTTTGAACAAGAAATTCCATCATGCTAGGTTCCCGATTCCGGTAATCCGGTACTCTACGTGGTATCACAATGGACCCACACTCTGGTATAAGTGTGCTTCTGCTTAGTGGGAGCAGCCACATAACTCAACCTAAACTAGGTATGTTACGTGGTGCCAAACATCCGGGCGCCCTGAAAAGTTTGAGTAGATCTGATTGTAAAACATCAAATAATTCGTCTATGTAGTCTAAGTAGTATTCGCCTCGAGTTCTATTAGGTCTGGGCAATGACAGAGGAAATGGGCCGCATTCTCATGAACCTCGCCGCATCTCTTGCATATGTCGTCATCGTTCTAATGTAATTTCTTTGTATGTATGACTGAAAAACATCCCTACCACAATTAACAACGATTTCCTGTCCTTTTTAAGAAGCTTGCTGGTCCTTGCTTTGCCATATTCACAGGTTATTTGCTTCCATTTAGGGATTTTGTGCAATTTTGGCTTTAAGACTGCAGGGGAAGGCTTTTACCGTACCGTGTGCTTGCTCTTGGTCTAGAGCTGAATCCTTTCTAACCAATTCATCAGCTGTCTCAATACCTGATACCACAGTGTGGCCAGAGATCCAGCAGAGTTTAACATTGTACTGCGTGACAGCAACCCTAATCTCTTCGCGACAACACTTTACAAGCTTAGATATTATTTGCGTAGGAGCTCTTGCTTTTATTGCGGTCTACCTGTCAACGTAAATCGTGATATCTTGCCGTGTGTGGCTCTTGTTACTGTTAGAACCTGCGCTTGGAAAATGCTACTGTGATCTGTGAGTCTTACGAAAGCTGCTTAGTCCTAGCTCCTTGGAGATAAGACCTGCTCCTATGCCTGTGTGCATTTTTGAGCCATCGGTGCAGATAGACTTGGATTCATTAGATACTTCGTTATTATCTCATTGGCCTCTGCTTGAAAAGACCCATGAAAGAAGGGTCTCTCGAAGTCCAAGTACGGGACAGTGTCATCCGAGTTTACATTAGTGCCCAGATAGTTGCTTAGTATCTTGGCGTGTTCATACGGATTCGGTCTCGATTGCATGCTACTCTCCGTTTTTTCGTCTATGAGGTTAGCGTTTCAACAGACCAGTAGTGGCATTCCTTCGTGGTGTCTTGTATTGCTATTGTATACCCATGACTTCCTCAACTGAAAAGTCCCTAAGAAATTGTTGACAAAGTTAAAGCTCTTGTCGATACCGTTGGCTTGGTTGACCTATCAGTTTAAGTCCCCACGATCTACCGAAGGGTCTTCTGCATATCCAATACGCTTTCTTGGCTTTTGTGGTGCATTCTACAAGATTTTTCTTCCAGGTAAATCTTTTGTCCAATATCAAACCAAGGCCTTTGACAGTTGTGCACATTGATATGGTCAAGAATCCTACTGTCTGGCTAGTTCGTTATCTGCACAGTTGCCTTGAATGTCGTAATGACCTTGACCCAACAAAATTAGACTCAGAAACACACGGTAGTCCATCACTGCGCTAGATTTTATTGCGGTAATAAATTAATCTTTAGTTACTCTGCGGCCTGACCGAGAACTTTGGCTTCGGCTTGAAAGGTGTTGTGGTGATTATGGAGGCTAAAGGAGTGGTGAATGTCAATTTCTTCCGAAAAGAAACTGGCATCGACTCGCTCGTATGTTTTAGAGCTGTTCGTAAAGATCGGGAAATATTCCTTATAGAGGATTTCACGCTGACTCTAAACGTTCCTATCCAGAATTTGAGATAAGATTCGTCCAAATTAGAACAACTCGTGTTGATGCTTTAAACTCAAGCATCAATGTGTACATAAGTATGTACATTTGTTTATAACAACTCGTACATGTCGCTCCTCTTACTTTGCAACAATTAACTGTCTAACAAAACCTACACTCTACTTTAGATCTTTCTATTGAACACGACAATGGTCAACCTCATTTATAAAAACCTGTCATCACAGTGTTTTAGAATGCTTAGTCAATATCCATTCTCCAGCATTCACTTGCTTCATTCGAATAAAAGTTAGTGGGAGTTAAAATTGAAGTACATAATTAAGAATAGATATGAAACACATTTCTGTCAATTTAAATTGACATCATCACCCAGGAGATACCCCCTTAACTCATGTGGAGCTACCTCCACACATTTATTGCAGCCATCCGCCTTCAGTCTCTGTGCAGTGTGCTCAGTTTAATCAAGAAAATGCTAAATTCCCTAGCTTCGTCATGATGCACTCGACTGAGCTTAAGTTTCATAACGAACAAATTTGCATTTAATTTTACACCATAAAAGGTGTAAACAGGGAACAACAGCTTTTAGTGGTTCATCCAGGGGGATGGTTCGTATTTTCTGTGACGAAAATATTATTTTCATCTGTTTTTTTGAATTTCAATGTTCTCCTCTGCTCCGTTGGTCTGATGTAATCGATAAAACTCAACTGTTGACTTATTATTACATGCGAAGCGAAGAAAATCAATTCTCTATGTGCGCGGGTTGAAATAATGATTTAAAACAAAAAAAAAAAAAAAATCATTGCACAATGGGGCGACACAGAGTTATAAACTCCCTCGACAATCTCACGTGCAGCAGACTAGACTTTCAAGTTTATATTAAGGTTGACAACAGCCCGGTAATAGGTGAATTGATTAATTTAAAAAGAACAGAAAGTTGTGTTCGTGTTCTGGGAGACGTAACAGGATTCGTTTTTTTTTTTTAACTTGAGTACCATGTAATTTATTGTAATTGTTATGCAAAACTCTTGCCAAATGCCAAATGGTATAGAAGAAACGAATCTTATTTAGTGAGGTCACGGAGAATGCCAATCATAATCATAAAAACCTCGTGTATGGTTCGTTATAGTTTCTCCAATGGATTGACGGATGTGATATTTTAGAGAAAGGAGGAGGAGATATTGAACTAAGTTACTACAGCTCGCGTCAAAATTTCCTTTTTACCTAATTTGATCTGCAACCTGTCGCTTTCTTCTTGTGTATGCCACTTAAGGTGAGATTTTCATCTTAATTTTGACTTGTGTATGCCGCTTAAGGTAAATTTGATTTTTTAAACTACAGCATGCTTTTACCGCTTAAGGTGATGGCTTCCTCTCAACTTCCGTATAAGAATTCAAATTTGAGAGAAAGTGACATTTAATTTGTGTTTTCGTTTTTGTAGTAGATTTCTAATTATAGCTAGAACAAGTGTTTTTATAATGGAAATTCCACAAATTTCTAAGTAGAAAATCCCATGAAATCGGAAAAATAATACTGCGACTGACCTTTTACTTGACCTTTTCAAACTTGTGTAATTTAGATTCTTAGATTGACGACACACAGCCCTCTCAGTTTTTCTGGAATTTCCATATCAGCAATTGTTTTTTTTTTTAGAGCTCTTGACGACGAAGGCTATCACATGCGACTTAAAATTGATGACTATGGGTTTTCTCCGTGCAATGTATTCGTGTTTAGCTACACTGGTTTAGAGATAAAGAGACTGGATAGAGACTTAATGAATCTGGAACTCAACCAACAAGCCTCTCCAGATAGCTCGGTCTTTAGCTAACTGCACTGCAAGTTGGCTGTGGTCCCTTTCTATTTACGTATGCCATCTAAAGAGGAATTTTTCTCTAGTGTGTATAAAACCTTTTTTGACATCAAAGGTCTCAGTGAGGTTATTACCGACCTTGATGGAGCAGCGAACGTTCTCTATATCGTGATCCTGATATCGTGACAGAAGAACTTGTTTCAAAACTAGATATGGAAAAGCTCATCTTTATAAATGCTGCCTTAAAGTCGATAAAGAGTTGGACTTCTTGGTTCCTGATCTGATCTTAAGCAAAGAAATACAGTTCAAGATGTTCGTCGATAACTTGGGGAATAACTTTTAGCAATTCTCTGTTTTTGACTTTGAGGAGAAGTAAGGAAATTTGGCTTATATTACTTAAGAAGGGTACAACAGATAACAGATGATTTGTCCCTTAAGAGTTTTGATGAAGGGTTTACATCATGCTGTATTGCCAAACAATCAAGGAACACTAAACACTTGTAATAAGTTCTATGGATTACTCAAGTTATTCTCTTTTTTTGTTTGTAAACACATGGGAGGGAAGAGAGCAAAGCATGTGATTTGTAAGTATGATAGAAGTAAGAGATAGAAGCATTATCCATGAGAACCAATGATTTAGTTTTTCTTGCTGTTTAGCTCCAACTTAACCGATCAAGATCAAATGAAGCGCAGAACATGTCTAGAGGTTTTACTATCAAACTAAGCAACTTTCGTAAAAATCTAATCAGTGATTTTTGTTTCAATTCGGAACAAACTCATGGACACACTCAATCATATTGTTTCAATTCAATTTACGTAAGAAAAAGAATATCAAACACGAAATGGGATAAGCTATGCGGCTTCAATTTCAATTGATTCTGGGAACACATGTAGAATCTGCGATAGTGGATCGATGTCAAAAGTGTTAACATTTCTTGAAACACGTTTCGCATATTTCTGCCAACGTTTCATTTTTGTTTTTTGTGTGTCGTTTTGCTTCTTTTGTTTCACGAATAAAAAACAAAAAGACCAAATGTACATCATTTTGCGTAGTCGACAACTTTGTTACATCGATGGCCTAGTTCCAACAAAACGTGACCCATATTTTAGCATTGTTTCAGGGAGTGTACAATAAACTGTGCACTTCCAGTTCTCTTGGGCGCTGTAATAGTTTCATCGCTTAAGCATTTCTGCTTAGGAGGACACGAAAGTTGTCGGAAAAACGTTGATATTTATGCTCTTTTTTTTTTTTTTTATACTAACAAAACCCTTTTTCTGTATTTGTTTAGAGTACTTTCTTTCTTCTGTGTTGGTAATGTCCTTATCTCTAAATGTTTGTTAAGAAAAAAAAAAAAAAAAAAACAGTTTATTATCTTGAACCAAGGATGCTTTGAAACTTCTCTTGACCTTTTGTTGTATAGTGGTTTTTGCTCTTCTGTGGTGTTTCTTATAGAGCACGAGGTGCGTTTCAAGGTCTGATTTAATGGAGTTATGTCTTCTTTTCCTATAGTAGACCTTGCAACCTTGCAATTGTCTCACGTTTAACCGAATGGAAAATTCTGGTGCTAAGGGCGTAAAATCAGATGCATCATTGTGGGATTATCTCTAGATGACTTCTAATAGAGACGTGGAAAGTCCACAATCGATAAAATGTTCACATTTTTGCAGATCAAGAAGAAAATGCAAGAAATCCGAATCCATACCCACTTTATCGACTTCAAGGCCGCCACTGACACCATTTATAGACAAAAGTTGTACAGAGCCATGACTAGTTTTGGGAGCCAAGCAAGACCTTCTGTACAGGACGACGGTAAAGAATACTCGCTCCTTTGACATCAAAAAACGGTTTCACCCAAGGTGACACGATGTCATGTTCCTTGTTTGACATCATACTTGAAGAGATTAAGGGAAACTCTTAAGCAAACACCATAGATACAATCTTTCAAACGTCTATTGACAGAACTCAGCGAGTTGTCACCGAACGCACTTACCAATCACCTGAGAAGCCATCCGAGTAGTATGGGCCTACGTCGAACATGTAAGGAGACTTTATCAGACCCTAAGCATGAATTCAATCGAAAGAGGATGAAGGCATTCTTGATCGTTTCAACTGAACAAGTTGTATAGGGACATCAATCCTTGTCTAAAAATTGCATATTAACTAGCGTGAATGTACATCATCGTTGCGACCCGCAAAGTCTTCCAATCTAACCACGACAACGCAGTAGGGAAAGACCTCGCCTTTGCTGGCGCGAGAAGGGACCTCAACCAACTTAGAGAACACAACTGAAGACAGTTAGCAAGGAACTGGGCTAACTGAAGAATCATTTTTTTTTTTTGTAAAATTCACTAGTGCTTAAGGGAAAGAATACCCTTTTCACACTTGTTGGTTGAGATCCAGATTAATCCCGAACTATAGCGTGACTTTAGTAAGTTTACTAACGCGACTTTACAATATACCAATATACAAAACGTCAACCTTTTACAATAATACATAGGGACTAGGGATAGACACTTCTAGGGATGAGCAATCTTTCGATATTACGATCCTTTTCATACATATATCCATGGTATAGACAAAAATCGAATCGAAATTTTTTTTTTATTCTCAGATCGCCTCTACTTTGTGGCCTTTAAAAAGAACTTCAAGCCAAAGAACACACCAAGTACGCATTATTTTAGCATAGATGATGATTTTGTCTACGAGAATTTCTACAATGATTTTGGACCTCTTAATATTTGTATGCTATACCGTTACTGCCAGAAACTCAATCGGAAAATGACTTCAAAATGGCATGCAAATAAGAAAATCATTCATTATACATCGATGAATCCAGCGAAGAGATTAAATGCTGCCTATCTGATTGGTTCGTATGCAGTAAGTGCAAAGTTCCTTATATTTATCAAAAGTTTCCACTTAATAATGAATATCTTTCGCACTTTGCGTCTTGTAGGTTATTTATCTTAATAGAAGTCCAGAGGAAGCATATCGGCCGCTGGTAGCCGGTGATATACCAGCTTATACACGTTTCTGTGATGCCTCCTACGGACCTAGTGGATATAAAATTTCCCTTATTGATTGTATAAATGCTGTGTACAAAGCTCTGAAAGCTGGATTTTTCAACTTTGATGACTTTGATGCCGATGAGTATGAGTATTTCGAGCGAGTGGAGAATGGTGACTTTAATTGGATTGTACCGGAGAAGTTTATAGCGTTTTGTGGTCCCCATCAGAAGTCGAAAACTCTATCGAATGGTTATCCATGCCATTCGCCTGAGACGTATTTTGAGTATTTTCGGGAAAATAATGTGACAACAGTTATTCGATTGAATGCGAAAGTGTATCATGCGTCTAGCTTTGAGAATGCAGGATTTGATCATAAGGATTTGTTCTTTATCGATGGGAGTACACCGAGTGATTTGATTTTGAAAAAGTTCCTTAACATATGTGAAACGACAAAGGGTGCTATTGCGGTACATTGCAAAGGTAAGAAAAGAAGGAATCATCTTTTAGAGAAAAGCTCTAGTACCATTATCAATATTTCCCTTCGTGTTAAGTGCGTTGCGCCTTTTATTACCAAGAATTCGCAACACTGCTGTTAGAAAAGTTTTTCGTGCAAGAAATCCGCCAAATGACCGGCAGGCAATAAAACTGTAGGTCCCTTCTATTCATGCGAAGAATATTACTTCCTAGGTCTTTGCTCACTATGAGCTATGATACGTTTCAGGTTAATATTTCTAACTCAATGCATTTCTGATTACTTTTAGCTGGACTGGGGCGGACAGGTAGTCTTATTGGTGCTTATATCATGAAACATTATAGTTTTTCAGCATTAGAAGCGATAGCATGGCTTCGATTATGTCGACCTGGTTCTGTTATTGGCCATCAACAACAGTGGATGGAAGAGTAAGTTGTATAATTTGACAATCGAACTGGAAAATAAATTGCATTTCCATTCGTTTATAGCAAACAAACCTGGCTCTGGACAGAAGGTGAACGTCATCGGAAACGTTGGAATACTGAACCTCCAAAGCATAAATATGGCATCTATTCGAAAACTTTAAATGGGAAAAACAGCAATCAATTGAACGATAATTCGGAAGTTCTCCTCACCAGAGTGAAAGGTGTCTCACAGAAAGTCGATGCCATGCACATAAACGATGATGAAAATGAAAATGGCAATGTACCCAAAAAGAAGGTGCTTACAACAACGAAAAATGAAGAAGATGACACCACCAGCGATGATGATAACAATGAAGATGAGAAATTACTACGTCGGAGCAATGATGTTGTGGATAATAATAAAATTTCCATAGAACCATTGTACACGGAGAAAAAACTCAAGAAACCCTGTAGTATTTTTGAAGCAGCTAATAAACATACAATAGCTTCCACAGTGAAGATGACACAAGCGGCGATTGACAAGAAAAATGCCCAAACTCAAGGCGACAAATTGAATCAGATTAAAGCTATGCGAAGGCAGCATAACTCAAGATCAGTCAATGTGGCTGGAACACTGTAAGTGATGACAATTCCATTGAAAGTTGAACTTTTATATTGAAGGTATCTCTTCTTTTGCAGTGACTGTGATAATCCAGCAAGACATACCCGCGCAAGATCCCAACCATTTAGAAATAACAATGGTAACATTGTCAATGTCCTAACTAGCACTTCACCATCACCCCAACTATTGAAGAGCACCATCGATTGTATAAATGTGGAGACTACATTACAGACAACGCCTGCAGGTACAACAACTACAAGTACCACGAGTTCAATAAGCAGTACAAGAACCAAAGGTCTTGCGTTCTATAGCAAGAGGTAAGTTAAGAAGGGTTTGTTCCTGGCCCAAAAGTTTGTAATGGGATTGTTTCGTTGTCGTGTTTCTATATATTTTATATATAATTTTTTTTTTTACTGTAAATTTTTATTTGATTTGCGATGCTGTAATACGTTTTCCTTTATCCATTCCAATGGTCCTGTTTCTTGTTTTTATTTTTTTTTTACTGATCCTTTTTAATAAGCGAATATTGCTGAATGAATGCATTTCCGTATTCGGAAATGCGCGATTGTTTTCATTTAAAAAAGTGTTTTATATTTGTTAACAAAGTTGGTGTAAAGATTTTATTATTTTCTATTGTTATTAATTTATAACGTAAAGTGCTTGTTTTGTTTCCAACCTACTATTTATGATTGGAATACTATCCGGGATAGTGTATGCCATTTATTTATTTTTATCATGAGATGTTTGTTATAAACTTATGCACTTGTATTTATATTGATTGCAAGTATAACAGTTTAATTTGTAAATAAATTCCAGAGATAGATTCAAATGTGTCCAGTCTCAGTGGGTTCGCTGCTTTAATACCGTTTTAGATGACCTCTATTAATTTCGCTTCTCTTGCCAGTAGCCGGTAAGTGGATCAGTTTGGTTTTGCATTTGGCGAGAAGATTACACTTAAATCGTGTGGTATGGTGTTATGTGTTGTCGACTGTGCACATTTTTCTCGTATCGTGTTGTTGCGTCAAATACATCAGCACAAGCAGACGATCTCATATGTTTTGACGCGTTGTGTGTTGTGATGCTCCATAGCATCAAAGAGCGGTGTGGTGCAAATGGAAAAACGATGGATTGCTACATAACACAACACAACACACGAAACAAGTCTTGTTCTACTCAAACAAAATGCATAGAAGCGAGAGCGTAACACACTACATGGGACAAGTGTGGTTCTGACTGTAGTCAGTCGGCCGTCCCATCTATGCTAAGTAGTTTACATTTTTTTTTAACGGACTCCCACCCTATGTAGCGCAGCCTTTTCTTCATTGCCATCTCGAATCTGAGGACAAGAATACGAAAAATTGTTTAGGAAGTCAATGTATTGTACATTGTAATTTTGTCCATTCATTCTCTTTATACAGAGACCAAATAGCTGACGTAGAATTTTTCACCCGAAAGCACTCAGAGTTTACGTTTGTTGCAAGCTGGTTGACAATTTCTTTGTCTTTGTAAACTGAAAAATGAAAGTCTTCATGAGACCTTCTTGGGACGATAATGCAAATGTCGTCGTTTTTTCCAGATGATTTTCTTCAGATGATACCTAAAGCTTTCATGTTCTGTTTTTATGGCTACGCTACTCTCCATTTGAATGTTCCTGTTGAGAATTTCTGTCTTCATAGAGCTTATCGACATTTTTATTTCCACTTTGCTTGCCTATATTTGCCATCTAGACAAATTTTTAGTCAGGATTTCATAAGGTTTTCTAGACAATGCCAATACACTGTTTATGTCACCTTCAGTGGAGGGATTACGTCGCATGTTAACAGCGTTTATACGGATGTTTTTTTTGTGTTATCTGAGTTGAGTACCGATTAACGATATCATTTTGCATTTCTTATTAATTTATTGAGGTGCTAGTCAGGGGAGGATTCAAACTACAAGTGCCTCCAGTCAGCTCGATCATTTGTTTGTTGATTTTCTTTTCACTTTTATTTAAGGTGGCGCTACAGTCCGGGGTAGACTTGGGGCTCAACCAACAAGCGTCTCCAACCAGCTCGCTTGCGCGCACTATATCGCAATCTCCCTCTACAACGCTGCTTCTTTGGGGTGAATTCGAAGACTCCCCGGATCGGAACGCTCGTTTGCATCCGATCTACATGCCCAGTTATGTATTTGGAGTCTTCTGAAAAGGTAGGGATTTCTGAACAGCCTCCTCCACTCACCCTCCATATAGACGGGACCGAAGATCACACGGAAAAGTTTTCTCTCAAAACAAACGAGAGCAAGCCCCCGTGTCATATAGCAGAACTGGGTCTTGTATATAATTTCTTTTATTGCTTGAAAAAACAACGATTTGCAAGAGTTATACTTCGTCTGAATCAATAGCAAAGCTTGGGAAGACAAAGTCTCTTACTACCTTAAAGTTATATCTGTCTAGGGTAACGTTCTATCCAAGACATCAGTGTTACGTGTTCTTTTCTGTTGATTTTATTTTTGTCTCGTTGAACGTTAAAACCATCTTTGTCGCTTCGATTCCAATACTCAGGAACACTCTACGCGTATGTGAGTAATACCACAGGCTTCTGAAAGAATATGTGCCTCTGGCGTTAGTGTTTAAGTTTTGTCCACCTAGCTAGACGGTTCGAAAACGAACAAGATCTTTAGTCAAGTGTTCGTGCAGAGGAAGCTTCCTCTGAGAATTCTATTGATTCCCCAACGAGTGTGGTTTTCAAAGTTCATAAATCGGCAGCTAGGTTTAGTGATTTTTGTACAGTTCCCTATTTTTTAATAAGAAAACTCGGTTCTTAAGTGTCTCAGCTAGAGGGCTACAAAAATCCAAAACACAATGTATGCATTAGTTTTGATTAAAATATAAAACTGTTATACTGCACTTGTACTAATTCGTTAAGCATAAAACAATTCAATCTCAATTAAAATAAAATGGTATCTTTAAAGCATTTAAACATTTTATTTTTGTAAATATACTAAACCTTCCCGTTTTTTTTTTAAGAAAGCAATACCTACCTAATAAGAACAAACCTACCAAACCTATATTAATAATTGTTTGTTTTTGTAAACTGTTCTTCCTTAATATGTATATGTATATTTTATGTACCGCATGCCAATAAATTTTTATAATCAAAAAGAAAATTTACACGGAAAAAAAATTGTTTTTGTTTTTTTTTTTGGACATCTTTCGGACATTATTACGTTTTATTTTTTTTTAGAAATAAAAAGCTCGTTTTGATTGTTATGTCGTTGTTTTCTTTATATATATAAAATGTATGTATGTAAACGCTTTTATCTCTGCTCCCTTGTGAACTGGAACCCTGCCTTGCTTGAGCGCCATGCTTGTTTATTGTTAATTTTCTAAGTAGTATCCTTGAGAATGATTATATGTTCTCATCCTCTGTTTCTCTTTCTTTTTTTTTCTCTCTCTCTATCCCCCTTGATATAATCAAAAAAAAAAAAAAAACAAACTTGCAAACCTACCAGAATGGGCCTAATGCACTTACGTAAAGCGGAAGCACAACAGAGTAATATCCCATCAACATCCTACTCTGGTACTTGTACTACCACCACTAACAGCTCCTCTCCACCTACCACCTCAACAACAACAACAACAACAACTGTTGTTTCTACAACTGCTACTACTAATAACAATACTAACAGTTCAAGTGGTGGGTTAGCAACAACTCCTGTCCAAAATTCCACCAACCAACACCATACTCACCACCATCATCATCATCATCATCATCATCACCATCAACAACAGCAGCAGCAGCAACAGCAACTGCAGCAGCACCATCATGATGTGACCGCACCAACCCTTAGTAGTTTAAATAAACAGACCAAAACCTACAACAATACCCTTATATCCTCGTCCAACAACCATCAAAACAGTGTTATGGCATCGATAACCGAGAGTAAAATTCCAATAGTTCGCGATGTGGACAGTGGTGGAGGTGGAACTGCTGGCGGAGGGGGAGGCGGAGGCGTAGGAATCACCACCATAACCAACAACAACAACAACAACAGCAGCAGCACAGTGACAACAGCAACAGCAACAGTGTTAGCGGGTCGATCTTCGTCACGTCTGGGTCATCATTTGCATCACATGACACTACGCGGCCGATCCCGGATACGCTATCGGACATCGGCACACAGCGTGGAACAACAACCGCCGCCACCTACTGTTGGTACTACTGTATTGGGTGTTGGTGCAGCTAGTGTTAGCAAATACTATCGTGACAGTTCGACCACTGCCACATGTACTTACGGCAACAATACCACCACTTCCTCATCCTCGGTATTATCTGTGTGTGCTTCTTCTGGTGGTGCTCAGGGCGCGATAGTTGATCTCAATTCGAATCCTATAAGCACAACGTCAATGGCGGCTTTGACGTCAACGACAACGGGCACAACGGGTGTAAGCAATAAATTGCTAATCGATGATAATAGTCTCTCTTCTTCCAGCAACAAATCGGTTGGCGGTGTTATCCTGGAATTGAATGCCGCCAATACAGGTGTGTCTACTCATTCTCAATATCATCATCATCACCTGCATCATCATCATCATCATCAGCCATCGGGTATTCCAGTTAACAATAACATTACGAAGCGTAATAAACGATCGTTGAGTAGCACACGGATAGAGAAGGACAAGTGCGATGAGTACAACACAAAGCTTTTGCGAAAGACTGCCAACCAAAGCGGGACTAACAGTAACAGTAACAATATTAATAACAATAACACACTTAATAACAATTTAACTACAACAACAACATCATCGTCCACGTCGGTAACGACATCCTCCTCCAATACTACGTACAAGGCTGGAACTTACTCGCATCTACACGGTGGTGTCACATCGGTGTCAGCATCCACATCACCAGCGCCAGTGGTAAAGAATTCCTCATTAGCCCGCAGGCTGATTGGGCCCGGCTCAGTGGTGGATTCTTTACTGTTGCATACTCAGGCGGCTGCGGTTAATAGTGGACGTAGTATAAATAGACTTACAGATCCACAACAGGATCCGCCACTGCGGCAGTCCCTATCACTGAAGTTACGTAAAAAGGTCAGTTATTAGGGTCTAAGCAGCAGTAGGTGGTGGAGGGTGTGTTTACTGTACTTGTTTAGTTAGATGTTATCTATTATTATTATTTGTACGTATCTGGTGAAGAGTTTCAAATGTGACTGATCGGGACAGAGACTGCATATTTTGTGTATTAAATGTTTATTTGTAGTTAAAAGTAGCTAAAAAGTCGCTTAAAAATTTAATTTCTTTGGCATTTTGAGCCTTTGAATCGGATTGTTGATGGGTTTCTTTAGCAGGGAATGTGTGGAATGTATGTCAGTTCCAATACTGTGTAGAAGTCACGTCTTGTTTAACTCTGTGGAGTGAAAGATCAACAACATCATAGTGTGTAAGTAAAAGTTTAGCTCTAAGCCAGGTGTTCACTTTTAATGGCTTCCGAGTACAGTTTCTGTTCCAATAGCAGCCTGGACAGCTGGTCGGATTTGTAAAAGATGGTGCCTTCCATACCAGGACAAGCATGCTCAAAGTTCCTACCCCTGATACCTTCACAAAGAAAATTTAGTTTCATTGTGACTCTCGATAGGAATAACCTGAGAATTTCAATTGGAATTCTCAGCGGACAACTGCAGTCTGAACAATGGAACAGCTTGCTGCCATCCACCCAGAGAAGAAGTGAAACAACTTATCTAGAAAATATAAAGGAAGGCACAATAGGATTCTGAAGAGAATCTCAAGTACCAAGGACTGTGACCAATACTCCCGATCATCTTACATAACACAACATCAGAGCTGGCGGCTTTGTTTTTTTTTTTTTTTTAGCTTCGTACTTACTTTAAGTGGCACTACAGTCCGGAGTGGATCTGGGCCTCGACCAACAAGCGTCTGCCTCCAGTTTCGCACACTAAGTTGGTTAAGGTCCCCTTCCCCTTGCGTGCGCCACCTGAGTCGCGGTTTTCCTTTACTGCGCTGTCCCTCCGGGGCAGATTCGTAGATTTTTCAGAACGGAGCGTGTCTATCCGCTCTCCATGACCCTGTCACATCAGTCGTTGGGCTTGAGTTCTATTATTGCCATATCACTCACTTTTTGTTGACCATCAAGCAGTTGTTGAAATTTGCCGTCTAGACACATCTATGACTCCCTGCATCTTAGTGACTAAACTTCCTTCGCTGTTTAGAAGAGTCTACGTACTGGGTTTGAAGCCAACTAGCTGCCAGTTACTTGCTGAGGTAAGTTAGTTTTGATTTGTAATGGTAGGTATTTGATCGAACTATTGGCGTGGGTAAAGGAAAAGCAAGATGTTTCATTTGACAGTTATTTTTCTTGCCAACATCACTAGAGCAGCAATTGGGGATCCGCTTGAGCTGGATTCGGATGCTTATCACAGATTCCATCTGAGTCTTTTATCTCAAGCTATACAAGTTGTTTGTCTATTTCTAAGTACCTTCCGACTAGTTATTCAAGATACATTGATTAAGAACGCGTTTCAATCAAAATCGACATTTGAAACCGTTCCTCACATCTCTCTAGTTTATCCAAACCCATCAATCCATTTATTTATTTCCCTTTAAGAAGTCTGTTTTCATTTTATTTAGAATGGCCTTATTAGGAATTTTACATTGATAGTAGTATTTACAAGAAAAAAAACAAAAAAGAAAAGAAAGAAAAACATAATCAAATTGAAATTTTGATTCCTGGATCTTTATTTTTTTTATTTTTATTAAATTTTATTTTTAAACTTAACACAGTAAGAATACTCCAACTAATACAAAGTTTATATTATAACATATTCAAGATTGTCGTAGTACAGTATAAAAGTGCACTTTTTACTTAAAAAAAAATTTAGTAAATAAATCGAATGAAATAGTTATTAAAATATAAATACGAAAAATAAAAAGCTGAATAAAATAGAACAACGGTTGAAATACATCTTATTGATTGTACATTTAATAACAGATACCATACATATATAGAAAAATATACATAGACATAAACAATTTATAATTTTGTTTTCTAAAAAAAAAAAAAAACAATTTCTCCCTTAGGAATGAATGCATTAAAACTTTTTATTGTACCTTTAAATATAAAACATATTTTCAAATCAAAAATAACATTTATACGTTTGGTGCGAAAAGTCAGCATTAACAAAAATAAATACTTAAGATAGCTATAATAGATGTGAGACAAAAAAAGAAAACAGACTTTTAAGTAGAATCGCTGAATGTGCTTTATATAAATGGACAATGAAAGTATTTAATATTTTATTTAACGTCAATCTTTGGCATTTCAAATTTTATTAGTGCTATACACATGGTGTGGCAAGAAAAACAGTCCAGCTCTGTTTTCGGTAGAGTGCGACTTTATATATCTTTAACCCCTTTTCCATTTGACTCCATCCACTCCGGGACTACTTTCGCATTACTCCAGAGTGGTGTCGTTAACTTTCTCCACTGGGGACTGGCTATTCTCATATTTCTCTCCTGTTGCAGGTTTACTCTTTCTTGTCAGTGAGGCTTTCATCAAGCTTCCTCTCTTTTTTTTTTGTTTTGAGTACCTTTTCTATGAATGGGTTTACTCGATTCCAGTTTTGTAGCTATGTTGTCCAGCGTTATTATGCACTTCTTTCAGTTTCGCATCTGCTGCCGTAATAAACCGTGTAGTTTGTATCGTCCGCTTGACAGCCGCCTTCATGGCGTTGAAATACCCAAGTCCGATTAGAAGCCCATTGTCGCAGTAGTTTACTTACTTATGAGGCCAGCGACCGTTGGAAGGTTTAAGCCTGAACTAATGCCTTCACGGTCACGAGCACGCTGCTTCTAATTTACTAGACCAAGGTTTTTGGCGTCCGCGATTGCCTGCTTTTTAAACAAGAGGTTCGATCTTCCTTTTCTTTGTGAACCAAGTGGTTGGGATTCGAAGCTTCTCTTAGCTGAAGCATTCTCGTCCATTCACTCGATGTGGTCCAGCCAGTAAAGTCGACGGATTTTTGCCTTCCGGACTACATCCATATCTTTATATAGCTCGTAAAGTTTGCGGCTATATCTTCTCCTCCATTCGTCCTCTTCTCAGGCAGGACCAAATATTCGACCTTACATTTTTCTTTCGAAGGATCCAAAGATATGATCCGCTGTCTTACTTATCGTCCAGCATTCAGCTCCATGTCAAGATCAGGGTTTTGAAGAGCATGATTCCTTCGAGTTAGGAGTTCAAATCCTGGATGTTTGGACAAACCGAAATAGAAGCGGTTGCCTGAGGTTATCCTTCATTGAATCTCCTTCATCCGTCTTGGAACTGCTGTTTGGGGAGCTCTTTTGCGTCCCCTGTTGCCATTTCCATTTCAAAATCTGTCTTTTTTGTCGAAATCGTACTTTCTCCCTGCCGCAAGGAGATCGATAGGAGTCACTTCTGTGATTACCGTTTGGTGCAAACTTGTAACTCATAGAGCTTTGTACCTCTATATTGCGGCCATTAAATTTCCAAATTTCTCTTGTGATAGCGCGCCAGCCCATGTGTCATAAACATACAGGAGAATGGCGAATGTAATTGTCATTAGAAATCTTCGTTTGCTGGCCAAGCAAATGGTACAACTTGATTTATGTACTATTGTACATCTCTAAGGCATATTACGGGCGGGCCTAACCTACTGAAGCACTCCGCCTTAAAGATTGGTCATTTCACTTTGTACCATCTTTCATTGATGGTTGTTAGCAGACAGAAGACAATAACATAGGAAGTGTTCTGCAGTCGCCCTGTTAACAGGCGACAAATTCATCTACTAACTCATGTCCTATTTCTGAGTTCTAGAGCCTCATGCCTATATGCCTTAACTCTTTCTAAATCTTTCCTAATAATCGTGATTCTTGCCCTGTACTTCTACTGGATTCCATTGCATTGCGTAATTAACAATGGACCTATCCCCACTTTTGTCTTTGGATAGTTGTCCTTATTGACATCTGATGCCAAAGATGCAATTAAGCCAGAAAACTCTTCACTGGCACCTGTTAACGATCGTTCTTATTTCCACTGTTCGGCAGACAGCAGGCTTTAAATTATGTAAGATAAGCGGTTGATAATGTTCGTGTATTGTGATTAAATGAACGGAATAGGCAGGCCACAACGTACATATATCCGGTGTCGTTCCGATGGTTTTAGAGAAAAAAAATTTAGCAGCGAATGAACTGATCATTGATCTATCTGAACACTCACCGCTGAACACGACTCCATGAAGCCAAGAGTACCTACTATCATCCGCAAAGGATAATCCCGAAAACGGACTGAGCTGTGGCGCCAAAATATTTGTGTTTTGAGAGGACTGCACTTTGGGGGTTACCAGCATTAATTGAGAAGGCATTAGAATTGAATAAAACTGCATCAAGAGTTATGGAAATCGGGTAAACTTATGAAATAATTCACATAAATACATAGTATAGTACACCACGTGTTCGGTTATGTTGTCCCGGACACCGTTTACAAGGTTTTCTTTTCGTCATATTGAATGCTTATTTAGTTTTCTTCTTATACATTCTCCGTACAAATGTTACGATTGCCACACCCTGTAGTCTTATTTATTCGATGTTTCTTAAACAATTGTTCAATTTAAAAAACAAAACACATCTCGATGACTTAAATGTCAATGAAATTGATGTTTCCCCAATAAAAACATTTTTTTGACGTGAATTGTAAGGTTTTCACTGATTTTAGGAAAACTAAAATAGTATCTAAACTGTAATCAAAATATTTATTTCTATTCAACTATGTTATGTGAAGAATAGTTTGTGTAGGAAAAATAAAATCATTGTTCTATTTTTTAGGCGCTGCAAACTAAATTTTAAAAAATAAATATATATGAACTAGCTTTAAGTACAAAACATCAAAACAATTTAGGAATGTTTTTGACTAATGTGATGAAATTGTATTTTTACTATCACATTCTTCTAGAACATTCCTGGATTTTGATTTCATAAAAATCTCTTTAAAAAAAATTCATACGTACATATTATCAACTCGGAAAATAAAAATAAAATCGCATTTTTCGCTCTTCATTCATTAAATTATATAAAAGTAAAAAAAAAAACAAGATTGATACTAAACATTTTTCTAAATTTTTAAAAAAAATAAAACAACAACCATAACTATCATAAACAATTACATTAAAAATGTTTACTAGTTAATATATAACAATAAAGTAAACTCATAAAAAAAAAAAAATAATACTTAGCGATGCATTTACAAATAAATAAAAAGAGTTCATTAAAAAAAAAGGCAAAAACTATTTTAGTAGTGAGCTAAAATAAAATTTAAATTTGAAAAAAAAGAGTAAGTACCTAATTTTTAAAAGAAAATAAAAAAAAACAAAAGAAACAATATTTAGTATTGAATATTAAATAAGAAAACAATTGTAACACTGTTATATTATATAAATATATTTGTTTTCTTAAGTAGAGTTAACTATTTTATTTTATTTTTCATTCATGTTGTAGAACTTGCCTTTATAATTGTACAAAAAGTTGTTTATAAAACAATTGTATATGTTTTTATTTTTATGTTTTATTTAACATCCATTCTAAAGTATGTATTTAAAAAAAAACTAATTATTTTATTCGTTTTATAATAAAAATTAAAAGTTTCTTTTAATTTATACTTAAATGATTTAATCAAAATGTTAAATTTTCTTCATTTTTTTTGTTTCTTATTGATTCGAAATAAAATATATTTCCCTAAGGATAAATTATGAAATTGTTTTAATTAAGAATTATCCTCCGCAGCACTGGACATTCTGTTTAATCTGACACTCCTCGACATCTTTGGCAGATAAATGGCAGCTAGTTCAGCTGTTCGCCTTAAGTGAACTTCACATAGGTCCACCAAAGATTTTGGCCACACTTCCATTTTAAACAAATTCAAAATCTCCTCAGGAAACATAGGCTACACCACACCCAAGCTAAATTTTAATACAAACTTCCTTGCCATCTTTCCCTCCAGGTCGTTCTGAGAGGATGAGGCACTTTTTCACGATAATTCGATCCACTTTTACACCGATGATAGATCAAAAACCAATGACGGTGTAGGTGATGGTGTTTGCTTAATCTCAGCCTCTCTTTCCGTCTTTCAAATCATTGCAGCGTGTTCTAGGCGGAAATATTGACGAAAGCTTTATCTAGGCTAAAGAAAAACGTGATATCTTCCACAGACACACGTATCTTTTCGGACAGTCAAGCAGCAATCCCAGGTCTTGGAATCATTCTCTCCAAATTCGTTAGTAGCTCTCCATTGTCGATCATCTCCTGTAGTGATGGCAGAGCAGTTCATAGGGGCATAAAGATATTCCCCGAAATTGTAAGGCAGACGAGCTCGCCAGATATGAAATAACTATACCAATGCTTTCAGAAAAAAGGCATTTTGTGTATACCGATTGCTACATGTAACATTATATTCAAGCTGGATGCTATCGAGGAAACTAACTCTATGTGGACAAGTGGTATAACATGTTTAGCGATAAAACAGATTTGCCCACAGCTGGATCTGAAACGCTCTAAAAATGGCTACGATCATTTATCAAGAAAAGGCTCTCACGTCGCGGTCGTACAGAAGATGACATCTTTCCACCCCGGTTCCACACAACTGAAGACAAATTCAATTTTCTTTAAACATTCTGAAATGTAATTTTTAGAACGCAATAATACTCCAAATGAACTCATATTTGTTTTTGGTTTTTTTTTTGTTTTTATATTATCTAAGTTAACATATTTAAATTTTAAAACAAGCGTAGAAAAAAAAAGGTTTTATCGATACCAACAACCGATCTAGAGTACCCTTTTGACGATTTGGTGTCGATTGATTGAATAACATTCCGATAATTATTATTTTCATATAAACAAATGTTAAATTCTACACAAGATCTATGATTCGTAAATAATTTGCTACATATCACTGATTTAATCAAGGTCTATCTGATTTTCCACGAAAAGATTCCCTGTGTGCACTTTGGATTCTCTTAACTTTGTATATGACTTCAGCATGTCCTCCATTGATATTGCAACCATTTCCGTGGATGTCGCTGCACTCAGTTCATCTGGTGTGTTAGATGAGTTAATTGCCTCTTCATTTGCACGCATAAATTGACGCATTCGATAGACAGACGCATTGCGACACATCTCTCGAAGATCTGATCCAGAGAAACCTTTTGTCAGTTTGGAGAGATGATGGTAATCAACACAGTCGCTAACGCTTTCCGAAGTAAGAATAAGTTTTAAAATTTGCAAACGTTGTGCATCGGTTGGCAGACCAATATGGAATTGAGCGGGCATACGACGAATAATCGCTTTGTCTAGATCTTGCGGACGATTTGTGGCACCCATGACAATGACTGTTGAGCCGGATCGGGTGCTTAAACCATCCCAGAGCATCATGAATTGCGTTTTCATCATGGCAGTCGCTTCGTGATCGTTAGAGCTGCGGCTACGGAGAAATGAATCAATTTCATCGATGAATATAATGCATGGCTGGAGTTTAATGGCCAAGGAAAAGACTGCTGAAGCGAGTTTTTGTGATTCGCCGTACCTAAAAATAAAAAATAAAAAATTATGTAGATTTATCAAATCTATATAAGTACATATGCATTTCTCTGAGAAGTAAATAAAGAGGGCAATGTCGAGCCAAAAAATCAGAGGATCTTCACATGAAGGGTAAAGATCTTTGACAGATGGCATGCAACTTAGTTCTTAGACTGTTACAGAAAGAAGTAACGTTTATTCTTTTATGGGCTCAGGTACTTTGTCTAGGCTCCAACATCACAACCCTAGTCAAAAAAGTTCAAATATACCGACTACGATGCCTTGGGCATGTAGACCAGATGTACAACAGCACTTCGGCCCGTAGTTTCCGCATAAACCCCGGAGAAACTGAGGCAAACTAGATAAAGATTAGCAGCAACTCAATCACCACCCATGAAAAGCAAAACTCAAGCTCACTAACAGTAGGTAGACACATATTCATGTTTGTTAAATTCATTAGTAACTTACCATTTATCAGTAAGAATAGCCACATCAAGATTGATAAATCTCATTCCAGCTTCCTTGGCCGTAGCCTTGGCAATCAATGTTTTTCCACATCCTGGTGGACCATGTAATAGTACTCCTTTTGGTGCTTCCCACAATTTCGACTTACTAAATAAATTCCGATGTCTAACAGGCAGAACAACTGATTCTCTCAACTCTTGTATTACGGCATCCAAGCCGGCAATATCGCCCCAACTCACTGGTATATCTTCGGGCACCACCAAATGCGATGCAATCATTAGTTCGTAATCATCAAGATTCTGTGTGTTGATCTGAAAGTCATTTCCTTCTCCTAGTCTACAAAAAAAAAGAGTTATTCTGTATCGTCAGCAATCTAAATTCTATCATGTTTACCTTCTTAATTGTTCTTCGGCGCGTACCTTAGCTTTCCTTTTGCTCTTACTGGTCGGATCCAATTGGTTCATCATCCATTTCACCGAATAAAATGTAACAACAGACGCAAGAGATACACGAAGGATTAGCTGAAGAATCTCATTACGACTCAATTGAGGGTTACCAAAATTAAAGTTGTTCATATTTTATTGGATTCAAAGAAAACCAGCAAAACAATTTGTTTTAATGGTTTTTATATGATAAAAATTTATTTGCAACTAATATTTCGCATGGTTTGAAAATATTGCAATAAAATTAAAAGGGGAATAACTAAAAATCTGCGGTTAGGTGACTGACAATATAAAAAGTGTGTTCGCTTTGTACACTGGATTTTGTGTTTCGTTTTGTTTCGTTTCATCCCAGAAAAATGCATGTTGGATTAAGGGCAGGAAGCATTCTTTTAAGCCTTTATAGATAAGTGAAATAGGTTTATTTACAGAGCACAAGAACAAGACGAAGTTCATGAAGAATTCCTTTAAAAACTCCGAAGTAGCAATGGGTGGAGTGCTCCATGTCTCTAAACGAGTCGCGAAACAACACAACATCACATTTTGTTAGGTCACAGGTCACTATAACATTGCAGGGAACTTTGCGGATGGTGAGCTAGTCAGATTATATTTTTTTTAAACATCTGATCCACACTCATGCCCTGTCAAAATTGCAACATCTTCAAGGCAACGATTTCCACAGAAACACCACCGAGGCAAAAAAAAGCTGTCAAAATGAACAAACCCAACAAACAACTGTCATGAGATGTCATAATTTTTGACGTATGCATATGCAATTCCTTTTCTTTTCTTTTTTCATCTAAATTTTTCGCTGACGATAAAACATGTGTAGTTGAATCGAATATTAAATTTCAATCTCTTAAAATAATTTTTTTCTCCAAAAGAAGCAATTCTTGCCAATTTTTTATACTAACAGAATAATTAAAATTTATTTGTAAAAAAAAAATGAACAACTTAAGTTTTGGTAATTCTCAACTAAGTCGCAGTGAGATCCTTCAATTGGTCGTTCGGGTATCACTTGCATCTGTGGTCACCTTTTATTCGATCAAATGGATGATGGACCAAATGGATCCCACCAGTAAGAACAAAAGGAAAGCTAAGGTACGCGCCGAAGAACAATTAAAAAGGTGGGAATGATAAAAACAAATAAAAACCGAATGGCTGTCATGGTAATCGATGTTATGGCACTTTCAGACTTGGTGAAGGACATGGTTTTAAGATCAACACACAGAATCTAAACGAATATGAGATGATGATTGCATCACATTTGGTGGTACCCGATGATATTCCAGTTAGCTGGAAAGATATTGCTGGTCTTGACAATGTAATTCAAGAATTGAGAGAATCTGTTGTCTTGCCAGTCAGACATAGAGACTTGTTTAATCAATCCAAGTTGTGGGAAGCCCCAAAAGGAGTTTTATTGCATGGTCCACCTGGATGTGGAAAGACTTTAATTGCAAAGGCTACAGCCAAGGAAGCCGGTATGAGGTTTATTAATCTAGATGTGGCTATGCTCACTGATAAATGGTAAGTTGTGTGGAGTTAATGAAGCGGTTATGTAATATAATTGTCAATATTGTCCTTAGAGTGGTAAGATTTTGATTTGTCGCCCAACTGCTTTGTGAACAACGATAAGAAAAGATTGGCATTCTGACTTAAATTATCAGAATTATAACAAGTTGGAGTTAAGATTTGGAAATCACGTTTTAGAATTTGTAAAAGACGGTCATTCGACAGTTCTATTGCTGCTGTCTGTGTAGAAAGCTAATTGTACCGTCATTTGGTGATGTCTGAAACAAATTTTTAAGTTCAAAGGGTGTTATTTGTTACCCAGAGCATGATTTGGGGACCCACACACAATGGAACTTACGAAGATTAAGAAAAATTAATGCTTCAACATTTTCCATGAAATCTCCTTAAGATCTCAAAAGGGAAGTATGCCTAATTCATGGTGCCTGGTCCTTTACTGGTTATTCTACTTAAAGCATAAGGCGCGTTAGCTAAGTCCCTAGTTAAAAATATCTTCAGTTACGCACTCCAAGTTTCTCGCCAGGTGAGGTCTTCTTTCACTGCGTTGTGAGTCAGGGCTCTAGTTAGTTGGTATCTAGCTTCTGTTTTCATATTTGTCGAATTAGCCTTGATGACATTAACACTCTTCTCTTTTGCAGGTACGGTGAGTCGCAAAAGCTCGCCTCAGCTGTCTTCTCCCTTGCCATCAAACTACAACCCTGCATCATCTTTATCGACGAGATTGATTCATTTCTCCGAAGTCGCAGCTCACACGATCACGAAGCTACTGCCATGATGAAAACTCAATTCATGATGCTGTGGGATGGATTAAGTACACGAGCTGGTTCAACTGTAATTGTCATGGGTGCCACAAATCGTCCACAAGATCTAGACAAAGCAATTATTCGTCGTATGCCTGCACAATTCCACATTGGACTCCCAACAGACACACAGCGTTTGCAAATTCTACAACTTATTCTTAGTTCTGAAAACATAAGCAAGTCCGTTGACTACAATCGTTTGTCGAACCTTACAAAAGGCTTCTCGGGATCTGATCTGCGGGAAATGTGTCGCAATGCCTCTGTCTACCGAATGCGTCAATTCATGCGTACAAATGAGAATGCTCTCAATGCAGCTACCACATCGCAAAACCTGCAGGCGTCTACACCCAACGAAATGCTTGCGATATCAATGGAAGACATGATGAAGTCTTATGACAAATTAAAAGAATCCAAAATGCACACGGGAAGTCTTTTCGTAGACAATTTTCGTATAGAACTTGACTAGTTGATGTCTAGGAAAATGCTTACAAAACAAGTATCAAAGATCATCTTAGAATGTAGGAATAGAAAAAGAAACGTATTCTTAGTTTTTTTTTGTAGCCCGTACAATTCGTCAATAGCACAAAAAAAAAGCTTTATTTATGGACAACCTGCAAGCTAAAGCGCAGTTGAATATTGTGAAGAGGCTTGCACCGGTGATTGTTTTTAATTTTCCCTTTACCCTTGTGGAAATCTTTACCTTGAAATCGTCTGGGGAAACGTAGAAAATATTCTTTATAATTTCTACGTTTCCCCAGTGGTTTTGTGGGTATTATTTCACTTTTGAAACACACAAATTACAAAAAATATATATACAATTGAAGAATTAGAGTTTACGTATTGAACTTTTGCTTTAAACCACAAAAATAAAGTAGTTCTAGTATTAGGTTCATCAATTGAATGGTTTAATTAGACATTAGATGGTACTTAAGCTGTTCTTATTTCTGTTTAGATATGTAAGTTTTGGAATTAGATAGGTTTTTAGAAGTATTCCGAGTTGTTGAATGGAAATAAGGTAGTTGTAGTGGTTTAATAAAAATGTTTTTCTAAGGGACTTTTATTCCCTGCACTCTAAATTAAAATCTGTTTTAATATCAATTATGCAAAAAAAAAAAGATGAGGCCCTATGCTTTACTAGAAGCCAGAAGAACTAAGAAGATGCAGTAAAAGGTGATTTTTCTTCTAAGAACTATTGAACAGGCAATGCAAGACTAACGCAAAATAATGAGAAAGAGCCTTTGTATCTAAACATTTCCTAAGCCTCCTTCGCATACGCCAACCACATTGACATAATCGGGAGAACGTAGCACGAGAGCAATAGCTTTTTCATCTGTATTGAGACGGAAGTGACGCAAAATAAATTTAGCGGTCAACGAGAACAATACAAACTATACATGCTATCAACAAAGAAAAACCAACATGAACGTCTCGGACAGAACGTTACCTAGACAGGTATAACTTTGATGTAGTTAGGGGTTTTGTTTTTCTAGGCTCTACTATTTTCTGAGACAACGACACCAGCGCTGAGATCAAACGCAAATCGCTGATTTATTGGGTTAAGAATGCAATTGATTAGCAAAGCCCTATTTCCAATAACCAAAGTGATTATACCATACCATGATCATCCTAGTCTTTCTCTATGGCATGGACTTTGCTAAGAATGGATGCATAGATGAAGAGGAGATACAACGACGAACTATATAGGCTGTAGAGCGACACCGACTTAGCCAAAATAGTGACAGTTTAATGATTGAGGTGGTGGGGTCATGTAGAGCGGATGGACATCAGTGCTATGGTCCGAAAAATCTTCGAATCTACCCGCGACTCAGGTGTCACACGCAAGTGGAAGGAGACCTCAACCAACTTGGGGTGCGTGAAGATCAAACTGGCTCAAGACGTCTATTAGTTGAGGCCTAGGTCCACCGTGGACTATAGCAACCCGAACAGCTTTCGCAAACGAATTCATAAGACAGGTAACCTTGTGCAACATATGTTCATTGGAAACGTTACGTTTGGGGGGAATCGCACGTAGAGCTACATACTGACAGGAGAGGGATCCACAAAAGCAAGTTTTTAATAGTTTCTATTTGTTCAATATCCTGTCAGCTGTCATTACACCTATTAGAACTAGTTTCTTTTTTCCCCACTGGCAGTAGCATCTTGGTTGTTTTTTTATTCAGTGTTGGCCATCATCTTGCTACGGTTTAGTTCCTAAGTGTACATAGTCTGTGCTGCAGACCTGTTTTAAAGTCATTGATCTTAATTGGGTACAGAAAATGTCCAGCCCGCAAATCATTTGGTTCAGGCGGAGCAGATTTAACATCACTTCTAGCCCTGCATATGGAGTGGAACTTCTGTGCTTCTCTTATACGCAGGCTTATCCTTGTAACTTTATGGTTGTTGAAAAGGCGTCTTATCTGTTGCATTTCACAATAAAATTTATATGTAGGTAAGTTCACGTCTGACGATCGCAATAAAGTATTGGGAATCCTACACCCGAAGTTATGTCCATTGCAAATGGTTGGCTGGGGAGGCTGATATAGATCTTTACTTAGGCCACGGTTTAGCGCGTTGTAATTCGTCTCAATTTAGTTTTGGAAACAAATTTGTGTGGGGGTTATTTCTGTGCTAGGGAAACTACGTAATGACTATTGCTGTTGTGCGAGGTCGGGAAAATCTTCCTGAGCGGCTACTCTGTATACCGATTCTAAATCATCATTCACTTTGTTGTCCACTTAGATCCCAGTACGCGTTAGACTAGTTTTGCAGTGACTGGACAGTGGCAGAGGAAGCGTTCGAGGTCCTCGTCCTCCTTGCAGTTTATTGTAAATTGCCGTGTCAGCTAGTCCCATTGTGTGCGTGCTTATTGAGCCATTGATCTCAGTTGTGCTGTTGCAATTCAACGCTGTAGAAAATATATTTGGTTTGACGATAAGGGATCTTGCCACTCTGCATGTCGTCAGGTCTATCCAGTATTTGTGATAAAGGCCAATAGTAAATAAAAGAATAATTGAATTTAGCTCTCGAATTCAAGAGCAACCACGTGAAACCGTCACATTGCATAATCCCCTTTGTGATTTGCGAATAACGTCAAGACGAGCTATCTTGACTGTGTAGCCAAAAAAATAGAAACACCAATTAAGAAATTATTTAATCAGAAATGCTGGCAACTTTCCAGTCAGTTAACGTGACGAGCCTCGCGTGTTGTTTTTTTTTATAAATAATCATTCGTAGTAACAACGCAATGATAAGCCAGAAATCGCCTTTAACCTTTGCTGCAGACTACACAAATCAATAAGATAACCATTAACGTTTCGATCGAAGGCGTGGCTCCTCAACTCTAGCAGATTATAAATGCGTAGTTCAAGGAGCGCAGACAACAGAGATAAAATAAAACAGAAAGTAATTTCCTTACGACAGTGGTGGTAGTACAATGTTACTTGTTTTAATAATAGAATAATATTAATAATTTTAATCAACAACTTGTTCTGCTTTAGCTTTTCTAAAAAACAAAAACAACTCTAACGAATGCTTACGAACAATGCTCAAGTGAATTTAATTTTGAAACTGTTGTTTTTTTATTTTTATTTATTTTTTGTAGAGAGCGCAATGGTATGGTGTTGTAGTTGCTGGGTTGTAGTATATCTCTCTTGCGGTGTCTTCTAGCTTTTTTATATTTTCTTTAAGAGTTAATGATGAAAGTAGGTATTTAATCCTTGGTCTGCATGTACTTGATCAAGTCGATGACACGGTTGGAGTAACCGAACTCGTTGTCGTACCATGAGATGAGCTTGACAAAGTTGTCGTTCAATGAGATACCGGCCTTGGCGTCAAAGATCGATGAATGGTTGTCGCTGATGAAATCAGATGAGACGACCTCCTCTTCGGTGTAATCGAGGATTCCCTTGAGTGGACCATCGGCGGCTTCCTTGACCTTCTGCTTGATTTGTTCGTAGGTGGCTGGTTTGCCCAAACGGACAGTCAAATCAACGACGGATACGTTGGCAGTTGGCACACGGAAGGCCATGCCAGTGAGTTTGCCATTCAAGGCTGGAATGACTTTGCCAACAGCCTTGGCAGCACCAGTAGAAGCTGGGATGATGTTTTGGGCAGCACCACGACCATCACGCCACAATTTGCCGGATGGACCATCAACAGTCTTTTGGGTGGCGGTAGTTGCGTGTACGGTGGTCATCAAACCTTCAATGATGTCAAAGTTATCGTTGATAACCTTGGCCAAGGGAGCCAAACAATTGGTGGTGCAACTGGCATTGGAGACAACCTTCATTGATGGATCGTAGGCATCCAAGTTGACACCGCATACAAACATTGGTGCATCAGCGGATGGGGCCGAGATGATGACCTTCTTGGCGCCACCAGAGAAATGAGTTGATGCCTTTTCAATGGTAGTGAAGACACCAGTCGATTCTACAATATATTCAGCGCCAGCGCTGGCCCATTTGATATCCTTGGGGTCGCGTTCACTGAAGACGGTAATCTTTTGGCCATTGACGACCAAGAAACCACCCTCAGCTGAGACGGTTCCCTTGAAACGACCGTGGGTCGAATCGAATTTGAACAAGTAGACCATGTATTCGACATTGATGAAGGGATCGTTGACAGCAACGACGGAGGCTCCCTTCAAGATGGCGGCACGGAGGACCAAGCGTCCAATACGTCCGAATCCGTTAATACCAATTTTCGACATGATGGCTTGTTGTTAACTAGAAAAAAATAAAAATAAAAAAAGACAAGTGTTAAAAAATATAGTAAAGCTGGGAATGAAGGTTTTGTTAACCTTCTTCTTAGTCATCGATAATATTAGTCTGTGTTAAGTAGGTTCGCATAAATAAAATACAATTAACTGAAACAACTGATTGAAAACGTTCTATAGTATTGTTCTCAAGTATTGTTTGACGCAAAACTGCTGGAAAAGATCATGGAAATTGACCGAAAGGCATTGATAACACACGTATACATACTAATATCTGTTCTCAGTTTAATGATGCTGTACACTGGCATCACATTTAAATTCGTTGACATCATTTAGTATATTTCTAATGCTAAGAACCCAGCTAGGAAACGACGATAAGCAATAGGAACGGAGACAAACATTTCCATTGATGTAAACTTTAATGTAGACCATCTCGCGAGTAGCATATAAGCATTTAAACTGAGGCCAATCGTTGACCATAGTGAAAGCACTCTTAAATCTAGTCCCATTCGAGATTTGAATACAAATATACTTAATCTCATCACAAAGAAATCCAATGAAACATTTATTTTCCTGAACTATTCATAAATAGGAAACCATGAGTCAGTTCGAGGTTACTCAAGGGTATTCATGGAATAAACATTGGTAAGGTCATGATAAAGTCAAGTCTCATGCAGCACATTATAGAAGACGCTATTGGCTAGGTATTTTGGTAAACTCAATAACTACTTGTCGCCTTAGACGGATATACATAGGTACTTACATAACTTTCAGGTTTTTGGGGACTTTGTCTGGATAGGCTCCGATTTTAACTCAGAAAACGACACCAGCGCTGAGATCTAACGCAGAAAAACTCTTACTATTTGGTGTATCTTTCGGCGAAGAACACAATTGAGTAGCAAGGTCTTCTTTTCCCAGTACTGCTGTGAGAGTAAACTTTTTCGAGTGACTAATGATCCCGTTTACATAGTGGGTGAGAGGAGGACTAGATGCATGACGATCTGTGTAAGCTATTCGGCTACATCGACATAGTCAAAAGAGTCCAGATACAACGACTTATGAATGGGACATGTAGAGCAGATGCACACAAACGCTTCTGCCTGAAAAGTGTTTAAATACACCTTGGAGTGATGGCGCAGTTGTGGAAGACTGCGACTCAGATGACGAGCTGGCTGTAGCGTCAGTAAGGCAATGAAATGGAGGTGATTCATTTGATCAACAAAAAAGTTTGTGAACATTGAATTGGCCGTATGTCGTATGTCCTTTTATTACGTGCGGCCATGTTTGAATCAATCCTTATGCGTTATGCCGTTTACGAGTAACGACAGGGTAAACAAATTTATCAGAGAAGAAGTAAAGAAGTGAGTGCCCCTTTTCTTGCTCATTCTTACTCTGTATTAACCTTGAAAGGTTTTATACCATACTTTCTTGTTCCTACATCAATGCGGAAAACCCTTGTCAAAATCATTACAGAACTTTGATTAAAATTTCGTTCGTTCGTCCATTCGTTTCCGTTTTCATTTACGAAACCTTCTTAGTGGGATTTGGTTTTTCAATCATAATAGCTAGTACTTAATGGTCAAATTTGGTTTGACTGGGTGCTGTAGAAATAGGGTAGGCACTGATTAGAGTCAATTTGGCGATGCCCAGTGTTGTAATAGTTACTACACATCAATTATGCTAATTTTACCTCTAAATGGAAGCCATTGGATACTGTGCCCCCAATCTGTATTCCGATTCTTAAATCAAATCGTTCGAAAACGGAAATCGATATCAACCCGAACTCGACTTGATAAATTTAGAGCGAGTGTTGGCCAGCAGACAAAAACAGCAAAACTATAAACAGGACAGCAGATGAATCAACGCTGAGACAAAATGCCGGAGAAGAGATAGAACCTTATCTGGGCTACTGTGACATATTTGCAGAGTTCAGGCCGATAAGAATTTCCAAATCTAAGTCAGAGTGTCTTGGAAAAGAGAGATGAGCTCTTAATGGACAAACGGCAGCGTTTTCCGAACCGGGAGACTTGCATCGTTCCAGGAGTTTCTAAAATTGGAACTAGCCCCTCCGAGTTGAGGGTTGTACTGCCGGGGTAATTGCCAATCCATAGAAAGAAAAAAACTAGTTACGAAGCAACAATAAGCCTCGGTTTTTGGTTGAGGACCATGTCCACACCCCGGATTGTAGCAATATCGTCATTTAAAATTGTCGTGACAAAAAAAAAGTTACAAATTTCAAAAATGTCACGATAGAGCAATAGACTAGCGACAATTGGAATCAGGATGAAATACGTTGGTTCTTTGAATTAATTGTGTGTATTTTAATTTCGTCCTGAAGGTCAGGGAAAATATAAAAGAAGGCACATTAATGAAAGTAAGAGGGTAGGTCTGATACCAACCCACTTTATAACGTTGTTTGTATAACTAGGTGTAGATATAAGCTTCGAAGAAAAGGAAAGAGAAAGTAAATTGAAAATCAAATACATACTCTTACTTTTCATGTATACATAGGTATAGCGAAAGCTTTTGGCGATGGTTATTGCGTTTCAACAGGATCTAAGGACAATTTTCCTAGGAAAAAACCAGCTTGGAAGAAAATAAATGAAAATCTCCACAGAAATTGTGAAAGAACATGGGTTTTGGTCACACCATTTAGGTGCAATAGTCAAATACATGGAACAACTGTTGGCACACCGAATCATAAGGAAAACAGGGGAAAAAAAGAGTCTGATATGTACATACTTTCACTTTTAGGATACATAGCAAATTACAAGTAAAAATATAAAGCTCTTGTCGCTGAATACATGATGTACACAGGGACATGGTATGTACATACTACGTCTTTTTTATTTTTAAGAGGCGTGTCTTTAATTTGAATATGTCTTCACAAGACATTTCCGTATCTAACCGAACAAAAAAATGTAAAGAAATATTTAAAAAAATCTAAATATAAACCATCTACACCCTGTTCATATGGAATTAAATGAGAAATGAAACTCTATAGTGGAAACTTTTAGTGTAGACTTTCTGCTTCGTCTTCCCCACTTCTAAGAGGAAACTGCAATGAATTGAGAGATAAAAACGAAACTAGCAAAACGCCATTGAAAATTTGCCGGTAGGTGGGTAATTTTTTTTTTTTTTTGCGAAAAATAGTAACAAATTCAATAGCAATATCCAACGATTTAAATGAAATTTCGTGAATTTCAAAAAAATAATTGTCCCTTTGGACAGCCAACTATGGGAATCGAAATAACTTTGCCTTTGTGGGAAGGTCATTAAAGGTCATTGCAATAACCGAACAAGTTATCATACAATTTTCGGCGCAATTTACTTCGTTTTCTGATAATCAAAACTCGATTACAATTTATAATTTCCGTACTTAACGGTGTTTTAGTATTTTATTGCAAAAAAAAAATAAAAAATCTGATTGCCTTGGACGACGAAAAGAATGAACTACGGTATTTGGTATGAAAGTTTAAAGTTTCAACGAGATAATAAATTTAAAACAATAGAATTCGTTGATAAACAAATGAAATGAACTAATTGAATTAAATAAATAGATTTACTACTTGTTATTATTTGCTTATGAAGTGTACTTACCAAATTCACTCAAATTTAGAATCGACAAAAAAATACACCAGTTGTTCACTCCACGACTGACAGACGACGAGTGTCAAATCAAGGGCAAATTTTTCATCTTATTTTCTAGTGAAAAGCTTTTAACGAAACCACTAGGCAAATGGAATGGGTATTCTCTTTTCTTTCGTGAAATTTTGTATTGTATCTCCCTCTGGTTGGATTGTGTTTTGTACATTTTGAATTTTGTTCCATTTTCAGTAGGGGGTAGTGAAAGTTTTACATTTTCGATGGGTAGTTGGGGATGATGCAATAGCACATTGTTGTATTTGTTAATGTTGATACAGCATAAGATGTTTCATGCTAAATTTATTGCATTTTTTTTTATTACAAAACGTTTCAATAAGGAAATCAATATTAAAACTTAAGTCAAAGAAGTTTTGTTAGTCGATGTTGGGTGTATGTAGAAACCACTTCTGTAGACGATATAACAGTAACAAAAGCATTCTTCTTGGACAATTTAAGCCACAAATTCCGTCTACTCGACCTTGACCAAGTATGTAGGTATCTGGTCGGTGGACTTTGCTGGCCTTAAGCCGCATGGATATAGACTCATTAGGTTGTTGAAAAAGGTTTTAGGTATTTACGCAACATGACAGATAAGATCTTGTACCCTGCGAAGACTCCCCTATTGTTGGCGTAGTTGAAGGAGTCCCTTTTCTAGAGAACCGGGGAAAACATTTCGCGCAAGCTTTCGTCCAACTGTATTTTATAGATCAGAAGTCATCTCCCAGTGCTTTAAGCAGCTCGAGAGCTAAGCCGTTCAGATCTAGTAACTTTGATGGGCAAATTACTGCTGATCTTGGAAAAAGCTCACGAATGCCAAATCGGTACCCACCAGCGTTTTATCGATCCCAGACATAGAAATGAGCTGAACAGAGCCATGTCTAGTTTGTAATGGACGATGGTGATGTAGAGGAGGAGAGAGGGGAGAAGTCTGAAAAAACGTTTGAGGTCATGGGACTGAGTATAAAGATTGAGGGAAAGGATGGGAAAAGGAACTTCGAGAATTCGGAAGCGGGGTGCTTGCCTTGCAGGTCAAAGGCTTAGCTCACCGGAGGGTGGATTCTTGCTCCGAAAATTCCCGAAAATCACCATAACAAGATTTGGCACCACAGAAGGAAAATGAGCACAAGTAGAAGGGACTTCAGACAACTTGGACTGCACAACTGGGGAAAGTTGGCAGGAACTCAGGTAGGTTCAGCCTCAGTTCCAATTAGCCCGGTGAGTAAGTAAATGAGTGAGAAGTTATCGCTGTTTCTTTGGGCTTAGCAAAGCCCTCTCTCGAACAATTAAAGTGACTCTATACAAGGCCTGATCAACGGAACAGAAGCATGGTCTTTGTCAAGAACTAATGGTTTGAGAAAAAAATACTCTATGTAGGTTTTGGTCCCGTCTGCATAGAGGGTGAACGGATGGGAATGGGAAATTCTCTGGCCTGGAGAATTCTCAAATCCTTCCTGAATTGATGACAGAACACACTAGAAAAAGATTGTGATTACGACTCAGTTGGCTCTGGGAAATGATAAGAAACATCAACCAAGTTGGTAGTTGAGGCCCAAGTCCACCCTGGACTGTACTCTTATCACGAGTAAGAATTCACATTGATGCCCTTAGGTTTTTTCCAGAATTCACTCGAACTTTGTGATAATTTGAATTGTACGAGGAACAAATCGTCATAAAAGGACGTGTGTACCATGTGATAGATGTGGATCATAGCATTCAAGGTTTGCTTATCCTTTTCGGAGGATACCCAAGATTTAGGAAAAAAAAAAACACGTATTTCAAAGGCACACTTTTCTTCAATTTAAAATGTGTGCCCATCTACCTATATCATTCCATTGATATTCCTTCTGAAAGAGACAAGTCGATGATGTCGTTGGTCACAACTTGAATAGAAACACCCAAAAAAGCTTTATTTGCTTCTTTCGTTGACTTTGAAAACAGAACGGGCTACGCCATAAGAAGCGAGATAGACAAATGGGTGGATGAAATGAAAGAAAAAAGATTTGAAAAACGTACGCACATTTACGAAATAATCCACATGGAAGGCGGGGGAACATCTGGGGGTATATACCGGAATTCGACCTGACAAAATAATACACAATGCCAGAGGACACTCTGACAAGGTCAAACTAATTTCATGTCAGATGATGTGGATGTACTCTGTGTGTCACCTTCTCACTTTCACTAGAAAGATGGCGACGTCACGAATCATCCATATATATTCTTCTCTGTGCTTATGTAATTGTAGACTTCTTATCGAAATTTTTTTTGCAAAGTGGTCAACTTACCAACTCAGCTGTCATTGAATTGACTAGACACTTTGGTTTCGATATCGAATTTTAATTGGAAATGCATTTGCTGACTTAGGGGATTGATTTGAAATTTAAAATTTTTTAATTGGTTTGAAATGATTGTTTATGGTGGGAACAATGTAACCTTTTTAGGACCTGGGGAGGGGGCGGGATATTTGGAATCATATGGATTCTCGATTGAGGTCCACGACCCAGGCCAACAACAACAAGAAACAAGAAAACGAAAGAAGCGGAGAGACCTCCGTTGTGTGGAATTTAATGAAATGGGAGTATGTACCAAAAAACCCTTAGTGACTACCGACAGGAAGGCCCTGAATTACCTACATACACGTAGTTTTTTTTTTGTTTTTTGTTTTTTATCAAATTCAATTTAATTAGGTATGTACTTACGTTAGAATTTAATAAATTTAATAATAATTATAAACGTACCTTTGGTTTGCGTGATAATAAAGAATTGTTCGCATCCAGTTGTTAGAAGCAAATCTAGTTAGTGTTAATGACCCGGAGACACCGTTGATCCTGGACACTTTGATTTCAGTTCTTGTATTCACGATCATTCGATGTTGTCAATGGAGGATCGGTTTTATTTGTCACCTTGAACCTGGGGTTCGGATTGAAAGATTATCCTGCTATCTATTTGTTCGATTTGTTTGAGCCAATGGCTTATTGGACAATTTACATGTACCCTCCTGAAAAGTCCGTTGCGTGATTTTTAGCGTTAGCCGGTACAATTTTGACGGGATCTAAAATGCACCGCTCGTTGTTGTTTAAGAGCTCAAGACCATCATATCTATCTTAAAAGTCGATTAAGACTAGTGTGTCTTCCCCTTGAAATTCGTTGGTCTTTTCCAGAATTTACCTTAATGTGAATATGGTGGTCTATAGTCGACATTGGCAGGTGCCGATAAGAGTGCTGTATAAAGGCTTAGGTAAGACGTTCATGCAATACAGTGATTGAGAGGTTATACGCGTCATTTAGCGGCCATATGCCTCGGTACCTAGTTGTTGCAAGACATTAGATTGCTTTTCTTGTGGATAGATTATATAAAACTGAAATTCCAGATTTTGGGAGACAGCCTTTTAGTATACCAGGAGGGAGAATAGCTTGCCTATAAGCTCTTCGGGTTAAACATTTTTTATTTTTATTCTTTTTCAGAAGTACTGCCACTGATTACATATTCTAGTAAGGACTCTGAGGTTTTTCCTATTGAGGTTTGAAGAACTTGCTTTTCCTTGTGAACTCATTGAATTTAGACGCATGGCTTTTGATATAAGTTTTGCTTACTCGGCAGAAGGGTTCAGGGCCAATAAATGGTGTGGGTTAGGTTAGGTTACATTTAGGCCAGAACAAGGCCCATTGTTTCCTTAGAAGAACAAGAAACAGTAAAAGTTCTGGATAACTGTAGTGGTGTAAACCCTATCCTGGGCACACGAAATGTAGAACCAATTAGACCTATAAATAAACGATGTACATACATAAGTGCGTCAACTTTTGCTAATGGGTCAGCTTCTTCGTTTCCACCAAATTTGATATGGGCTAGATTTCGCCTTGCTACTTTGCAGAGTAACTTACCTATATGGCTTTCTAGAACTAGTTTGGATTTCGTAACAAGCAAGTTAAGCCTTTATAGAACTGGCTGTTTAAGTAAGAAGTTTCAATTTCACTTGTTTAGCCAAATAGAATTACCGATGGTCTCCCATTTCGAAGATACTGTGTTCCAACGAAAATCAGCTGTTTATTGTTTCTTTTCTTTTTAAACAAACATCGGATGTTCTGTTGGGGAAGCTCTTCAAACTCCTTGAACTTAGGGACAGGGTGCGTCTTCTTGTTTGTAGGAAGAATTAGTTTTTTCTTGCTCTCTTCGTGGTTTCATAATACTTCGGCACTTCTCTCTTTGTAGGCTGTGCAAACGTTAAGTGGCGCAGTCGAACCTAAACCTTAACCAAGAAGCTTCACCAATTTTTTGAAATGACCACGAATATCTTCAGCCGCATTCGATAGAGGCCATGTTTCAGTGCCCTAGAGTAGGGCTAGGATGATAAGAATCCCCTTATTTGTTCTTCAGCCGCATTCGATAGAGGCCATGCATAGAGTAGGGCTTATCTGGGATAGGGCTTAACTGCTCAACTGCTTTCTCAGCCCTGCGAAACCTTGATTGGGAGAAGCTGTTCTTATGCTAAGATGGCGCTATCTGAAAGCAAAGCTAGAGTAGACAAAGTCCTCAACTAGATATAGTTGTCGACTATGGTCTTCTGTCCAATTCGTCAGCTTTGGGTGTCATTACATATTGACAGCTAATTGATGGTTTTTTCATGGTTCACCGCTTAACCCCCTTTGTGGCCTCTCCTAACTCAATACCCAGTGCTAGCTGCCTGAATTCTACTTATGATGTCAATATCATCGGCGTATGCAAATTGTTGCATAGACTTTTGAAAGATTGTGTTCCAGTTACTTTGTCTTAACAGTTTTCTGAGTTCACTTTGACCGATTCTAGTTAGTGGCTCAGCCTTTCTGATTCTTTGTAGACTCAACATTTTTAAAGCTTAAAACGTCGAATACTAATGAAATTCTCATTTTTCTTTTTACTTTCATTTCAAGAACCATAATGCATCCAAGCACCTTCTCCTACAGGCCTCTTCCGAGTCCAATCAAGCGTATTACAAGAACCCAAACAGAGAACTTTAAATACAAGCAACACAATCAGAATATTTCTAATAAAATTGGAATTTTCCTTCAAGATCGAAAGTTCTGTGATGTGGTGCTGATCGCTGGATTGGATGGTGTTCGAGTTCACACACATCGGATGATTCTTGCCACAGCGAGTGATTACTTCTTCGCGATGTTTCAAGGCTGGTTTAGTGAGGCTAATGCCAAAGAAGTCGTTCTTCAAGAAATCGATGGAGTGACACTGAAAACGCTTGTAAACTTTATGTACACTGGCGAGATGGAAATTCGGAACGATACTGTGGAGAATTTGTTAACAGCATCAAACATCTTTCAAATGGAGCCAGTTGTCGAACAGTGCTGTAATTTTATAATGAGACGATTAGAAGCTTACAATTGCCTGGGAGTCACTTTATACGCTGAACACTATAGTCACAAGGCACTCTATGACGCCGCCTACGCTTTGGCTTGTGGTTGTTTTACGGAGCTCTACGCTGTAGAAGAGTTCTATATGATGAATGTAGACCAGCTGATCAAGTTCACATCTGCTAATGATCTGTGTGTTATCTCCGAAGAAGATGTTTTCCGATGTATTACGAAATGGGTTAATTATGACAAAGAAAACCGAGATGAGTTTATCTACAAAATCCTAACCTATGTACGTTTCCCATTGTTACCGGTGAGCTTTATTGAGAAGGAGATAGCAAACTTCTGTAGTAAATCCGATGAGTGCAAAGAATTGATCGCACGGGCGCTCAGGGACCGCGAACAGCCCTTTCCATTAGTCCTTAGAACTACAAAAAAGAGAATACTGTACATAAGTGTCTGGTTTTCAGAACATCGCATCTTAAGTTCTGAGGTGTACAGTCCTATTTTGAAGAGGTGGCTATATCAGGAGTGGTCAGGGAAGCTCAGCAATCGATCGGCTTTCAGTGCAACAGTTGTAGGTGACTTGCTGATCATAGCTGGAGGTAAATTGCAAAACTTTTCTCCAACAGACATTGTTGAGTTGCTAAATCTAAAGACGCTTGAATGGACCGAACTGATTCCAATGCACACACAACGTCTTGCATTCGGAATGGCTGAACTGAATGGAAAGGTATATGCCGTGGGTGGGCGCAATAATAATGGAGGCCTGCGATCGGTAGAACGATATGATCTTATCAAACGACAGTGGGAAGATGTTGCTCCAACGTGGGAGAAACATTGTGAGAACGGTGTCGTTGCGTTGGACGGTCTTTTATATGTTATTGGCGGATCATACAGCTTTGAGTGCTACAATCCACGAACGAATGTTTGGACACGAAAGGCAACGTTGAAGGATGCATCGGCGCCCTCCAGTGCTGCGGTAGTAAATGGAAAGCTGTATGCTGTATGTTTATCTGGAAACATGGTGGAACGATACGATCCACGCAGTAATTCTTGGGAATCGGTTTCCGAATTGGGTGTACAGGCTGAAGGCGTACAATGTTGTGGCATTGGTGATTGTCTGATTGTCAATTGTGGAAGTTATCTGGTAAGGGAATTCAATACGGTTACCAAAGAGTGGAGGAATATGCCTCCGTTCGAGAGACTTTACGGAAAAGGTATTTTACTCACCATTTGAGTTTTGTTAAAGTAAAGTGCATGTATCTAGAGAAGTCGTAAAAGTTTTTTTTTTGCTTATTATGAATAAATATTTTTTGTATACATCAGTGATCAAATAAAATGTTTTTGAAGTACAGTCTTTGAAGGGTCTTGACAGATTGGAAGAGCTGAGTGATGGGACGTTTATGCGTAAGTTTTGTTGTCTGATTGTGGATTGGTCGGAATGAAGCAGCACGGTTCTTCTACAGATGGGTTTACCTTGGATTTCACAAAAAATAAGTGGCACAGCATTAAATAGCATGATCCTGCTTATGATGTGTGGAGAAACGGCATGAGAGTTATTCCCACAACACATCAGTTGTTTCTCTGATTTATGGTTGCGAGAACCTGGGACTTGTTTCTCTATGAGCTGTCGCCCCAAATATTTGTATTTGCATGTATATACACTCAATCTAATGGATTTCAATCGATGTAGCTATCGACGTGATTTGATTGAAAGGCTGACGCATTCCTTGTCAATTTATAAGACTTCTTGTTTCCGTTGTTTATGAGCCAAAGGTAAGCCATCAGATCCGGCAGCTTTTTGATAGCTACGCCGACCTCATCTATACTGGGAGAAGGGATTACGTCTTCATTGATTGGAGGTGCACGCTCTCCTTACTATAACTCTGTCAACATTATGCAACGGTTGAAGTGCTGCTTAAACATATCTATGTACAACTCTCTGTGCATCGGCAACTAGATTCTCTTCACTATTCTGAAGAGCCAGCTGCTAGTTGCTTGACTTTCCTGTAGAACCAACGAGTATTGCTTTCACGTGACTCTTCGATTTCTTCGAGCTCAGCGTACGCCTTCTTCTTTCTACGTAGGATTTTATTCTCCTCTCTTCTTCTGGCTCAATACTTTTCCCACGCTCTTCTTGTTTTACGCTATAGCACCATAATATGTGCATCTTTTGTTACTGCTTTTTGATATTTATAAACACTATCATACCATAGACATAGGTGAAATCGGCTACCTCTTTGATGATGTTGCGATACTGGGTACACTTTGGAACATGAGTGCATAGCGGAGAGCTTCTCACTCTGTTGCTTTTTGTAGTCTTTGGCTACTCCGTGTGCTTGGACCGTTTGTGTCTGCTCCGCTGCCTTACTGATCGTCCAGCATTCAGCTCCATAAGGCAAGAATGACAAGATCAGAATTTTGTAGAGCATGATTTTGGACTTTCGAATAAGGAGTTGGTCCCTAGCTGTTTAGACAAGCCAAAGTAGCAGCGGTTGCCTAAGGTTATTCTTTGTCGAATTTTCATCAGGGTGTCATTTTTGGAGGTTATTTTTTCCCCAAAAATAACCTTTCGCATTATCTGCTCCAACACAAGATTAAAGAAATTAAACGTTAGCGCGTCTCCTTGCCGAAACCCGGTGTATGTTTGAAATAAGGTTTAGATTAAGAATTGTGTTTTTATTTCCATACAACAGGATAAGGATGACTTTGCTTTCCGAGAGCAAATCTTTTCTCCAATGAGCCCGTCTAATGCTCTTTAGAATTGGACAGAGTCCGATAAAGTGAATTACAACTTCTTTCGAGCGCATGTTAAATACTCGTAGAGTGCAATCTGTGTTCTCCACCACTCTATGCGGCATAAAATTTAGATGCAGCAGTTTACGTCTGGCCTTGAAAATCATTGCAATTTAATCCAAGCCGGTATGGTCGTGAAAGTAGTTTTTTATTTGAAGGTCATGGTCTAGCACTCGATATGTGATCTTAGCTTCACTTTGCTTTGCTGCGCTTTCACTCTAAAAGCAACACACGTATCAGTAGCTATTGCAGCGTACTTTTCCAAACTTCTGCATTATAATCTGGTAGAGGGACCAGCTGGTTGCTGAATCTGGACCATTCATTGAAAAATTGTGACTTTTGGTGTACTAGGTGTTTTGCTACAATTAATAGGAGGCGGTTACTGAGCAGCGCCACCACTTTCAAGCTATAGAGAAAATGCAGTCTCAGCGTGGATTTGTACAAAGGAGGCAGTCCAGTTTCTAAGTGTAACATGTAAGGTAGGTAGGTAAAAGTGGCTGAAACTGGTAAGCCTGCCAGAGACACAAGTAGCGCGGATGCGCCATTTTGATACCACAACTCACGTGACCTGGGTGTTGATGGACGTAGCTAAGAGTGAAGTTTTTCTTTTTCAGATCTATCCTGTGGAGTTAAGAAAATTAATAATGTTGCAGAATTTGATGTTAGAAATCTCAGATAGTTCCTTGGAAAAGGGGTTTTCCGAGAGTGCGCTGCCTGGCTCTGGCAAGTGCCGAGCAGTCACAGAGAAAGTGGAACAGCGTTTCCTTTTCTTGTGAATTGTCGCAACTATGGTAGTGGGGGTTGAACGGGATGCCTAACTTGGCAGCGTGTGAACCGATTGGCCAGTGGCCCGTGCTAATTGCCGAGATTCTAGCTGTCTCGGTGCGGTTTCTATTGACTAGGTCTTTCGTTCTGTTTTTATCGTAGGTGGGTCAAATCTGTCTAGATATGGCACAAGTTGCAAGACTTTTCCACCTAGAGTTGACAATGGAGAGAAAGTTTTGGAAAACTTTGCCCCTGATGAGTCCCATTGGTGAGCAGAGTGACTCCGCAAGGGAGACATCCAGGGAAGAACCGCATCTGGCTAACGCGTTGGCTCTCTCGTAACCCTCTATGTTACTATGGCCGGCAACAAAGCCGTTATAATTTTCTTACACTGTTCTACTAATTTAGAGGACGAAGTAAGTAAGTGGAGCGCTTTGATGGCAGCCTGACTGTCAATAAAGATTCCTTTGTTGTTTGAGGTAGTAGGACTGAGGCTAAATATCTTGCAGGCTTCTCTGATCGCTAGTACCCCCGCCTGGAAGATACTTGGAGAGTCTGGGAGGCGGTACGATTTGGACATGTAGCTCGGCGTGTTTTCCGGCAAATGAAACACTTTCTTTAGCAAATATCTGAGCAGTTTCTCCACCTATTCATGTTGCGCGACACCCCAATAATTCGGGAGAATTAAAAAGAACAATACATTTCCTTTTTTTGTTACTAAAATATATAATTTTTTTATTACTCTGGAAAACAATTGTCACTTGCTTACATTTAATTGCGATTAAAATTATTATTATCTTTCTACTACACTTACTACAAATATTTTTCTTTTTATTTCTTATATTATAAATCTATTGATATCTTTAATAAAATTTGTTATTAACTGTCAAAAATGTGTTGCAGTTTTTTTTTTTTTAGACAAAACCAAAAAGCTTCATTGTATAGAGAGTTTCTAAATAGATTTACTTTTTAACAATAACACTAACAAATTGTTTTATTTTTTGTTTTGTCTTTCTTTAAACATTTATATATTTTATTATTTTTTTTTAAATACAGCATTGTGAACAATTTTGCATGCATACAAAATACAATAAAATTTTATAATTTCTACTATTTTGTGTTATGGTTTTTTATAACTTACAAATTAACAAATTTATTTTTCTTCTTAACATACAAATTCTCTCAACTTGCTTTCAACTATATAATGTAAGTATATTTATTCTAAATAATAATTAATAATATGTAATAATAAAAAAAAAAAAAATGCATTATTTTGTCTTGAGTTTTTGTTTTATAAAATTATTAAGAAAAACTTGTAGAAAATTGACATTTATAAGAGCATAGTCCATTTTGTTTTGTGATTTTTTTGATTTTGAAATTTGTGTGTTTTGTATTGCATAAAAGAAAGATATATCCATTACAATACAGTAGAATCTTGAAGATAATGAAGTTTTACTATTGGTGGCAGCATATACAAATGCTTGTATATATAGAGATGTACATTATGTTGACCATTTCCAGACAATTGTCGAGAGGGGCATTACAAAATTCCAAAAGTGTATTTGTATTGAAAATCGAATTTCTGAAAGTAGGCGGTTTAAGTTCATTTTTTTCTTTCAAGATTCTACTGATGATCCTAAACTAAGAGAGCTTAACATAAAGTAGGTGAGTAAAAAAAAAAAAAAAACGAACAACTATTTGTTGAATAAATTAAAATTAACTGTGAACAGAGCAAAAGAACCGAGAAAGCTTTAAACATAAGTTTTTTTTAGACCAAAGATTGTTTTGTTAAAAGATGAGTGATTGTTGTTGCATTAGTAATGCTTGCTACTATCTTGTTTTATTATTATTGTAACCGTCACGATGTAGAAAAAGGTAGTTTCTTTAACGGCTTGTAAGACCTTGAACAACGTTTGGCAGAGGTGCATCAAAGTGAGCGGGTACGGTACCCAAAGCATCAGAACTTGTGCGTTCTATGTCGCAGTTCTGAAATTGACAAGCAATTTAAATTTTTAATTTTTTTAAAATAAGTTGTTTCTAGTTACCTTAGGCTTGACACGATATGTGTCAACACATTCCACTTGAAGAGGAATTTTCTCGACTTCAAAGTTAAAACCATTGGTGCGGACGACAAGCAGTGTGTGTAGCGGAACATTGATATATGGAACTTGATCTGGAAAGAGAAAACAATAATTGAATAAGTTAAGGTGTTTGTTTATGTCTAGCAGGTGTTCAGGATTAAGATAGGGCAACGTTCTTGAAAGAAATGTGAACAACTCATACATTAACACCAGAGGCGCAGACTATTTTTGAAAAGTTCGTGCAATTACTTGGATACACTGATGATGTCAGTAGCGCGAGATGGGCTAAACAGTCAATGAGGCCAAAACAAAGTACATAGATGCTGTCAACAAAAAAGGGCACGCAATACAGACATCTTGTCGGATCCTAGGCGGATATAACTTCAAGGTAGCTAGGGACTGTGATTACTTAAGCTCCACCATTGACTCAGATAACGACACCAGTGCTGAGAATAAACGCAGAAGGAATTGTGTAGCAAAGTCAACTAAAGTGACTCGCAGTCCTGCTTTATGGTGTAGAGGCATGGCTTTTGTCAATAATGGATGAGGTAACGTACAAAGAGCCTATCTTCCTGAATTCAGCACAGGTGTCTAAGCTGTCCCACCTAGCATTGATCTTTGATAGAAAGTGTAAGGAAATGTTACTCTTCACAGCACGATTGCAACCAGATTCGTAGATATCATAAGGAAATCAAGCAACTGCCGGCTTGGTTTGAAGCCGGTGTGTCCTCTTTGTCCTTATCATCAATTTCCAGGTGATGTTTTTGAGGGGCACATCCTACGTGCATGCCTATCATATGCACGCGCATTCATGTCCAATAAGCAAGTTAAAATAGTCCAATAAAGATCAAAGACCGTTTCCCTCATTTGCCTCCACGTGGTGATATATTCAAATATATTTTTGCATCATATCTCACATGCAGCGATTCGTTTATCATCAGCGATGCATGTGCTCCACAAATAGAATCCACCGCTTTCCTTCTTTGTGCAGGGTGATTAAGTGCAACGCAAACAAAAAAGTGCACATGGTGCATTAAGTAAAATCTATTTCCAACGCATTTGCTCTCAGTGAGTTATGTCTTTCCATAAATACGATTCAAGTTGGTCCAATTCATCGTTTTATCTTTTACTGCAGAGCATCTTCGTTTCAGGATAAAGGGACTTAAGAATACGTGCAAAGATCAAAACAACTACAGCTTACCTGGCTTGGTGCCATTAAAATAAGCCATGACGCATCTCAAAACAGCCTGATGGGATACAACCAAAACTTGAGTTTTGGTAAGTAGTCCCTGAATGACACTATCGACACGTTGTAACAAATCCAAATAAGATTCTCCATGAGGATAACGATATTTAAATTTATCCTGGTCACGCCAAGCGAATTCTTGTGGGAATTGCTCTTGAATCTCTTCATAAGTTAGTCCCTCACATATTCCCTAATGAATATAGAAAACATTTATTAGATTACAACAATAACTAAACAAAGTTTATAACTCACAGCATTAATTTCATTCAAATCATTGACGGCAGCTCTAGCTCCAGGTATATCCCGAGCAGTGTGAATAGTTCGTTGAAACTCTGATGTCCAAATCTAAAGTATTTCTTATGTAAGTTATGCTTTGATTAGTTTTGTGTGAAATTTTACCAATTGTGGACCGGGTAGGGTCAATTGATTCTCCTTGAACAAACGCGTCAAACGTTCAGCATATTTCCAACCGCGTGGTGATAAGTCAGCATCACCACCAATCCTTCCAACAACATTATAGTCCGATTCTCCATGCTAGACAGAAGAGATTTTGTAAAACTATCGGATCACATAAGTTGGTCCACTATAACTTACTCTACTAAAGTAGAAAAGTTGTTCCCTGATCACCGGATGTGAGAGTACACCCAAAATAGATGTTTGCAAGGCTCCTTGTACACCTCGTGCAATCACTGAATGCAGGAAAGGATTCTCTGAATTGTTAACAGTGATCAATGGGCTTTCGTGTGGGAGGCATTTTTCAAATTTCGATGAACATTCTCGCAACTGTATTGGATGAAAGGGTGATAAAATTATTTCAATCGTGATGGGAGAACTGTGTCAAGGACTTACCTTTTCAGTGAATAGTTTCTTCCAGTCTGTGTTGCCGGTAGTTGTTCTTTCGAAATAACGAACCATTTCCTTGATATTCGATTCGAGACTCTTTTCGTCGCAATCGATTTCAACGATTAAATGATGATAAATGCGTTCGGTACAAAAGGTGGAAATTAATTGACGAGACTGACGGCTCAAGTGCATGCCATCGATAATCTGTAAATTAATATTTTAGAATTGAAGGATTAATTGGAAAATAATGGATTTTAGGGTTACTTACTGCAACATTATTGCCGTCGAGGAACCAGTTTGAGATCTCATTTAAGGTTTCTGAGGTAGCGTTTTGGTCCACTGGGAAAACTGAAAGAAAAATACGAAAGAATGACATTAAAGATCTGGTCTAAGTGGACAAAAGTGTGCTTATTTTGTGAACAAGTTAAATGGGGACGTAGGGAGTCTCTGGAAATAGATTTGTTTATGTGAATTCAGCTTACAATGCCTGTTTGTCTTGTGTTAATTTCTGCAACACGTTTTAACTTTTTTTCAGCTCACACCTTAAAACCTGGATTCCTCTTGGAGTTGTGTTATGCTTCCCGCAGAAAAAAGTAGAAATGCCTCAAAGCATTCGATCTTGGTGGCAGTCAAGGACTGTTTTTTGTGAATTCACAGGTCCAGGGTCATGTAATCGAGCGATTGTTTCGCCCTTTGCGTGGCATGTAATGCTCTCTTGACCACGGACCAAAAACAATCGTTAATCATTGCCTGTAACCTCCTCCCTTTACCAAAGCTTATCAGTCAACAATTAGCCTCGTCGCTGAAGATGATTTTTAACCGAAATTAGCACCAACTTTGAGCTGCTCTAAAGCGCAGGCAACGAACCTACAACGCCGTAACAACCCGTTTGACTTAAGCAACATTATTAACTGGATCTTATACTGGTGGAGGCCTAGACCTGTGTAGAATTCGTGTAGAATTTAGCCTGTGAAAACCAAACCCTTTGCTTGCTGATTTTTTTTTAAAGTACTCGAGTAGGACCCACACCGGTCCTCGCAAAACTTATTCACATCCAACATTCAAAGACAGAACTACAACCCTTAACCAAGGCTACATCGAAAACAATCATCCCTGTCACTTTGTGTTTATTTACAAAACTGCATGACCCCACCATTGAAACACAATTCGATTGACTTCTCGTGATTGACACACAACACGCCGCTATCTATTATTGAGGAAATCACTTTCCAAAAATACATCTTTTGATTTGGTATAGATAACTTGTATTTTTATCTACTTCTCATCGGTTTCCTAAATTAAGTTCTACAAAAGTGCCATCAGCCCAGACCCATCCTAAGAAATTACATATAATCACGAACACGCAAATAACACTCGATGTGACGTTTTTAGAAATTCTAGGTACGTATACGGGGGTTAAATGACAGACGATGTAAACACGAGAATCCACTCGTACTCCGGTAAAGGTCAAACGAAAGTTTCACATCAATAAATGTCTAATTTATGGGCTCGTGAGTGTTTTATTTTTAAACACTATACTTGGCAATGTGGGGAGGGAAGAAAAGTTTAAAGGGCAGCCAAGTGGAGTAAGCGGAAGAAAAAAAACTTTACGAAGGGGACACCCGGGTTTGAACCGGGGACCTCTCGATCTGCAGTCGAATGCTCTACCACTGAGCTATATCCCCTTGCATTTTAACTTGTGTCAAGAATACCACTTGACTTTCATGGAATGCACCTTACTTCTGAATGACATTTCGAGCAGCGCTCTGCAGCAAATTTCCTTAAAAGATATACAACTCGGTACATACAGGCATTTCCAATGCTCTTCATGAGATTCACGAGAGTAGGATGTTTAGGTGATCTGGCCATCCTTCTCGATCCACCTACACTGACTCCATTTTATCAGGAAGAATTCTCTGACTGGTCTAGGAGAGATAAACTTAGGATTTGACTCAACCATCTCATGGTATGGCAATCATGGCACATCCTCAAAACCATCGATGTATAGATCGTTTCATTGGGAAAATTAGCGTTTGATGTTTCTTACTCGAAGTTATCACATTTTGCTAGGTTGTAACCATGGTCTTGTTAGCACAATGGATTAATGAAGATCTAAGTGAGGCGGGCGCTTAACATCAAGCCGCCACCCCCCCCATATCCGATAACTTAGCTTGACCTTCTCTATAACAGATCGACCAAGCAAGCTCACTCAACTTATGCTTATAACACTCATCCACAACAGGAACTTAAGCCATCAGACAGTTCGTCAGCTTGGGTTCTGGAGAACTGAGGGGATGAATTCTTGACAGATTTATACATCTTTGACGAATCATTGTTTGTAACAGTTTTTTTTTTTAGGCAGGCGGACTGATTGAGATGTACCGCACCATGCTAACCCCCAGTTATTGTGGCCTCAGCAGTGAGGATCTTGACATGGTTTTAGCAGGACGTCATAGAAAATTGTGTCAAAAGATTACAGGGGGATCCGTATGGAAGGCTACTAGCTGAACTGTTGCGGGCAAGACTGGTTCTAGTGATGTGCAATATAAACCCGCAGGGACTATCCACGGTGGGAAAACCCGTAAGTGGAAGTTAGAAAGAAAGAGTTTTCAGCGAAGAAAGTAAGATCCTCGGAGGATATGAAACAATTCATAAGAAGAGACCCTTCTTGCAGAATAGCTAGGTCTTTTGCAAAGAATACATACCAATCGACGGGCTGTACAGCGACATAAACTTACCTAATAGAATGGAGATCCAACGTCTGAGGTGGCTGGGAATTGTAGAGCGGATGGACACCAATGCTCCGGTCCGAAAAATCTTCGAATCCACCCTCGAGGGACAGCGCAGTAGAGGAAGACCGCGGCTTAGGTGGCGCACGCATGTGGAAGGAGACCAATTTAGCGTGCGAAACAATATTCGGAATAGAATCCTGGTTTGGCTGCTCCCACATACGAAAAAGTTCAATTGAATCGCGGTATCGGTATAGTCGGCTGCAAAGATCGTGTGAGAGAGAAATCCACATTTAAAGTAGTTCCCTCGGAAGGGCCTTTTTTAAATCTCCTGAAGTACACATACCTATAAAAATCAATGTTAACAAGGTAGAGTCACCTCCAACACTTGGAGTCGGCTTCTTGCTGTGGGACAGAGGAGCGGAGATGCAGATGCAGATAACAGACGATACATAGGTTAGGTTAAGTAGGAGTGGCAGGCTGCAGGTGCAACCTCACTTAGACTTGATAAGGTCCAGCCGCAGAACCAGCCGGAGCTTACTATTAAGCGCTGGAGGTTACCTCTGTTGATGTCAGTCAGTTCACTTAGGTTGTGAAAGAAGCTGGCTCCTATGTATGCTCTTCTTCGAGCTGAGAGGGCAAGACATGTACATAGAAGGTGGAGAATCGTCTCCTCCTCCTCCTCGTACATGCAGCTTTTGCAGAAGTCATTGTAAAAGAGGGGACGATACATAAATAAGGTACAAATATTTCCTTAGAAGCATCAACGCTGCTTAAATGGATCTTATTGTTGGTCTAGGTAAAGTAGGGTTTAGGAAATGGGTGCCCTTGCTGACGGGTCACTTAAACCACAGATTTGGTCATCAGCTAGCGGTTGACCAGCCAGATAAGTAGGAATCTTAGAAGGACAGTCACACAGTAGGTGTCGCATTGATTCTGTTTATTTCTCATTCCAACATGTAAGCTTCTGTAGTAGTCGTTGTATGGAAGACCTAGCCATGCTGTACGGTTGCCTACCAATCGGTTTCCAGTCAGGATACCCCAAGCTTTGTTAGACTAATAATAGATCTCTTTTGATCAAAGACTGGCCATAACGATTGGTCCTGTGTAGAATTCATACCCGATCCGCTTTTTCTTTTCTGGAGGCGTTCATGTGTCCCGACACCCAGTATGGGGCCACCTTGTCTATAGTTGATATTTCATTCAGTTTTGGTTTACATAGGGTTCGTATTTCGGAACTCACAAAAGACACCAGCTTTACACGATCAATTCATCGTCATTACAAGCCCTACCCCTATTCTATTTTTCTCTGCTGGGAATTCAATAGACGATATCCGATTGCATTCTGAGAGTGGGATGATACAGCCCGTTTCCTCTTGGAGTTACTCTTAAGGCTAAAGACCGGGTCCCCTGAGTCTTAACACAGCCGAGAATAGATCTAATGAAGGAAGATTCAGTATAGTTTCCAGAGCTGTCGTTGGTGTTGATCTCATCGATGACTGTCAATCACAAAGCAACCAACAACCTTACACTTTTGTCAATGTCAATGGTAACACTTTCAAAATGCACAACTTCAAAGTGAAAATGAAAAGAACAAAAACTAAGAATGTTCAAATTCTTAAGTAAGAATATTGGCAATGAAAATTAATGTGGGGGATATAGCTCAGTGGTAGAGCATTCGACTGCAGATCGAGAGGTCCCCGGTTCAAACCCGGGTGTCCCCTTTGTAATTTTTTTTTTTTTATAAATTCTTTTTTTTTTTTAAACTCACCTTTAGCCATTTCGCCCTTCCAACTGAGATGACGGGCAATTTTGTGAGCAGCAAATGACTTGCCGCGACATGGTAGTCCAACGATGGTAACAACAAGCGGCGCTCGTAGTGGACATGGTGTCACGGTTTTTGCGAAACTTCCAACTCCAAGGTCTGCAAATAGAACAAAGAAAACAAGAACAAAGAGACACATTAGAAGAATCATTCGTGCTAAGGCATAACGAGAGTGTTTTGATGGATAAATTAGAATGAATTTGATATACAAAATGTTGGGCAATGCATCTTTTGTAAGGCTGAGATGGGTATCGTAGTGATATATGAGCTGTTGGTAGGCAGCCTAATGTTTATCCAACTTGTTGCTGATATAATTCTTGGTACATAAATCAACTGAGGTATTTGGAGTTCCGTGAAGGACACTGGAAATTTAATGGGTAATACGAAGGACTGGTTTTGATTTGGGAATGAGATGGCCCCACCACAGTGTGAACAGTTTCTTCATCTTCGAGACAAACTCGGCAGGAGTCTTGTCGATCATTTTGAGACAAAAGTTGAATGGACAGTGCATAGTGAGGAAGTCTGGTTTCATGGCCACTCATCGTTTCCAACCAGAGAAATCTTTCTTAGGGGGACAAAGCGGTAGAGGCAAGAATAGTTGCAAGAGGACATCAATAACTTCGGCATGCGATAATGAAAGAATTTAGCAAAGGATCACGTTGGTTAAAAGGTGCAGTTCCAGTAACATCATTCGATTTAAAGAAAGTAAGACTTCGCGCCTCAATTTCCGAATCAAAGGTGGCTTAGGTTAGATTAGAGGCGTGAAATTGTTTGGCATGTCAAGCACTGAGGTTTCAAAGGAGGTTCCAATGAGCATTGGTTTTGAATGCTTGTGACATTTTAGCCTTGGTCAACGTTTGACAGCATTGTATTCAACTTTGGCCACAGTTTAAGCCAGAAGAGAGATGTAGTCGAACTTTCGAGACAGGCTCCAAAATCAATGAATGATTTGATGTTGGTGTCTAACATTCGATGCAGTACTCGTCCGGTGAATGTTCAGCTTGAGTATGCTTTCCGAACGAACAAGATGGAATAAGCGCGGTAGTTTTGCCCGTAGCGACAGCAATATTGCATAGAAGGCCGTGCTAAAAAGCCCATAGTGGTCTTTTATAGATCTAGTTTCTTACAATTCAGCTTGGAACCACTAGTGCGATCTTAGATTATAAGAGGACCTGCGTTCTTTTTGAATGCACGTAGATGACATAACTGCCTAAAATGCAGTCAGACCAAATAAATGCTTTCTAGAGTCCTCAAGCTGTACAACAGCAGCAATGACTGTACTTCCACTAAGCAACTCACTGCTCTCCTCAATAGGAACACTGACTTTGGTACACTACATCAAGATGCATAAGGAAGTGAAACGGAAGCTGGAATATCTGGGACATGTCATCAGAAACGGGAAGTACCAGCTGCTACAAGTAATTCTTCAAGGTAAAGTTGAAGGAAGAAGAACAGTAGGCGGACAAAGGACAACATGGCTGAAGAACTTACAAGACTGGTTCGGTCAGCTTATCAGGACCGCAAGATCAAGAGACGAAATAAGAAGGACGATATACAACCTCCTAAGAAGGGAGACACCATAAGAAGCGTAAGGAAGTATCCCAGCCACAGAGCGGGAGTCCGCTCAGTAAGTAATTACACGTATCAAAACATAGGTAATTGTTCGACACCGTTTACAATTGTTGGCATAAATCAGTGGAGAGCTGTCACAAGTTTTAATTTCAGCAAAACAACTGAGCTGTTCCTTCATCTCTAGGCGAAAGAACGAATTCAACGCCGCATAGGTTTCAAAAGGCGATTGTGCCCTATCATGTAGCCCATGGCCACAATTGAATAAGGGAAAAACCAAATGGGTGTACTGACGAACCATTGGATCAATGGCCATAAGACTTGGTGTAAATTCACTGCAGGAGGTGTCAAGATGTAGAAAAGATGCAGTAGACTGATACAAGATAAAAATTAGACTGTTCGAAGTACTGGAAGTATTTGTTAATTTAGGGCGGGTTGCCTTAAACATAAACCCACCGACCAAAAACAGTGTCAAAAATGTTAACAAATCTTTATAATTGACTAAAAGGCCCCGCTCCCACCCGCAAGGTCCACGTCACTTCTAACCTAATTTAACACCTCAAAGTGCCGGATTTAGAACTCAAGTGCCACCACCTCTAGCAATGCCTGTTGTGAGGATGACGGGATGACAATGCAGAACATAATCACTGGGACTATGTATATAACTCGCAATAGGCTTTGGATGTGTAAAGCTGAGTTGGTGAATGCCGGATGACCTAAGCGATTACTCATCTCTCTACGAAGGACGGGAAGACTGCAGACTCTTTAACTTCTTCTTCTAAACAAAAGCAGATCCCAAATGATTGTTTCACAAGAATGCCAAGCATGTCATTTTCCTGACTTAAATTGAATTAAAAAGTTAATTTTCCAAACGATTTTGGATGAGAGGCATACATACTCTTTCAACAAGTGGAAATTTCGTTTCAAAATAAAAAAGTTTATTTCTTCAGAAAATTGGCGAAAACTTAAAATAAAGAAACATTTCATACAGAATGCGTTCAAAACTCTTTCTATTTTCCAACAACACACCAATACCCTTGAGATGTCCTTTGTTTACCCCACCACCCCTCGCCGATGGTATACTCAACTTAAAAAATTCCCTGCCAACCCCTCCCTCCCACCCACAGTGAGAATGAAAAAAAAAATTCACAAAACGGTACGAAATTTACCAATTTTCCTCCCGTTCTCATCGTCAATCAATTTTTCTTTTTTCTCCACCGGTGAGTGAGTACTGCTACCTTCCGCACTATCCGACATTTTGACAGAAACCGTCGTCAAACCAATAAGGATTTTCTTTCTTTTTTTTCCAAAATAATCTTTGTCAACACCACCACACCACAATCAAAATGCACAAAACTCTACGCGCGCGATTGTTTGTCAATACTCGTACACAAACATCCAAAGCCGCCCCATGAATTTTCCTCTCGAAAACTCTTTCGATTTTTTTTTTTGTTTTCAAAACACAGTAGTCCCGGTGCGGTTAGATGGTAAGGAATCTGGTCAACAGTGGACAAATTTACGCCACTTGACACTTGCAAAGTGCGTAGCTATTTGCGGGTTGCTGTCAAAAACTCTTGCCATTATTGTCATCATTTTTTCTTGTCATAGTCATGTTTTTTTTTTTTTTTAACGAAATGATTTTCTTTTTTTCTTTTCTTTGCACACAGAATTTATCTTTGTTTTGATTCGGTTTTCCCATACAACACACCAAATAATGACACGATACTGAGCACCAACGACGACGACGATTAGACTACCTATTCTATACAGTTGTGTAAGGTCGAACAGTGATGGTGGCGGAAGGCGTCGTCTGCGCTTCCATTGACGTTTAAAAGCGGCCAATAAAAATAACAAAAAAAAAAAAAAGCTCTAAGAATGCTGGTGGCTGTGTGTGTGTTTACACACTTTTCACCGGAATAACCGAATTTTTCGCAAACAAAAATTTTACCCACCAACAATGTGAGGACGTTCGGGAAAGACTGGGTCGGGCCTATGGGTCTTTAAAATGCCAAGCCAAAATGAATGAAAGGGAAATTTACATTACAAATTACGTACGTGAATTTTCCTTGAGAGGTGATGAACTTTTCACTTTATTTGCGAGGAAAATGAGAGTGACAACGATGCAAGACAATAGATGAGAAAGAGGAAATGACAGGTGGATTAGAACTAAACTGGAGCGTGCGCCGAGGACAAGGTTTGTTTTGATTACTTTTCGATTTTTTCCGGGAGGAAAGCAAAACAAAAAAGCGTCACACTGTGGGAAAGCTTTTTATTTTTGTTTTAATAAACAGTTAAGATTGAGAAGAGTGTTGTGAAATCTAGTTGAACAAAACAAGAAATAGAAAAAGATTCGGGAGGGATAATGCTTTGATTAATAGTTTGCCGTGAGGTATGCAAGTAAATTAATTTAAGTAGTATACTCTTAGGCGGTGCGGGAAACTTCAATTTTTGCAGTGTTGCCATCCCGAGGGGTAAGTACCAAATTGTTATAAACACTAGTAGCAGACAAGTTTAAAGTTAGATTGAGAGGTAGCAGGGTTGCATGGTCCTTTGTGATACCACATGGATTTGTAGTATCTTACAGAAATATACCTACAGAATCCAGCCGGAGCTTGCTATGAAGCACTGGAAGCTCTTTATGCTGGTGTCAGCCAGTTATTTGAGACCATGAAAGATGGCTCTTCTTCGAGGGTTTAGATGGTTTGACAAATACAGAGAAGGTGGAGAATCATCTCTTTCTCCTCCTCGTTTATACTGATTCTACAAAAATCATTAGCAGGCCCAGCCTATTGGCCAATGGTTGCCATTATCTTGGCTTGAAAGACTCTGCAGTGGTCAGGCAAACGAATGGAGTTGCTTTTTCTTGGAGAAGACAACACCAACCACTTCCGATTCTCTTTTGGAGCCATCTGTGTAGGCTACCCCTTCGTTGTAGTTCAAAATCATTCTTCCAGTCAAGTCTGGAGAGGATAGTTAGTGAAAACGAAATCTGTATCGAAGCGACAAAGATTGATATTAGAAAGGCGAACTCAGAGTAAAAGTTTGCAAATCAGATCCAAGGAAAACTATTCTCTTATACGTCCTCTAGATAAAGCGGCGCCCTACTAGGTAGGTAGGTCATGTGACGGTTCAACATGAACCCAAGTAGCACTGGAATGTACCTTTTTGTTACCACGACTCGTGTGACCTAGTGTGTTGTTGACGATGTGAGATAGTCGGTGCCTAGATCCAGTCTGTGGAGCTAAGAAAATGGATTAGATCTCGTATTACTTTACCCGAGATTTCGTTAAAGTTGTCAAAGAATGGTTGGTTAAGTGCACCCAGTCTGGCTCTTGCTAGTGATGCCTTACTAACTCGAACATAATGACAAGTTGAACGAACCATCGCCCACCAGTTTACTGGTGAACCAAGAAAATCTCACATCTCTGCTCTAAGTGTCATCGAGTTAGGTAGTTGTGTATGCTATAGCGAATCTCAAGAACATTGCGTTGTCTTTCTGGGTGTCCTAAAACTTACTTGAACTTCTAGCGGGTCCATTTTACTGATTATTTGCAAATCACTAAGAAAGAGATAGCAGGCTCCGCTATTTTCTAAAGTAAGCTATACGAAGGTCTTCCAGTGTCTAGTAAGCGAGTTCGTAAGAAGCCATTGCTTAGGGTTGATGAATTTTATAGCACAGTTCCGTTGTTGAGTTTCATTTTGAAAGCTTCTTTGTTTACTCTCAAGACTTGATCTCTAACTTTATGTGGCCAAGGGGCCAAGAAATGCTGAATGCTATTTCTGTCTCGTGAGCTAATTTTCATCTGCAAAAAGAAAAGATCCATCTAGAGTCTTGACTGGGAGTTATTTGAAGCTTCTTCTGCCAATAACATTTTTGGTAATGTTAAAGACAGTCCTTCTGTAACACAAGTTTGCTGCAACTTTGACTTGTTCCTACACTTATCACACCTCATATTACACTGCACTACCTACTTTTTTTACGCGGTACTGTGCAGGTGAACTCTCCTATTGAGTTAGAGGAATCTTCCATTTTAGGAATCTTTATCTTCAAAGTGTCAACCACCTGTTGTGTCGAGAGACTCCACATTGAATTCCCTTTTCATTTCTGCCAAACATGTTGGATATTAAGATTTCTCAACCAGTTCCATTGCTGCCAACTACACCCAATCAACTCGATTGATATCGAATCTGTAACGTGAAATCGTGTCCTCTCTAGCAACTCCCACTTTTTTTTTTATTTTCTGTTTTGTTTTCGTCGCATTTTCTCACAAAAGATAGAAGAAAAAAAAGAGTCACAAAGTGAAAAAGAATACCACCCGGGTGAATGTGAAGGGGAAAGTTGTGCACTGATATGGTACTCAAGTTCAAATCGTTTTCAACACTCGTATGGTAGCCTGTTGCTGCTGTATGTTGTCCCCGGTCCCCGATAGATGTACGTATAGATACTTCTAAAGAAAAAGATACAAAACTTGTATTTATAACTAATCCACACGCACACGCTCATAACATATACTAAATCGCATCATGGCAAACTTGTGTGTGGGCAACTGCGTTCGAGACACCACTAGTGTATCTCCATCACCATCGAACCCGTGTCTCTCTGGACAAGCCGGGGCCTATAAGTCATAGGAAAATTTAAATTTAAAAATAAATATGCAGTGTCATCGTTGTATGGAGATTTTGGTTGTTTTCTATTGCTTCTCCACACACACTCTCAATGGAATTCAATGGCAAAGTCCGGCTGAGTAAATAGTACGTCTCTGGGATATAAAGATACAATGGGAAATTAATGCAATTTCCCCGAATCTAAATTGATAATCTCCGGTGCTGGAGACTCTTAGTCGTTTTTTTCTTTCTTCTTCTTCTTCTTCTTGGTTGAAAGTAAAAGTGCGCCTCGAGATCGATGGGGACCACTTTCAGATTGACGAGAATAATTGGGTGCTGGATCGCGAGAGTGTGAGTGGGTCAAGTATTAGACATATTATTGGCAAAAGGTAGTCTCTTATGTTTTTTGCTTTCCTGTTTCGAAAAGGTATAGGAAGATGGAAGTGATCGTTTTATTTTAACCAGAGAAGAGATGGGTGGCAAATGTGCAAGAAAGGGGGCACTTAATTGGGTTCCATATCTGGAACATGGATGAAAGCGTAGAAAAGTTATCGATCTGTTGGATGTTGAGACGATCGAAAAGAAGAGTCAACGATCGCCGATCTGTACAAAATCTTGTGACATGAGACCTGGAGACCACCACTGTGACTCTGAGATAAAACAACAAAGTATACAGTGACAGTCATGTGAAAACCGTGAATATATAAAGTTTAAAGTTCACCCCAGTGCCGGTAAGATCATGGTCTCTGTTCTTTGGGACACAAAAAGCAAATATTTGGCGCTTAAGCCTAAGGCCTTGCTTTACACAACCATTCACGTTGTGCGTGTTGTATTTTTCGCACGAATGGAAAGGACCTATAGTTTAATTGCCGACTCCGAATGGCAGACTTAGAAACTTTGTCATAACAAATTATACACTTGGAGGTTTGTCCTTCAGAAAAGAAGAGTGAACTCTTTTTAGACAACATACCGGTTGACAACTTACATTTTGAACTGGCCGCGATGTGAAATAAGCTTTTACACAAAAACGTGACTGCTATCTCGACTAGCTCATGGTTCGTTTCAGAATTAAGACTACAGTGTAGATTTAGGGTCGACCGTGACTGGTTTTCGGCAAAATTTGAGAACGTGATGGCTTAAAAGGACTTTTCCTTCTCCTAGGTATACTGCCCATTGCCTAGTATCTTTTAGAAAGAGGCCTGATCTAGTAAAAGACTTGCTTTGTGGAGGCGCACCTTTCGAAGGATCTGTTCTTGCTGATCTGATCTTGTTCTTTCCCCTAGGTATACTGCCCACTGAATAGTGTCTTGTGGAAAGAGGTCTCATCCGGTACAAGATTTGCTTTGTGGAGACGCTCCTTTTGAACGATCTGCATTGGACTGCTAACCATTGAGCCGTTGCGACTTTAGGAGGTCGTGACGCTATAACGCTTATGATGTTTCGAACTGTTAAAGTTTAAGTGTGCATCAGAAACTCATTCCATTTTATCACAGACAGTTCTCTGATGGCAGGAGTCACTAATCCACAGAACGGTCTCAGGAGGAGAAAAGAGTTGGCAGCACCGATTTTAACTAAGTTTTCGTTTTCCAATGTTTTTTTTAAGCTAGCTCCATACAAGTTTGTAGGACTAGCTTTCATTATACCTCAACTCAGAACAAAGAGCTTGAAAGACTTGGCTTGGCTTACAGAAAAAATAAAATGTTCGTTACGGGAACAGGAGTCCAAGATTGTTCACCAACATTAGTTAATGGCCACGATTTTTGCCTGGATGGAGGCTAACTGAAAGGCATGCCCGGGTTGTTTCATTGAAACAATCAAAATACCAAACGAGTTGGTTTTTTTTTTCGGCAGCGTTTCTGAATTTGAAAGCCATTTGAGTGGGATCCATTCACTGAAACGGTCGCACCAGCATCATTTTTGAAAAAAATATGGTTCAATGACACCGCCAGCTGAAAAACCGCACCAAACTGTCACTCATTGTGGATGGAGAGGTTGTTCCACTTCTCCATTTCTCTTGGGTTTTCGGAGCCCCAGATACGACAGATTTGTTTGTTTATGTATCCAGCCAAATGGAAATGAGCCTCATCACGATCTTGTTCATTCATTTCCAGCACCCAATTAACGAAGGTACGGCGTTATGCGTGATCTATTGGCTTCAGTTTTTATGTCAACTGGACATTATAAGCATGATTGCCAAGATCTTTATGCAAAATGCGGGGGAAAGTAGTTGCGGATGGAGCTAATTCCTGTGATCGTCTCGAAATGGACACACCTAGGTTTTCAGTCACATTCTCAGCTACGGCGGCGATATTTTTAGTTAACATTGCCGGTCGAACAAGAATTGGAGTCCTCACATCACTAACCTGTCCAAGACGTTCAAATTTATCGATTAAATTCACTATAGCTGAGTGAGAAAGCGCTTGATGATGCCCAAAAGCAGTGAGAAGCTTATGTTTTGTAGTGAATTTTCACTATTTCAACACGTTTTTCGAGTGTGTATCGATCCATATTTAATAACCTAGTCTTTACTTATCAAAAGTCATTGCAATGATAGTTGAATGCTGGCCTCTTGTTGGAGGACCCTATACAAGCAATAGAAACATTTGATTTTATTGGTGACTATTCCAGCACTGGATGGTGGACATAATGACAATCAGACTAACTTGAGATACCCAAATCTTATAGCTTCTCCGTTGTTTGTAGTAAGTCTAAAAGTAAGTCAGTTTCTAACACGTTCATGATAAATTTATGTTGCGTATACGCCCTACGCCCCATCACACCTTGGCCCAAATCAACCTAAAACTGTATTACAGCCCAAATATTATCTCAGTCCCTGTCCTTGAAATTTCACAACCTCAATGTATCACAAAATTACCTTCAATTTCATTGTAATTAAATAAACATCTCACATAACCCACTGCCACCGCCGCCATCACGATTCGTATATCCATCATAATAACAATAATTGTTATACATTTTCCCAAAGCCAGATACTCTCTGAGGTATCCGAGGTAAGTCATTTCAAATTACGCCCCACAAATTAGTTTAAAACAAACAAAAATGTGTGATTTCACACACAAAGTGGGCACAGTAGTCAGCCCATTTAACCAATTCTCAGTGTCTTGTCGGTCGGACACGAAACGCGTGAAAATCTTTTCAATTAAAAAACATTTTGTTTCGAGCGACAGTCGAGGTCATCCCACGATATTCGATGGATGGAATGAACATACGGAACAATTGCATAAATCTTTAGACTAGTATCTGCGAACATATCCTGATCGATGACCTTTGTTCATAAATTACCTAATTTTCTATTCAAAAAAAATTCTAATTGAGTTTCAGTTTCGAATTCTATCCGCGCACTGCTGGTGGCAAATATTTAAAATTCACTTTTGTTCGGAAGAAAAAAATATAAAAACCTTAATTTGAGGTCACGTCTCGACGAAGAGGTTTTGTTTTTTTTTTTTTTGTGAAAGGAATTGAAAATGGGTTAACGAGATGAGGTGGTGATTCTGACAGCTTCAACTTGAAGACTGTAATTCTTTGGTGCAATAAAAATGTTTATCAGATCTTTGGTTAGGTTTAAATGGATTCTCTAATTAGTTTTGTGTCGTGTAAATTTGCTGGAACTTGGAGGATTGCGGAAATGTTAAAAGATCGTATCGGGCCATTATGGGATCTACATGACTTGCTAGGTCAGAGTGTTAGATTTTGGTGGTATAACTGTCTGTTTACATGGGAAAATGATTTGATATAAGCACTGTGATTACCTTGTTGGGAAGTAGTGACATAAGCTGTGTGTTTCCTCACACGAGGCAATGTAAATTGCTTCAAAAAGTGAAGATAGATAGGATTTAGACAGAGCACATTAACAGATACCAAATAAAGATGCAAAATGTCTGCTTTTCATTTGGCAGTTTATCAAATCGAAATTGTCACGTTAATTTCTCCCCAAAAAGAATTGTTTACATCCCAAGAATGATGCTTGAGCAATTTGGGCAGTTTGAGAAGCTGCGGCTTGGTTTTCAATAAACGCGGTAGAGGGTAGTGCTATTGTACTATATAAAGATAATCAGGCAGCGATAAAAGCCTTAGTATCACCAACAATACGATCCAAGTTGGTAAAGCAATGCTGCAGATTTCTTAACGAGATCGCTGACAGATACGACGTTTTCTGGTGGTGAGTTCCAGGACACAGGGACGTTCCGGGCAACTGGAGAGCGGACGAGTGGACGAGGAACCTCCTGCCTCTCTAGAATTGATAAAATCTCACCTCGATATGGAAGCTAGAAGAATGGCTGGTAGTAGGTGGAATAATATCAACACTCTTCTTTCCTCGAGACAATTCTGGCTCAACCTGGATCTGTAGTGAACAGAAGGACTTCTGTCCATAAATAGGAAATATATATGTATAAGAGTAGAAGCCCTCACAGAGCATTGCTTGATAGGCAGACACGCCACTCGATTGGGCGTCCCTTCCAACAAATTATGCAGAAGCTGCAGATACGAAGAAGAGAAAAAACGGTAGGGCATTTGCCCAACACTTTCAAGGCTAAGAAGGTAAATTCTAGAACTTCGTCTGTGGATCTAAATGGTTCTGCGCATAGTATGGTACACGGTTCTGCACCTATTGCTTCTTCGCTGACAAGAAAAGTCATCATGCAATGTTCTTGGTGCCGGTTTTCGGTACTCCACGTGATATCACATAACGGTTCTGTTTGGGAAAACTCATAGAGCAGTACTTACAACTTATTCCAGAGGTGATAAACTTACCTGAAAGAAAAAGAAATGTATATAATTAGTAAATAATTAAAACTGTGATCTTTAACATCTATATTTATAATCTATGTCAAGGAGGATAAATCTTTGAACCTTTGTTCAGTCTTGTATCTCTAAAGAAATTAACTTATACTGCGGTCACTCATTTATGCACGAACACAATACAGCATCCTCCTTTGGATGACCACTCCAGTTGCTGCTGGAACTGTCCCAGCAGCCGCCGTCAAGGTGGCTGTAAAGGAGGAATCCGAAGAGGAAGAAGATGATGAAATGGGTTTCCGTCTCTTTGGTTAAACGTAAAGAGCGGAGGTGGGAACATCCTGCCCACAAAGAGGACAAATCTGACATTAAAACGGAAATTTTTTTTCAGACAAGTTTACGAAACAGCTAATGAGACCCTAAACTAGTCGATACCACCGCTGTAATCTGAAGCAGGAAGAATGAAACAAAATTCAAAGGACTGCAAATGAAAGATGGAATGCGATCAGCTCCTGTGTTATAACTAGTAAATTGTGGTCATTCTACAACAAACCGAAAGAATCCTGCAAATGGATGAAGAATGCTTATCTTCTCTAATAGGTATCATCACTGGACATAACATGTAAAATTATTATACTATGCAAGAAGACTGGGATTAAACACGGATGATATGAAAACAGGGGATATGATGACGAAGAAGTAGATGAATACGCTGCACACTTTCTTTGCCACTGTGCCAAATTAGATTTAAGATCCAAGGAAGACACCTATTTTAGGATCTAGATGAACTGTTCACCAAACCTGCATTTGATATATACACATTTATTAGCGCCTCGAGCTGGCTTGATAACACATAGCCTTATGGTTCCATTAGTAAGGCAGCTGCAACCCTTTAGGGAATCACAATGGGTTTACATTGACCCAAGTGTGACGGGAGGAAGGACTTGCTTGCCCTGTCAACCCTCCTACCTAACTTTACCTAACCTAGATGGCATTATAGTTCGGGATGAATCTGGGCCTCTTAGGGTCCCCCTGTACATAGCTAACAGCTTCCAGTTGCGCACAACAAATTGGTTTACGTCCCCTTATAAAGGGTCATCCAACAAGACTGTCGTACTAACATTCAACTGTCATTGCAATAACTTTTGATAAGTAAAAGCTAAGAGGTTATAAAATATGGATTGACACACTCGTACAACGTGTAAGAATAGTGAAAATTCAACCCAAAAACGATGAAAATATCGCGGAAACGTTTTGTTAAGTTCGTACTGCTTTTGGTCATCATCAAGCGCCTTCTCGCACAGGTATAGTGCGTCTCGGACAGGTTAGTGATGTGAAGACTCCAACTCGTGTTCGTCCGGCAAGGTCACCTAAGAAAATCGCCGCCGTAGCTGAGAGTGTGAATAAAAACCCAGGTGTGTCTCTGTCCACTTCGAGACGATCACAGGAATTGGACTTATCCGCAACTACTTTGCACCGCATTTTGCATAAAGATCTTGGCCTACATGCTCATAAGGTCCAGTTGACATAAGAATTGAAGCCAGCAGACCATGCACACTGCTGTTCTTTCGTTGATTGGGTGCTGGAAATGTCTTGGTACGTAAACAAACAAAACGGTCGCATCTGGGGCTCCGAAAACCCAAGTCCATCCACAACAAGTGACAGTTTGGTGCGGTGTTTGGGCTGGCGGTGTCGTATTTGGGTCGTATTTTTTCGAAAATGATGCTGGTGCGACCGATTCAGTGAATGGATTGCGTTACCGAATGATATTGACTGACTTTTTTTTTACCTAAAATTGATGCTATCGACGTGGACGCCTTTTATTTTCAGCAGGGCAGGACGACGCCACATGCCACACAGCTAGTGAAACAATGGCTCTATTGTGTGACAAATTTCCTGGACTTGTGTTTTCTCGAAATTAAGACTTCTATTGGCCGCGGAGATCGTGCAACTGAACAACATTTTACTTTTTCCTTTGGAGCTTTGTTAAAGAAAGGGTCTAGGCCAATACTCCACCAACAATTCAAGCAAATACAGTCGCAGTTATGCGAAAAAATTATGAAGAAATGCAAATAGAATGACTACTTGTAGGCAGAACCGAGGCGGGCATTTGGCAGATATTGTATTCCATTACTAACCTCAGAGCTTGCACTTTACACATATCTTGTCGGATGACCCTATATCTATTTTTATTATAAAAAATTGCACTTCAATAGCAAATAATAAATTTAAAAAATATAAAATAACACCACACAAAATAAGTCACTCATTTGTAAAATTCTATAAATCACGTAGGCATAAACAATTAATTTAGAAAAAAACGCGGAAACACTTTCAAATTAAAGTTAAAATATATATCAAATCTAAAAAAAATATATGTATATATGTATATATATATATATGAATAAAAAACACGTTAAACTTCTTGAACCACTTCTGTCCATAAATACACACCTTTTCCAAGTTACATCACAAATTCTCTATTAAAAAAAAAAATAAATAAAACAAAGGTAACAAAACAAAACTTGATATTCTGATTTAATTTAACAAAAAAAAAAAAAAACAAAAAAAACTTTAAATATGATTTTTAAATATTCAAATGACAAGTTAACAAGGAAATTATCATAATTAAGTCTTATAAGCGTATAAAAATGTATTAATAGAGTTAGGCTAAAACAATAAATTAACATAATTGAATAAAAAAACATTTTTATAAACTACCTTTTTCTTCAAAATACTGCATTCGTTTTTTTTTTTCTTAAGTGTAACAACACATTTCACTTAAAAGAGATGATTAGCAACTTATCTTAATCGAAACTGCAAGTAAATTGTTTAACTTGATACTTGACCTTTTTACATTTCAAAACAAAGCAATGGAAAAAATAGACAAAGAAATTCATTAAACAAAAGTGTAAAAATAAACAAAAGATTAAAAATAAAACCAAGCCTCACGAAAGGATTTAATTCAACTAACAAACGAGCTAAGCGAACCGCCAAAAAACACAATTCAAAACGAACCGACAAAAATGTACTCAAATCTAAAAAGTTAAAATGTATCTCACTCAAGAAATATTGAGTAAAACTGCAAATCAAACAAGATGCAGTCGATATTAGACAGCGCATAGAAAACGACTAAAAAAGATACAAAAACCTCTCACTCTGAAGAGACCTTCTAGTCCGCGCGAAAAAAAATAACCCCAAACCGCCAAAGTCGAACGAAGATGAAGCAGAACGTAGCATGTACAAGTATAACCAACATAAAAGAAGCAACACAAATCCACTCCACAATCCACACGCGTTTTTTTCATGGAGTAAAACAACAACAAAAAATGTATCTATCTCAAAGATACTCACCGCCGACAATAACCATTGGGGAGCCACCTCAGCTGCGCTTTAAGCCAAAGTTAAGACCTCAGACAGAGTTAAGACAGTCTCGCTGGCGGTCGCATTTTGGTTCGAAATCTCTTTCTTTGAGTTCCGAACTACAATACAACTCAGATAGATAGATACGCGCGAATTTGCCTCTAATTTATTTATTTAATAATTTTTTTTATTTTGTTTTTGCATTTTCCCTTCGTGTGTATATTCTTTTTGTGTTTTTTTTTTAATAAGAAAAATCAACTAAAGTGCATCTAAAATCTATTTAAACGTTTTTTTTTAGTGAGAATACACATAAAAGATACAAAAGTTCATTTATTTTAGTGAAAAAAAAAAAAATATAAAAAATATTAATCAAATCAAATTCATCATTAATCTGTGAGAGTCTGGAATATTTTATTTTGTAATTAATTGTACAGCCGTGCTGGAGCTAATGTGTTCTGGGAATTATTTAAATTAAATTGTTCCTTTTCAAAGTTTTGTTTCATAAAAAAAGGTAAAAACAATCAATTATGTTTTATTTTATGTTTAACAGGGTTGTCCATTATTTTTTTTTTATGCATATTCTTAAATGAAGGTGAAAGTGAATGAAAAAAAAAAAACGAACAATCTCTTCAAAACGATGAGTTTTTCTTTATAAAATATTTTAAATGCCAATGTATCTTCGTGTTGTTTGTTGATTTTTTATTTTTTTTTTTGCACCGGTTTGCTTATAAATATAAATAAAAATACTTGAACATTATGCAAATAAATGCACGATGAGTGATTTCATTCGATTAAAATATAAATAAATAAAACTCTACGATATTTATCTCATTTTTTTGCTTTGCAGAGATGTAATCAAGTTTAACACGATTTAATTCAAGAACAATGAATTAAACTTCTTTATTTGGAAAAATAAGTGGGCACGGCACTAATTGCATTTCAATGAGAATTACATATTTTGTTTGTAAAAATGGATTCAATTTGAATTGTTGAATTAATTTTATGTGGGAATTTTTTTTTATGTGAACTTTTGAGAGTTAAGCATTGAAAATTGAATGGTTAGCTTATTTGGTGCTTAAATTACATTTAATTGGGAAACTCGGACTTTATTGGATTACATTGGGGGAAATTAAGTCGTCTGAATACCAAAGCATTCTAAGACAAGTTTGTTTTTTTTTTCAATCGTTTTTTGGTCTTTCGTTAGTTTAAGTTGCCATTTGTAGCTCCGAAATTCAGACTAAGAAGGTTTTTGTAATGAACCACCTTGTCGACATTCTGAGTTCGGGAAAGTATCACAACTCTTCAAGTTCATTCGTAAAAGTTTGGAGCAATGACTATCTGAGTTTTAAATGTATCATACGTACCGACTTTCAAATTCTATCATCTTAGAGAGACTGTAAGGCAGACGAACTCGAACCAGATATGGAACAACTATACCTAGGCGCTTTGGGTATACACCGATCGCTACATGTAAACTTAAATTCAAGCTGAATGCTATCGAAAGAACAAATTCTAGGTGGACAAGTGGTACAACGTGTCTAGCGACAAAACAGATTTGGCCGCGGCTAGATCAGAACTGTTATAGGTATCATTATGGGATACCGTCTAATACGCAAGCAAGCAACAACGGTTGGCGTTGTAGAAGCTGCATGGACGAAGAGGAGAAGAAAACTATTTCTCATCTTGTAGCTGTCCAGCTGTCTCCCGCAACAAAAGGCTCTACCTAGGCGAATTCTACTTTAACGACTTAGGCGATCTGAGAAGCCTCCTTCGCTTCATCAGAAGCTCCAATTGGTTCAACGATTAAGTAAAGAGATCTCTCCAGATCCATGTAGTATCACAATTGAACTATTACTGGTCTAGGTTAGGTTAGGTTAGCGGGCCGATGAGAATGGTTACATCCTCATCACACTTAGGTCCATGTGGACCCATTCTGATACCCATGATTTTGTTTCCTACCGTGGTATTATAGTCTTTTTTCTTGCCATCCCGACGTTCTGGCGAATTTGAGTAGTTTTGACGGTGATCCATCTGACAGCTCATCGATATGGTCGAAGAAAAATTTGCCCAGGGTTCTGTTTCTGAGTTGACAGAGGCTTGGGCAGTGGCAGAGGAAATGGGCAAATGTTGTTTGCTTCTATTATTGACCTTTTTTTTCGATTTTGGCCTTAAGGTTGCAGAGTGGAGGTTTGACCGTGCCGTCCACTTGTTCTCGGTTTAGGGCTGAGCCCTTTCTAGCCATTTCATCAGCTGCTTCATTGCCTGGTATCACTGGTCTAAGTGTGCTTCCAATAGCAGGATGGTAAAGCCATTTTAATACACACCGCTTCACTGCTTTGGTCCTTTTATGCTAAAAATTAGTGAAGAGCAACAGGTTTGAATTTTGGACTCGGTACGTAACAACTAACGCTGAGTATGTCTGCCTAGGATGCAGGGTCCTGTTAGGACATTAGTTAGCTTTCGATCCTTAAGAACGACCAGATGAGACAAACATTGTTGCAATAATCAAGATGTTGCCTTCTATGATTTGTTTTCAACAGAGCATCGGTGTCAGTCAGGTGTTTTGATTACTATTACTGTCCGTACCTCGGGAGCCTTGCCTACCTCTAGTTCGTTAATCGCACAGTTCCCTGGAATGTCGTTCTGACCTGGAACCTAACAGAGTGTGACATTCAGAGACAAGCGGCAATCCTTTACTGCCTTAGACTTGATTGTGTTAGATGCAAGAGATCTGATCACAGTTTGGCTGTCGATATAAATCACGTGAAACTGAGTTAATATTCAATCAAGCAGCAGCCTGACTGAAAGACATGGGTTCGGCTTGAAACAGGGAGACTAAAGGAGTGATGACTGTCAAGGCCTTCCCAAAAGACACCGGCTGTTTTAGAGCCGTCATTGAAGAGGCTTTTGCACTGACTCTTCAGGTGCTTCACTTGATTTAGGAACTCTGTGGTGAATCAATAGGATTTCGACATGTCCCACGTTTTTTTCCCACTATTTGGTGTGTTTTTCACAGTCTTAGGTCCACGTTTGTGGCTTGCATACCATTAATGTCTATTGGCAACAAGTGTAGCTGTTGGAGTAGTTTTCAATGCACCTGTAGTGCTGAGGCTTTTGTGGGATAATGATTGAAATTTAAATTTTTCTAGTAAAAAGGATCAGCTCCGTTTTAGGCAGATTGGCATTTAGGCGACGGCTGTTTGTCCACGAAGTCAACTTGTTTAGAGCCAGTGTCTGAAGGTACCGACACAAACATGGCGACACAATGACATTAAAGCCCATTTCCTCTAACTTCAGAAGATGTTTGTTGAGGACGAGATTACATAGAAACGACAAGAGGAGATAGTACAACTCTTTTGGGTTTATCTCGGTGTGGCTCCTTCCTAGCTTACCTGCTACCAAAAGAGGCGCTGACTGATTCTCAAAAGTTACAATTTTTCAGAGTATTAAAAAGCGTAATAAACGTGAGGTAAACGCGTTCAAATAAGTCATTTGATTCTAGTCAAAACGTAGTAGAATCTGTCAAAATGACATAAAATACCACTAGTTTCTTGCCAACGACAGCATTCAGTGATCAATGCCGAAATGTTGCCAAAAATACCAGTAGTTTTCCTTTGTTTTTATTTTTTCCGAAATTTACTCATCATTCGTTGCAAATTTATTTGAAATCACTTAATCTCATTACCGTGTCCCACAATAGACAGTAAAATGTTTCTCTACGAATCGAATAGGTTTCACAATTCAAATCCATCCATCCAATTGTTCATCTTTTGTTTATCATGCAACAATAATTTCAATTATTTGCACCAGTTATAGACTTAAAAGTGTGGAACAGAAAAAAGAAAAAAAATGAATTGAACTTAACACTAGTTATGAAATTCCTCCAAGACATCATCTTTGTGTACCAATTCCCAGCGAAAAGATTTACCATAATTACCCTGGCACCCTCTTTCTCTGGCTCCGGCTTAAACTATTTGCTATTACTAACAATTTTCACTAAATAAAACATTTTTTTTTTTATCTCCATCTTGTCATTAATCTACTTCTACCCCGCTCTTTGACAAACTTAACTTAAGTGACAGCTTGCAGGCAAGTAACAAACTATACAATCTGACGTTCAACATGAAGGAAGTATTGCGTAATACTTTCTTTTCCATAGCCAACATTGCTGTAGCAATGCGGGAATGATTTGTGTGTGAAGTTAGTCACACAAAACAGTTAAACTAGTACAATACGCACAAATAATGCAATTGTTGGTACGAAATGGTTACTACGAAAGGGGCGCACAAGCCGATTGCAGTTATATTTTTGCAAAATAAACACGCAAAAGAAAACGAAGAAAATTACAAGAAAAAAAAAAAAAAAAAACGTCACTGCAAGGAAAGAGCTATATACCATGAGACGAGAGCTTACCGTACAGACCACGCATTGATGTGACACAGAGCGACCATCGTTGTTTGTGTCTACACCTTAATGTAAAGTGAAATGCAAGCGGAGTGCAATTACCTTGCAGTTGGTCAATTTTTTTTTTCACTTATTAACCCGTACAATGTTGGAGAGATTTTCACACAACAACTATGATATGGAAAAACATAAACAAAACATTTAAATGTTATTAAGTGATTATTCCTCATTTTTTGTTAAACTGTCAAATGTTGATTGTCATAATGACATGCACTCATATGTGACTAATGTGACGGTTACATGTTCAAAATCTACCTCCAGTTCAACATAAGTGAGGAAAAAAAAAATTAAATCATTTTCGCAACCAGTTTGTGGTTTGCATTGAGACAGATGAGGAGAAAATGATTTTTTTTTAAAAAACCTGATTTTGCAGCAGCCAACAGCAAGCAAGGAAGAGCTGACCAAGTGATCCGGTCAATATTTCTTCTATAGCCATCTATGTGTGAACATTTTTTTTTCTTCTTCTTCTTCTTTCCACACGGTAAAGGGATAGAGTGCTCTGACTTTTGTGGGAATATTACCGGCTTTTTAATTTCCGGTTAGCAGTGTTTGCATTCGGATTCGTGTGGTGTTAGGCAACGGTGAATGACTATAGTTGTTACAAATATTTAATTATTTTTGTACATATGCAATTGAATTTAATTGTTTAACGGACATATCCCATTATGACAGCGGATTGTTGAAGATTGGCGATGATAAAAAAAAGGAAATATGTTCAAGTCATTTATGATAGTTGTGAGCTTTCGTTTTTTTTTTTTTTTGATTAGGGAAAGGACGTTAACCTGCGCTATGAAGAGCGTCAGTGGAGCGTTAGTGAACGGGGAGTTGGTATAACCAAAAAGATAGACAGCTGACAGTAAAGCTGTCAAAAATCTTCACCCTAAAGACAGATTTTGGAATTATTTTTTTTTGCTGGGAAGTTTTAATCTTTAAAAGACAACACTGAGCGTACTCAATAACAGTTTGAGATTTTTACACACTAGCCCCTTCGTATTTCTTCCCCTTTTCCCTGCGGTACCGCCGTCTTGGTATTTTATAGCAAAAGTCAGTCTTTTGTCGAAACCAACTTTCACAAACTAGGCTTCACCATTGCTGGTACGTTTATTTTTAATTGTTACGAATTGACATAATTATATTACATGAGGACCCGTTGTTAAACATCCAAATTGACACCACTCTCAAATTGGTACGAGCTGAAGAAAATGTATATCGTGACAATCTTATCATTAATTATGACACGTTAACCACTTCTGATGAAATGTCGAGAAATGACCTAGATGATGCAGTTAAGTTGATATTAAAAGATGTGGAGGTTTCCTGGTGAAATGACCAACTTAGTATATTTCTTTATAAAGTTAAATAACTCTCCAACCGTGAAAAAAGGTACGAAAAAGTCGGACGGTTACATGATTGCTTCCACAACTTATAAGAATAAGTTCAAATGAAGCAGGTGACTTGGTCCACTTAAGCTATCAAAACTTTGTTGACTTGCCTGACCAGTCCTTCTCCAAAACAAAGCCTTGAAAAGGATCATTCAAAATGCTTTGGAATATTGGGGAAAACTCATGCTGCCTACACATCGAACCGAAAGGAAACACTTGACATCTTTCATCTCTCAAGTTCGTCTATCTATTTGTGACTAAAACAGGAAGTTAATAGTTTAACCGAAAGACTATTTATTTTCGTTCAGATAAGGCTAAGTGGACAGTTGGCTCATTTAGACCATTTTAAGTACCAGTGGGGGACGGCATCTTTTCGGGTTTGATACTGAATAACAGGCAACAGGCCTAATGAGCTGTCTCGATCTTTCTTTTTGAAAACTAAATACGAACTACTGGTGTCATAAAGTCCCCCCGAAGTTGACAAACAAAAGGACATAAAAAGAACTACATAAATGTTTTCTAAAAATGACAGCTGCCAAAAAACAAAAACAAAATTCTCCAAGACCTAGACCTTCTAAAAACCTATTTTCTTCTCTCAAATATCTCTCAAATTTCATAGTTCAAGTGCAACACTTGAAAACTAGCGAAAGCTCAGTCTATCTCCGGTATGCGACTTCAACATGATCAAAGTATACAATCATAAAGAAAACTAAAAACAAAAAAACTTCCATCTTACTTATGTCCCACATTATTCAACTTAAAATCCATAAAAATTCCTAAAAGTATCGCAGAATCACTAAAAAACAAAACGTACACAGACAGATTGCAAAACGAAAAAATGTGTGGCCCATTTCCTCGGGCATCGCCAAAAAAGATCATCGTCCCTTTTTTTTAACGAAAAACAAAAAGACCATCACTGCTCTGAGCAATCAGATTCAATTTAGATCGAGTGACTAGACACAACTACTAAGGGAACTGCTAAATGATCGTTTTAAGTATTCAGACAGCGCGTCAATAGAGATCACACATAGTTTGTCTCTCTGTTTTTGATTAATTTCCATCAATTTGTATAGTGTATCTGTCTGACCATGTGTTTTACTTGAGTGACGCGTCCAAATCCATAAAAATGTCATTGAACTGGTCGGCAGCATACAAATTAACTGTCAAGAGAGATGGTAGTCGAAACAAGTAAGATCAACAACAGTTCCCTGTGCGCGCGCGCTAAATTCCAGACGCTGTCAGAATTTGTTCAACATTGCCTTCTTTTTTCTTTTAATTTTAAGAACACTTGAGTATGTATAATGTTTGTTCGACAGATTTAAATACTCTTTTTCTGGTTAAATAGAAAGTTCTGTACAAGATGGCACTACAAAATTCGGTTCTTTAGGTTTGTTTGATTGTAATTTTTGCAGAATTATTCATTTGTGCAAATCGAGCAGATGTTTGACATTTCAATGACAAATTGCTGTCAAAAAAAAAAAAAACTCAGGGAGTGGAAACATACACAATTAAATTTTCAAAAACCTGTGACTGTGTAAGCATATAATTATTTTCACCTCTTTTAACCACTTGAGATGCATTTAGATGGAGAAGAACGAATGGAAAGATGAAATAATGAAATGAAATTCTATTTGACTTTAATGGCGCCCACTTAAACGAACCTAAGATGGAAGATTACACTGTCAATTGTTTTCAAATATTTAAATTGAATATATAAACAGGGTCTTAGAGGCATAATTTCTAAAAGCGAAAGTAGATATCGTGTGTACACTGAACTGAGGTAGGTAAGTTGTTATTACAATGTATGTACATATGTTGATGTTTGTTGAGGATTTAAGAATAAGTCTGTCACTAATTTCGGCACTTTCTCATAAGACGAGATGTTTGTGTTTACACATTGTTAACGAGGGGATTTTTCTACAAAAAATGAGATGGAAATTTAAATAAAACCTTGAAGAGGAATCTTTTAGAGCGTAGTGAAAGCATTAATGATGGAAGCATCAGTTTATGTCAATATGGCTGAGATGGCTGATTAATTCAATATTTACCTGTTTTGGGTTTTAGGACACAGAGACATTCCGCACGTTGTCGAAGGAGGAGCCTTACTTGACCTGGGTGCTATCAAAAGAAGTCTACAACAGATTGGTACGATATGTCAAGTGTCTAGGCAAATCTGACCTAAACTAGATCAAAAATGCAAATCAGATCGTCGTCGGTGTTTTCATGGGGCACTCAAGCCACTTTTCTCATTATTTCTGCAGGAGCTGCAGAGACGAGGAGGAGGTAGAAACAATCATCAACTTTCTTAGTAGGTACCTGCTCAGCCCTGTCCAAAAGAAGACTGGTTCAATTGTGCTCTTTCTTTTCTTCGATGTTCTTAGCAGTTTGACTGACATACATTAACGTACATCAGTAGCACCCTTTGCTCCAAATTGTTAAATTATCCCGCAAGTAGGTAGAACAACTACAAATCCAGTGGTATTGCAATGGATATCTTGTGGTCTAGATTACAGACAGCCCACTTTACCTAACCTAGTACTAGCTGCTCAAGTTCGGCTCTAAGCACATTAATTTGGCTTGGAGGATCAAACTTTCCTTTACTTTACTTGGATATCGCGGGTATGTGTTTTCTAACCCTGAATTCAGGGATCGTGTTGTTAAACGTTTAACGTTGAATGCTGTCATCTGTCAATGAGCAGATAGACCTATCTTACAGGACGTTCTCATCGAAATAGAATGCGTGATTTCAGCTAAAAGTAAAATTTTAGTTGTTGCCATACCTCTCTGTTGGCAGATTGTCACACTTATAATCAAGGGAATCATCAATGAAAGCAGAATCAATTGGGCAATAGCCTTATTCTCTCTTTACAAATCCCCTGGTAACGATAAAAGCATAAAGTAACACTATTTCTAAATAGACCCTATCTTTGCCATATAGCATACTGCCACATTCCAAAAGTTGACTTGTTGTGAAGTACTTGTTTTCAAGTGGTCACCGTGGTTAATGCTTTGGACTGCGGCACCATATCTGAGCAGCCGAGCAGGCAATGATCACCCTCCGAACGTATAATCAGTCTTAAAAAATCTTTCAAATCCGCTCTACAAAGTCGGCAATGAAAACTGCAGATCCCCTTAGTTCGTGGGAAAAATACAACACGCACAACGTGAATGGTTACGAAAAGCTAGGCCTCTACCTTGTAAACCCCTTTGACACAAAACAGAGCAGCATATTGACTCTGTAGTTTGGACACTTCGGAAGGTCTCAGCATATCAGCGATAATTCAGCTTGTCGGTTACACGCTGACAAAAAGAATTACATAATTGTCTAACCACACTTTAACAGATGGAAACATTCAGTGAAATTTTGAAATTCGCATTTCGGTTCGGTGAAAACATTTTTAAGTCTGAAGATCTGATTAATAGTTGATCACCAAGGCGGGAAACTTGGTACGTGCTGATTGGTTTTATGCAAGACATTCAATATTGCACTTTGGAGAGTGACTATGAATATGTTTTCCAAATTAATTAAAATTTAAAAGCTTGATTTAATGGTTCATGTAAGACTACTTAAAAAATAAAAACGTCTTGTCTCACAGCATTTTCGCTTTGAAATTGATTTGTGAATAGATATTCAACAATAAATTAACAAATTATGGAGATGTCACTGCCAGTTGTAGGTATTAACAAACGATGACAATTCATGTGCATAACGGTCGTTAATTTTCCTCTTTTCTTATGTCCGAGTGGAAAAGTATGAGAAAGTTGTTGCTGCCATATATCTATACATTTTGCTTATAACTTTTTGTTTTGGCGACAACAGTGATTTTAACTACAAATTTACGGAACAAAGTTAATAACCTTAGATGACTCTCTTCCTAAGTCAAGTCGATGGAATAAGACTGTTTTTTCCTAGTTAGGATGCACCGAAACTTACTACTTCTTCTTAAAAGTATATTGAGTACAAAAATGTCAAACAAATGTCATATGGTCATAACCCAGAACAAACTTTCTTCTTAATCACCTTCATCGTTGTTATAGGCTTTTAAACTATGCCTGTCGTAAATGAAAGTAACATAATATTATTACATTCCGAAGAATACTCGTTAAAACACTAAAGTGAGATTGAAATAATAAACGAGAGTTTTGAAGGTCATAAGTGAATAAATTCCACTTTCATTCTTTATGACATAAAAGTTCTTGTTCTTTTAAAGGTCTCTTCGTAAAAATTTTTGTTTTTAACATGACAAAAGAATCTATTTAAAGTAAAAAGTCCCCTGAAACCACGAAAATATACACATGTTAACATTCAATTTGCATATTTCCCAGTTTTTACATTTAAATATTTGTTTTTTTGAATTTGACGTAACAGGTTGACAGATGTAATAAGATGATTTTAGTGTTCTTGTTAAGCTTTAAAGCCGGTTTTCTCTTATATCATAATTATGTTTCTTTGAAGTTTATTTATTCTGCCCGGAATGTCAACAACCTGACTCGCCTCTTATCAATGCAGTTTTGAGCCAGGAAAGTCTACAATTGACAAAATGATCGCACTAAGGCAGATCTTGAAGAAAACCCGTGGAGTACAAACCGTCACCTACCATCTCTGTATCGATTTAAAATGTGTCTCTGACCACATTTGCATACATAAAGTGCTCATGAAGATTGGTAACGAACTCACTGAGATCTTCGATGTCAGAAAATGATTTGGACAAGGATGATGCACTGTCGTGTGGTTTCTTTAACATCGTACGTCTCACAAGACAACACTAGTTATACAATCTTTCAAAAGTCTGTGCAGCTACTTGCGTCTGCTGACAATATAAACATCATTGGCAGAACTCAGCCAGGTGGAAATGGGCTTAGCGTTGAAAGAGGAAATAGCAAACCCTTCTTGTCGCTTTGTCACATAGTCGACAGGAGACTGTCCCTAGAATGGATACTAAATCTAGAGAACAACTGAGAACATCATTAGCTTCCTTGGTAATCTAGACTTCAAAACTAAACTTCCTCTCATGTCCATAGGCAAGTGAATCCGGGTACAAAATATCTTTCCTTTTAGGTCGCACTGTTATAAAGCACTTAAGGTTCAAACTATCCACACTATCAGTGTTTGTTGTCTCGTTTAACTTTATTTTTAGTAATTTTCAAGTACTCTAGCTATTTATAATCCAATTTATAGCCATTCACCCTTGTTAACAGTCTCAAAATGTTATCTCATCACGTTTGGAATACAACTCGTTTATCGATAGTCATCGTTGGCATATCTGCGACCAATTGACAAAAGGAAAAGAAAAACCCCCCATGTGCGTACCTCTTGCATCATAAAATCGACAATTTGCCTATTCACAACTTCATTTGAATCCAGTTTTCCGTATCTCATCCATAAAACAATTTCCTCCACAGCCAAAAACAGGAAAAATAGCCAACCTTTCCGGTTTGCGAAGCCTTTTACAGCTAACCCATCCGAATGGAGCCCCTTATGCAATTCTAATCGATTAGATACAAAATGAAAAGTCACCACTTAACTCGATCTATTTGATTTCAGTCGTTTATTAAATAACAGTTAATTACAACGGTTTTTTTGTAAAAGATATGGCGCGTGGTAAACTCTTACTTGTCCCACAAGCCGAGTTCCCTCATTTTCGTTTGAAAATATCGTTCCAGTGAGTTCGCACAGCGATAGTACTCGGTATCTGGTTGATTGTAGAAGCGACAATTGGAGAATATCCTTGCCATGTCGGCCATGAACAGCCGTCGGGTGACGTAGTAGCCCTTCTTTAAGCGGTCGCCCATTGTCTTAAGGTCCATTGGGTATTTAATGTGATGATAGTAGTCTGGAACATCGACTGCATTGACTGGCTTTAGGAAAGGCCATGCGGCTATGTGTTGCCTCACAGCCTGAAGGACGGTTGTAAATGATGCAGCAAGCTTATCTGGATCTGTAGATTCCTCAAGGGGGCGGGAAGTCCTCTGCGCACGCATTTGTGGCTTCCAACCGATCTCCCGCAGACCGGGAATTGATTCGACAGGGATGGAGCGTACTCCTTCCTTGAAACACGTCAATCCTGGACGAACTTTCTGGACTTCATTGTGGCGCTGAGCTATGAGTTCCTTTAAGATCTCCCTCTGCTTCTGAATCACCGAAATGAACTGAGTGTAGACGATTTTTGGGTGAAGTTCACAGTGCATCAGGGTGGCTCCGTCGTATTCTTTGATGAAACCGGCGTAAACGGGTCTAGCGAGCTTGATGTCCTTGGAGAAACCTTGCTTCTTAAAGTACCCAATGGCATGTTCGTCTGCATAGGTGAGGAAGTGTCGCAGTCCTCGCTGAATGCTGTAGTCCTTCAAGTGATTCATGAGATGTGAGCCATAGCCCTTTTCCTGCTCGCTCATGACCACAGCCAGGAAGACAATCTCGGTGAAGCCCTGGGTGGGAAAGGGTCTGAAGCAAATCCCCCCAATAGGTTGGTTGTCCTTGATCAGGGCTAGTGTCTTATGCTTTGTATCGAAGACCAGTTGACTTATGTACTCTCGTGGCATCTCTGGCAGTTGATGGGCGAAAACACTGTGCAGACCCAACATCCATAGCATTGTCTGCTTGTCCACCGGGCGAGTGAGGGAATTTCCAACGACATGGAACTGGATTTCACCCTTTAATTCCTCAGCTTTGACTATCTCATCGCGGGATACATTCTCCGGAAAGAGAACTTCTGTCTTGTTCGAGGCTTTGGTCTCTGTTATTGCTTTCATTGCCCGTAGCACGGTCTCATCGCTGAGGTCTTCATTATCTGATACACGTTCTGGTTCCTTCTTTACTCGTTTGTAGACAGGTTCTCCGGAACGCCTTGAACTTCCCGGAGCTACCTCTTGTTGCCGTTTCCGTTGCTGTGCGAGAAATGTATTCGGTGGACGATAAGATTGATTCCAGATCGGGGAGTCGTCCTTCAAAAGTTCCCCCTTCAGTGTCTCTAGAAACTTTGGCATCTGAGTTATAATGGCTCTCTTGTCAACTGGAAAGCGTTCCCTCTCGGAGATGCACTTCCGCTTCAACTGCAGTGACATTCCATGGAACACAGTTCTGAGTAAGTTCCTTCCAAATACCAACGAGGTCTCGAAATGACGTAGAGAGTTGCAGAATGCCGGCACATGACAAAACACTAACCACCTGGTGTAGTTTATCTTATAACTCGAAGCATCCTCGTTTGTCATTTCAGCTCTGGTCACCGATGGTGGTTCGAAGTTGTAGTGGTTCAGGAAATTCAAAAAAGTTCTAGCAACCTCCGTCATTGTGCTTAGCTCCGACTGACTAAGGTGGTTGTACTTGTAGAACACAAAGCTGGAAACTGCCTTTGCAATGCAAGGCGCCTCAAATGGCGGATCCCCCAGTGGCCCTCGAATGACTGGCCTTTGCCTACTAATCACGCACTGCCTCAGCAACCTAAACAGATACATGTACACCTTCTTGGTGTCTTCATCTTCCACTCCCTGCATACTCATGAACAGATTCTCCATATCGATGATGGCACCCAATAACTCATTCATCTGTTGACTCGATATCCCATTCAAGTGGGAAATATGGTTCTGAAGCGGATGCTTGCACAACACATTCCTGCATTCCTCGGTGAATTCCGGACAATAGGAGCTCTCCACGTCGCGATGCCGATTCTCCTGGGGTGTCTTCCATCCTGTGCACCTGCAACTCTCCACCTGACAGGCGGAATACATAGAAAGCTTTGCCAACTGCTGAGACAGCGGAAGATTGAATACCTTCTGCTTCCGTAGCTGGATCCGTTGCAAGCTATTTTGACGTGTTGACTCCACCGGAGGCGTGGAGGTGGATGATGAAGGTGTGCAAACTCGTTGTGAATCCATTTTTCTTTTTCAGCTTTCTGCCAAATTCAACTGTAGTTTGTTTACATTTAAGTCAAAACATATGGTGAAATAATTTTTTGTATGACACTGTTGAGGTTAGTTCCAAGTGTGAGCAGAACAGAGAAAAAAACACCAAGTGGTGGCAGCAATCGCCATTCCGTTTTTCTCAATTTTCTTTCGCCAATTTATGCTATTTTGCTACTTGATCATGCGGTAAACTCTTGAAAAAATTAATATTTACGGTTCGGAATAGCTAATATTTATTTTGTTTACAATTTTCTACGTTTTAATCGCGAGAAATTAAGGGAAATTTGAAGAGAAATTCACTACAAAACCACACAGATTAAAGCAAGAAAAATTACTGCGCTGTATCTGACAGCCAGACACGAGGGTGTGATATTGTTTTGCTGCTCTGTTCTCCGTGTGTGAGAATATTGTTGTTTCTTTTTGTCGTAAGGTAATTATCATTTTTCTTGAAGGTAATAATAAATTTTAAAAGTCAGGGATGTTTATGAGTGTACAAAGTAAATTTATTTTTATTTAAGTGATGACTGTAATAAATCTTATTTTTTAATTACCCGGAGTTGTGGTTAAATTTGTTAAAAAAAAAAAAACTGAGAGAAGTATAAATCAATGCTCGTAACAATTGTTAGCCGGTATATCAAAATTAAAATGAGGATTTGGTGATATATTTCATTTAGAATTTGTGAATACATACGGACATTTCGAGGGTGAAATGAGTTAAAATGTTTTTCACCTAAATGTGATGAAGTTTTGAAAAGGTATTCACATTAAATCTGAAATCATAAATAAGAAACTCATGCTTCTTATTTTAGGAGGTGATATCATTCTAGCAATGACGACACTTTTTACAAATTCAGTTTGTGGTTTTTATAGGGATAAACCAAATGAGATTAGGCAGGTTAAAAAGAGCCACAGACAAATTTATCGATTGCGGATGTACACTACTTCCTTAGAATTCTCGCACCAAGACGACGTAATCCTTGCCCCTAACCGACTTCCTCATCGGATATTGCTTACTCAACTTCTATAACTTCCATGAAAAATTGCCAACTCCGTTTGAAAGATCAAGAAACTGCGGAAAACACCTTGCACGAATCTGCCGCAAACAACTCTTCATCTCAACAGTCAACAATTCATTCCCAAGCTCGAAGTTCATCCTAAAGTTCAATATTCTTTGAAACTGATAGAAAAAAATTTAAAAGTAATCGATGCCGTGGTTAACAACTTCACCAAAACATAATTGATTGTTGCAATGATTTTCCTCTACACATTCTTCACTGATTAACAGCTAGTATTTGTAAGTTACGTAACTAGTGGCCCTTTCACCTCACACTTAATTGAAGCCTTTCTAAAAGAACTGCCTACAAATTGGCTTGACACTAAGCAGCGACAAGTGTTAAAGGCAAAATAGTAACAATTTACATGTCATGCATCACTCACTTCTTTTTCGTTACTCATAGGTAGTTGTCCTAACGATAATTTGTCTTTTAATTTGAAGAAAGACTATTCACCAAGATTGCTCGTATCACAGGTGTTACCCAAGAGTTATTACATAATTATATCTTAAACAATTTAGTTAAATGATTCACAGTCGATAATTTTTCGCTTTTTAGTTGAAATAATTGTTAAATTTGATGGTTAACTACGGACTGGCTTGATGTCATGGGAGTGACGAACGTGACCTTGATTTGTTGGTTGCTAATGATGATGATTGCTACTCAACCTCATGTTGTGGTTTATTTAAATAGCTCTAGTATCTCTGATTTAATTTGCGTTGTAAAGGAGCTCTTAAAGATGGGAAAAGATCATAAACCTGCTTAGACTTAAGGTTTTTTATTTTATTGAGGACACAACAAAGAGCTAAAGAGCCTCTGTGTGCCCATTTAGTGTATCAAAACTTTCTTTTCCTTTTTAAACTTAAGCCTTATCCCTTACTCAATGTACTTTTTTACCTATAAACTATCATGAAGGTAGACCTCACAAAGCCAAACCACATCACGAAAAGCAATTGTACAGAACATATTTATTGATGTTGTAACTTGGCAAATTGGCAATTCAACTACTAGCCAAAGATGGAATGCAAATGCATCCGAATACGGGTGTAATTATCGATTAAATTGAGGTAATGTTTAGATATGAGGATTCATTGGAAATAAATCTCAATTAACAAATTGCACAGAGAATGAATTGTACGAAGAAGAAGAGAAGATGCAAAAGGGGAAAAGCAAACGAATTTGCGTCATAACCTCCGAAGGCAGTAGGTAAAAGATTGCAGATAAAGAAACCTCTATTGTGCAAGTTGGATGAAAGTAAGAACATTGCACGAACGATGACGCGGAAGCTGTTGAGAAATCGTGCAAAATGAGGATTCGATTTTTTTTCCTTGTTTATAAAAAACACGTGGAAAGGTTTATCTGATTATCTATGTGTGAATCTTTGGGAACTTTATTCACATTGTATGAGATCATTTGAAACATTTGAAGCAATCTTGGAAGGAGAAGTGAGGAATTGAAAGGTTCTCTTATTTATAAGATTAAAAACTTTTGTAACATATCTGGGTAGAATCAGCGGTTTTCCAGGGTTGTTATATTTCCTAGTTGTAGGTAGCAGATTGAACACTTTTCAATTTAATCCAGTCCACACCACATGTCCTATTGAGGAATGATCTTTCATTAAGCAACTTGTCATTGCTTTGGCCGATGAATTCGAAAATTGATTTTCTTTATTTTAACATGACTTAGCCACCAATGATTGGTGCAACTTTATGCCTCTTAAAGTTTGCGTTTCGACCGATTTTAATAGAGGAATTTAAATGTTAAACGCTTAAATTCAGTTGGCTCAACGACAAGAGTTATGCAACTTTCATGTGGCTTACAACTCATAAGTGTCTTCTGGCATATAGTTACTGTCAATAGGATCCGACTATTGTCTTCTTGGGTTCGGAAAGAGCTATTTTTTCGCTTAAACTCCATCTTCGTGTCTTGTCTTTTTCAGAATTTATTGCAGAGTAATGGTATGTAGATCAACTTTGAAGCAGTAGCTAGCTATCCATTGTCACGATTTAAAGACGGTGAGAATCATTGTTTATTGTTAGTTGTAAACACGCGATGCTCTATGAAATTCTCAAACAGCTTAATCTGAACTTTTCCAAACATGCACCGGATGCCGGCAAGGAGATGCACAATCATGTGATTTGTTTAGTCTTGTGCTGTAGCAGATAGTGCACAGGGCATTATGTTAATACGGAAGGCATTATCTTTCACAAGTCCATCCAGTGATTGGGATACATAGACGATATCGACATAATCGAACGCTTACAGCGTGCGGTCACAGATGCTGTCACCGTAATTAAAGATGAAGCGAAACGAGTTGATCTTGAAGAGAATGGAGATAAAATCAAGCATATAGGGCAAGAAATAAAGGAGTATCAATCCATGGCATATGAACATGGCTGTTGCTAACTATAACTTCGAAGAAGTTAAGAAGTTCACCTATGTACCTCGGAGTGAACATGAATTTCAAAAATAAAATCCACGTGAAGATTCGACGAAGAATAACCGTAGGAAATCACTGCTCGACTTGATGTGGAGAACTAGAATCAGCGCGTCCGGGATCAGCGAAGGTGGAACATAGGAGGCTGCACTGTCTCAAGCTGAAACGCTTCAGTGCGATGAAAAAATAAGTGAGTATGCCAGTGACTGATCGCTTCGACTCGATTGATGTCAATTAGCGCTTATCTTCTTTTTTGAACTGAAAATGGCTCGATCGTGTCGAGTATTGAGGACTTCTGTGAAATGTCAGTTCAGTTTGACTATGCTTTGGACGTAAAAAAAAAACATAAATTCAAAGCTTTGATTTATCCGACAACTCAGGCTCTTTTTGAACTTAAATCGAACTAATAAAAGCGTGTTAAAAAAGCCTAATGATGTCCATTCATTAGGGCATTCATGACGCCCAATGTGAGAATGGATTTATAGACCCAAAATCAAACATTTCTCAAATATTTCACAGGATTTCCTGTACAATTTTTCACATCTAAACCCCAAAGTTATTAAGTTTATTGATTCAAAAATCATTTAAAAGGAAAATTCATTAAAAACATTTAACCACACCTTAAGATACATTAGGAAATCATTACCATAAACTTATGACTTTTGACATCAAAGGAAAGCTTTGTCATATGTTGTGTCACCTTAAATGTCACCTTGAATAAGAATTACCACATATAATGGTTGGATTACACTACACTATTGTATTTGCCAAAAATTTGGTAAAACGACGAGGAGTGTCTCCTATTTATTTGACCGGAAGTATTGCAAATGCAATGCAAACAATTGACATTTCAAAGCAAATTGTCAAAACTAATTATGACAAATTAAATGCGTCCTTAAACTCTGTCATTTATAATATACAACAAAGAATGCGTTGCAAAAAGAAAAGAGCTGTCCGCATCTATTGATAGACATTTACGTCAATCAGAGGTTCCAACGACGACAGTGCGTCTACATAAAATCACTGCAATGACATTCACACAGTTATCTATGCTTGTAGCTTCTTCTTAACGTCAACATTTTTACAAATACCTTGATACAAATTTGTAATTTTCAACAAATTAAACATGAATTACAATTTCGAATAAAATCGTGGCACAGCCAGCAGTGTCGACTTTGATGTGTTCCCTGATGATGGTCTCTTAAAGGCAATTGTATCGATTCTTCTGCTTCGTGAAACATCGTGGTAAACAACGAAAGTTCGTGCGACATTTCATTCATTTTGAACCTTATGCACGATTTTTTCATCATGCGCGCACCATGTGAAAAGAGCTCGTTGTTTAGTCCCCCAAAGGGGCCATGAAACAAAAGAAACAGCGCCAACATTTCCCACCAAATTCCCCAAAAAAAAATTGTATAACACCCCCATGCAGTGCCAAAGAGGAAGTGTTGATCGTTAAACTCGATTTGTAGCCATAAAACTTATTGGAAATTGACTATTCAATGAATGCCACGGTAATTATTACATCAACATAATAAATAGCTAAATCTGACATTCAGTACACGTCCACATTCAGCTAAATGTTTACTTTTCTTAAAAAAATAGTTCTCAGAATTGTAAACACAACTATTTAGTAATTCCCATTTTCTCATTTCAATTAGCAATATTGTATTAATTATTCAAAGACATGCGATCATATAAATGAAGAAGAAGAAAACAAAAACTGTTACACAAATTCATATGTTAATGAAATCTTAAGCAAAACGAATTTTTAAAAGTTATATTTAAAAGATTAATGAACTCTAAACAGAAAAGTTATGTTAATCGTAACAGTTTTTATTTTCTGTTTTGACGGTCTACCTACATGATTTTGTTTTGATTTTAATTTCAGTTTCCGTTAGTATGGCTATGGCGGCTTTTAGTAAAATTTATTTGACGTTTTTAAGATTATGATTTGCTTGATCAAGCGAAAAGGGTACATATCGTCAAAGTTGTTTGTCAAAATAAGAGGCTATTGACATTTGACGTTTCATTTTTTTTACATAAAAATGATGTGGTTTTATAGTTGACGTTTATTGCATGATTATTATGGTGGAATCACAATATGCTCGGCTCAACCAATCATAAAATGTTTACTCTTCGTTGACAGAAAACCGTTGATGGTGCATTATGACAGACAATTTTGAAGAGACGACGACCACATTTATTACGGAAACCAAGGAATGTACTTAATTTGTTTGTCTGCCAAATTAGGTTCATTTTATTATGAGGAAAAGATGTAATTGACGTTTGTTAAGTACTTTGAAACGTCATTTAGGTGTTAATATGGAAATCGGATGGATTAGGTTAGATTGAAGTGGCTGCCAGCTAGAGCCAGCACACTTTGACAAAGGAAAGGTCCATTGTGATGTCACCTGGGTCTTGAAGAGATTCTCGTTACCTACTCGTTCAACCAGTCGGAGTTTCTGACATTTGTGTTTATCAGATTGCCTAGGTCGTTATAGCAGAATTCTATTTCTTCTGCGGAAAATGCTGGTGGAAAATTGTTTCCTCCTCCCCTTCGTCCATGGAGTTTATACAAAAATCGTTGAAATGCATGTCAAGCCTTGTTGGATGCTTGCATATAAGACAGTGACCCTATTATGTTGCTGATATGCAATATGTTAAGAGAAATTAAGTTCTCAGAGCGTTTCAGATCCAACTACTTGTCCACCTAAAATGTGTTCGAACGATAGCATCCGGCTTAAATCGGTATACCAATGGTGTTTTTACTCATCTGGAAGTAAGAGTAATTTCGTCAGCCTTAAAATTCCTTATAATAGCTCTATGCTCCGGCACCCAACAAAGGTGAATCCTTTATTGCTCAGTCATCTCTGTGAGAGACGATCGGCAATCTACTAGCGAATTAAGAGAAAATGATTCCGAGGACTTGATTGCTATTTGACTGTCCAAAAAGATTTCAATATCTATGGCGAACATTACGTTTTTCTTTAGCTAAGATTAGACTACACGCTATAATGTTTTGGAAGACGGAAAGAGAGGCTGAGATTAAGCCTATCTGTCGGTGTATGTGTTCGGGAGGGTTTCTCTTCTGAATCCCAACCGTGTCGTTGTAAAAGTGGATCGACTTATCTTACTGAAATAATACATCTTCTCTCCAGAATGGTCGCTGGGAAGTTTCTATCAAAATTTAGCTTGGGCTTGGGTGTAGTCTGTGTTTTCTGGAGAGATTTTGAAATTGTTCTGATGGGAGACGTGGCCAAAATCGTTGCTTTAATGCAAATGGCTGAAATAGCTGCCATTTGCCTGCTAAAGATGCCGAGTGAAGTCAGATGAAACAGAGTATCCAGTGCTGGAGATGATGTCGTACGCAGTGCTCTGCTTGTGCTCAAAAAAAGCTGTTCGTTGAACATTGCTTAGATTATCTCGATTTATAGCTTTATCTAAGCCGGTGAGTGAGTCGAGGTTGTAAATTCCAAATAACAAGTATTTTGCTTTGTTGGATTTTCGGTCCTGACTCCATAGACGGTGAAAGGAGGATGTGTTCGATCTGAACCTCTTCTCAGAAGGACAGCGTAGTAGGGGAAGACCGAGACGGAAGTGGAAGTGGCAGTGGCACACGGAAGTGGAAGGAAACCTCAACCAACTTAACATGCGAAACTGGAGACAGCTGGCTAGAGACGCTTGTTGATTTAGGCCAATATCAACTTTGGACTGTTGCGCCACCTTAAGTCAGTAGAAAAAGAGTTTTTATACCATCAAAAGAGGGACGGTCGATGTCTCGAATTTTATGTTTCCTGCGAGACTCAGTTTTGTGGGAGTATTCACTTAGACCACATCAAACTGGCCATCTGGTTAGCTTATTCAGAGCTCTTTGCAGGAGTTAAGGTGCTTTCCTAAGATTGCTTAAGCCATGTCATCTGCATAAGCGAAAGAGAGACAGATAACAGAAGATGTTGCCTAGAGCTGTCAAAGTGACATAAAGCACCCTTAATGAAAGAAACAAGTGTTTTAATGTGTGACGGACTGAAGTCGTTCAGAAGTCAGTGACAGAGTTTTGTTTTGACGTTTAATAATACGAGCACTTTACTATCAAAAATTCATTCTAATGATTTTCTTTTTTCTTTCCAGACTATTCGATCGTTCTCATTAATAAATGTAAGTAAAAATTAACTTAAAAAATAAATTACTTACTAAATTGTAAGGCAGTATGCTTACCTGTAAATAAAAAAAAATAAGGAAATTAATAAAAATCAATTGGAAATAAGTATGTGTAAAGAAATATATAAATATCAAAGTCTGTCTAGTACAAGAACGTATCAAGAGGTTTAAACTCATTCATCACTCAGTTGGACCTATACTAGCATTGGAGCGATATTTGAAAAACAGTTTTACAAATAAATCAAATAGTTTGACAGAGATGACAAGATTTTTAAAGGTTTTTATCTGGTCATAATGTCTTAGAGTTTTATGTCAGCTTAGCTTCATGACTCCGCCTAAACTAACCTAATTACTTTTTTACAATTAGCATTTTCATCGTATTTTTATCAAATTGAGACAGCCCCTTCCTGTCAATCCAAGACAGGATCGTGTTCATAGTACAAAGTATGATTAAAAAATGCCATCAGCTTAACCCAGTGAGTACACTGTATAAGCTCTGTAAAAGCAGTTCTAATTCATAAAGTTCAATGTGAGATAGATAGATCGATAGGATTTACCCAAGAAAACGTGTATGACAGCACGTACACATGTAGTCTACATCATTTCATAATTTCCCATGACAGATTGTCAGATATAAAGAGTAAATATGTACGCATTCTCTTTTAAAACTATTTATTTATTCGGCGCTTCCTTTTTCTATTAAATGTTTGCGATGTACTTTGCCCTGTCTCCGATTAATCATTTTCATTAACATTTTATTCTCAAGCTTATCATTACATTTTGTTTGCTTCATAAACAAATATTTGGGTTAGCTGTCAAATTTCAATATTGAATGGTTGAAGGTAGTGTATACTCAAATACGAACAAGCCCCCAATTTACACAAACTTGTTCTACAGGGGTGTTGTTTTTATTAAATTTCGAGATGTTATATGACAGATTAAACGAATAAATTTCTAAAACTTGTCTGTTCCCTTTGAAGGCAGAGGGGTGCACCCTTAGCTCGAAATGTAGGTTTTAGGAACCTTCCTTGATGTTTGTGTTAACCTCTTTCTGCTCTACACTGTATGACCCACAGACAAATCTCTTTATGCTGTATATATCGAGCTTGGATAAATCGCTGAGATTTTCACAGAAGAATGGCGGATGCATAGAAGGTGGATAAGGTGTATCTTACTCCTCCTCATCTCTACAACTTCTGCAAAAATCGTTGGAGCAGACACCTATTCTAGTGGAACTGTCTACTTCTCAAGCAATGTCTTGTCAGAGCTTCTATTATAGGGCTTACACACTTCCTATTAGAAGACGGAAGTAGACGGTCAGACTAGACCAGATCAGACGAAAGACACGTGTTGATAAAATTCCACCCGCTCTTTGCCATTCTTCTTAGCTTCGGAATCAAGGCGAAACTTTATCGATTCTAGAGAAGCAGATGCTTCCTCTTTATTTTCAGAAAAGCTCCGACCTGAACCTTCCTTTACCAGGTTGTCCGGTCTGCTGTTGCATGGAATATCCCCGTGTCATGGAATCCATCACAGTGAAACGTCACATCTGTCAGTGATCTCATTTAGAGACCAGCTACACCAACTTAGATCGTATTGTCGATCACTCCAAATCCTTTATTTCTACCTCTAAAGCGTTAATAAAAAGCCAAGACGCAACTTCTAGGACTGACGTAATTTCTGTCAGATCGAACTTGTCAAATCGAAGTTGAGCATTCATTTCGGTTTGGGCGAGAGGTGGTGTCAGCTCGTTTAACAGTGCAACGCACTAAGCAAGGCTTCTCTTATTAATTAATTAAATTTGCGATAAGTTTGACATATCAGCTGATTGTGACATTCCTATCTGTTGCTTTGATTTTCAGTTATCGCCTGTAGAATTTGCCTTGATCTGATAGTAAATTTAAGGTCTCGTGACCAGTTAGACTTTGACGTTGACGTTTCTCTTAAATCATTGTGAAATCAATTAAATAAAATCTGACAGGTCAAAATTGAATAGGAATTGGGTTTTAACAATCTTGATGGCTAATTGACAGGAGCTTTGTTTTCTTTCAATAGTTGTCTCAATTTTCTTCGAAAAATGCATTTGTATCAGTACCACCATAGCAACATAATCGACAATTTATAATTTATCTCCCATCCCTGTGTCTACAACTGTAATCAATTATAAACAAACAAATTATTTTCTCAGCTAAACTAATCAGTAAAAACACACCCCTCCATATCAATAAGACTATTGTACATTCGCTTACATAAAAATCTATCAAACTGACAAGTGCAAGACCATTTTTCTGTCCTTATCGCCTGATACACGTGTTTGCCGCTATAATTGACAAAGACATATATATATCTACAAACTGGAGAGAAATGCATTTGTGTTTGTTACTAGATAAGCAAAAAATTACTGCAAATAAACAAAAAGAAACAGTTTATCAAAGCGCAAAAGATATTCCGTCCGAGTCCACATTTGGATTTGACTTTAGTTTACTATCAGATGTCAATGCGCTAACTGTTGACTGTTGGTCGTTTAATATTACTTTGAGAAGGTCGTTCCACATTTAACCGCAATACACAATCGTAAGTGATAATATAAATAAAATTTAAATTACTTATTCATAAGCTGTCACTGTCAAATATAATCAGAAAAGGAACTGACTGAACTTACTCAATATCTTCATTATGACGTGTGTCAAAAAAAAAAACACGTTATTTGAATGTTAAATAATAAAAATTCGGTACACGTTACACTTGGAAAAAAAAAAATTGATCCCGGACTGTACTGGGGTGTGTAGTTAAGTTTAAATTAAAAAAACGTCAACAAGTGTAAACTTAAACAGAAATTCACGCGTATTTATATATAAAGTGCGTTCGGCATTAAGCCAAACTAAGTTAAGTTTTTTTTTATTTTTTTTATAAAAGCTTGTCCGTCAAAACGATTTTGCGCGACGATGTGACATTCGCAGTGAATACCGATCAAACGAATGCAGAATTTTATTTTCGAAAATAGTTGTCCTAAACTTTGTTGTCTCCTTTTTGGTGGTTGATTCTTTTTTTTGATTAGATTACTCTTCAATTCAATGATGGGGGGAGAGAAAGAAAAAAGAAAAAAACCGAAAAGAGCCAATATCTAGAATTTATTTTTTGATAGTGGTGCTTATAAAGAAAGGAACCGCCTTCAAATCGTGTGATTTCGTTGCTACAATGAAAGCATGTGCTTCAAGTGAATAGTTTATTTATGATACTTTGGATGGGTGCAAGTTTTAAAGAAAAAAGCTGATAAGGAAGAAAGATCTTGATTGATTGTAAAAGTACTTATGCCAAAAAGTTAGAAAGATATTTATCCTGTAGGTATGTTTGTTCCAAAAAGGCTTCGAAACTACTGAACGGATTTAAATGCGACTTTTTAATTTTATCAAGCATTACTATGTGCTGTTTTTAAACACTTTTTTATAACTCCAACACCTTTTTTAAGGCTATAACTAGACACCAAGATAAAAAGGTAAGACTGAATGCTAAAACTAGATGCAAAAGCTTGACGGCAAGGCAAGACGCGCAGATACGACCCCAAGGCACAACATTAAGGCACAACGCTATGACGAGATGCCAAGATACAACAACAAGACAAAACGCTAAGATTGGACGGTAAGCCAAGACGCTCAGATGCGACCCTCAGGGCCCGACGCTATGACGACCTGCTAAGATACAAAAGCAAGACATAATGCTATGATTCGATGCAAAGGCTCGACGGTAAGATAGGACACTCAGATACGACCCCAAAGCACAACAATAAGGCACGACGCTATGATGAGATGCTAAGATGCAACAGCAAGACAAAAACCTCTGATGCAATGCGCAGACTCGAATATCAGATACGTTGCCAAGACATACCTAAACACGACAACTTTAATGCGTTTCGTACCTCTTCTCAGAGGACCGCTTCAAACTAAGTAACTATCGTTTTGAGGGCTGCTCTTGGGGTTGTTCTTATGGGGCTGGTAGTGCTAATGCATGCTAATCGCTGGACTTTTGTGAGTGTCTTTAGGTGATTCAAGGTTCCTGGTGCCAGTTTCTGGTACTCTACGTGGTATCACAATGGGCCTACATCCTGACGTAAGTGTGCTCCTGATTAGCGGGAGCAGCCATCTAACCTAACCTTGGTGTGTGACGTAAGTTAGAATTGGTCTGATGATGGACGTATACATCAAATAAACTATAGCGGGTGATCAACTATGGTGACCAGCGTATATCGCCGACGCACTTAGACCAGTAGCAGGTCTATGAGGAGCTCCTCCACTTTTTGATAAAGGGAACTAAGTCAAAAAGAAGGCTCCGAGATGATTCTGTCTTTTAAGAGAGACAGGTCTTCCTCTTCCAGCTTCTGCAGGCATCATTAAAAATCATGTCTGCGTATAGGACAATGTCCTGTGATGGCATCTATAGTGATTCTAAGAACGTTTCTATAAAAGGCTAAATTAGTCTGCAAGTTTAGCAGGTGATACATTTATATTTAACTAGTGGTACTTCGAGATTCCTTCATAAGGAAGAATCTGTGTTGTAGAACTAAGCTTGGCGAGTTCATCGGCCTTACAGTTCCCTAGACTGTCTCTGTGTCTGTCATCTCCATGTCACTATCTATCTTTATCTTTAAAAATACTTATATCCTAAGAAGATATTACATGCCACTTCAACCACGACAGGACTTTTTTTATCGCCATATTCTCCGCCTGCAAGAAGCTACATTTCTCTGGAAAGCGAAAAGATAGATCGGAGAAAACAACCTCTTCTATACACTGTCTTGGGTTTTGGATTCTTTTATAAGTGGTGTTGATTTTTCCCAGAGATCTCTCGTCGTGATTGCGACTTTGAAGGTATACCTTGGGATAGTGTAAATAAATATTAGTGTGTCTGGTGATCCATTGTGAGGTGGCTCAAAGTCTAATAAGTTGCTGCACTAGCTGCCATAGATGTCTAGGGGGATAACATACAGGAGTAGGCCATGTTGTTCTCAGCGCACCGGACATATTAAGAAATGTGGGTCTCTGTGTTTAACCTAGACTCTTCCCAGTGTATTGCCTTATCCAAAGCACTAGACGATTACGCCGTACATAAATATATGCCTGAGTGAGTTATACGAGGTTGCAAGCCTTACTTTTGCCTAGATGGCTTTTTTTCTAGGTATAGAGTGCTATCGTCGTTATCCTTATGACTTCTTGGATGTTCACCTTCCAGCTAAGCTTCCTATCTCGTATTAGACTCATATTTGACTATGTCCGTAAGGACTTAGCTGTTACGGTTCAGAGAGGGAGGAGTAACATGTGGAGTATTTTGCTTTCTGTTTTGAGTCCACTGGGAGAGTTTAGAGAGTGTGTTCTGAAACAGGTCGCTCAGGATATGAGACGATAACTTTGCAGTCTTCCTGTTTCAAGATTAGTAAAATTGAATTAACAACAAAGTTCCAGAGAACGGGCGATAGAATACCTTGCGGAGTGTCCCTGTTAACAAACCTTCTGCCAGAAGCGTCACTCGGATCTCTACGGATCCATTGTGTTCCTTTAACGTTCCTTTAAAAGTCCAGTTTGAAAATATAAAAAGAAAATAAAGATCTGGGTGAGTCTGAGTATGATTACGGTCGTTCGACGTCCCTGAACCATCCTGAACTCTTAGTGAAAATGGTTTTTGGTGGCTTCTTAGACAGGTCGTTGGAATAGTATTCACCGAGGGCCGTCTTTCTTGTTCTGTGTAGGCTGAGGCATTCGTATAGAAAGTGAGTTGTGTTCTCTTCCACATCTGTATTCCCACAGCCTCTGCATAAGTCGTGTGCTTAAACGCATTCTTTCAAATGGGCCGCTAGTAGGTTGTGGCCTGTGAAGTGTATTAAGTTTGATCTGTTTAGCGCAAGAATGTGTCCTGTTTTTATTAAGTGATACCTAGCTTAGCGTAGCCTTGGTAATCGCTAGTCTTGTTACATGCATAGAATGCAATAGTTGCCTTCTGGGATCTTTCTTCAGTGTTTTCTGCCACGCTCAGCTTGAGGTTGAACCAGCAGCCAAGATCTTCAGTCAAGTAGCTTCAGATTCTTAGAAATGAAGGCTTGGGCTCGTTATTAACTTAAAAAATCACCCAAACAAAAATCATTCTCGTGTTAGGAAAATCTTTATCTCTAAAAAGTTTACAAGCCCCTAAACCGATTGATCATCAAGTGATTCATAGAATACAAAGGTGCATTCGTATTGCGAAAAACAATAAAGATTCGAACATGGTCTTTAAATATAAATAGCTATGCATAGGTACATATGCGATATGTATGACATATGTATGAGTCTCTTTAATTATCGCATTTAAAAAAAACACAATTTTTTTTATTTTTTTTATCGCAAACACTTTTTCATGGTGTCACAATTTTGGCGAAAATATTCTGTTTACCACTTTTGTTATTAGAAAAATAAAATCAAAAATATCTCCATTTATTATAAATAGATGCTTCAGTAAAAGATGAAAGCATTTGATTAAGGCGTTAGGCATTCTTGTACCATGATTTGTTTACAACTTTTCGTTATTTTTACTCGCAGACTTTTTCTTCTTTTGCACTCTTTTTTGGCAATGTTTTGTGTTTATCTTTCGTTTTTTTTTATTGCATTCTCCTTGATTTTATTTTGCTATGTCATAGATACGTTCCTAGAGAAAAGATAGATAAGACATTTTTTTGTTTAATTAAATGATTAGGATTTAGTGTTGAAACGTGTAGCACTTAAACTAATTACGAATTATTGTTGTGAGTTAATTCTATGACTGACAAATTGATTATTCGTGTACAGTGTTATGTTTATTGAAACGATTATTCATTATTAAATTTATAGCGAACCTTGTTTTTGATCGATAAATGAAGATTGAATTATTCTCAACTAATATTGATGTACCACAAGGTTCAATTCTCTCTCCGACACAATGGCAACTCTATTATTTGAATTGCATAAGTACCACACTGGTAAAACGAACCTACAACTCATCTTCAAAGACCTGTCTTACGACAGAAGCCTCAAGAGAATTTGTGCATTTTAGAGTATCTCAACTCTTGCTAAAGAATCAGTCTGCACCAGCGACAAGTTTGGGATTGAAGGAGAGGATCAGCATAAGTCCACTACTCTTGAACATTGTAATGAAATAACTACTCAACAGCTGAAATCCAAAGACCTGTTCAATGGAATATTCTTTATGCCGACGACATAGGCTTGATAAGTGACACAGCAGAAGGCCTTAGTTCCGAAGACAGAAAACGGAATTCATGTGACGAACATTTTCGGACCACCAACCTACAAGAGACGTTGTGTATGCACCTAAAAGGTTTCCTGTAAAATGAAGTCTCCAACTTCAAGTATCTAGGCTCGTAAGTCTTTAGGGATATCGATGAAGACGTAGACCACCGCATGACCAGAGGGTGAATGAAATGGAAAATGCTGTCTGGAGTATTATGTGACAAAAAAAAAGAAGCCAAGTGAAGGGGGTTAGGTAAGGTTAGGCGACTGACTGCATTCGATGTAGCCACACTTAGACCAGAGTGGGTTCTTTCTGATACCACATGGACCCAGAGGGAGCTTGGTATGAACCCCACGAGGCTGTTTGTGTTAGTGTCAAGCAGTTCGTTAAGATTGTAGAAGAAGCTCACTCCTCAAAAGGCTGTTCTTTAAGCTGAGAGGGTTAGATACGAATGTATTTAGTACATAGAAGGTAGGAAATCGTTTCTTCGTCCATATAGCTTCTGAAAAAAATCGTAAGAGAGGAGAAACAGTCTATTGGAGTGCCTAACAAGGGTGCAGTGTGCCTTGATAGCACCCACTATTTTTTTTTTTTTAATAATTAGCCCGCGCTAAAGGGATTATGACTACCCTTAAGCTAGAGCATGGGTATAAGGGAAATTCGAGGAGGCACGAAGGAGGTGCCGATGCACGTTGGTTTTAAATGCTTGTGGGTTGTAGTGATGAGGGAACACAGTGCTAATAAGCAGCCTTTCCTATCTGATTAAATGAGTGTGAGCGTTTGTGATCCAGCTTAGGCCAAAATTGTTTTATGATGAGGTGAGTGGATCCCTCCGTCCATCTGGGATTTGTTTTGCGTAACACCTTTGTATTTTTGAACGATTTTGAAAGTGGCTGCACAAAGCCTTAAGCGGAGGCTGGCTTTAGCTAAAGATGCATATACTTCGCTCCCTTGAACTGTTCTACACCAAGGCGTAACGTAATATTGAAGAGAAAACTTATGCCACTAAACAATCAACGTATCAACAAATCAACGCTTATGATAGGAAGGGTCCTACAATATTATTGCTGTGCAGATCCAAAGGACTTTCTTTGGCGACAAGCCACACATGTTACTTCAAACATCTCCGCTTAGTCAGGTCCATGCATTTTGTCCATAGAAGTTTACTATACAAAATGACTAGGATTCAGTGCTAAGCTTCCTTGGGAAAACTGGATTGTGACACTTTTAAGCAGTGAAGTCAGACCAGTTACAAAATGTCCTTCACGTAAAGAGACCGCCCTCGGTTTAGAGGGGATTCCTACAGCTCACCAAAGTTTTAGAGCAGACAACCGATAAACACGACTACATAGGTGGAAGACGGTTGCCATGAGCACTTCGATTGTGGATAGACGAAGTAAAACCTTTCTAAACTACAGATTAGGCTTAGATCTTTGGAAATCCAACTCACATAGGAACTTGAGGACAACTATGATTGAATTTGTAATAAGTTATGGCGAAGAAGTTTCTTGATTTTCGAGACGAAATTGACTTCCAAAGGCGTTTTGTCAATCATTTTTGTTAGTAGTTAAGTGAGCTCTTGCATTCGTCAAAGTTCTTGTTTAAAGCCTCATTTCTAGATCTGTTCTTGAAATTTTAAGAAGCATTGAAATACCACAACCACAGCACATTGAAGATGTTCTAATGTTTAGACAAGTTCTTACATTTTAAATTGCCTAGCAAGTGAAGCTTCACGACGTAAGCTCTCTACTTTGAATTAAAATACTGAACATCGCCTTAATCGCTGAACTGAGATCGAACATGTCGAATTTTACGCATTCAGAGACCCTCTGTTTTGTTTATGAAACAGTTTTGAGCTGACATATGGGAAAATTGTATTGTTTATCCTTCTGCCAAACGTCAAATTGTTCAGTCAATTTCATCTAAGCGCAGACAGTTTGCTCTGATTATACTCTGAACAAGAAAATAAACACAAATTCTAAGCTATTTTTTTGACAACCTCTACGTCTGTCTTTTAAGTCACCGTGATTTGATTTCCGGCGACAAACATGATTTTATGGTCTTGAAATTAATAATCTCGTTCACTGACCATACATTAGTTGAATGACCGGACGTACAGACCCAGTTTTTGCACTGATTACTCGGTCAATTACGAGTAGTGCCAACGTCATGCAATTCATATACAAAACTGTGGTCGTTCGCCTTCACCCTATTTTTTGTCCACTTGAGTTGTCTTCACAAACGAATCGAGTTTTGTTCAATGAATCATTGGGCTAATTATCGAAGTCAAAAACCTGCACCTGCCTATGCTAGACGCGTTTGCGCTTGTTGAAGATGCCTTCAGGAGATTTGCTAAGAATTCAACTATGCATCAGTTGTTTCACATTTTGACAGTTGCTGTCAATTCCATCACTCTTCCCAACAACGTTTGTTTAGTTGTACATCCCTGTGTTATGTAACAAATAATTGAAAGAAAAAGTGATTCAAGTCATCTGTCAAATAAATGAATGTTGTTTGTTCACTTAAATGTCGACTTTGTGTGCATACTGTCATCAGACATCTATAGAATTTCATATTTCAAAGATGCCTTCCCAGTTACAAACATGATTGAGGTGAATTGTGACTTTCAACTGCCAATTACCTAATATCTCACATCTGTAATATGTTTTTAAAATTTGTATTCCCATCAAGAAATCATCTGAGACATAGGTTAGACGTTCACAGAAAGTTTCTGTTAACAATGCTTGTACTTGTGTCTACAATTTGCCATAAAACTGTGAATCGAATTTGTTTTTAAAAAGAACAATCAACATGATTCAACGGTTATTTCCCAGACCGAGTATACTCCACTTCCACGCCTTAAAGGCGCATCCACATCAGAGACATCATGCTACTCCAAGGTTTCAAAGCACAAATTAGACGCTTTGGACATAATAGGATACACAAAGTCATGACGTAACAACGTTCGCCTCCACAACAGGTATTGGCTTTAGAAAAAAAAACGCGCGTGAATTTCATTCGAAAAAAAAATGAGAAGAAAACGATGCTTTGTGCAACTTGAGCTGCAGTAAGTGAAATATGAGAATCACAACAATTCTGAGAAACTGTGTAACACCCCCGTTGCACTAGTTGAGTGCAATTTTCGCAACATGCCACCACCACTGTCAGTGTTGTCGCGAATAAAACGGGCTCGGGGCCGACTATGGTTTAATGAGATTGTTTATTGCACGATTGCAGCAAACGATATCATATGACAGTTACTGCAGGTGAGTGACATGTAAACGCGTAGAACGAACGACATTTAAGTCAGGTTATGTTGAAATGCGTTTTTTGCGCACAAGGGAGTCTTGTTGCATTGTCTTTGGGAAGAATATTTCTTGAGAACTTTTATTTTGATTAAGTGGAATGGAACACTGTGGCGGAGTATTATGAAATCTAGTGTAGAACGGGCCAAGGAAAAGCGAATTAACCCAACAAACCACAGTAGTCGGTGTCTAGTGAAGGCTAATTCACATATGCATTCGTAATCCGTTGGTATTGTTTGTCGTAATTCTGACCGATTGGATTTCATCTTTCACTGGCAAATGATTTTTACAAGCTTCGAATCAGTCAAAGACTGTCTATTCATACCGATTACTTAGATCTGGGTTTTGAGATGCAAAATCGATTTAGACACGCCGGAGTATCTATCAAAATATGAGAAAAGAAAGCCTGCGAAACAGATTACTTTGTCAATGGAAATGATTTATGTTTGTTATTGTGAATTAGTTTCATTATTTTGACAGATCGTGTCCAGTATTTTCCGTAGAGAAACAGTAAAAAGAATTTATATAATCTATTGTGAATATAATTAAATTTTAGTTTTTTAGTTTTCAAGTGGCCTATCAAATTTTGACGTAATTTTGACGTATCGTGTGAAATGATTTAGTTCACAATCGTTAGTTTGCTTTGAGTGATAAAATTGATGTGACAGATGCTACAATATATGACATTTAAGCATTTGACACTTGACACACAGAGAAAACAATCATCGAAACTATCGAAGTGAAATCAATTGAGTTTTCTAATGGCAGGAGGACAGTAGTCGGGATATTTTTAATTTCTACTCGTTACGTTAGATCGAGAGGTCATCCTTTATCCTTTATCGTTTCAAAGACTTTTTCATCCTAAACTTTGACTAGTCGATGAATGCCAAGTGCTCGCCGTGGCTTAATGGTTGGTGCGTTAGACTACCAAGCGAGAAGACACAGGTTCGATCCTCAAAACTACCAAACAGTTTTCGCGGCACCACTTCTTCACAGACATGACAAATCTGCAAGGGTAAAAATCTGTCATGAAAAAGCTTCTCAATCTGCCGTTCGGAGTCGGCAATTAAATTGTAGGTCCCTTCCATTCGTGGTTGTGAGAAGCTAGGCCTTGGCTCTCGATAAGCTTTCGCGCCAAATATTTGTGTGTTTATTCGATGAATGCTTATGCTTCCTTGAGTTTGATTTCTCTTAGCAGACTGAGCATCAGTACAATAATTGGTGTCATTACCCTGGACACCGGCACGCAACACGATATTTGGAGCATCTCTTCTGTGCTCTCCCTTAAAAAAAAAAAACTTCATTTGGGAGCATGCTTTTTCAACACCTCAATGTCAATTGTATCCTACGCTTCATTTGAAGTTCCAAGTGGTTCGACGAGTAGACATAGGAATTCTATCTATTGATCCCAGTACTGGCCCATACTAACATAACGTAACCTTCTTCAAATGCAACTAAGACTGAAAGTAGGACTGATCTCTATTTACCTATCGGGCTACCGACCTATGATAAGTCTCTGGCTGAGATATTGCAGCCTATGATTTTCTTTGATCTCAAATGCTCTGCTTTCAGTTGTTCAGTCCAAAGCTTCAGCCATCCGCCATCACTTAGTCTTTGTAAAGGAAGTTCTGTCTTTCTTGTCATCTCGAACCTGGGGACTGGAATCTAAAAATTCTCTTTTCCATTCGCTTGATGCGATTAACCCAATGTAGTCATAGTGCCTTGGCCTTGTAGACTCCATACACATTTTGATACAGCTCATCCATTCGCTCTCCGCACACACTGCCTTGGGCTTTTGGACCCCATACACATCTTGATACAGCTTATGCATTCGCTCTCCTTAGACATAATCGTTAAAGAAGTTTCCTCTCGAAAGGGGTTCAGCATTGTCCAGTTAAAAGTGATTATAATACGCAATACGTTTTCACCTAACCTAAATGCATCTTCAAACTTAACCCGAGTTGCCTTGCAATTGGGAGTTTATTAAATCGAACATACCTTTCAAGAAACTCAATTCACACACAGCTGTCAAAATATTGCTCCCAAAAGAATGTTTTTTGACAGTGGATGTTTCACTTTCATCGTGAAATGTCAAAAAGTTCATTTGTTTCATTTGAAAATAATTTAGTACCTCTCACCACTTGACATCCCAAAGCCTTTCTATATTCTTATTGATGACGTTTTTAATGGGACAAATGACATTTGAAAGTCAGCAAAGGATTCAATGGAGTAGTTACACTACACACAGCAACTTTGCACGTTCAAACAATCAAATGAGACGTGGTTTTATTATTTCTCCCTGTACATTCCTTTCTTTTTACGACTGACATTTTGCAGTTAAAGCAAAATCAGCGGAATCATATGTGGGACTATACCACCGTACACTCTAAGAGTCATCAACAGAACGAACCAGTTCATCGCCATTAAGTCGACGTCACATTTAACCGGAGATACGAGTACTTAGCATTTTAGTTTTTCTGTGCGCATCGGCACACCAAGCATGTGTGTAGGTTCTTGTATCTTTGGCCAATTCATACTTAAGCACTATAATCTGACCGCGCACTGCGCGTGTGATCATGCTGAAACTGTAGTTTTTGCATCCACAATCACTTTATTTCAAGTTTCTTAATGGGAATTATAATACCTTGTTGCACATGCATCGTCGCATTTAAGTGGGCACAAAGAGTGCTTCATCTGACTTTTAGCCTTTTAAAGTGTTGCAATACCGTCACGGCAATGTCCTCCATTAAGAAGATGCTGTTTTTTTTTTATATAAATATAACCACATGATATGACAGTTCCTGAACTTGACATTTAACAGAGAATTTCTGTCAAGACTACTCTCGGTACAAACTTCAAAACTATTAATAAGACTTGGTGTGAATCCCACTTCTAAACGCATGCTAATTTATTCATTTTTATCTTTGCATCTAAACCATTTGACAGCTAAGGCGTAAAATATTTAATAAAAATATGCAACGAGTTTATTGCGAATGCTCTTGAGGCCATTGCTATTACGGTATCCTTGAACTAGTTATTTAGCATGTCTTCTAAATGTCAAAAGAAAGTCCAAGAGCGATTATATTTATGCATGCTTGTGACAGTGTGCTTAGTATTCAAATCACTTTGACATTAAATACAGTTATCAAGAGCAAAAATCTGGAACCAGTTTGACAGTGACAGTTATTGCAGTGTTTAGTGGGTCTTAACGTTGAACATAATGGTTTATTACGGAGACATTGGTATATATGACGGTAAGCTGTCATCACTTAAATGTTTCGTTTTAATTCGGAGCAGCGTTGGAGCTGTCAAAAATAAAAGGATGTGGTTCATTAAGCTTCTCTTCGTGATCTGAGCAACAATATGAAAGATGTCAATTTGACATTAAATGTCACAGCTCAAAAGAAATGTCAAGATCATATGACGGTTGAGTTTCTATGGCTGTTTATGACATGTTCTAAAAGGCAGACCTTTGATAGATAGGGCAAAAGACAGTTTTCATTTTAAAATTGAAGGCGAAATCGAAATGGCACTTGGGCCCAGTATTATGGTAGCCCCGATATGTCTACGTACTGCATCCACCAGTATCCACCGCTCCAATATGTTCTTAATGTGGACGACCACTGAAGAGCTGTGAAAAATGTTTTTGTTACCGAGGCACAGAGATATGTCTGTAAAAGGTAGAAAACTAGGAGCAGATGGCTTTCGACAGCAACCTGGAGACAGGTCGAAGAGCGTATTTCACTCAAATGTCAGATTGCAGCAGCGTCAGCAGTAGACAGACCCGAACTTGAAAGGAGGATATTTAGGGTAGTGTTAGACACAACAAGCGTAACCGCATCAACGCATTAGTTTCACAAGCTTCAGAAGCAGCAAGTATGTGCGATAGCAGGATTTTCTATTGAATCCCCTGATAGCTAACAGTTGGTAGAAGCTCCAAATAGCACCCGGTAAAAAGTTAAGACGGCTCCCTTCTTATTTCGGATGAGGATCTGATCAGGATACGGCGAGAGGGATTCGCATCAGTTTTTAACTATGTTGACGAAAACATGGGTTTCAAACTCAAATCAGCATTCAGGCCTCCTAGCAACACAGAGATTGCAACCGCGATCAGGGCCTTTAAGAGGAATAAAGACGTTGGCATTGATGGCAATCGGCCGATATTTTCAACTGGATCTTCGCTCTAGGTAGACCCATCGACCATATAAATATCTTGCGGATCGTTATAGGCCTCCTCTACATCTAAGACAATATGAATCGAGTCTTCATATGCGACTTTGTGTAAGAGACATATATGTACATCATAGATATAAGTAAGGCTACGTTTGAAAGTTCTTAATGTCGCGTTCTACACAATGGTTAGGTGTCGGAAGACTTTGAAGTCCAAAGCGGGCTAGGACAGGGTTGCATACTTTCACCACTTCTATTTCTTGTGGCCACCAATGATGTTGGTGACCGAGGAAAACCATTTAAAACATCTAGACTATGGTGGCATTAAACGGATCACGACCTAAACACCAGAGACAAACAGCCAAGAGTCGAAAGCAAAAGCCCTGAGCATTTAGAATTCTAACGCCCAACTTACCATTACAGGACAGAAGGATGAAAAGACCGAGAATTTCCTTTATGTAGGAAGCATGGCTACGACCGACCAAACTGGACAGAAGGGGCCGGGAAAACAAGAGCTGCATTCAGCATGCTATCCAAAATTTGGTTCGCCCATAGCAAACGAGGCACAGAGCAGATGAGGTGGAGGGACCTGAAACACTTTGCAGAACTCTGAATACGATGGCGCAAAGTTGTTGCTGACACCCAATACTCCATGGGGGATACTAGGACTTAAGTAAGGTTCTCCCCAACAACTCTCAAGGCTTTAACCGCATCTTGACACTCTGTTTGTTCTACGTCACTATGACCTGATGTATAGCAAACAAATGTCTACCTAACTCTTGTCTGCAAACATATCCATAACTCAAGTGCATACCTTAAGTTCAATAATACTCATCCGTCACTCAAAGAAGTCTCAAGTCGATTTTCAAAAAGGCCATTTGGCAAAAAAACCTACTCAATCTTGACAATGGGAATTTATATCTTTGACATTTCGCAAAGTGATCTTCATTCAACAGTGATCTCGATTCCAAAGTTGGTGAAGTGGTTTTCACATACATAAATCTGACAGCGGAACACCATCAGAAAGACAGACCACTCGAAGCTCTTTCGCGAATTGAATGACATTAAAATCAATTTACCCCACGGTTACACATGCTCTTCGACATTTGCTGGCTGATCTAGAGTAGAAAAAACAGAAAAACGTCGTCTCATGTTTGTTTAACGTTATTTATTTCTAACGATTTCCGATTACGCAACATCAACAACCATGTCACGGCAGCGATGCTACCACTTCTTCCACACAATTGAAACTGTGGCTCGTCCATTTTAAAACTCTACACTCGGTCATTATTACAAAAGCGGATTATGTTGTTGTCGGCAATGACGGTTTATTATTATTACTCCCGCCGCCGCCGCCGCGGCAGATTACCGAGAGACTAATTAGAGGGATAAGAGCAAGTGCTCTTGATTATCCATCAAATCGTCTCGATAGATATCTAATCCCCGCTTGTATCGTTTTGTGGTAAAGTGGACCACCATCAACGAGAGCGAACATAATCCCCGATGACATTTCGATTGTTCGAACGTATGAACCTGTATGTAATGTCAGATGAAATTCGAGATCATAATTTGCGGTGTGACACACAGCGGCGGCACATTTTGTGGCTTTTGACAGCAAAGTATACGGCGGCATTGTTGAAATGACAATTTAACAATTGAACGCCTGTTGTGTGCAATGACTTTGCGAGTACATATGTCTTAATTGTAATCGTAACCTAAAATGGAGCACACCACCGCGCTCAAGGTATACACAATGCAATGCAAACAATGCATGACTAATTAAGGTATTAAAATCGTTTTTGTTGAGGTATTACATTTATTTATTGATTCAGTTTGTGTTGCTTAATACACGATGACAGAATGTTTGACAGATCAGTCAAATTGTCACAGATTGTTGCGAATTGCGTTATATTTTCTTGACATCATATTGACATCAAGAGTGTACAAACTTCTCAGATTCATTTGACATTTTAAACACTTTCAATCAGCATAAGCTGAAATAGAGTTGCATCGTACACACCCAATCCCACAGTGGGAAAATAAATTACATTTGCTTTTGCATTGCATAACCTCGTACATTCGGATCAATCGACTTAGTGGTGCTTCCTTGCAGTGGTAGAGAGTTGCATCAACAACACCTAACCAGTTCTCAAACGCTGGTGATCTATTCAACTTCAGCTGGGTTCCAACCTATGTACCGTCAGCCGAGGGCATTCGTGAGTGAATCTATATCGCAGCATTAGTCTTGCAACACGTTGGAGATTCACTTAACAAATTCACTAACTGTAAAAGTTGGACATCTGTTCTTTTAACATGAACTTTGATGATAGGCCCTTGGTGGCTGTTGACAACAGAAGTAAGATGCTAACATCCCTTTGGTGTGGATAGGAAAATTTTCAGAAAGAAGTCAATGAAAGTGTACAAGTGTACAAAATCGGTCACAAAATTTCCATTTGGACCCTAAGCTTCCACCTTCAGTTGGAACTTCGCCAAGACAGACTAGAGAGGAGTATTCAATAACAAAAAGAAAACGAGGTCTAAAAGAGAGCTTACCCTTCGGATGGAGCTTAACTTAACTTAACATTTCATGGCGCTACAGTCCCGGGCTTAGTTGGCTTAAGATAGTTAAAGTCTCTCTTCACTTGTCACCAAAGGCAAAGTCTTCCTTTACTATGCTGTCCCTCTGGTTTAGTTTCGAAGACTCTCAAGCCTGTTTGTCATTGAAACGCGGTTTTTCCAGTATTAACTGTGGAAGAAGACGTGCTATGTTGAGCTATTGAGCTTTAGGCTGCGTGGTGCCTTGCATTCAAAAATCATGCCATGAACTTTAGTCAAAGGAATTACACGTGTTTCCGTATTTGACAACTTAAAATACCAGTCTCGTGCCATATTATTGAACGTGTCTGGAAGATCTCAATCGCTAGTGCTGCCAACTTTTCTTGACAATCTAGTTTTTTGATAACGTATTTGGAAACCACACGATCTGGTTCATTATTGAAGATGAATTGCGAGAAAGTGTAGCAAAAGGAGGGTCTATCTTGACATTAAGATTGTCATACAGAATTTTGAAAGACTCTAGGATTTTGTTGATCAGATTTGCACTTCTGAATAGCTTCCTCTTGGGGCATTGTACGTTATTACGTTCATTATTCAGTTAGTTAGGTGAGGTAAGGTTAAAGTGGCTGCCAGCTGTTGCAAGCACACTTAGAATTTAGTTAGTTAGTCGCCCTCAGGTCACCTTCAAAGATGAAGCATCGCTGAGTGTCGGAAGTGGATTATATGAACAGCAGTCCACGGAGTCGCTTGATTTTTTTCAAGCGAGTGCTTCTTAATCCCCAGAGCACTCATTCGGTCCATTGATCTCCCAGGCAGAAACGCCTTTTTGGTCTAGTGGTTGAAGAAACTTAGATTTTGTTCATTTCTCCCTTTATTTTCGGTAGCTATTGCTGTTCCCCTACTGGTTAAAACCGCCACAGGTCGGGTCACAAGCTAACACACTATACGCACTACACAATCGACTTAGGTAGCTTCTCTTGTAGACCAACATTAGAATTTATTGCCTATAAATTGCTTCCTTTGGAACCTAGAAAGATAAACTGGTAGGTTAGAGGGAACCGGACAGTGATTGAAATCTCAGAAAGTCGCCGGCTCAATATTACGTGAACCCTTCTACTCATCATAGAAATGACTGCCAAGAGTCCTCATTTTCAATTAGTCATTGTATTCTTTCTTCATCCCTATAGGTCCGTGAGGTCGTGTGAGGTATCCCAGAGTCAGAGAAATGCGAAACGCCCTTCCGGCTGGCCAAAGTGTTCTCGCTGCTAGGCACGTTTGCAAATTTGTGTTCTCTCTCTAGGGTTTCATCGTCAACTTTGGAATAAGTTCTACTGAATATACAAAAGGGAAGCTCAAAGGATGGATTAAGTTCAAACCCTTTGCTTAAAAGTTCATCAGTTGATATCTCATTTGGGAATCGCTTGGAGTTTAGATAGTCCCGTTTTAACTGTTGGCGACTCCAGATAGCCCAAATGTCCGCCTGGCTGTAAGGATACAGATTAATGGCTTATTCGGATATCTCTGAGGGTCCTGATTTCGGAACTACAATCTTGTGAATTCTATACGAGCAGTTTAACGAAAGAGGCACTCTCATGGCTACGGGCTGGCTGAAGGGGCGCATTCATAACACTCTTTCCTACAAAAGACGTACGGTAATTTTTTCGACGGCTAAAAATTCGAGCCCTGCCTGGGCCCGCATGACCCTAGTTACGACAATGCCAGGATGTTTGCAAAAGATCCCCATCCGAGTTCCAATATCCTATTTGGATCGATCGTTAAAAAAGTCTAGCACAATCTACTGTGTCCAGTCATTCCAATTAGGAATTCTTATATTGAATGCTAACACCTGACAAAGCTTAAAATGACAGGAGCAGTGGTTGCGTTCAAAGTTTCATAAACATTTCGAACACTCTGGAATTTTAGGGCCACAAAAGTAATATGCAAATTGTCTCCTAAGATTAAAAGAAAGCCCTCCTAAATCGAATATAGACTGCACTGCGATAAAATTGCATTACAAAGTGACACATAACTCCTGTCAAACTTTATTTGACACTTAGTGTCAAATTTATCAACTAAAAAAGTAATTTTCAAACGTCAGGTTTAGATTCCGAACGACGCCATAGCCCATCAATTATTCTGATGCAGGAAATGTGTCAGTAGCACGAAGCCCAAGCAACCAATGCGCCTTAGTTTTGTTTTAGGATCTTTATTGTTTCTCTGTGTGGCCATTGCACATACATATATGAAATCACGAATTTAAAAGTGCAAGTGGAACACGAAAGATGGCAAAATAAATTATTGTGAATGTGTGTTGAATGTGGCAATGTCAATGGTGTTAAATAAAAGTCACAATAGTGCGTTATATAAAATTTTGTTTAAAATAAACTTAAATTGAATTTTTTATCTGTTTATGTTTATTTATTTCTCTTTACAGAGTTAAGAGATAAAAAAAAAATAAAGCCAAACCCTCATCATCATCATCAACACGATGTTTATATCTCGACAAGTTCCCCCACCGCAATCAACTGTGATACACAAATCTATAGTTTGTTTCCTTCTCCTGCTTGGATGTAATTTAATTCATCGAACTGATGCTTTAGAGAATGGCCTCGCGAAAACACCACCCATGGGATGGTTGTCGTGGGAGCGATTTCGTTGCAATACCGATTGTGAAGGTGATCCAGACAATTGCATAAGGTAAGCAACTGTTTCAGTTAATTTTCTATATAAATGTTCACATAGTATCTAAATTCTGAAAGAGATTGTATTGAATTTAAGTTGAAAGTATCTTACCGGATTTAAAGCCGTTTTGACCTGAAATAGAGAGAAACAAAACGGAAATACAATTAACTTTGATGGTAGTAAGTGGTAAATAGTTAAATTGTAATTTTAAGAGTTCCAATTAGGTGTAGTTAGAGTGTAAGGCTTAGTCAAGTATTGATTGAGATGTTAAATGAGGTTTCTTTTGATGCTGATGGAAGGCTTAGACAAGGAACGTTTCTTGTTTTTCTTGCTATAAAAATAAATATCTAATTGATCGTCAATTTAAGGGGTTTGGTTTGAAAGCTGTTGCCTGTGGATCATCATCTTTTAGAAAGTGGTTGCTTTTCATTTCACTTAATTTACTATGACAAAGAGTTCTGGGCTATGTACTTTATGTACTCGTTAGGAGTGGACGTAAACCTAAACAGCTTTCGTGTCGTGAAGAGAATGCTACGAAGCCATTTGAAAGTTCCTCCTATCACGCTTAGAACTTCCTCAGGTTCTTCTATATTTTGTAGTTCAGATGTTCATTCGTGGGCCTTTTTTCGGTCTTGTTCTTGTTCTTGGCCATTTCTCTACTTAGAGCAGCAAATGATTTAGGAGTCAGAAACTCAGAGGCTTATCACTGCTTCACCAGGTTGACCAGGGAACAAGCCCTTCGATATCGTGCATTTTTGAACCCATTCCATTGCCAGTGATCAATTGATCTCGATCTGCTCCTTACACCTGATCAGTGCTTGGCATTCGTATGAAGCATTAACAGCAACTTAGCTAAAGACTGCTGCTTAGATGTGACACTTTCTGCCATCAAACCTCATAAGAGAAACAAGGTCTAACTATGGGTTCAACCCTGTGGGTTCCTTCGGTTGTCCTGCTGCTTGAGACACTAAATGAGAAAGGAAGAAAGGCCACAACCTCGTGAAAGCCTCTTCCTCAGTCTCTCTGCCTGTCTTTTCACATATCTATTGGTCTATCTGGGCGCTTGTCTACACCTCTGATTGAAGTCTGAACAGTTTAATACGCTCCAATTGATTGAACGATTTAGTAAGGAGATCTCTCTAGATCCATGTGGTCTCACAATAGACCTATCACTGGTCTAAGTGTGCTGGTAACAGCTAGCAGCCACTTCAACCTAACCTACTAAAAGCTGGGGTTTATGTGGTACTTCACACTAGTGAAATCTTTTTAGCTTTTGCCGAAAGCTAAAAGCCACCATTTGGATCAAGGATCAGACTTATTGTCATAGCTTATCTAAAGCGGGCTTAACATACAAAAAAAGGCTCCTGTTCAAGTAAAGATCTTAGCCAAAGTATAGTAGTTTTCAAACCTCATGCATGTAGTCCACAAAATTTCCACGTCGACGAAGTTTTTGTCAAGTTTTGCTTGAACCTAGAATTGAGATTCGAAAACCCTCAGGTGAATCAACTGTTGGACGTTGCCAAGCCAATAAAAATGTCAAACTCGAGTTTTTTGATAGCATTTGTTATCACTTCTATCTGGCAGCAATATGTTAGCTGTCATTAGTGTCATCTTTTGACATCTTTTATCGTATCTCTGATTCTAATTTAGTTACGTAAAACGTTTACATAAGCCGTTTCAGATAACACGTAATCTCACAAAGTGCTTAATGACCGTTTAAGATAGCCCCGATATGAAATCAAAATGATAGACATTCATCCAATGCTCGTCTCCTTTTACTTTTTCACATGCCTGACCTAGCGCACTTTTAAAAAACCTAATAGTCCATTTAAAAATCTACACTAAATGGCCTGAAACACGCTATAAACTTAGACTTCAAAACCAATTTCTCTTTCCGCTTAGTATTCGTGAAGAGTGTACACAACTCACTACTCGCATCGACCGCCACCATCAACCACAACCGATAAATTTTGACCTTTACAGTTCGTTTCATAGTAATGTGACGTGAAAATGTTCATTGTTACACAAAACTTGATTATCTTTCGACATAAAAAAAAAAAAAATAGATCAAAAGGAACAACAAAAAACAAATGTTTCTTTTGATTCATTTTTTTCGGGAAATTAAAGTTAAAAAAACGTCTTTCATGCGCCCTCGTTAGGCATTATGCTAATTCACAGTGATTTATCGCCTCAAGTCTAATGCATTGACAGGCGTGTAGACTTAATAATGGCAACGATATTACGAAACCTTGTGCATGGGCGTTATAATTAAGAAAACGACCTATTGTTTGCGCACTACTTAACATTCTCGGACGGAGGAGTGAATTTTCACCACATACTTAAGTGGTGAATTATATTTTCACCTTAACCTAGTTTCGCAGATCATTTCCTGTCACAATTTGACAGAATTCACTGCAACATTTGACAGGGAATCAAAGTCAATTTCGATGAGGATGTACTTTCGATGCTTTTCCAACAAGGCCAATATGAATTGCTCGATGGTAATAAACTTGTGTGGAGCTCTATTTGGCAGTGGATTTCCCTTGGAACGCTCTGAACCACAACGGTAATTTGCAATGTATACTGCTATTTGGTTGATTTCTGCTCTGCCGGCATTCTTTTTGGTGTTAGAAGAGCTTAATCAAGCGAAACCACTTACAATTTTTTTTTGTTTCGTGTTTCCGACCTAATTATGGAACACCTCAATGGAAGAATGTTGATTGGTGTTGTGTGCATTGGTTCCGGGAGAAAACAAAAAAAAAAATTTGCAAAATTGGTTTTGATGTGTTGATCATGGGATTGAGAATCATTTTCGATTTCTTATGGGCGAATTAAAAGGTTTTTTTGGGTTTTTTTTTTTAACTTCGAATGTGATTGGCGTGCAAACATTTTGACGTTTATGGCATTGCCAGAGGGGTGAGATTGGAATAGGAAATTTAATTTTTATTACCTCGCCTTTGGGTGTTAGGTTTCCCATACACTTATCATTATTATAACGGCAATTAAGCTTTGAAGGTTATAAAATTGAAATGTTGTGTAAATTTTTTGCTTTTTTGCAAGTTTTCTCACCGAAAGTTAAATTCTATTGTGTACAATACTGAGGCGAATCGCAGCCATTAATCAACAGAACAATTCCCCAAACCTGTATGTCAAAACTTACTTTTACTTTACTTCAGATGACGGCTACAGTTTGAAGTGGATCGTAACCACAACCAGCATGCCCCTTCAGTCAGCTCGGACTTTTTGGATCTTTCGAGTTTGCTTTCAAAGTGTACCTTAAGATTGCCACTCATCTCCTGACAAAATCTGTTCCAGGGCATAGAGACAAACCAGGAAATTGCAAGGTTGATGTCAGTTTCACCAGAAATGCAAAATCTTGGTTTGCTTGAGCTCGATGCAATCTTTAGATGGTCCACTGGTACCACGTGAAAGATAACCAAGCATATTTGGCTAAAGCTGGATCTAAAATGCTTTAAGAGTTTGATCTTGCTTAGCAGATTGCACATCATCACTACAATCAGTGGACACTTCAACAAGGCTATGCCTCTTCTCAAATAATTTATGTAGGAGCTATAAAGAAGGATGAAGAGAATGCCCTAGTCCCGCTGTCAAAAAGGAAGCTCTCTTTGTGAGCATTTCCTCTGCGATCTGGCACATTCAAACGTCAATTGTCTTCTACGCTCCAATTGAAGCTTTAAGAGGTTGAGTAATACCCCGTGTAATCAAGGTATTGCAATAAGTCTAAGTGTACTGGTGCATGCTGGCTGCCACTTTAACCTTACAAATCGCATATGTTAGACGAAAGTGTGAACAAACAAACATAAACCTCTTATTCTTGTTCAATCGCATTTCACGCTCGTGTTCTGTCAAACGCATTCCAAATCCCACAATCATTACCGTTAAAAGTCATTGAAATCCTAAATTAGGCATAAAACTGTCAAAAACGAATCAAATATATTGTTATCTACAATATCGTTCTCGTTTTTTCGAACAATGATCTTTTGTTCGCGCATCAAACACACTGTCAAAATGACATTTAGTTTCTTTGTGCCTTCAACCTAAAAGAAAACCATTGAAAAGCGATTGCTACAGTTATTGTTCAATTGCCAATCAGGCAACACATTGCAAAACGTCAAACAAATGCGTTCACTGAAGCGCAATTTTCCCATACCTAAGCTCGTACTCGTACCGCGTACATATTAATAATTATCTATCGGAACTTCTTGCTCTCGCTAATAACCTGTTATAAACATTAAAAGCGAAAGTTAAACCGGCTGCATAAACATTTTTATGTCAAACAGTAGCAAATGTCATCGTACTACGATTTTAAAAAGATCTCATCGATCATCGTAATCCATTTTCCAATAAAACGATCCGAACTAGTTTGAGAATTTTTTTAAATGTCAAATTCTATCGAGACGACCTTCAACGTAAACTTCGACTATTCACCACACATTCTATTGGTCGTCTTGAATCACCATTTTTCTGTCTGTGTCAATACAATTTATCATTATTATTTAAATTAATTTTATTTTTACTATCAAGATTCCATTCTTTGTTTCGAAATTTGAATAAATTAAGTGTGAATTCTAATGTCATCCGATTGACGTTTGTAATAAAAATTTTGTGGTTGTCAATATGTATATTTAGTAATTTAGTGTTTGGACTAGCGAAATTAATTTTTCAACAGAAAAACAGATTAGATACGAGTTTAATGACAGTGATAATAGATGAAAGGGGGTCACTGAACGCATCCGAAAAATTGCATTCTCAAGGTTGGAAACACAATGAAATGTCAAAAGACATTTGGTTTTGGTTTAGGGAAAAATCGTGATTTAACAATTTGAATGCAATTAATATATTTATCCTTGACATTCAGTGGTCTTAAAATAGTTAGAAAGTGTTAATACCGCTATTCGTTTGCTTTATTTGACAAATGGTTCGGATTGGATGTCAACATTTTGTACACTTTGGCAATTTTTTAAATAAATTAACGTACCATTCAGTTGGGGACTTTATTTTGCGTTCTATACTCTTCTTCTTGTGCGGTTTCTAGTTAAAAGTTGACTTTTCTTTTTGTAAAACAGAATGTCAGAAAAATAGCTAGCAGTGCTGCCACTGGAATATTTGAATAAGTTTCCAGAAAAGTGACAGGAGGACAACTTTTGAGAATGATGAGCCCATTGGTTGGACTTTGATCTAATGGTTACTTGTGAGTAGAGCTTATAGACAAATCGGTTCTTGGTATTTCTTTGTCAAGCCAAGCCTTGCTATACTGCTACGAGCGCCTGGTAAAAAACTTGAAAATAGCTTGAATCTCACACACTAGCGAACAGCCACTTGTTGTGCGACGATCGGGCTTTTTTTAATAATTACCGCGCGCTTAAGAGGATATGTCTTCCCTCAAACTAGAGCACGAGCATTAGGGAAATTAGAGGAGGCTAAGGAGGTAACGATGCACGTTGATTTTAAGTGCTTGTGGGTTGTAATGATGAGGGCTTAATTCTCTATAGAATGTACCAGAGTTTGTCATACGGATTGCAACCCTTACATCGGCGTCTACTCCGCCGTGTTGCCAGGAAACACATACAGCCACTGCTGTACATAAGTATATAAGCTCGTGCTGCACTTCAATATTATGGTTGTGGGTCTGAAGTTGCCTGAGTTAATTTAACGGTATTCCTTGCCATCTTCTCCCGGGTACGCTGCTCATGTTTCTGTTCCGCCAGTATCTTCGTCTAGTCTTTTATATTTCCCAGAAGCCTCCACTTTGTTTCAAAGTTCAGCTTGCCGGTCTCCGTATTATTTTGCGTTCCATTTCTTAGATTTTGGAGATTTGTATACTAATGATCTGCCTTACACACGACACCCGTTCGATAGCGCGACTTTCTTGATATAAATCGAGGCTTAGCCAAGAATGTAAGGAGGTCATACAGACCTCTGAGGTTTACCTATAAATCTCATCGGAGGTCTCAGTATAACCTGGAGTCCTTCAAAAAGTTAGGCAATGCTTCAAGTGAAACCTGGCTATCGCTACAGACATAGATAATCCGAACTTTTGATCTGATCTTTGTAGCGACACCGCAAGTCTCTGATTGAAAGGCGGATGCATGCTGGTCCAATGACTAGTGAAGCCTCATGTTGTTGTATTTTATAAAGAGCAATCCGTGAAAATGCGAGTACGTCTCCACTGCCGTCTTGGAATTGGTTTGCTGAGGCGCATCCAAGTTAGTTGAAGCTCCCTTATAATTATGTGCGTTGCCGAAAGCAAGGTCGTTCTCTACTACGTTGTCAATGACAGCATTGGTGTCGATTTGCTTCACAATCCTAGTCATCTGAAACGTATGTGTAGATCGCTGTCACTGTACAGTTTCTCGATGAATTTTCTCCTCCAACGCCTTTTGAACCCAATCATCAAGAAGCTATAAAGATTCTTGACATCCGCATTCATCCTGATTTCGAGCAGAGAAACACTTCCCCTTCTCTGTAGCTCCTGCATAAGTTATTGCTTGATGTGTGTTGCAAACCTAACTTAAGCTAAATTTTCCTTCCTGACGCCTTCAACAGCAGGACTTGCAGTAGGTACCCGTTCTAGGCGGTACTAGTGTTTACATTTTGCCACTTCTTGCCATTTCACGAACACATTCTCTGCAACTTCAGACGTCAAGCGCTTTTGTTCGTGGTCCATTATGTCAAATAGAGAAATCTTCTACTCCCAGGGAGTATGCAACGTTCCTCGGTAACACTTACCCAACAGAACCCCACTTTGGAGCATCAAAACCCTTTCCCCAATTGAGTCTTAATTTCAAAACGAACAAATCAAATTTTGAGCAAAAAATCATTGCATACATTTAGGCTCATCATACAATGGTACAACTGCATCAGTGCATTTCAAACTCGTGTTGAATAGAATTTGAAATTATTTTGTTCTTGTTGCAGTGAAAACCTCTTCCGTACAATGACCGATCTGGTGGTATCCGAAGGATATGCAACCGTTGGATATGAATACATAAACGTCGATGATTGTTGGTTGGAGAAAAGTCGTGGACCACAGGGACAACTGGTACCGGATCGTAGACGATTCCCCAGCGGAATGAAATCACTGTCTGACTATGTGAGTTGCCACATAACACGTCTCATAACATTCTTGCTCATGTGACATTCTTCTCTTTTCTAGATCCACCATCGAGGCTTGAAGTTCGGAATCTATGAGGACTTTGGCAACTACACATGTGCAGGCTACCCCGGTATAATTGGTTACCAACGACTCGATGCCCAGCTGTTTGCCGATTGGGATGTGGACTATGTTAAGCTCGATGGATGCTACTCACTTCCACTGGACATGGACATTGGTTACCCAGACTTTGGAAGACACTTGAATAGAACTGGTCGGGCTATGATATACTCATGCAGTTGGCCGGTGTATCAAATCTACGCCGGAATAAGTCCAAATTTCTCCTCGATCATTGAACATTGCAACTTGTGGAGGAACTTTGATGATATCCAAGATTCATGGGCTTCGGTGGAGAGTATTATGGACTACTATGGCAACAATCAGGATGTTATTGCACCCAATGCCGGGCCGGGACATTGGAATGATCCAGACATGGTAAGATTCTAAATCAAACGCAGAGAAAGTGAATGAAAAAAGTGATGTCTACTCCTTCTCTAGTTGATCATTGGAAACTTTGGCTTGAGTTATGAACAATCAAAGACGCAATTCGCCATTTGGGCCATCTTAGCTGCACCTTTGCTCATGTCGGTTGATTTGAGAACCATTCGTCCAGAATTCAAGGCGATTCTGCAAAACAGAAAGATCATCGCTGTCGATCAAGATCCCCTCGGCATCCAAGGACGAAGAATTTACAAGCACAAAGGCATTGAGATATGGTCACGGCCAATTGCTCCTATTTACCAAACGTATTACTCCTATGCCGTGGCATTTGTGAATCGTCGCACAGATGGCACTCCATCAGATGTTGCGGTGACACTACGAGAACTTGGACTCACATCACCTACAGGATACAGAGTTGAAGTGAGTAGACATCTTCAAATTCTTGTTCCGTTGGTGAACGTTTGTTTGTTTGTTTTAGGATCTCTATGAGGACGTAGACTATGGTGTATTGAGCCCACAGACAAAAATCAAAGTGAAAGTCAATCCTTCCGGTGTGGTAATCCTGCGGGCCGATGTTCAACCAGAACGCTACACGAGAACACCTTATAATCCGCTTTCGTATTTCCATGTGAAGTAGGATGATTCATTTGTTGCACATGTGACTGCTCTAAAGGTTTCCATCGCAGATTAGTTCTTACCCTTGCCTGCCTATTGTTCTCTCTCTCTCTCTCTCTCTGTCTCTATGTAGTTTTTTTTTTTTTTTTTTGGTAATTTAACTATTATTTTAAGCCACAACAACAAAATAAAACAAATCCATTACTTTATGTATTTTAAGAAAATTGGGTTTCTGTTTATTGAGCTCTGTAGAGATAAGAGGCTTCAAGGCCTCCAGTTCGATAGATTAAGATTGATTAAGTTTTTTGCCCGGCAATCAGTTTTCCTGACGGGAATGCACTTTTACAAAAAAATAACACTGACGACGGAATATCAAGTGTAGGAAAATTTACAAATGCCACGAGAGAGTACTTGTTTACAAATATTGTGTAAGCGCTGTTTATGCACAGTGCAGTGCGGTTACATCTAGTCTATGCTTTAATCTAATCTTACAATTTGCTAAGGCTGTTGAATTTCGAGAACACAAGGTACTACGCCTTACATCCACATCCACAGGAGACTCTGTCCACCTGACACGCAATAACTCTGAAAGCCACTGATGAAAGTCGGTTCCGGTTTAGTGAGTTGAGGAAATGAAACACCTATTTTGTCAAGACGAAGCATTGTTGTGGATCAAAGTTGTGTTCTCCTACTTTTTACCCTTCCATCGAAGAAGATTTGACAACAGTGCTGCAAGGGAAGAATAGTTTTCAATGCAACGGTTGACGTCTGTCACTAGTTTACCTGAAAACCAAGCTCGACTCAATGCTTCATCTATTACTACTCGGTAGATCTAACGACATGTAGAGTGGCAAAATCCCTCATCGCCTAACCAAACAATATTTTCCCAAGAGAACCGATGAATTTCAATAGAGCAGAACTGACTTAGACTAGCTGACACTGCAATTTAGAAAAACTGTAGGAGAACCTTGACCACTTCCTCTGCCACTGTCCAGCTACTACAAGACTAAGCCAATGAGTACTGGACGAGTAATGCGCGTATAATCAGCAAAGTGATCGGTGATATCCTAGAGTTTACCAAAAACACTTGACCACGCGTAAAAACAATAAAAACTCCATAGTTTCTCCCTGTAATCACCGACCCACACAAAACTTTCTCCAACAGTCCTTTGAGGGGAATTACAACAGGCTCAACCGATGCCTTAGTAAAGAATACATATCTCACTCTCCATAACCAACGAACCACGTTTGGCACTCAAATCACCATTCATCTCAAAGCGTCAGGGCAGTCGATAACACCGACTACACTCCTCCGTAACTGAGATCTGATTCCAACTATTCCCGTCCATGATGAGTGGAATTATGCTGCCACCGAGGACCAAAGTTCAGCCCATTTCTACACAGCCGACTCCAAAATTGGAACTGGAGCGGGAAGAGATATTTTCTCCGATAAGCTCAATTGCATCTCTTGCCGTCTTCCAGATCATTGTCGCCAGGAAGCCCTGTCTTGTCCTGTCATTTGCACCTTGACGGACAGCCAAGTGGGAATAAAGTCCCTGGTATCGAGTTCACTTAAATGCTTCTAGGGTACTTCAAGATTGCCACTCATCACTCGCGGAAATCAATTAAACATTCAACTAAGCTGGGTGCCTGGCCATAGAAACATTCTAGGAAACTACAGGGCTGACGAGCTCACCATTTTTGTCAGAGAAGCAACACTGAGGTATGCCTATCTTTCCATGTAAACACTAACTCAAGCTTGATGCTATCAGCAAAGTCAACCATAAATGGGAGTAGACAATGGGAAATGTCAAGTATTCAGACAGATTCGACCTAAGCTAGATCAAAATCGCTTCAAACTTTAGGTTGTAGGGGTGGCTGCAACTTATATTTAGCCTCACTCGGATCTCAAAGGATCCATTGTGTTCCCCCGGTGTGATGGAACAAGGATTATGATTATTATTGATTGGCCTTCTTGAACCGACCCAAGTTCCAAAGAAATTTTAAAATAGTTTTCGGTGGCTTGTTTGACCGAATCATTGAAAAAGTGTCCTCCGACGACTGACTTTCTATACCTTCTAAGGCTTGGCATTCACATAGGAGGTGGAATGTGTTCTCCTCACCGTCTGCGTCGTCATATCGTCCGTTGTTCTCAATCGCATTCTGAACTCCATCTCTCATTCGTTAGTTTTTAGAATTTCATAGCGATGCTGGACTCTTAAAGTTCTAGTGGGTCAAAAGAATTCATTGGACCCGAACCCTTCTGTGGGGTAAGTAAATCACTCTTCGCAAGACAATGCAAATGGTCTTTGCATGCAAGAATCTAGAGAGGTCTGGCTCAACACACCAGGGCAAGCATGTTCAAAAATACTTTTCCCTGTACCGTCACAAAGAAAATCGAATTTCATTGTGAACCTCGATAGGAGCAACCTTGGAGCACTAATTTGATTTACGCATCGCATGAACCTTGTTACAGATTCAAGCTGTAGACTCTGCCTTGAGAGTGATGAGACCTCTTTACACATCTATCTTAATGCAATGCCCAGCTCTCTTCCAACTGAGAAAAAGAATTTTCGCTGACGAAGTTATCCCTACGGAACAACTCACTGCCATCCACCCAGAGAAGTTCCTTAACTTCCTGATATCCTCTGGGGTGAAACAATTTATCTAAGAAACAATCGGGAAGGCACAATAGGATTCGTTAGGAACCGCAGTGCCAAGGGCTGTGAACAATCCTCCCGAAGAAGAAGAAGAAGAAGTTTCAGTGGTGGTAAGATTGAGTCCATCTCAGAACTCAATGTGGCGAACTTCTCCACCTTCTCATTCCCATGGATAACCTTATGTCCCGAGACCCAAATAAGTGTTATGTTATGGTTAGCGCTCGTCGTGGGTTAGATGGTTGCTTGACTATCTATGTCGATGTCGATGTGACTTCTTGGGAGTGTCTGCTATGAAAGTTCTCATGAGACCTTGGCGATTGATGCAACTTCCGCCTGGAAAAAGCTACTGTAAGTTGGAAGTCTTGTCGACCATGTGAAGTTTGTTTCTGATGCGTAGATTTCAGAGCCTATAGCCATTTGGGGGTTTATGACCTCTCCTTCTGTTCAGCACTCTCTAGAGGAAAATTTGAGTTCGAGGTTTAGGCTGAATTCATAGATTGGTGTTAAGTAGTCAGTTTTGGCTTCAATGTTCGCCCACCTGGTGATTGCTTGGTGATCTATCAGACCTTTTTCCACTTCTTTTGTGAACAGAACGTTAGATATAAGCCTCGGGGACTGCAGTCGGTGTTGGTCTAATTGCATTTGTGGATCTTTCGTTGAATCTTCATCAGGATGTCTTAATTTGTGGATTTCACTTCGGCTGGCCACCAAACTTGATATGTGAGTGGCTGTCCCTACTAAAAAAGGACACACTTAGGCCAGATCAAGGCCCGTTGTGATACCACGTATAAGAAAACCGGGTGACCAGCATCAGAGACCTGTGTATTTCCTAAGGGAGGAAGAATAAAGTTGAAGTTGGAGTTCTGGGTAACCGTAACGGTGTGAACCCAATCCTGTGCCACACTAGGTGCAGAACCAATAAGACTCACATACAAATTTCTTAATTTTGAATACATATATCGAGCCTAGCTAGGCCATTGAGGTCATCGAAAAAATAGTCTCCTAGGGTTTCCCTCCTTAGCCTTGATAGGGCAGGGCGGGTGCAAAAAAGGTATGTAGTCGTTTCTTCCTCCTCTTCGTCAAAAATCATTAGAGGGGACACCGTATCTGCTGGCATGCCCGCCAATTAGACAATGCCCCGTAAGGGCTCTTACTTTATTCCTTATATATGTCCTATTCACGGACAGAAGTCTTCCCGTTCTCCTCAGATCCAGGTTGGGCCAGATCTGACCAAACTAAGTAACTATGGACCTGATTATGACAGTGTCCAGCCAGTGGATAGTGACAAGTCGATAGTCGACTACGAATCAACTCCGTCATCGGTGTCCTCACGGAGCAGGGTTCTATAAGTTCACATGCTCAAGAAAAAGTTAGTAAAACGTATCGATTGAAAAGTTAAAGCCCTAAAGTAGCACTTAAGAGCTGTTAAACACGTTCAATGACTCACCATTTCAGTGGAAAAATTAAAAAAAAACAAAAAAACATTTTAGTTCCTTACAGGGATATCAATCATTTCTTTTCGTTTTTTTTTTTAATTGAATATTGTTTATACAAAATTTATTGTTGGCTATATAATCTTAATTAGTTTTTGCCTCGTAACCTTCATTTACCTAGCTATAAGGTTTACATTTTTTTTTTGTTATGAAATGCGCTGGAACTGATTGCAAGTTTCGTAGATACACAGCGCTGATAAAGGCGGAAAATGACAAACGACAAAAGTGACATTCACGTGGAACGGTAATAAACGAGTTATATGTCATTTTTGAAAATAAAAGTCGAACTTTGGAACGTCAAATGTCAGATTCAATCTACTACGACTGTGAAAATTGAGATGCTATCTCTTGCCTCATAGTAAACGCTTAGACACACTAATTTTTGTTCTCTCTACATTTCTAGAGAAGGCATGAAAAAAAAGATTGAATGGCAACAGGTTACAAATAAGAACCCGCAAGGCTACCCACTCTGCTAGCTCTGGTATAACCTTCAACCGAACAAATCCTGACAATGGGATTAAGATAGTTGTGTCTATGGACGATTTCGTGATTCTAGATGGCGCAGTAGAAGAAGACCGCGACGCAGCAGGCGCACGCAAGTGAATGGGTATATCAACCAACTTAGCGTGCGACGCTTGAGGCAACTAGCTAAAGATCGAGCTGGCTGGAGACACTTGTTGGCTGAGCCGCAAGTGCACCCCGGACTGTAGAGCCATCTTTGGTAAGTAAAGTGGGTATCAAGGATCCTTCCCACCGTGATAAGTGAATTCATCCAGATGGCAGCTTCAGTGTCAACCCTGGATAAACAGAACTGATGATGTTCACAACAAAGATCAAAAGACTTCACTTTACCTTAGTACCAGTGTATCTCTCGATAGCATTTTGTGTCACGTATCTAAGTACTATCCTCCATCCAAAACTCAATTGAAAGACAAGCAGAACGCGATTAGCCTTCTATGCTATGCCTGCAACAGAACCTTTAGCAAAAAGTGGAGACTTCGACTGAAAATGACTCTATGGATCTACACAGGCTTAGTAAGAATTGATTTTTACCTTTGGGTCACTAGTCTGGAGGCCCACGCTGAAGAAAGGTGGCAACATTAATAAACTAAGAAAAGTCTAGAGAATTGGTGGCATAGGCACTACTTAGGCGAACTGCCGATGTAGGTTCTGAAATATTTTTCACGACCTCGAATGTATCAAGGATCCAAGGAACTTTTGGCAATCTGCGGGGCTTAAACTGATCATGCAGCCATCAAAGCTCTTGCCTCAACAACTACATCCAGTAAATGTCGAGACGAACTCGCGTCTCAGGGAAGTTGCCTAGAGGCATGCATCGAAAAGACAAAACCGCTGAACTATCGAGGCGATCATCGGTCCTTGACAGGGGGTCTACACTTAACTTATAGCTGTCAAGAGTAGTATCGTTACGCACTAGCTATCAAATGGTAAACAAAGTTGGAGCAGGCTAGATAGCTGCGTCATTTGTAGAAAGTACAATCGATCTATTCAGAAAAACCCGCACAAATATCGCATGAATCATCGCAACTTGTACGCAACTAAATATCTGTCAATGAGGAATCTACTCGAGAATTTCTGTTTTCCAAGACGCAAACCTTCAAATGCAAGCTGTGCTTCATAAACTATAAACTGCTGACAGTTGGCATTATGATGTGGGGGGCACATCCATCATAAACTTGTTTTCGTAAAAGAGTCGATAACATATGTATGTGCAACTTTTCCCATGCTGTAAGTTCACACTAAAGTCCAACAAAAATTTGTCATGAGACAAACGTCACGTACGCCATCTTTACAGCGAAATAGTGACGTTTGTTTTGATTTTACAAAAAAAAAAAACATCATTAGCTCGAATGACTTTTTTATGTAAGACGATTGTAAATTGTGGGGAGTTTAGGAATTTCAAGGCAACGATAAGTTTATTGACTTGTTTGTTGTTTAATAAAAACCATTTATAAGGCAAGATGTACAAAGGGTTGACGTTTCCACAACTGCAGTGTCAGAATTTATTTATAAGTAATAGCTTTAGCTTGGAAGGTCAAGTATTATTTTGTGGTATTCGTAGGTGTATTTTTACTTTGAAATCAATACACGAATAACAGTAATAGAAACTAATAGATAATACAACTTAATCACTACTATCTTGGGGTTGGGATTGATAGTCTGACAATCAGATTCTTGAAGGTTGATGGCACTTCATATATTTAGTGGAAAAAACTACGGAAAATTTCCTTTACAATGCAACGGTTAATGGATTATGGCCACACTTCCACACTTCAAAGGAAAAACAAAAGGACTACAGATAAACAATATACGATACGAGTGTATCAGTCTTTTATAGTGAGTCTATCTCTATCTTTACAGTGAACGGGTCTAAAACAGTCTAGTGAATCGGTGCCGACGTCTTTCTCGAAGATCTTAACACTCCTTTCGGTCTTTCTAGTCACTGTAATGACTTTGAAGCCGAAGTCACATCAATTCATTAAGCGGCCGCACGGCTGCAGATTAACCTGTCATGAAGCCAGTCTGGGATCAGATCCCTTGTTTCCAGCGCGATCAAATCTGTGAAACGAGATCGCCGCTCAGAACAACGTTACACTCCGTTGGATCCCAGTGCAACTGACGAACTAGTCAAACAATGCTCGCTAGGGACAGAAAGTAAGAACTTTGATCTGACCTGATCCATATGGCATATGATGGCAACATCTTGACTATTGCAACATAGTTAAGGCTTATTTGGCGTATCGAAAACATAAAATCGACTAAAGAGAGACCAGCCGGCCAAACTAGGTAACGACAAAACAGATCTCTGCATCTAAGGACAGATATTCTGAGCTATTGGCTACTGTCTGCAATGCATATGAAGAATCTATCATGCTCGCACACTTCCTCTACACGTGTCTCGGCCTTTTCAACATCAGAGAGACGGACAAACATACCTCTTGAACTTTAAAAATCATCTGAACACTGTGAGTAGGGTCGACCCAAACTAAATGGTTCCAGGAGTAGATTGATCACTCATAATGGACCTATACCTTTGGTCTTGGTATACACCTTCTCTAGAAAATGATTTCAAAGTTACATATATGTAAGCATCTTCAGCCCTTATTGTTTCTCTGACAAACAACCCCATGACGAAGCAAGTTAAAAGCCTATAGGCTAGGTACCAACGTTAAACGATGAAAGTAGGTTGTAGGGGTGGCTACATTTATGTACAGCCTCACTCGGATCTCAATGGATCCATCGTGTTTAACGATGAAAGTAACAGTGGAAGGGTCGAAACATTTTAAAAAGGCGACGGACCTTTTTTTCTATGGTTGAAGTCTGTTGAGAGAGGTACCTTCTTGGACCGCCTTGGTGGAGGCCGACCGCCCAGAACTACATACATATATTCTGACGAAAGTTTACTACTGCATGCGACACTGTTGCCTGATGAATGGTTTTTATAGCCTCCTTGATGGTCAAGGTCCTTTTCACGTGTATTACGTTCGATGTGGAAGCTGAAATGGAGCTTCTGGGTTCTTAACAAGTAATTGAAGTATTCTGGACCGCGGCAGGCCAGAGATCATTTTTGTCTCCGCATATAAATAGTCCTTGCGCGTTGTCAGGTAACATCCAGTGATCATCCTCATGACTGTGAAGTGGAAGGCTTGCAGATTCTTCCAGTAGGTATGGCTTAGCGGAGGAGACTTGATAGGAGCTGCCTAGGCCAATCGCCTTATACATATGTAGCGAGTTAAATCACTAACTCCATTTCCAAAGAACTGTAGGTGAATACCTTGAGCACGTTATTCCGTGCTCTGATGTGATTTCGGACATTGGTGACGTGTTGTCAAATGTAACACGGAGTAGTTTAGATTGAGCCCAGGACGTAAAAAGTTGAGCTGTAGTCTTCTCAGTCTATAGTCGACATGGTGACCCGCTCTCATGAACTTTTTGCAACACCAACGTCTGTCTATCTCTGTTTGTATGTTCACTTATAAATCGTGATCCATTTATTCACAAGCTTGGTTATTCCTCTGTTTTACAGGTTATAGGTGACTACGCCTTCTGTCTTGGCTATGGCCAAAAGAACCATGCTTTTGTACAATGGAGAAACACCTTTGGAAAGTGCAAAGATTGAATAAGATAGACATGACAGTGATGATTGAGGATGCAATTCTTGACCTATACCAATGAAAGGACCGATTAATTTATAAAAAAGAAAAACCTCTTTCGATATGGAAAACTCTTCTTACAACTCTCACAGAAGACATGGCAAGGAACTTCAACTTTAATTATGTGACATTGCCAGTTGATTATAGGTACAAACAGTCTACTAGATTCATAAAAGATACATATGCATCCGCCTTTTTTTGGTTCTACAAAAAACTAAAGGGGCAATCATTTAAAACTAGTTTCTGAATGACAAATGTCACCTTTTCAATCTGATTTGTCAGTCAACTGACATTTACAAAAACCTGACAACAATTCAGAGAAATCATTTTAAAAATCTTAACTTGACTACCCTTGTCATAGCTTTAACAACAAATAAATTTACTTTTAAACAATTTAGCAAAACTCATTCTGTTGAGCAGGCACATACGAGTACCTTTGTTTGTTTTATTTACAAAAAACTATCTGAAATAGCTTTCGACTTTGCACCTAAATCTATCAATTCCGATAGTGAACTGTCTATACATTTTATAAAACTATATAATTTAATATTTCATTATAAACTTAGACACTGATTGCACGCTTTGTTCGACTGATAAAAGGGCGGCAAAATGCAAAATATTAATAAAAACTAGCGCAATCACGAGGTGGCATAATGAACGCTTGCAATTAGTATGGAATTTTTGCAAAATAAGTTCAAATATTCGAACATGGAATATCAATTACACAATGACTCAATTTTGTCATTTGTCATATTGTCTGTTGGTTTCTCAGTTTACAGGTGTAGTTACATAGGTTGACACCAAAGTTCAAGCTAAAATATAGCACGGCATGACTATTACATTTAAAAATTGATTTCTTTGAAGATCACTATTTGCCCGAGTGTCAGAGCAATGACGTTTGCATGTAACGTTGTCGTATAAGTGATTGATAAGTTTATTACGTTGTTTATTGTTTCAGTTGCAAAGCTTGTTGTGAATTTTGATGCATTACGTACAGCCTGCCAATAGGGCTATTCGAATCCGTTTCTCTTTTTCGAAAAGACGTATCAATTTACCTATTGAAATACATTTGTTTTTAGAAAAGAAGACCGCTGTCATTCAAAGTTTTGTTTAAACATTCATATTTCCTAAGAAGAAGGCTTTCGAAAATGAATTAAACTCGTAGAGAACCAAGCTCTAACTTGTCGCAACTATATTCATGTAATGCGTGTGTTCACAACGAAATGAATCTACAACAGTGAAGAGGCTTAAGGGAACGGGTGATGTGTACTTGATACTTGAGATGGAAGTGATTTTTGCGGTCGGGTGCGACCATCAACTCAAGCAACTTAAGATTGTGCATCTTCTCCAAATCGATCATGGTAAAAGCAGAGGTTGCTGTCTTCGTTTTTAGAGTGCCTTGTGGGACTAACTATTCTCAAACAATATTGTTTACGTATATTTGACCAGCGATTATTATTTAACACAAAAGCTTCAATTGCCTTAATTATCTTGCGCTAGGAAAGCGCCTGTACTCCTTTGAGATGCTTCATATTTGCCAACATTGCTATGGGGTTTTTTTCATCATAGTCTTCGCCTCTTCGCAAACGGCGAAACGCAGTGCTTAGGTTTGAACTAATCACTCCCACAATGCCAACAATTTGTTTCGCGCCGGCAGACCAATTGTGTGTCGTGGTGTTCAAAACAGTCGTGAATGTTGGCAAAGAAGCGCTCGTCAATAGCAAGAGCATTCTGGGGGATACTGGCAAAGAAGCTCTCTCTTCAATGTCTGGAAAGGTTTATTTGCCTAGTTGGTGGCCTTCGTTCCAACTGAAACAAACGCTTCTCCTTCCAACAACGACGTCTTATAAGAAATCACACTTTCCAATCGCTGTTTGTTCGGGCGAAGAAGGCAATCGAGTAGAAGAGCCATTTTATCTGAACAACGAAGGAAACTCTGTAGGTATAAGACTCTGTCCTTAAATATTCGGTCCCATTTACGTTTTTTAGGATTCAGAGGTGGATGAACTGCAATTTAGTTATTGGAGACACTCCGGACAGCAGAGTCTTCGAATCTAACCCAGAGGTTCAATGTAAAAGACTGGAGAGGTTTGTTGGTTAAGGCTCAGATTCGACTCCACACTGTAGCGCCATCTACATAAATACATAAATCTTTCACATTCGGAGCTGTAAGAGAAAACTGAACGATAAAGTCCCATTTTTATCGTTTATTCTCATGTCAAAAATCGATGCATTATAAGGACGGATGGAAGTAACTTGATCTGTATCCAAAGCTGGACATGAAATGCTTCAATAGAAAACATCCTAAGAACCTAAACCGCAGAAATCCCATATTGATTACGTGAACCACTATGAGCATCAAGAGAACATAGGAAGTTATATGTCTATCTGTCTATGTACGTTTGTTACATTATCTCACGAAAACCTCTTAACCCATTTCGTCAACCATTGATTCGTAGATAGGTGTAGTTCCTAGTCATTATATAGGCTAACCTTTATTTCAAAAATGCCTTCAGATCATTTATTATTTCCTTTTTTTTAAATGTCAAACTTTCATGCACAAATGTTTCTCCAAAATACTTACGGTTCAGCAACATACCTAAAACAAGAAAGAAAACAAATTAATAAACAATTTAAAATCTAATTAATTAAATCTAAAATAAAAATATTATAAGCAACAAGTATACATATATGTACATGACGTACAAGTTCAATGAATTCATTCGCGCATGGAGTTTCAATTTCAACAAACACCAACTAGATACAAAAAAAAATTGGCAAACCGGTTGCGAAAGAAGACCACGAAATACGAGTATTTCAATGCCAAAGAAATATATAATAAAAAAACATAATGAAATATGTATGAATTATAACCTCCCTCCGCCCCGAGCAATAAACTTCATTAATTTACTCGTTTGCTTTACAATGAGCCGTGACGTACGTAAGCAGACGGAACAAGTACTACGATTCAATAAATTAGGTAATGACTTAATGTGGGTAAATAATCGTTAATCGAAGTGCTAAACAATTTTACGGTAATGTTTGCTAATTGCTAATGAACAATATAACCGTGTTATTGTCGACCTTGATAATCGTGATTTTTTTAATACATCACATGGGTTCAAGGGTAAATGACAACCCTTGTAATGGCCCGTCGCAGGAAAGAGAGACAGAAGGAGGATTCGATGCACATTGCTTTTGAATGTTTGTGGATCGTATTCAGGCGAAAAAACCTCCATATGTTGCTGTACACCCTATGTATCTTCTTCTCCACTCACCGTCTATATAGACGGGACCATCGATCACCCAAAGGATTTTCCTCTTTAAACAACCGATGACAACCTTATCCATTCTTGACAAAGTTCATTCCTCCGTACCACAGAGAAGGACTGGGATGATGAGTGTCTTATAGAGTCATTTTAGCTGTTCCACAGAGTGCTTTACATTCTTAGCCCAAGAAAATAGTTATTCTTTTGATCACAACACTGGTGACTAAGTCCTTAACTACCATAAAGTAATATCTGTCGGGGGAGGAGTTCTGTCCGAGCGTGTCGACGGTTTTGGATGTCCTTCTTTGTTGTCAACACTTACTTTCGTCGACTGCTAAACCCATCTTCACTACTTCCATCTCAATACTCACAAATGCACTCAGGCTACGTTCTCCCGATTATATCAATATCGTCGGCATATGTGATGAATTGCACGGACATTTGAAGGATTATGCCTCTGGTGTTGGCGTGCGAGGTCTTTACCGATCTTAATGAAGCAGCATGCATTCTCCGTCGGTCGAATATGGCAAAGATGCCAAAACTAGACATGGTTCCGTATAGATCTTCCCAACAAATGTTGTCTTAGCCGGCCTTAAAATTGATAAAGAGGTGTTGGATGTCGATTTGAACATCTTGCCAAAGTGTGAAAGTGTAAAAGCTGCAAAACTGAACAGATATACGCGATCCTAAGGAGTGAGAGGGGTTTTGAAGGAACGGGTAAACAATGCTGAGGTTCTATTCATTTGGCTTGCTTAAGCTAGACTATATTTTACAGGTGTGTTCGTGCTCTTTACCAAGTCATCCCTAGCTACTTTGAATAGCTCGGCAGCCAGGCTGTTAGCCCCAGTAACTTTGTTGAACTGAAGTTTAGATTTGCAAACTTTGATTCAAGTAGTGTAGTTTTGAGATGATATAAAGTTCAATTTTTAAATAAATTTAGCAAAAGCTCAAGGAAGACTTCCCTGCAATGTCGTTCGCAAATGCTACCATAACACTGTACCCCTCTTTTTAAGCAATCCCTTAACTACAGACTGTTTAAGTTGAATACGAACAGAAGCCGTCATAAAATCAATATTCTTAAGTTCAAATAACAAGACAAAGTTTAACGCAAGACACGACTGGATTGACAGTTCGAAACGTCAAGTCCAATGAGTCATTTTTCATCACAGTGATTGACAACTACTGTTTGTTTGCAATGATCAGATTCCTAACTTCAAAATAACTTTCGTTCGTCCCACTGTCAGCCAAATGTTTACTAACAATGCAAACAAACATAAAAAAACAATTTACAACACATCACAATAAAACTGCAAACATCTAGAATTTATTAAATAATCTCACATATCCAATTTGATTTCCAAGTTTAATAACAGTCGCGTGCGTTGACTGCATTCCGAGAAATTAAATTGAAAAAATAAACTTCATTTCAGTAAAGATGACGTCTCGTCTCGCGTCTCTTAATGAACAATTATTTGATCTTTCCGGACTTTGGACTTGTAATTAAATAGTCAGTCAACCAGTCAACTAAACGTTTCAGTCTATAGCATACATATGAATGTATCTTTAACTCATTGTTTACCGCAATGCATTTTATCTGAATGTCGTGAGTTATAAGTTTATAAGGAAAGTCAAACTGGTTTAACATGACATCCAATTGACAGTCAATCAAAACAGTGACACAAGCTTATTTTCTGTCATTTAAAATGAAAATAAAAACTTGTGGTGAGAAAATTCAATTTATCGATCTCAAAATAAGATTCGTGTAATTATTTGATTAAATCTTGATAGATTCATTAAGGGTTTTCGTAATTACAAAGTCAAATGTCATTTGTTTTCATTTCATCGGAAATGTAATCACAATTACCTACACGAGTGTACTTTCATTTAAGGGATTTTAAACGTCAACAATGATGGAAGAGAAAAGAAAATATTTAATCAAACAGAACCAATACAAGTAATGAGTTTTGAAGTTAACGCTCAAGTGTCTGCTGCAATCTTTGTTTAATTCTTTGATACAACACTGGACAGACATTACAACACCCAAAGAAAGGAATGTATTAACAATCTAAACCAACTTGTAAGTCAGCCTACACGGTATATCTGACATTGCAAGTCATGCTGTCAACACACTGGACCGGTTTTTTACTTCTAACCACAAGAAATACACTACTGATGTATTTCCGCATCTAGACGGGTCAGACCACAGTGTCATATCAACTTTTTCCTTGTACTCCGGCCACACTGTCAAAGAACGAACTCCCAAAAGAAAAGTACGTCCCAAACAATTCCTTTAGGAGCTGCTTTGTTTCCTTGAAAGCCGAGTAGATGCCGCCACTGATATGATAACTGACCCCATTCTTTTATTCCTAGCCGAATACATATATATATATATTTAGCGCGGCAGCTCATAGAGAGCCAAGGCCTAGCCTCTTACAACCATTCATGTTGTGCGTGTTCGTTTTTCGAACGAATGGAAGACCCACAGTTTTATTGCCGACTCCGAACGGCGGATTGAGAAGCTTCAAACTCTTACAGGTTTGTCATCCCAACGAAGATGTGATGTCGTGGAAAAACGTTTGGTGATTTTGAGGATCGAACCAGTGTCCTCTCGCTTAGCAGTCCAACGCATTTAGCCACTAAGCCATGGCGTCCACGTTCCTAGCCGAATGAAAAGAGCAACAAATCAAAGAAACAAGTATGGTTTTACTTAAGCCGTCAAGAGGCTATCAAAAAGAAATAAGTAAGCTATCAAAATTGGGCACAAAATACCAAGGGTGAAGGACCATGCACCAAGGGTTTACTACCCTTGTTTGATAATTCGTGAAAAGAATTCTGCCTCGTCATCGATTCTAACACTCATTTTCAATGGCGTTCCTGATGTCAGCTCCTCAGATAGGGATAATCTACTTGCTACGTACTATGCCGCCAGTTCAACGCTTCCAGACTGTGCCCGAATTCTCCATGGTACAAGTTAATTTTTTGCATTCGTACAGTTGCAGGAATACTTAGAGGTCTCAACATTCACAAATCCACTGGTCTACAGATGGTATCCCATCCATAGTTCTGATGTTTTGTCATCTGTCCTCCTCCTATCGTCTCTTTCCGAGTTAATGGAAAACTGAATTTGTCCAGGTCGTCCCATAAAAAGGCGAATCTTCTTCTCCTACTCTTCTTCCCAGGGTCATGGAGACGCTGATAAAACGTCAGCTTATGACAAATCTCGATGCACGAAAACGGTCTTCGTAGCAACAGGACTGAGGTGGCTGAGTCATGTAGAGCGGATGGACACCAATGCTCCGGCCCGAAAAATCTTCGAGTCCGCCCCCGAGGGATAACGCAGTAGAAGAAGACCGCGATTCAGGTGACGCACGCAAGTTGAAGGGGACCTCAATCAACTTAGCGTGAGAAACTGGGACAGCTAGCTAAAGATCGAGCTGACTGGAGACGCTTGTTAGTTGAGGCCCAGGTCCACCCCGGACTGTAGCGCCACCTTAAGTAAGTAAGTACGTAAGCAACAAGTCCACTGATGATTTGATCACACGTCTCACCGAGAAGTGGAACGAATCTCTCCCTAACACCTTGCTGAAAGAAGGATTGTTGCGCAAAGACATTTGAAAGAAGTTTGGCACCAAGCTCTTTGATCGAAAACGCGTGCATACGGCTTCGATGTATCTCTTCTTCAATGGATTAGAAACTACCTTTCGATTTGGTTTCAAGTTTGCAATTCTCCATATAAATGCTGGTGCTCCCCAAGGCTCTGTTTTGTCCCCGACTCCCTCCCTCATTTTTATAAATGATCTCTTGTCTGCGTCTTCTTATCCCTCAGTACCGTCAGTTTCTCATATTCGTTCCCTAATTCACGTTCTTGCTATTCGGACGTAGAAGACGTACGGAAACGTATGTAAAACTCGTTAAATTTTGTCCTCGAAGTAATGCTTCCCATACCAAATGCTGCTCTCTGTCACTTAAGTGAAACCAAAACCTCGAACCACTGACAGACTTTCCATATCCTCGGTATGGGTATTCGTTGGAACAACCACATCGAACTCGACAAAGATGTTGCGAAATGTCTAGGTTTCGTAAGAAAATACCTTACCTCTTCCAACCTGGCTTCGATCTATAAGACGTTCATTCACTCAAATCTCGAGTACCGCGCTCACATCTGGTCTGGTCTGGTGCATCAAAATCTACTTTAGACATTCTGTGTATGGAATCAAAAACCATAGGCTTACTGGGCTTAAACCTCCAACCTTTTCGTTAACAGTCGAAAGTTCTGGTTACAAAATTGCGAAGTCAAATACCCCACACATGCTCAGTGTGTCCGTATAAATTTTATTTCTTTTCAATCAATTTGATTAAATTCACCCCAACAGCGTCAACAAAATTTAAGTACCACTGTCAGCCTTTTTGTTGGGGGTGCTTTTCTTTCTTTTCTTTTTTTGTCGCGCGAATTCTTATTAATCACGAGAATTGCCACGGTTTGGCAATTAAGCTTAATCAGTTGAATGTTCGCGAATGACCTGTTTTTTTTGAAGTCAATTGCTCAAACTGTGGTAAAATTAAATTTATGGGTGTTGTGTGAGGACAAATTTATTTGTGGAACAATTATGTATTGTTGAAATTGATTTGCAAAACAAGCGGTACCCAACTGATAACTAATACTTTGCGTTGTTCGGATACTTTTTGGCGACATGTTTTGGGTTAGATCTATTGCCCTTAACTCCTGTTGTAGGACTTTTGATCCGAAATAGGGCCTTCAGCCTAAAATATTACACTCAATTTATATAGCAGGAGTGAAGCCTATCCTGGGGTCGAATTACGGCATCAGTGATGGAGTAGCTCGTCACGTAAAAATGAGCATTATTCATCGGAATGATAGTTTATACGTAGTAATGCTCATGTTTACGTGACGAGTTACTCGATCACTGATGCCGTAATTCGACCCCTGATGTACGGAGTACAAGTCTAGAAGACAACACTGGACAAGAAGAATAACACTGATCTAGTGGGAGGAATTCTGAAGTTATCATGCATCTGTATAACTTGTTTTGGGCAGGGCTCAGCTCTACACAGCTCACTCGGAGCAAGAGTCCACATCCTGCTAGGAGCGGTTAAAGGACAAATTCACTAACACTCCCTAGAGAAGACCAACCTCCAATGGAGAGGGATAACCAAGTGCGCCATATCAAGAAAGATATTGATACCCTAACTGCCGCAATTGCGGGAACGAAAATGAGAAGGAAACTCTCTCCCATTTCTTTTGCAAATGTTCGTGCACAAAACCAACCATTCTTTGACAACTTCAACGTCGTTTCGGGTAAAGGGATATCAAGTCTTATCCGTTTTCTAAACTCCACAAGCTGAATCTAGGACTGTCGACTGTCTCACATCTTCAACAACACACTAGGTCGTGGTAACAAAAAAGGCACAACCTAGTGCTATTTGAGTTCTGTTGAACTGCCAGCTTCAAGAACAATTCCTACTACTTGTCTGGGGACAATGTCCCTTTTCTTTCTGTCAAGGTATTGGAACATCACGCTAGCGCACTCAGGCACAAAAACAGGTCCATTGTACAACCGGCAGGTTCAATCCTTTTACTGTGTTTTCTTGCTAAGAAAGACGAGAAAGACTTAGATTACAAGCACTCATCCCATCAGCTCCAAAAATCTGCCACCTTTTACCAGCAAAGGCAGGACAATCTCACATAGAAAATGTTTCACAGTGTCTTCGCCCTCTACACAAGCCTCACAGATAGTCGTGTCACTTAAGCCTAGGTTAAGTAAGGTTGGAGTGGCAGGCTACAAATTGCAACCTCACTTAAGTCAGATAAGGTTGAACCAGAAATACTGCCAGAGGCTGCCTATGCTGGAGTCAGCTGGTTCGTTTAGGCTGCGAGAAAAGTTGGCTCCTAAGTATGATCTTCTGGGCCGTACAGGTGCAGAAAAAGGTGGACAACTGCCTCCTCCTTATCCATGCAGCTTCTGCAAAAAACGTTGTAGAGAAGGTCCAGCCTATTGGCGTGCTTGTTGATGGTGCAGTGTCTCGTTTTGACACCCACTGTGGTAGTTATGAGCAGTAATTTCTATCTGATGAGACAGTGCGTGTGTTTGTGATCCAGCCTTGGTCAAATCTGCAGGTGTTAAGCCTAGCACGTTGAGATGTTTGGCAAAGGCGTAATGTCTGCCAATAAGTTGTCGGCCGTCTTTTTTGCTGAGAGACAGCAAGAATGCCGCCTTTTAGTTGCTTGCATCCTGGAGAGTCATGTCGCCTACATTTGTGTTTGCTAGAAACTCACACTTTTATAGAAGCCTTAACCAAATACACGAGCAAACCTAATGAGCCGGTGAAGTTCTGCTCTGAACCTTGCGTATAGCAAGGTGATAGAAGAACTTATCTGCCACAATCGCAGCTTGAGGCTTAAGGAATCCTCATAGTTGGCTAAGGCTATTTCAGGCCACTTCGGGATCCTTCCTAGGACTATACTATACTCACATCGATTTTAACGTCAAATACAAGACTAGAATTTTTAGCACAAGTGTTTGGGAAGTCTGGGGTTCCTGAATGAATCTGTGATAGGAATGTACAAAAATGAATCTAAAAAGGAGGTTTGATACGGGGGAATGAGTCTTCTCCAGAGTACTCCTGGATCCCTGTAGTGTAGGTCTCTACAAAAAAAATCACTGATAGATGCGACGTTTCCTTATGCTGGGTTTGTGGATACATGAAAGTTCTAGGCAACTGCAGAGCGATCGAGCTGACAAAGGGCAGGTTAGAAAATTCTTTCAAAATACGAATCAGTACACAATTAAAGATGCACACATGCCTAACTACTAAATTCCAGGAAATTTTCAAGCTGTAACCACTCATAGGAGAATTCAAAACATTCTCTACAGTCTACACTACAGCTTTGAGTGAGCGAAGTGCTCCCAATATCTCTATAATTATACATTTGTTTAAACATCAAGTACAAAGTCCAACAAATCAACTTTCTACGACCAGACGTTTCCATGAATTTAATACTTATTTTCTGACGTAACAATTTTATAAGCAAAATTACTAAATTTTATAGGAAAATTCCTATTATGCGCAGCTGAACATGAGTGACGTTAATCATAAGCTATTCTTGCAATAGAATTATAAATTATACGGTTAGATCGTGTGTCTACACAAGGCGTTGATACAAAGAGATACTTTGTCTTGCCTCAGTACAAGTACAAGTTTCGAGTTGATGGGAAATCCGTCCATACAAAATGGAAATCTTTTCTTCTTTTAAAGGTTTCCTCGAACAGTGCGAGAAATTCTAAATCCAACGAGAGGTTTAATTTTAAACTTTTGATAAGAAAATTCACCACAAAAACGGTGAAAATATCACGGAAACGTTTCGCAAAGTTCGTACAGCTCTTGGTCATCATCAAGCGCCTTCTCGCACAGCTTTAGTGAATTTCATTGATCAATTTACACGTCTCGAACAGGTAAGTGATGTGAAGACTCCAACTCGTGTTTGTCCAGCAAGGTCAACTGGAAATATCACCGCCGTAGCTGAAAGTGTGACTGAAAACCCAGGTGTGTCCATTTTTTAGACGATCACAGGAATTGGGCCGATCCGCAAACACTTTGCACTGGATTTTGCATTTAGATCTTGACCTCCATCACTCATTGGCTCTACATCTCGGTCATAAGACCGATACTTATGTACGGTACGGCTGTCTGGTAGACCGCCTTAGACAAGGCCATAAACCGAGATCATCTAAGCAAGGTCCAGCGTTCAGCATGGTTGTGCATAAGTGGGACTCTTCGTACGACACCCTTCGCAACACTAGACATTTTGTTTCATCCGACACCCCTCGACATCCTTGGCAGACAAATGGCTGCTTACTCGGCTGTTCGGCTCAAATCAACTTCACAGTGGTCTACCAAAGTCTCTATTTTGAACAAATTCCAAATCTTCCCTGGAAACATAGACTACCACCACACCACACTCAAGCTAAATTTCAATAAAATCAAAAATAAACAGGACAATTCGATACACTTTTACACCGACGGATCTAAAACCAATGAGGGTCTAGGTGGTGGTGTTTTCTCCGATAGGCTTAACCTCTCTTAGCCTCTCTTTCTGTCTTCCAAATCATTTTAGCGTGTTCCAGGCGGAAATACTGGCAATTAAAGAAGTCTTGGCTGAAGAAAAACTTGATATCTTCCACAGATGTACGTATCTTTTCAGACAGTCAAGCAGCGATCAGGTCCCTGGAATCAGTCTCTTCAAATTCGTTAGAAGCTCAAGATTGCCGATCATCTCTTATAGAGATGGCGGAGCAGTTCAATATTCACCTTGGTTGGGTGCCGGGGCATAGAGATATTCCCGGGAATTGTAAGGTCAATGAACTCACCAGATAGGGAACAATCGTACCCGTGCTCACAGAGAGAGACACTTTTGGAATACCGATCGCTACATGTAAACTTAAACTCAAGCTGGATGCTATTAAGAAAACAAATTCTAGGTGGACAAGTGGTATAACCTGTCTAGCAACAAAGCGGATTTGGCCACGGCTGGATCTGAAACGGTCAAAGAATCTAATTTCTCTCAACAGATCGCATATCAGATCCGTAATAGGTGTCATCATGGGACACTGTCTAATAGGCAAGCATGCAACAAGGCTTGGCGTTCATTCTAACGATTTCTGCAGAAGCTGTGTGGACGAAGAGGAAGAGGAAACGATTTCCCACGTTCTTTGTAACTGCCCACCTCGCCCGTAAAAGAAGGCTCCATTTAGGGTAATTCTAAACAAACAAAACTGTCGCATCTGGGGCTCCGAAAACCCAAGGGAAATAGATGAATAACCTCTTCATCCACAATGAGTGACATTTTGGTGCGGCTTTTGGGCTGGTGGTGTCATTGAGCCACATTTTTTCGAAAACTTGCTGGTGCGACCGCTTCAGTGAATGGATTGCGTTTCCCAACGATTTTAACTGAAATGGATGCTATGGAAGTGGATGAGGGTTATTTTCATCAGGACGGCGCCACATGTCACACAGCTGGTCAAACAATGGCTCTATTACACATGACAAATTTCCTCGACGTGTGATTTTTGACTTCAGTTTGCCTCCCAAATTGTACAATTTAACACCATTAAACTTTTTCTTGTGGGGCTAGGTTAAAGGCAAAATCTACGCCAATGCTCCACCAACGATTTATGCAAATAGTGCCACAATTATCCGAAAACATGATAAAAAATTTCATCAAAAGAATGACTATTTGTAGGCAGCGCCAAGGCGGACATTTGGCGGATATTGTATTCCATTACTCAGAGTTACACTTGTTGGAAAACCCTATACAACGTCAATGATTTTCTAATCGTAATTCCACCTCTTATTTGGAAAAAGAACAACAACGCACTTCCATATCTACTCCTCTCCATATGTGTGTATTTTTTTTTCAATTTTATTTGAAAAAAATAAATAAAATCTTTTATATTTTCTTTTATGTATAAATCTTTTATTTAAAATAGAAACATTACATCACAACTAAAAATATTCAGTAACGTCTATTATTTTTTATACCTTTTTGTGAATGTGGTCTCACAAATTCGAATTTTTATTCTTTGTACAATAAATCACCTGAAACAATGTTTTCCTACGTAATTTGCACAAAAAAAAAAAACCTCTAAACGAAATTGTTTTGAGTGAAATTTGGCACGGAAAATACAACAAATAAAATTGTAATGAATTTTTTTTATTGTTGAATTTCAATGACGAAAGAGCTTTAGAACTTTGATGTGTCAATAAACCATGTGTGTACAGCTTGCTTATAGAAAACTATTTTTGGGATTTGTTTGATGAACAAAGTACTTTTTTGTTTAATTGTTCTGAAAAAAAAAGAAAAGAAACTTAAACAGTAGTGCTTCCCCTCTATAATTGTCAACAAATTTTGTCTGTTTGGTTGTCGCGTTAAGTCAGAATTAAACAATGTTTGATTGTAGTCCAACAGAGGTTAAATACTTGATAGTGTTTTGCCATTTTGTTTTATCTTACAACACACCATACACGCAAATGCACTTGATAATTCCTTCAAGTTAATGAATCTGAAAACTGAAAATTCTTCATCGAGGCTCTTTTAGATTGAAAACAGATCTCAACTGAGTAACTTACTTATGACACGCTACAGTCTGAGATGGACATGGGCCTCAACCAGCAGGCGTCTCCAGCCAGCTAGCTAGCTCTCTTCAATTTTGCACGCTGAGGTCGTTTTCTAAGTTCGTGCACCACCTGACTCTTGATTTACCTCTACTGCGTTGACCTTTCGACTTACTCTGCGGTTCGAAGCGTTCGTATCTATAAGCGCAACATGTCCTAGCCTACGTAGTCATCTCAAAAGTCCAATCCACAGATTTTTGACTTGATCAATGTCGCTATATGCAAATCTCCTCCAAATCCCTCCAACGCAAATGGAACCGAATATCTGATGAAGAATTTTTCGCTCATAACGACCACGAATACCTTCATCCGTCTTCGATGGAGTCAATTCTTCAGCACCATAAAGTAGAACTGAGCAGATTAGGGTCTTAGTTGTTCGGGATAAGGCCCTACTCAGTTACCTTCTCAGTCCAAGGAAACAACAGCGATTGGTAATAGTTATTCCATTCATAGCAGATCCAATCTAGACAAAGTCCTTTACTCTGACGTTCTGTCCGATTTGTCGACTTAACTTTATGAACGGCTACAGAACCTTTCATCACTTTCCCTGAGCTTTACTCAAGCTGAATGATGACTGCACAGGATATCGATCATGGTGCAGAATTTAAAGGAATGTAAAGTAGTCTAAGCATAAAGGAATGCATTAGGTAAGGTAAATGGGGATCTCAAGAAGTCCCGCAGCTCAATATGAAGTAAGTCTTCCAGCTCGACGAAGAAGTGACTGCCAAGAGTACTCTAGTCAGTGCAGGACACCCGGAAAGTAAATGAAGAAAGAACAGGGACCAAATCGTCTCTTTCGTGATCGTATAACTCGTCACGTAAAAATTAACGTTATTACGTAGAATTCGTCGTTTATTGTACATACGTACCGCAAGCCTGGAGAGAAATCAGGATAATACTCATTCCAAAAGCAAGAAAACCCAACCACACCAACCCCAAAGATTACAGGCCCATAAGCCTAACCTCTTTTCTCCTGAAAACACTACAAAGGCTAATAGATGTACACATTTGCTCCAAGATAGATCCCAGAGACCTGTCTCCAGTTCACCACGCCAGGCCGTTCAATTGAGACAGCCCTGGATGAAGTGGCAGTAATAATCGAGAGATCGATTCACACTAGCGGCCTTTCTGGACACAAAGGAAGCCTTCAACAATGTGAAATCTGAAGCAATAAGACAAGCACTAAACTAACTCAACATTAACCCCACCCTCTCAGACTGGGTAGAGTACATGCTCAAAATGAGGCACATAAGCTCAGAGCTGGGAGACTGACACGTACACGCTTTGGCCTCAAGACGACCCCCATAAGGAGGGGTCCTATCACCCCTGCTATGTAATTTAGTTTCTAATGACATTTTAATGAAACTAGGGCATAGCGGGATCCAAGTCACCGCCTACGCCAACGATGTTGTCAACCAGAAAATTTCTGAATGCCATCACCAAACTATTACAGTCGGGCCTGAACACCCTGAACAACTGGCACAAAGGATGTGGACTGAAAGTCAATCCCCAAAAACAGAGGTAGTTCTCTTTACGAACAAAAGAACGATACCAACGTTTGGGTCCTTAAGACTCGAAGGGATTCTCCTCCAATTTGCAGAAAGTGCGAGATACCTGGGGTGCATCCTTGACCGTAAAATGACACGACCCAGTAGCTGTTTCAAAAGTCGTTATGAGAAATCCCACGCCGAGCTGCTTCTGCTTATCGAGGACTGATCAAGTGTTCTCGCTGTTGGACACATTTCGAACAATTTTCAAATAAGTACCTACTGCTGAATGAGACATGTAGAAGGGAAACAGCGGAAGACGGACCTTGCTTTGCCCTCTTTTTTCTTTAGAGAACCTGGATCTTTCATAGCCATGAGGCTTTCACATTGCCTGTTGATATCTCATTAAGGTATCGTTTACAGAGTTTCGATAGTCTTGATTCAACTGTTAGCGACTCCAAAGCTTACATGACCATCTATCTGTCAACATACAGTGCGATGGCTTTTCCAAACATGTTATTATTCCTGACTAGTCATCTACTTCGGGGCAAATATAATCTCCACAAATCAAACCCTAGTAGAGATTCCACGAGGTATTTCCTTAGGCAACCGCTGCTACTTCGACTTGGCCCAACAGCTAGGGTCCAAACTCCTAACTCAAAGGTTCAAAATTATGCTCTACAAAACCCTGATTTTCTCAGTCTTGCTTTATGGAGCTAAATGCTGGCCAATAAGTAAGCCAGCGGAGCAGATCTTGGGAAGCTTCGAAAGAAAAATTCTACGTCGAACATTTGGTCCTGTCTGCAAGATGGACGGATGGAGGAGAAGATATAACCGCGAACTCTACGAGCTGTATAAAAATGTGGATGTAGACCGGAAAGCAGATGTCCGTCGACTGCATTGGCTCGACCACATCGTACGAATGGACGAGAATGGAATCTTCGAATCCCAGCCACCTGATTCACGAAGAAAATGGAGACCGGACCTCCGGTTCAAACATCACGCAATCGCGAATGCTAGAAACCTTGGTCTAGTAAACTGGAAGCAAGTTGCATGGTTTCGTAAAGGGTGAAAAGCGGCATTAGTTTAGGCTTAGACCCTCCAAGAGTCGCTGGCCTGATAAGTAAGTCTTGATGTTAAGGTGGTAGCCGAAGTTGTATTGAGAGTAACTTTTCCAGGCCGAAATTAAAAGCAAAAGCGGTTTTATCCAACGGCTTCCAGAAGCGTCACTGTATCTTTAAGTGCGTAACTACTGTGTTACACTCAGTCTTCTTTGTTGATGATCTCGAACTAATTAAGACGGGTAGTGTACAATAATAAAATTCCGTCGACAGAGACCATCAAGGGAAACTGTGAATTTAATGAAATGTGATGAATTTAAATTCGCAACGCTTTTGTGTCAATCAATTTATTTTCGTAAAAACTTCTTCAAACCAGTTCCGATATATACATACATATGTGCCTGCCTCCTATAGAGGCATTTAACCTCGATGATCATTAAATTGTTTCTTTTTTTTTGAAATTAATTTCATTTATGTAGATACTCTGCAGCGCACAATGGCCATCTTGCATTTATTTTTTTCAATATTTTCACATTCAAATGACCTCAATACGTTTTTGTTTGTGTTGTTTTTATCTAAAAGTATTTAATTTTCTTTCTTTTCTGTTGTTTTTCTTGAGAACTTGTTCCATTTTCTTCCAAGTCCTTGGACAAATTAAAAAAAAAAATCGAAATAATTGAGAAAATAAAGTAAAATTCATCTTGGACAAGCACGTGTCGCAATGGTTTTGAGTTGATATTTTTAAAAAAAAAACCCACACTCCTTTACAGAAAAAAAAAAAGATAAAAAGATACTCGTGATAATAATTTATGTCAACCTTGTATAAAAAAAAAAAGTGTGACAACTTACGTCACTCTACGACTAAAACTTGATAAAAAGAATTATCTAGAAGAGACTAAGCATCTTATCTATTCATTTACCAGATGTGAATGACAGACAGGACTACAAAAGTCAGTAAAGGGATTTATTTTTCCTTTACAACGTGAAGCACGATTTTTTTCTTCCGCTCACAATAAACGATGCATCGAGATACAAAACTGTTTACAAAAGGCGAGGGCTTGTTTCCATAGCAGCTTAAGTAAATTGATAACAGACGAGCCTTCATTAAAGAATTTAAACAAAAGAAACTAAAAGACTAGTGACACCTTTCATGGAAAATATCTAGAACACTAGGGAGAGTACGGATTTGAAAAAAAAAAAAAAAATGATGGAGAACTTGTTCTAAATAGATTATACCGTATGAGTATGTGTTATCTTGTTCTCCATGAACGAATTGAGCAGCTGCTATTGATGTTAGTTTTTTTATTTTTCCCCTTGAACTTTCAAAAAGTTGGCCTTGAATTCTGATATAGTCGAATAGTAATCAAAAATGTTTGCCAAGTCACGATTTGTTTATAAAGAAATTAAATTTAATAAAATTTTATGTGTTTAAACGAGATTAAAAAAATAATAATAATAATAATTCCGATCATGTGGATCCAGCTTAAGCATACCCACATACAACTGCAGCGCCAACATTCTGTTTTTGTTTGTAATAATGACATGACATCACTCGTTCTCCTTTTTCATTTCCTGTGCCATGTTCAATGGCTTCCTGAAGGTACCTATAAAAGAAAAGACAAACGAAGTTCGTATTGGATCCAAGAGCAAGGACAAGCTTGAGTCCCTCTCTATCTATGAGCGTAGCGTACGAGACTAAATAAATGCTCTGGCGACTGAAGTAGAAGGTCCGAACAATTTTCGAATCCACCCCCGAGGGACAGCGCAGTAGAGTAACACCGCGATTCAAGTGGCGCATGCAAGTGGAAGGAAACCTCAACCAATTTAGCGTGCGAAATTGGAGGCAACTAGCTAAAGATCGAGCTAGCTGGAGACGCTTGTTGGTTGAGGCCCAGGTCCACCCCGGACTGTAGCGCCACCTTAAGTAAGACTAAAGTAGAGGAAGTAGGAAGCAGGTGCTATAGTAGAACCATGCACTCCAACACCAAGTGGAAAGCTCAGAAGGTTCTCTACTTGTTTCGATACGGACCACCTAGAAGGAGTATTCACCAGTGATATGGTCAAGTTGAGCTACCTAAGGTAACAATTACTTGATAAGGCATCGCAACTTTTAGTAAGAAGGACCGATCAAAGCATTGAAATATAGTGAGTGTAAGGTTCCATGATAATCTACTCCCACAAAATCGGCCAAGGGATTTAGCATTTGCTTGTACCAAAGGCATAAAAGAACACAAGGTTGCGCTGACCAACCTTCCAATTGACATGGATCATGCCTTGGGTTCTTGATGAACCCTTATCGTGGAGCGATAGTGGGAAAGAGTGAGCGCGTGTAGGGGTTAAGTGTAAAGTAGCTTTAAGTTAGTATAGGTCTAGTGTAGGGTTTTCTTCCCAGTTTTCGATATTGACATCGGTCCTTTGAGCTTTCTTTCCTTCTTTCCTGTTCACCTGCGGTCTAAATTAGGGTTAAAGAGAACATCTTTTCAATCTTCTTCTAGTTAGTTGTAAATATTTAGCACGAAATTTTGTGTGCCGAGCAGGTTATGCACGGTGGGGTTGACAAGAACCACACCACGTCCGACGAGTTGAGTCAACCAACGACAAGCATGCCACCGCCCTCCCCACTTTCACTAAAGTTGCCTCCGTGGCTCTACTCTGGCTCACAACAATGACGAATTCCTCCCCGAGATCATGTGTGCTGCCGCATGCTGCCTGCCACTACCTTTAGAGGAATCACGTCGAAAGGTCAAATTTGTCAAATTCTCTCCTTCTGAGGGACAGATGGGGTGGTTATCCCGAAGCAGGCTGCCCTCTGCACCTTGCTGAGTCATCAGAGATGCCATTGTTGTAATTTTCTTTTGTCTCAATATGCGAAAGTATCGTACTGAAAAAAAGTACTGATCGTCCTTTACCAATTCTTTTTGTGGCTTTTCTGCCGCTCCTTAACAACAGTTATCTAAAAAATTATGTTACGAACTTTTAAGAGGAAATAATTTGAATCTCAAACAAACAATTCAATTGGCGCTCATTAAGTTTCGTTTCTTAAGCAAAACTTAATGGCCACTTCAAACGTGTTTACAACTAATTAAATCGTTTTAATAGAGTTGTTGACAGAACTATTATTTTACTGGATAGGTGTACCCATTAACCTTTTTCGCTTTATCTATGCAAAGGCACACATTCTATTTATATCTCAAGTAAATGTGACGATACTTTGCTAAACAAAGTGAACTATCTTATAAGTTGTAACAGCTTCACCAACCGGATCCAATCTAATACCTCTTTAATGACCCGCAAAAATTGCTCCATTTACATATTAGTGCTAATCACTTTATATGAGTTATATTTTTAGCTTACTCCTTCCCCTGAGTAACTCAAAATATCGCAGAATGAATAATTTAGAAAAAAAAATTGCAACCAATGACGAAAGTGAACTTTGAACACACAGTCTGTATGCGTTTGGTTTTTGTTTGTTTCTAAGATTATATGTGCACTTATCCGAATGAAATTGAAAGTGCCACGCGGATGCAAACAATACAGGAACACATGCAACGAATATGTATCTTTTCCGCTAGAACTTTGCACCTAGAAAGAGGAAACTACTACAAGTGCCAAATTCTAAAGCCACTACCGCATTCATCTGAATTTTTTTTTATTTTAGATACTTCCTATCTCGTTATTTACGTAATGGTTGTATAACGGTTTTCTTCTGATTGCCAAATTCATTTTGAAAGAACGATGAAAACGTTTATAAATCTAAAGTGATTCACTTATACTCACTTGTACTCGTATCTTTTACTGAAACATTTTGATAACACTATCGAGGTGATGGAGTGTTCTGAAGTGTGCTAGATTGGCACGTTTTATAGAAATTCTATTTGTAGTCATATGCAGGCGATGTGGATTTTTAGGGGATTTTTTGTTTCCAGAGACTATGCCAAGTTGGAATTTGTTAGGACTTTTTTGTCAAAGAGTGAAACGACACTGAGAAAAATATGCATTTGGCAGTACTGCTCATGTCAACCATCTTCTAATATAAAATGTCTGCGTTACCAACTTACTGACAAGGAAAAAAAATACTGATGTGGGTAACCACGGTCCGAACTTAAGGCTAGCAGGGACATACCTACATGTAGGCGGCCAACCTTGCGTTTAAGCACAGACGACCTATGCAGAGAACACAACTCATTTCCTATGCGAATGCTCCAGCCTACACAGAACAAGAAAGACTGCTCTCGGTGAATACTATTTCAACGACCTGGGCGATCTGTCTAATAAGCCACCGAAGGCCATTCTAAAATTCACTACGCATTCAGGATGGTTCAGGGAGGTCGAGCGATCGTAATTTCACTCACCCAGACCTTTCTCTTCTTCTTGTCTTTTCAGACTAGACATTCCACGTTCGAGGAACACAATGGATCCGTGGAGATCCGATTGAAGGCTGCATCACGCATGCAGTCACCTCCTCAACCTACCTACCTACCTACATGTATGCAATCGAGCTATTTGCCAGAGAATCCATAAGACGCAATCTCCGTAGTAAACAGATTCACATCTTCTTTTACATTACAGCCAGGCTGCGATAAAACCCCAGGAGCGCCCTAAATGCCCTCAAACAGCTAGCTGTTCACAACAAAATATCCATCTACTGGACTTCCGGAAACGGGGGCCAAAAACGCTAGAAAAGGAGCTCAACGTTTATAAGTCCATTTCCCTTCAATGACTTGCAGTTCAACTTATGAGAACACCACGAGAAGCTTTCACCGTGGAGCCCAACTCATGGACTTCGTCAATCCAAAAAGTTCATGGACCCCTCGCAAGTCAAGAAATTCTCTCCTTCCTCATTGGATATCACTTACTCAACTATCATCCCCAGACATGTGCCGTCTCTGGTTGGGAAATCAAGAAACTGCGGAGCACATCTTGTCCCGTCATAGCTCGAAGTAGGCAGAAGCACTTCATCTCCATAGAAATTATCAAACACTCATCCGCAAGCACAATCCCGAGGTTCCTCCATGGCCTCGGTCTTGCTTAGAATACCAACCATGCTTTTCTGAATAGACGCCCTCTGGTTCAGTCTGTGAAGACAGCAAGACAGACTTGTGACATTAACGTCTCTATCGAGAAAGTCTCTATAGTTGAGAGCCATAGAGAAGGAATTGAGGCCTCTCCAATCGGAATCTGTCTCCAGGAGAAAAAGAAAAAAAAAGCAAAACCATTTGTTTCATATCATCATTCGATCAGGGATGTCATTGTTTGTTTCTAGTAACAGCTGCGAAATTAAAAAAAAACGGGTGTAACATCATCCGTACGAAATAAAGATGATTTTAGAATAAATATAATGTCAACAATATGCTTTGCATAAACAACTTAACAACCACACAGCAAGAATGCTAATAGTTTTAATAAACAAGCTACCAGACATAATGCTTTTTTATTTGCTTTAATTCAGGTCATGTACACAGATATGTATGTGGTTCTTATTTGATGTTGCAATTAATTATGTAATCAATTTTCGTTAAACTTAGAGTTTACGTAACTAAACAAATTCATATGGATAAAATGGGATCACTAGCGCCACAGGAAAGAATGGAAGTCTTGATTGAGAACCACTGCTGTCATTTTTTGTTGCCGTGAAGAGATATCGAATTCCAATTTTTGTTTGCCTTCTAAATTTTTTTTTTTTTACGTATTAAGTTTGCTTAAAAATAAATTCTGCACGCATGAATAATACAGAAGACGACTTCTTGCAAATTTGATGAAAACGATTTATTTATTTGGGTACACCCTGTTGAATTGAATGAAACATATCGAATGTCTACATCAATAACATAAATAATTCTAAAAATTAATTATTTGGAGTTGATGATCGTGCAAAATGCCATCCCTGTAGTTGCACTACATTTGTGCCAAAACAAAACCATTTGGGGTGTCTACACTGCATTTACTTCATTTAATTTGCAGATGGATGACAATTTCACTGAGCAATCCAACGATTAGAAAGCATCAGTACAACCCGTGCCAAACAAAATTAATTCCGATGCCAGAGCTTGAAGTGAGTCTTCCCATACCACTCGACCTATTCTCAGTACAGCGACATCGACTAAGCCAGAGGAGTGAAGGTCCAACGACTGAGGTGGCCAATAATTCGGCCCGGAAAATCTCGGAATCCATCCCCATCAAGGGACGACGCCGCAAAGGAAACCACGATTCAGGTGGCACAGGCTAGAGAAAGAAGACCTCAGCCAACTTCACGTGCGAAGCTGAAGGCAGCTAGCTAATCAACGAGCAATGAAAAGATCGGTAAGTTGGGAAGAATATGGTCAAAGCAATGGTCAATCAGAGGTACTACAACACTGTATACACTTAGACTTCTGGAAGCTAGTGGGTAAGAGATAGATAGCCATACTGTGTGTCAAAGAAAATGAGGCCGCAACGCAACAAAAGGAGAACAAAAGGAAATGCTTACTAATCAGCTTCCTCACAGGCCACAACTGTGGCTGTATAAACGCGAACACGATACACTTCCGCTAAAACTGTCCAAGCCTCAATATAATGAGTAAATCAGTCATAAGTGCACATTTCTTCAGCGACCCGGATGAACGGTCAACCACATACTGATTTTCGCATGGTTCTACCTGTCAAGGGAGTTTCACCACAATGATCCATGAAAATCGGGATAAGGCAACACAATACACCACACTGTAGGCCCTTTAACCTACCCTAACCTAACTGCTATCTCAAGAGAGAAAACTGATGCTCTACAGAGCACTGATCCTGTCAGTCCTACTGTATGTTATCGGGTGCTGGGCGATAAGCAGAAATACAGAACGGATACTGGGTTTCGGATATACGCTCCTATTAGCGAAGAGGGTGAATGGAATTGGAAGCTAAATCCCGTCGACTACATTGATTCGAACCCATCAAGCGAATGGACAACAAAGCACCAGTCAAGGGAATCTTTGAATCGCAGACTTTAAGTAAGAAGACCACACTTCCAAGCTATTGTGTAAACGGATCAGGACGCTTGAACTGACAAATTTGATAGGACGAGTGCGGTTAATCTGACAAAGACTGTTTAAGGGTCGAGAGCTCGTTAATCGAAGTTAATTGAGTGTATAAATGTTATAGCCCCCAAACCTGAGCCCGCTTTAAGAAGAATCTCAAAGACCGGTAAAATGTAAACCAGCTTACTCAACTATTTTAAGAAATGTCCTAGACATGTCCGAAACGTTATAGAGATACGCAAAGTCGTTTTCGAATTATGTATGGCGAGGTAGCGAGAAAAACATTCAGAGAAACAAATTTATAATAAATTTTGTGAAATTCATTTCTTGGACTTTGGCATCCTGAAAATCTTACGAATTTTTATAAAAATAACACTGAGAGACGTATGTACATATCTACTTAAACTTTGTATGTACCGTATATCTATAATTTAAAGAACAAACAAATAAGGTATCTACTACGACTTTAAACTGAATTATAGAATTTGCCATATGTTTTGATAAAAAAACATTCGTCTTTTTTTACGGTATAGATTGCATACATTCATATATGTACATATGCTTTTTTTAATCTAAATGTTGAAAAAAATGTTTGCGATTGCGTGAGATTTAAAAAAAAAATGTGGGAGGCCACCGAAATAATCTTTCTGTCACGAGACAGAAAAGGCACATGGAGATAAAAGCAAAAAATAAAAAATAAAAACTAGAACTAATTAAAAATATCTATATCTACAAACTGTATAGCAATAGCAACACATTGTTTAAATATTACTGCACGAATTTATTTATGAATAATTGCCTTATGTCTGGATAGAACTATCAAAGAAATTTCTCCTCCAGAATGACAAATTTGGCTTCACTTGCACATAAAGTAGTGACCTCCCACATGCGCGTTCTCATTGAAGTTTACCAACCTCTGTTTGCTGTTCATTGTCAGCGTTTTTGTTGCACATTTTCCTTATTGCTTTTGTGTCGGTCTGATTTACTGTAAAAATGCAACAAAACATTGTTCAGCGACGCGTTATTATAATTAACCTTATTGTCCAGAGTCCACCGACGCAAAACGAATGTGCGACGCGTGAATTTATTTAAACACGGTAGTTAAGTGCGTGAGTTGGACTCACAATTTCCGTGAAAAGATAAAAATAAACACCAAGTCCAGTACTATGACCGAGGAAAGTTCAACAACATTGTACGAGTATGTGATCACCACATAGTGTGGAGGTACAGATACGATCTTGAGTTTGCTTACTGTTTCAACCTTGACTCGGAGATCGTAATTCCTTTTAGCGACTTTTTAGTGATAAGAAGTTCATTTTTATGTTAAGTAAGCAAGCGTAGCCAGAGATCAAGATAAGCACTTCAGTGATCAACTTTTTAACAGTCTCGTGTATCCCTTTATTCAAAGCAATTAAGAAGGCTTTGCTGGCCGCTTGGCTATTTGGGCAGATGTAAGTGTAGCTTTGAAGAGCTCATCTGTCCTTAGTAGTCCAGCTGCTGGTGTTCCAGTCTGAACATCGAAGAATGTAGCCAAAAACCATTTTCGTATATTCCTTGTCAACTTAGAAGCACGTCCAACTTAGACCTTCTAGAGCCCTCAACGAAGACCACTTCCTTCGAAACAATATATTACATTCCACAAACTTGGCGGAGATAAATCTTGTGTTAATCCCTAAGCTAGGTAATAGGCCCGGAGAGCTACCTTTATTTGATCGTCCTAACTTTTTTTTTATGTTTACTAGCCATATACATCAGAGGAATTTCTGAAAGTTCTAGCACCTCCGCACCCTAGCTAATATGCGTACAAAAGAAGGCGCACTCCTTGGCCTTACAACACAAATAAAACCAATCTTCCGCCCCAAGGAAATCGCCTTGTGTACCTTTCTCGATATTGACGGTGCCTTTGACAATATTAAATACGACTTCATTGCCAATGCTGTACAGCAGGGGCATCGAATTCCTAACATTAAATGGATGAACGCGATGTTCTAAAATCGTGTCTATATGCCGATATAGGCAGCAAAAGATTGTCCACAATGTGCTGGTTTATCTCCTCTTTTTCTGAGCCTACTTTCAGGAAAGCAGCATACTGCCGCATGTCTGGCAAAAGCATACCACGATGATAAGATCACAGAAGTTATACGCACGCACTTGCTCCATGACAGCTCTAGAGGCTTTTATTGAACGTACGCCTCTATATGGACTTATGACAATGGGCTTTGATAACACCTATCTACCTAACCTACACTTCTACATCTTGTTGTCACAAAAGTGGCAGTAAGTATTGAAAAGTCAGGATTACATGGACTTTCTCTCAGACTTCTCCAAACTAGAGATCACTCCACGTTTGAAGGAAATCTAAGATTAAGATTCCAAGCCGTGATAAATGGGCTTCTGGCGGTCCGCTTCTTAATCCTAAAGGAATCAAGGATAGAATAAGAATAAGAATACAAAAAAGTGGCTTCGCTCTCTAAGAAAAGATTTAGCAGTCGAAAACAATTCTATCGACAAGTTGCTGAAGGCCTATTATCTCGACCACCACACAATTGCATCATAAACCTTATGCTCGTAGTTGATGGTCCAAGTTGAGTGCAACAGAATACCCTAGCATATGCTAGGTAGTACCGGAAAGACTCGAACACGCACTCAATTAGAGAGGCAAAAGCAGTTTCCGCTGCTCGTTGGTTTTGAATGTTTGTATTCAAACTAAGCTTATCCAAAAATTCCAAGATGAAGCCCCTGACATATGATCCTTTTGAAGAGCCTTCTGTTGATGCCACTATTCGTAAAATATTTGACTATGCCTGAACTTCGAATTTAGATTTAAGAGCATCATGAGAGAAAGTTCAACGACTGAGGTGGCTGGGTCATGTAGAGCGGATGGACACCAATGCTCCGGTCTGAAAAAACTTCGAATCCGCCCCCGAGTAGAGGAAGACCGCGACTCAGGTGACACACGCAAGTTGAAGGGGACCTCAACCAACTTAGCGTGCGAAACAAGAGGCAACTAACTTAAGATCGAGCTGACTGGAGACGATTGTTGGTTGAGGCCACCTTAAGTAAGTAAGCATCATGATCAGGACAGTCTACAGGTGGCAGAGTGCAAAATCGTTTTCACACATTAGTTCATGGCTAAGATTTCTGTCTAGAATATGGAAGAGTACTTGCAGAAGCTCACTCAGGTTGACTCACAAAGTTTTTCAGACTCAGATCCATAAGTCATAAATATGACAGAAACCTCTGTCGGAACAGCAAGCATTTACCTTGTCACCTTGGTAAACATATGCGTCTTCCTGTTGAACTAATCGTATCTATCGAACTGGATTCCGCTGGAAATATGTACGAAATATACAGACAAAGTTTCAGGCAAACGTAAGTTATCAATATTTCCAGTCATTCAATATTTTGAAACAATTAAAATTGCATAATCCAAACCTGACATGTGTCCAACTTACTCATTGAATCACGAATATTCAAATTTTATAGAAAAAAAAGCAATAATCCCACGTGATTTATTTATTTCACTTCAAATCAAATGCAGTTGCAAATGAATATGCAAATGAATTTCATAGTCTCCATGGTTTTTCCTTATGATAGATCATAGATTTTACAGCTTTTCAGTAGTCTTAAGTTAAATTTTATTATTCACCTATGAATTTCTATTAAACCTCGTTAGTGAGTTGAATACAAAAGAAAGAAACGTCCATGTGGACAGCTGAGATCTACCGTAATAAATTAAAAATTCACCATGAATATGAATTAGTGAGGTGAATAAACACGGTAAACAATTTAAGCCAAACGATTAGTCAATTAAGCGAATAATATGTTTGAGATTTTTTTTTTAATTGAAACTTAAGTGCTTTTGTCATTTCTAACGAGTTTTTTTTCTTTATTATGAGATTTTGCGAGTGGTGAATTGTGATTTGTCAAAACTTGTGAGATATGTCAAACTTATCTTTGAGGTTTGATTGATAATACGGCGAAATCATGGCAAAATGAACTCATCAAATGTCAGTTATTTATTAGCTATTTAGAAAGCTTATGAGATCCTTAAACATTTAAGAAGTACTTAAAAAATCCAAGGAAGTTGGACTTGACAGTTTGAGTAAACTGAGCTCTTGTTGTCACAATGTTAATTCACTTCTCGGACCGAAAGCCACCCTAGACAAATGCAATTTTGAGGTACTTAGGGACTTTGTCTACTTAAGCTCCGTTTTTAACTCTAACTTCGAGATCAAAACGCAGAATAATTCCTGCCAATCACTGTTTCTCTCTCGAAGAACCAAAGTGACTTTATAGAAGACGTTGATCGGCCTGCTCTATGACGCGGACGCGTGGACTTTGGCAAGAATCGATGAGGTTGTCCTCGGTTATTTTGAAAGAAATATTATTTAGGTGATCTTCGGTCCCGTCTGCATTGATGGAGATTGAAAGAAGACAGCGCCATCAGCTTAGTCAAAAGAGCCTAGATACAAAGACTGAGATGGCTAGGACATATAAAGCGGATGCACACATGAGTTCAGAACCAATCTTTTTTGATGTCAGTTCAGCGAGGATTGTTTCCTGGATCGATTCTCGTATGGTCTCCCTCTATAAGCTTAACTTCTTTCAGAACCACGAAGTGTTTTGTGGAAGAATAAACATTCCTTCTTAACTTGGAAAGGAATGACTGTAGAACTATAGCCGGGCTAATCACAAGACACAAATGACCATGGATATCATTAAAGTCCCTTAGTGGGGTGAAGAACGAGTATCTTTCTGTCATTAAGGACTGAACCTCGCCTGGCCAGTTCGTCAGCTGTTTCGATTGCAGGGATTTCACTGTGTTCTGAGACCTTCCAGGATAGCATAGAGCTCTTCTTGGAAAACACTGTCAAAGTGCGGTAAGCGTAAGGATTTTGCTTTTCTGTGAAGAAGGCCGTGAAGATAAGCATATAAAAACCCTTGATCGCTTTCCCGTCCTTCTAGTCTGCACTGGTTGTGGGAGCCTTACTGAAAAACATTTTCTAAAGTTAGGTATTCAGTCGAGGACGCAACTAACTCGTTTGGTATCGTCTCCAGGACTATACTATTGACTTGGGGCTTTGCGGTCCAGTACACAAATTTCTTGAGTCGAACTGCATTGAATAACATTGCTTTGACATGTAGGTCAAGAGATAGTAGATGTAGGATCACAGTTAAGGATTTCACCGCGCCTGTGATGTGGACTCTGGACTTTATTATTTCCATCGATGTTGTATTTCTATCTTAGGACAGGTGACCACATTATGGCACTATAACTGAGCAATGGACGCTGTGCTATATGACCATTTTTGGCTGAAGTTCCCATTTTTATCGAAAGTCTTGTGGCGTGGAAGACCATGCTCGCATTCTTGATGCGCTGTTCAATGTTAAGCTTCTAGTTTTGCCCAATAACCCAAGATTATGAAAGTGGCTGACCATTAGATTTGGGAGGAGGGCAATCTTGTACCTTGGTTTTGGTGGTAAAGAGGATCATAACGCTTTTGTCTAGATTTACCCTGAGGCCTTAAGTGTAAACTAACTTTTTCACATGTTTCCATTGCAAGTTTTTAACTTACCATTAGTATTGGAGACAGTGGCTTCTTCTGTCATATTGTTACTGGTACTATCCTCTTGGGCGTTGTTAATCTTTTCATAAACTGCGATTGGAGCCATTTTTAACAAAACAAAATGATTTTTTTTCAAATGTAAAAATTAACACGTTTATATACGTTTCTCTTTCCCGAAATTAAGTTAGATATACAATTTAACACGTTTTTCTTTCTTTTTTTTGTTTTTCAAAAACAAAAAATCAAGATATTTGGTAACTCTTAACACACGCAAAATACTAAAAAAAAATATGGCAACAATAAAACTTGACGCGCGTTCTTTTCTTTATTTTTTCACAATTAAACCCGTAGCAGGTGTTATAAGGTAATAAAATATATAAATATAAATTTTTTAACTTTCAAACAAAAAAAAATCAAATTATCACTTTGTTGCCAATAAATTTGGCCGAAATCTGTTCGGAAAAATGATCAGAACTAGTGTGACGTATAAAAGTTTGTAAATCCTTTCTCATTTCATGTAATAGACGACTAGATCGGCACCTACCGCCATTCAAGTGAAGGACCAAATATTTTCGGTTGCAATCACAGGTGTTTTTTAAACAAAAAGATCCCTTTTTAGCCAGCTTAATGATTTTTATTCAATTGGAACACTTTGCGCACAATATCGCACAAAAACGAACCGAAAAAAAAATTAAAAAAAACAAAAAAAAAACCGAACAAACTTATGAAATAGATACTAGTACTAGGTATGTATCTATAAACTTGTTGAAACGCTCCCCGTTATAGTTTGTAATTATTTTTTTTTTATTTCACATTTCCATTTCTAAAAAAAAAAAAACAATTCACGGACAGAAGAAAATAAATGGAAAACGATGAGGAAAAACCGAAAAACTAGGTCGAAGGTGATCCCAATTGAATTTCAATGAAAAGTGTTTGCGTTTTTGAGTTTCGAGGTGGGTGTGCTTTTTTTTGAAGTGTTTTCCACGCGAAATATTCGAACGAATGAGGCCGGATCGGTGCGGGTTTTTCACTATAAAGCCACGACGTTTGGTTTTTTTTTTTTTTTAATTCAAATTGTATGACACTGTTGCGGCGATTCGGATTTGTTTTGCTTTTCCTTGGCAGGAAAGATGCACTCAGAATTTTTTTTTTTGAGTTGGAACGAAGGAATGAAAACGCTTCAAATGAGTTAGAGTTCCACGACACGACGAATAACAACGATAGAGGTAGACGTCGAAAAAAAGAATAACAAAAACACAGAGCAGAAGTAGTGACGGATTGGCTGGTAGAGGCAGACACACAAGTGGAGGAGGAGAAACTCTCCACAGAAATCCGTTGAGAAGCGAGTCATCGTGGTTGCGGTGGTGTAGACAGAACTTGTTCTCGCATATATGGATGGATGGCAATTGGTAATTGGTAGTGGTGATGTGGTGCAAAACGTGTGCAAACAATGTGCGGTTGTGTACAACAGCTGTTGCTGTATAGGGGGAAATATGACAACGTCGCTGGGTCGTCAGGGGTTTGCAACTGCTTCGATCGCGGGTACGTGCATTTGTGAGTGATTTAACGAGCTCCAACAAATAAGAATGCAGTCGAATCCCTTGATTTTGGTGTCCCGCCATGGAGCTAGCTCTTCCACAATCTTAACGAACTGGCCGACACTAGCATTTTGCAGCCTTCAGCGGTGAATAAGGACGATCTTGTTGTTGAAGACTAATGCAAATAAATACAATGCACAGGATCGCAACTTATGTCCCTTAAAAACTACAACTAATAACTAGTGACTACTGCAAAACCAGACATGACAGAAGTGCAAATGGACGGGTCGGATAAAAAGACGAAAAAGAACTAATTGTAGCTGATGGGGATCTATTATTAGCCGTGTTTTTTTGATAGCTGTATACCCAGTCCAGTAAGATTTTACACACAAAGCAATAAAAACAACCCAAGTGGAGATAAGTTTCCCAGTAGCAGCAAGTGAGGATAGAACTACATAAGTTGACCACCAGAGCGAGAAAAATCTCATAAATGAGCTTTTAGCCGATTGTATTTTTCTTTTTTTGCTTGCGTTTGACATTTAAAAGCTTTTAAACAAAGACAACAACTTAAATAAAATTCGAGCCGCAAACCAATTGGTTGGTGCGGCTGGAAGTGAGTATAGATCGTTTTTTTGACTGAAGTGAGTATAGCCGTGTTTTTTTGATAAATATACTCACTTCAGTCAAAAAAACGATCTATACTCACTTCATCCACAGTAGCAGCCGCACCAACCAATTGGTTTGCGGCTTGATTTCTTTTTTTTCATTTGACAGTTTGCTAATGTCAAAACCGAGGAAAAGCAACAAATACGATCGGCTAAGAGCTAATTTATGAGATTTTTTGCGCTCTGGTGGTCAACTTATGTAGTTCTATCCTCACTTGCTTCTACTGGGAAATTTATCCCCACTTGGTGTGTTGTTATTGCTTTGTGTGTAAAATCTTACTGGGCTGGGTATACAGCTATCAAAAAAACACGGCTTATGATTATCAAAAAAACACGACTATTGAAGGCAGATTAAGGCAAAACATCTTCATTTTTGAGTATGTAAACGAGCACCTCATGACAATCCGTATCCAGGCAAAGGTTGGAATTGGAAACACAAGCTCTATGACAAGACTTACGATGTAGCACATGCAAAGCTAGGAAGAGAGAGCAATTTTAAAAATAGGTACTGTAGAAGCATAACCTGCATAACACCACCTTTGATAAAGGATTTGGTGGCGGAGCAGACTATTGTTGAAGCTAAAAATTCACAGGAAATGGAGTCTACCGTCAATAACTCGAATCATTATCTCCTTATAGCCAAGGAACAGCTGCACAAGTTTGAGTTTTCAATTGAAATCACTTGAACCTTTTCCGATCGAGTGACTCAAGACATAAATATGCCGCCAGAATCAAGCTCTGACAACCATTGACATCACCGCCAAAAGCCATCAGAGATGGTGCTTCTGATGCGCTGGGTTTCTTTTGACCAGTGAAACTGAGCGGCGTTGGACAAAACGATCAAAATTTGATTATGAGCACTACGAACTGAATAGTAGGAATTAGCAAAGGGATTTTGGGAAGAAGAAGGACCATAAGTAGAATTTCAAATCGATGCCCACCACCTTTTATCGAGATGAGTCTAGCTCTGGTATACCTGGGGAGGTTAGGTTGAAGGTTAACGAGGGCAAGACTGAGTAATATTTTCAACAAAAAAGGAGACCCAATACCGACCGTAGACCCAGACAGAATGTCACTCTAGACAAATATAAACTCGAGGGACTTTGTCTACCGACGCTTTTCTGTAAATGAGATACTCTTGCCCGAGTAACTCTGTCCCAGATCAATGACGCAAGTGGTGCGCTCAAGTGGAAAGGAAGCTCATAACTATCGTATTGATTGAAGAGTCTTGCCAGTTGAATCCTAGAAACTTTCAGGAGCTTGTCAAATGAATTTATTTCACTTCCGTTGCTTCGATTTGAAGTTCATACATTTTTCGACTTCGAAAATACATTCACTCTCTCTCAGACATAGGTGGCGGTGTTGGACCTATCAAAATCTGCCGCTAAAGCAGCTGCTTTTGACATTTCGAATTTGAAAAAAAAGAAAGTACAAAAAATAACACAAAACAACTGTCGCCCACACTGTGCTCTTCTACCAAAATTCTTCTCTAAATCTTATTCTATTTATTCCTATTTAATTTATATATATTCCATTCCAACAAAAACAATGTCAAACATTAAAAAACATTCCAAAGAAGGCGGCAAAGCCATTCCTAACATAGTACTCTGCCGTTGTTGCACAGTTCCATTGAGTAACACTTCTCACCCTTGCACCGTCATTCGGCATCCAATAATTGCGGCTGATTTGGGCGATGAATTAACACGACTCATCTATTCCAAAGCAAACAAAGAGAACGATGGCAATTATGAACAGCCAATCCTGAACTCAATTCTCGCCCTGACACGACAAATGCAAGAGATGCAACTTCCTAAAGCACCAACTCGAGTCCATTGCACTGAAAATTTATCACCACGATCAAAAGCTGTCGTTATTCCAAAGGTAAGTGTAAAATAACTTCCAAAAGTCCTTTTTATATTCAATTTCTTTGTAGATCTCACAAAAACTCAACTTTCCTCACAACAAAATTGTGTTCCGCAACCTCATTCCAATAAATGTCAACGACAGTATCTTATTGCCGAAGAAAAAATTATCACTTCGCAAGAAATACATTAAATCCAAGTGTAGAGTTCCAACACCAGATCTTGGGGATTTTCTTGAACCATTACCACCTCTTGAGCATATTATTCCAGAGCCAAACATTGATCTCATACATGCTCGCTGTGAAATTGACACATTTGCAGAGTTTTACGCATTCTATCAGGATGTCAATCCCAGATGGATTCAAAGTGATTCCGAAATATGACCTCATGTGGTTCCCTCGTATCGATTTTATTAGTTTAACAAACAAAACTCTGAGTACAAATAAAGATGTGAGATTTTATTTTGTTTTTTTTAAATTAAGAAGATGGGGATTTTGTTTTTGTTTGTGAATGTAATGGTTTGAATGCCTCGAAGGAAAATTGGGGTAAGAAGTGTCAAAATCGATTGAAAAGTTGCTGAGACTGTGTTTGCTTGCACTTGAAACAGTACGTCACGGTGAATAGAATGGTAAGTTCTCTAGATTTTCTTCAACTTTAATTTACCTTTCCACCAATCAGGCCCCGGTGTCACGTTGGGCCACAATTGTGGTGATAGTTAGATTCAGGAAGAACATATTCAGTGAAAATCCTTAGCCAACACAAGGTTTCTTTGTTATTCTTTTCGTATGGAATATACTACAGAGGCGGCGAATAGGTACAGCTCTCTGGCCACCGGTTCTTCCCAGCCAAGTCAGATTGGGGTAATGTCCTAATGTACGTTCAGTGTTCGCCATAGAGTCGATTTGAGTTCTTTGATAGCACTGCATCCAGTAGCGAGTAGTCCTCAGTAAGCAAGCAAAATTGGTTTTATTGTAGTCGTAAGCCCTACTCTACAACCTAAACGTTCCGTTCCTACCTCCAACCACAGACTTGCTTTTCTTTTCTTTTTCACCACACATACCCGATCTTAATCCAGAATTCATACACCAACGAGCTTTTTCTTTAACTTTCTTGCGTATTTATTTGAATTGGAAACATTAAAGTCAACTTATTTGCTAAATTTTCTCCTAGAAATAACATTTTTAAACTTAACTACAGTCCGCCTCGTCTCATTTATCCCATAGACCAAGCTCCCGCATCTTGGTTTGGAAGTATCGTTCAACAGAATTTGCACATCGATAATACTCCGTGTCTGGTTGATTGTAGAACCGACAGTTTGAGAATATTCTTGCCATATCGGCCATGAATAGACGTCGGGCAACATAGTACCCCTTTTTTAAGCGATCACCCATTGTTTTCAAATCCATGGGATACTTGATGTGGTCATAGTAGTCGGGCACCTCGGCCACATTGACGGGCTTTAAGAAAGGCCATGCGGATGCATGTTGTCTGACGGCTTGTAAAACTGTCGCAAAGGATGTGGCCAACTTGTCGGGATCAGATGTTTCCTCTAATGGACGTGATGTACGTTGTGCACGCATTTGTGGCTTCCAACCGATTTCACGAAGACCAGGAATCGATTCGACTGGGATAGCACGAACACCTTCTTTGAAACAAGTCAAACCGGTGCGAATTTTTTGTACTTCTTTGTGGCGCTGTGCGATAAGTTCCTTGAGGATCTCTCTTTGTTTCTGAATGACAGAAATAAATTGTGTATACACGATGCTGGGATGAAGTTCGCAATGCATAAGAGTTGCACCATCATACTCTTTGATGAAACCCGCGTACACTGGACGAGCCAATTTGATATCCTTGGAGAAGCCTTGCTTTTTGAAATAACCAATTGCATGCTCATCGGCGTAAGTGAGGAAATGACGGAGACCTCGTCGAATGCTGTAGTCCTTTAGATGATTCATGAGATGAGATCCGTACCCTTTCTCCTGTTCGCTCATTGTCACAGCGCAGAAGACAATTTCGGTGAATCCCTGGGTAGGGAACGGCCTAAAACAAATACCCCCGATTGGTTGGTTTTCTTTGATGAGTGCGAGAGTTTTGTGTTTCGTATCGAATACCAATTGGCTTATGTACTCACGAGGCATCTCAGTCAGTTGATGGGCGAAAACGCTATGTAAACCTGTGAGAAGAAAAGAAAGAATTGAGGACATCTGAATTCAACGACCATCCAAATACAAACCTAACAACCATAGCATCGTTTGTTTCTCCACGGGTTGGGTCAGTGAATTGCCTACGATGTGGAATTGAATTTCGCCTTGATTCTCCTCAGCTTTGACAATCTCATCACGCGATACATTCACCGGAAAGAGAACTTCTGTTTTTGCCGACGCCTTTGACTCCGAAATAGTTTTCATTGCCCGCAGCACAATCTCATCAGTGAGATCTTCATTATCCGATACCTTTTCGAGCTCCTTCTTCGGGCGCTTAAAAGCCGGTTCGGTTGGACGTTTCAATGCTCCCGCAGCAGCTTCTTGCTGACGTTTCCTTTGCTGCGAAAGGAATGTATTCGGTGGACGATAGGACTGATCCCATATGGGAGAATCATCTTTTAAAATTTCCCCCTTTAGGGTTTCCAAGAACTTTGGCATTTGTGTGATGATCCCCCTTTTGTCGGCTGGAAAGCGATCACGCTCGGTGATACATTTCTTCTTAAGTTGCTGGGACATACACAGGAATACCGTTTTAAGGAGAGTCCTTCCGAACACCAACGACGTATCGAAGTGTCTCAGTGAGTCACAGAACGCCGGCACATGGCAAAAGACCAGCCAACGAGTGTAATTGATTTTGTATGTCGATGCATCTTCATGCGTAAGATCAGCTCTTCGCACGGACGGTGGTTCGAAGTTGTAATGGTTTAGGAAATTCAAGAAAGTCTTTGCGACTTCGGTCATGAAGCTTAGCTCCGATTGGCTTAGGTGATTGTACTTGTAAAAGACGAAACTTGAAATGGCCTTGGCGATGCATGGAGCCTCGAATGGAGGATCTCCTAGTGGGCCGCGGATCACCGCCTGTTGACGGGTTATTACACACTGCTTGAGCAATCGAAAGAGATACAGGTAGACCTTCTTGGTGTCCTCATCCTCAACCCGTTGCATGCTCATAAACAGATTCTCCATGTCGATGATAGCTCTGAGCAGCTCATTCATTTGTTCACTTGAGATTCCATCCAAATGTGAGATGTGGCTCTGTAGGGGATGTTTGCAGATTGCATTCCTACACTCCTCCGAGAACTCGGGGCAATAGGAGCTCTCCACATCACGATGACGGTTCTCCTGTGGTGTTTTCCATCCCGTACAGCGACACGATTCTGCTTGACAAACCGAATACATAGAAAGCTTCGCCAATTGCTGGGAAACGGGAAGATTGAAAACCTTCTGCTTGCGTAGCTGTATCCGTTGGAGGCTGTTCTGCCGTGTACCCTCTGGTGGAGCGGGTGTGGAAGTTGCCGACACCGCACTGGCACTGTGTACTTCCCTTTGCGTTTCCATTTCCTTTCAAGTTTTCCTTGTTGGCGTTTGTTTACATTCAACCGATGGCGAATACAAACTTAATTAGTTTTTTCAGTCACTGTAGAAGGGCGGGTAAACTGTTTGCTAAAACAGGCCAACACAAATTTTCCACTTCCAATTGGTGGGAAGAGCGTCACGATAGGTCGCAGTGTAAATATCGAGAAATGGGCAACGACACTTAACAGGAACACTTTTCATAGACAAAATACACAAGACGCTTCCGCGTTACTCTGTCAATGGATTGCACTTAAAATGTACATAAAAGGTTGTTCATTTGATTGATAACGTCCGTGAAATAGATTTTGATAATTTTGAGTCGGTTTTTTGGTATAATTTTTCCAAAAAGCGCGGAGCCACATATACACCTCGAACAAGAAAATTTTGCTGTGTTTGGTTTGACGGAAGGAATAGTGGTGTGCGTTTCTAACAAATGTACTGCGAGTATTGTTTTCCTTTTCTACAATAGTTTTGTATTCGCCGGTGTATGCAAAACAAAGATTTAGTTCAGGGTTGGCATGAGTAAATCTCATTTATGTAACGGAATTTGGAATTTTTATAAAGGAAAGTCGACACACAAAATTTCGTTAAAAAAAAAATATAAAAGCCCAACCACAATGCATTGTCAATGCATAATCAACCCACAATGGCATATGCAAACTGACAATTCTATAATCTGCCAAAAGTGAGTTGAGACTATTGAATAATTTAAAGAAAAACTTAGAAGACTTGTCGAAATTAAAAGACTTATTTAGCATGTTAAATGAACTTAACAAATTTCCTCCATACTCATCACTCTGATTTTATTTTCAAATGATTATTTTGAATTTTACTTTCTAATGTCAAATTTCCGTATGCAATGTACGGCTGCTGGCGTACTTTGCATAAGCTTAACGAAACAGAAACAAGTTAACGAACGTATGAGTATTCCTATTGCGGTTTATTAAAGGGAATCTAGTGTGTTCGTACTTTGCAGATGTTTTGCATATGCAAGGTTATGCACATTGTGGTTGGGCTTTAAGATTCGATAGCAAGCTTGTGAAAGGTCACCAGGGGTATACTGGCCAGTAAAATCTTTGGTTGTTGTTTCGTTCACAATGCTGTTCGAGGTCTTTGAGTTGGGATTCTAGGTGCAGAGCTCTTTGTATGACACCCTCTGCAGCCTTTGATATTTTGTTTCATCTGATACTCCTCGACATATTTAGCAGGCAAATGACAACTAGTTGTCCAGTAAAGATTTTGGACTCGTTTCCAGGCACCCCCTAGGTGGCCAGGAACCCAGTAGAGTTTTACATTGTGCTGCCTGCCAAGCAGCTCTTCGCGACAGCGATTTACAAGCTTCGATTTTGCTTCTATGGCAGAAATCACTCTTATTGTCGTCTGGCTGTCGATGTGTAAGTGGACTTTTTCGGGAACAAAGAGAAAAAGGGAAGAACACACTGTGCGCTTGAACAATTCTCATTAATCGCTTATGTATCGAACTCAAGCACACCATGGTTTTGAACACTCTTATATAGACTACAAAAGTACAGTAGAATCTTATGTAAAAAGACTGAAAGTGGTTCAGTTAGATCGTTCGATCAGTTTGGCAACGATTTATGTACTATGCTTATTTAATCGAACTATTATATTAAATAATAAGCGGCACAGTGACGCTAAAAATTACAACGTAAGATGATAAATTCGACTACAGATGAAAAAGGTAATATCATCTTGTGGTAGTGCCTTCATTGCAACCTGTTGGGTAGTTGTTGTCACTGCTAGGACTTCCGCTTGAAAGGCACTACTGTTGTCTGGGAGTCTGATCGATCTGGAGTCTGGAAGTTGTTGTGTCATTTATTTAATACCTGATTTTCCTACTGCGAAAGCAGGTTGCGAATGGTTTATCAAAGTCTAAGTAAAGCGTCATGTACCTATAGTCTGTGTACACAGTACTGCCCACAAATTATTCGGGTTAATGGCCTTTCCGCTCACCCAATTCAGGGGTCGAATTACGGCATCCGTGATCGAGTAACTCGTCACGAAAAAACGAGCATTATTACGTCGGAATGATCGTTAAAACGTAATAATGTTCATTTTTTCGTGACGAGTTACTCGATCACGGATGCCGTAATTCGACCCCAGGCTTAGCTTATGTCAGGTGTGATGGTGTGAGAAAAATCAAGTTAGTTCCTAGTTATGCCCATCTTGTGGTCTTACGGTGGCCCATATCGCTCGCTTTTCAGAAGTTCGATTGTCTGTTTGAAAAAAAAAGAACCATTTCAATAAGTTTTCAGTTTTTATTTTTATTGATATTCATTCAATATTACAACATTAATACATATTACAATAATATTCAAGTATATTTTTATTATTTGATAATAAAATCTATTTTTTTGTATCATTTTCTTAATTAATACATAAGAATTCAACCCTTTTCTTTGTTTGCTTTTCGAAAACTATTTTTAGAAAACAGATAAAGAATAAAAGAAACTAAAATTCATTACGTTCTAAACTCTATCACCAGAATTTGTTTTTCATTATCGTTTACATTTCATTCAGTTCTTATTAAAATTGTATTTTTCTTACACAAATATGTTTTTAAAGCAAATCATTTCTTATATTTAAATTTAGTTTTACTTCATAAATCTCTCTAAATAAATGTAATAGATAATAATTTTAATCAACATACATATTTTTTTTTCTTTAATCTTATTAGTTAGGAGACACTTACACGTGTACAGAGCAATTTTTTGTTTTTGTTATACACTTATATTTAAATAAATAGATTTTTTTTTTTAATGTTTTAACACTTATTTAATGCTTGAGGGGAGTTGGGAATTTTAAAAATTCTTTTGTTAATTGTTTTTTTTTTTGGTTTCATTTATTTGGTTTGAAGAGAAGTTAGGGGTTTTTATTGACATTGAATATATTTTTGTTGATTTTTAATTTATTTTATTATTTTTTTTTTCTGGATTTTTATTTATTTTCTTTACATGTAAAGGTAATTATTTGTATTTTGTTTTACGTACATTTAAACATTTATTTATATTTGGTTTTAATAGTTGATGATGAATTATGTATGGGTAAAGAAACTAGGTAAATGTTTTACAATGGAATTGTTAGCGTTTGGTTACTTTAGTAAAGGGTCATCCAACAAGAAGTGTACTTTATTTTGTATTTTGCGCCATTGTTGAACTGTCAACATTCAAATATCATTGTGATGACTTTTGGATTTGGATCTGGATATGGATCTATGCATACTCACACAACGTGTTGAAATAGTGAAAATTAACTACAAAAACGGTGGAAATATCGTGGAAACGTTTCGTAAAGTTCCTACTGCTTTTGGTCATTATCAAGCGCCTTCTCGTTCTCACACAGCTATAATGATTTTAATCGATTAGATTGAACGTCTCAGACAGGTTAGTGATGTAAAGACTCCAACTCCGGCAAGATCAGCTGAAAATATCGCCGCCGTAGCTGAGAGTGTAACTGAAAACCCTGGTGTGTCCATTTCGAGACGATCACAGGAATTGAGCCTATCCAAAACCACTTTGCACCGCAATTTGCATGAGGATCTTAGCCTACATGTTTATAAGGTCCAGTTGACACAAGAATTGAAGCCAGTAGATCACGCACAATGCCGTACTTTCGTTGATTTGGTTCCGGAAATGTCTGGGTACGTAAACAAACAAAACTGTCGCATTTGGGACTGCGAAAACCCAAGGGAATCAGTTGAACAACCTCTCCATCTACAAAGCGTGACAGTTTTTGAGCTGGCGGTGTCATTGGGCCGTATACGATCCTGGTGCGTCCGTTTTAGTGAAAGGAATGGGTTAACGAATGATGGTGACTGACTTTTCTTTGCCTGAAATTGATGCTACGGACGTGGATGACTTTTATTTTCATGCCACATGCCACATGCCACACAGCTGGTGAAACAATGGCTCTATTGCGTGACGAATTTCCTGGACGTGTGATTTCTCGAAATGGAGACAGCAATTGGCCGCCGAGATCGTGTTATTTAACACCATTAGACTGTTTCAATTGGGGCTATGTTAAAGGCAAAGTCTACGCCAATGCTCCATCAACGATTCATGCTAATACAGCCGTAATTATCCGAAAACGTGATGAAAAATTTCATCAAAAGAATTACTATTTGTAGGCAGAGTCGAGGCGGACATTTGGCGGATATTGTATTCCATTACTATCCTTATGATTTAAAATGACACCTCTTGTTGGATGACCCTATATTTTTCCAAAAAGTCAAGGATCCCAGGGAGGATCTGTTACCACGTTACCATTAAAGACAAGAATTTTATAGTAAAAATGAAAATATAAATCTATGATGCATACAAGATCAATGGCAGGTTTGCAGTTTAATATTTAAAAAAAAGAAAATGCATGATCTCTGTGTATTGTGTTGTACATAATGTTATTAAATAAATTAAACATAAAATATTATTTTGTAAATAAAAGGCAAAGACAATTGCAATTATACTGTGGCAGTCAGAGTTTGACTATTTGACATTTTCTCTTTTTGTTAAAATTGACGGTATTTTTTATGTAAATAAGTCAGGGGTGTCAAATTGTATTTGAGAGGTTTCTAACAATTTCTGTGATTCAAATAATTTTACTTATAATTTTGGAAGACTAACCTAAGTTAAATAAAATCAAATGCGAGTATTTTTCACTTCATAATTTGTTTTTTTTTTCTTTTCTCTACTATCATCGAAGGTTATGAACCTTTAATATCTGATAAATTTTGAAAAAGTCTTACCTACGTTTTACATACAGTTAGCGATTGAATAATTTTGCACATTTTATTTGCTGGGTGGGCGAGAGGGCAGTCCTACAAAGGGTTACATCATCTTTTTGTTTTAAATTAGATAGAATTATGGTTTGGATTTCATAAAATAATTGCTTGTGAGTGGAAAAGTTGGAACAAAGAAAGTCCAATTTCTGCGATTATAGAGAAATCAGTTCCTTTTATCCCAACAAAGCTACATGCCGTCACTTAAGTTATCCAAAGGAAATGCTGCCTACTAAGAAGTCCTTAGATTATTATAGAGCAATACCTTTAGCATATGTTTCCGTTTCATTCGCAAGCAAGAATCGAGATTTCACTTGGTTGGCTTTATACAGAAGACGTAGTCCAGAAATACTCTTAGGCTACATATAAAGGTGTCAGAGGATTTAAAAAACTCCAAAGCAGGGTACGAAAGGATTACTTACATCACTGCTATTTCTTGTGGTTATTGGCGCCTTGTGTGACAAAATCAAATCTTGGAGAAGACCAGCATTTATATGGTTAGCTTCAAACTTGAAACTGTCTAGCATGAAGGAGAGATTGATTCCATTTTTTGGTGAAGTATGCCATTAGATCATGTCGACGTATGACTCTAAGAGATACTAGTTTTAAGACGAGGAATTGCAGTCATAGTCATTGCCAAATTGCTAGAAGCAAAAGAGGGTATAACTCCTCTGTTATGAGATACTAACTTGGCACTAGGTTGGAATTGTGGACCATTAAACCGAATTTTTACTAATCAGCAACAGAAAAGAACGCTAAACGATAACTCATAGAATCGGAGAATATGATGTGGTTTCTCAGCTTTTCATAAAATTTCTAGGGGTGATGTTCGATGCTCGATTAACCCCTTACGCTAGCGGAAAGTCAGTGCGCTCTCAAGACTCATAAGAGCTATGGGAAAATCGGGACAAAATAAAAGACTTCATATAGTTGTATGACGCAGTGAAATTAAATCGGTTTACCGTCTCTGCGCGCCAAGGATTAGCAATGGGTTTCAATGCGTTTTCTTACCACGTAATACTCATCGTATCCTAAATGTTGCCCAACGACATCCTCGCTAAAGAAAAGAAAAAATTATACAGCGAAAGAAACCATAGTATTACAATCGGGTAACAGTGAAACGAATCCAGAGGAAAGACGCATTGGCTGATACCAAGTGTAGACCTGGAGAAACTAACGTTTTAAATGGGTCATGGCGGCTTTAAGGAGAATGTTTTAAATAGGAGCTGTGATATGTTTCGGAGAATAAACCTTACAAGAACGAAAGAATGATACTGCAAAACAAATTTGGCATATGGCTGATACAAGATACCGTAGTAAGACATATGATCTCTGGTTTGCGGTAAGCAAAACGATGGTATGAAGTCTCTGCGTATACATAATGCGAACCTTAGCACTCAATAACGAAACTGCGACTGTTTTGCATGAATTCCCGTGAAGTAATATTTAACAATATGGACTGCGAATGCTCAAGGGAGGTGCTTTCAGCCAGTAAGAGTCCAGCTCATGTAGGGTTTGTACCTTTCTATGAAAGAAAAAACAAAGAAAGAAAGTCAGCGAAGAGCTGTAGAATTATCTGGAGGCCACCTTGAATGTAACGTAAAAAGACAGACGGAGATGGACCCAGTGAAGTCCTCTGTTTCGATATATTTTCTCCAGCATATAGTTGAATAGGTATGGTTTTAAAAAGGATTTCAGTCCTTAAATCATATAGTTAGTGTCTGTACAATTCGCTAGCTGTATGTAGTGCCCTCATAAATGTTGTCAATTGCCATAATAAATAACAAATTGCATATACATAACTAATTTCAATAATTTTTTTTTTTTTTTTTAACAACCTAATATAAAACGTATCGCATGAGTGTACAAGTATATAAATTTCTGTGTGCGCAATTAATAAACATTCTCTTTCGTTCAAACATTTTTTTTAAAATATCATACCAATCGCGTCAACTTACATTCATTCATCTAAATATGTTTTTACAAGTATTTTCATATCCCTTGCGCCCTTTCAAACTAAAAAACATAAAAATAAAAACTGAAAACAAAATTAAACAAACAACTTGCAAACTCGATAGACTTATGTAGGTCTATCAAAGTAATTTTTATTTTTTATTCCAAGAAACCCAAAAAGTACAATAGACTCTCATTTTTGCTTACACTTATTAAATCAGCAAAACAAAAGAAAATAAAAATTATAAGTTCACAAGAAGTTACAAATTAATTCATTTTGTGATAGGAAAACATAAAAGAAAGAAAAAACAAAAAATAATAACAAAAATAAGAACAAATAAGAAAAGAAAAACGTTTATATAATTTTTTTTTTTTGCAAGCAAAACTTAAACGCATTAACGGGCGCAAGGTCACTTTCGCTATCTCATCCTCTTACAATTATAAAGGAAATTGAAATGAAATTTGTTTTGAAATTTTGGTGGCATGAGCCTGCAAATTTTAAGGCTCATCGCATCAAAAAGTTGCAACACATCAAAACTTAATGTTAAACAAAACCAATTGTGAGTGTTGTTGGATTTAAAGTTGGTGTAGTTGATAATGTTGTTAGATGGTGTTGTAATTGTTTTTGAATGGTTTTTATAAAAGTAAGAGTAAGAGGAAAAGCTGATGATGTTGTAGATTTTGTTTTTGTTTTTGTTGTTGTTGTTGTTGTTGGTGCAGTACTTCAGTTGCAATGCAATTAAAATACACAATAATTATTAAATGATGATCAAACGTTGTAGTTGCTTTAGATAATTTCAAGAGATCTTGTTACGCCACCATGAGAAAAGGACCAACGGTGAGTATTCATCAAGATCAATATAGAATATCCATGAGCATATTTGTAATAGTAAGAGTGTTCCAATTAGCAAACTGTCAATACGTTTCAATGAATCAATCCTTGATGGAGCTGAAGATGTTGATGTTGATGTTGCTGTTGATGTATGATAAATTTTTGTGCTTTCATCGGCGATAGATGCGTTGAATACCAAATTGCTGAACTTGTTTGAAATTGCACAGTGTTTTGGTGTGGAGAATGGTGTAGAAAAAACAGATGTAGAAATTGGAATTTTAATAGAAGAAGATGCTGCTGATGATGATGATGATGATGATGGTGGAGGGTGATTGGTTTTAACCCCGCCCTCTAGGCAGGGTTTAACCTGTAACCCTCAGCTGGGGAATTTGCAGTAATGAGCATAGGTCAGATCGTAAGTTGAGAAACGACAATATTGAATGTCACGACGTTTCCATTCGGCCAAATGCGAAGCATGATCTATGTCACGGAAAGCGGTGTATGCTGGAGATGACTGTAAAAAGAAAGAAAAAACAGTGTTGTAGTTAATTTTAAAAATATATTTCAAGTTTAGTTAAAAATTTTGGTCCCTGAACCCGTTTTTAGTCAAATTCGATTGTCGAAGTCCTAATTTGTTCATTACCACAAGAAAGAAGATTCGTTTAACTGGGCCAAATAAAGAGGCATCAGTCTCATCTTCCATATTGTATGAATGCCTTCGTCAACAACTTGATCGGCCCCTTTTAGTGCGGTTTTAGACCAGGGAAATCGGCAAACGACTTAATTTGTTAAACTAAACTCTTATAATGGACAGAAGTCAAAAAAATATGCAATCTAAGGCGGGGTTGCATCCTATCACTCTTGTTCTTAACACTTCGGGTATTATTTTATGATAGCCTAGCCTCATAATTCTACTATTACGACTAGAAACCAAGCCTCATAATCCTATCATTACGACTAGCAATACGTGCCATAATGCTTATGTACTAGGAGTATCAGGTTGGGCTAGGTTCGAGTGGCTAGGATAGATTGCAAGTGTACTTTGGCCAAAAGTAGTTAAATTATTTGTAGGTTTAGCATGTCACACCGCCAGCATTATTGGAAGTTCCTGTCATCCCTCATTGCCAGGTTACTAAAGCCACTTAATACGCACTGGAGTTTTGGGGACTTTGACTTAAATCTTATGAATATGTCATCTGACGCAGTGGTTTCGGAATTAAGTCCAACTACGTTCGACTTTCCATGTACTGGTTAAAGAACCGGGAAAAGAATGTGGTCGAAATTGGCTCCACAACCAGTGATGGCTCATGTGTTGGGTGTCTTTGTGGAAAATGACAATATTAGACTGCACTTCCCCGTGTTACCGAGAATTAGTTCTCCTGTAAGAAGAGGAAAACTTCTCCAATCTTGAACCCTGTGTTGAGTGCTGGAAGCCTAAGCCCTTAGTGACCTTTTCCCAAAAAAATATGTTCTAACAGACACGGTTGGAAGCGAAAAGTTGCCTCGTCCGAAATCGTTCGAAAATAAATTCACACCTTTATGCGTGCTTGCCTGTTAACTAGTTGAAACAAGGTTTAAATAAACAATTGACCACTTACCTTGTTAGCAAAAATAGTCACAACAAATTTTCCCGGCTGGAATGTGTTGATAACACGAGATATCAAATCAGTATAGTTGGATGATGCAACGTTGCTCTCAAAGCTAACATAAGAGAAATCTGGTTCCGGTGTAATATGAATTGTCATGTAGCAGCCCTAGAATCCAAAATCAAATGTTATCATAAGAATGGTTAGGAATACCCAAAGGGGGGGTGGAAATAGAACTCAAAATTCGTGCATAAAACGAAAAAGAAACCCAACATTTTTGAAATCCACTTACTTGAGGATAATTTCCAGAAATCTTTTTTGTTTTGCACGATATAAGAGTGAGACAAAAGGAGAATTATTATTATTTTTTTCTGTTAATTGAAAGTTGTAAAATAAAATGTACTTACATTTTTGGCGATTCCATTCATGGAATAACCACAAGGATCAAAGAGATAATCGTCAATAACCATTCCTGGAATTAGTTTATGAATCCCAGCTCGCTGGAAAAAATCAAAAAAAAAAAAATTAATTTAAGTGAGAAATAACAAGTGAGAGTTCATAGTAAGAATGAGATCTTGTCCATGATCAAAGCACAAGAAGGACTTGGTGGCGTTTCCTAACAACATTTCTGCTGATCATTTGTATCCAGTTATAGAGAGAGTTTGAGTGGCGGAGAGGTCTGCCGAAGGCAATTCACTTTGAAGAAGTTTTTGACAAAAATTTAAGAAAGAGTTATTGATGCTTCTTTTGGTAACAGCTCAGGAACAGTCCTGAGTTTCCAGACAGTAGCCACTTGTTCGTGCAAAGAAGCCGAAGGACTCAGATGGGGTTTACAGTCGAATATCATACACTGGCTGTACAGTACACTGTAGTCGTGAGACCAATCAAGAGAAGTGGTTTGCATAAGGAACATAAGTGCTAAATTTGCTCCGAATAAACCTTTACGGTATGCAGCAAGCCACTAACGCGGCCCTAAATGTGAAAGACTCTCATCAATGGAGTGAGCACTGAAATTGACTGCTAAAAGTTTCATCGACGGGCAACAGGACAAATCTATTGTATACTTTCTTTGCAACTAAGGGTAATACCTCTTCAACGATCTAAAGAAACACTTAACACGACCCGTAAGACCACCACTCCAAATTGTCTTAATCCTTAAGAAGGCGATCTTATCGTATCGTTAACCAGCACTTCGACGAGAGAACGGATCTCAAGCCAATAGGCACCACCATTCGACGACAGATGTGTCAGTAGAATGGTCAAACATTTCGAAAGGCGACACGTGGATACATAGCTTAATCGTAGCAGTTACACGCTCATGCTCTCGTATGTTTGGTGGTTTGGTTTGGACCAGAAACTGGGCTGCTGTGCTACTGAGATTGTTCGAATGTAATATAGTGAGTTCGACTGGACAATGGAGTCACTGTTTAAAAGCAGGCACACACCGGAGAAGAGTTGGACCAACATATAGAACCCGACCGCCTTAGAACTATATTTGGACGAAAGTTTGCTCCTGCGTGCGACACAGTTGTTTATGAATGGTCTTGATAGCCTCTTTGTACCGCTGTTTATCAAAGCTGATATATTAAGAGAGCTTTACGGATGCTGCGAGACGGGAGCTCCTGGGTCTTTAACGAGTGAGTAAGCCAGAAGCATGGTGGAGAACATGGTGTGCTGAGTAATTGCATCATCAGTGGTGTAGGTTCTATCAGTTGCTATCACTCAGCTGTAAGGGCCAGATAGGAGCTAATTAAGTCAATACCAGTATGTAGGGAGTAATGATTCCTTGTCCATAACCCAGGAACTCCCGGTGAGTGCATTGAGCACATTATTTCGTGATCAGACATTGGTGCATGAAGGAGCCTGATGTTAAGACTTTGCAGTAGTCCGCAAAAGCTACGATGTTGATGTAAGATAACGACGCTGTATGGAACTCTTTGTGTCACCTTTCTTTGTCTTCAGAAGCCTTAGTATGATTGCACACAGCAAAGGTAGTTAGCAAAGCATCGCTTGTGGGAATTTGGCAGTGTGGGCTCTAGTTTGTCTTTGAGCAACACGTTCAGAGAATTCAAAGAAATTGAAAAGGAATTAGAATGAGCTAAGACACATCGCTAGAAACTTCAGGAGATATCGCAAACTTATGTGTGATGGAGTCTCAAGCATCCACAATGGGGAACAGAAAGTCATAAGCACCTTCCATGAGTTCCTTAAACGGATTATCCTATAATCTGAAGAGGATTACAAATTAAGACAAAAATTCAAAACTCTCAGCTAATTCCAAGTTTAATTTAAGTTTTCCTAAGTTCAAACATAATTATCAATCGACTTATGTTAATTTATTTATACAGTCCAATAAATTTAATTGAGTTTAATAGCTTTTAAGTACATTAATCCAGAGTTCAAGGTCCTCTTATCAATTGTAGACATGGAGAGTAAATAAATTTGGAAACGAAATGAATGCTTCCTTTGATAATGAAATGCTCTCCATGCTGTATGGTAGACCTTGACACAGGTCCTACATACGCCTTATTTGAAATAGTCAATTTGTTTGCAGATCAATGAACGTGTTTATTTGTTTCATTTACTAGAAGATTTAGGATTCATACATGGCAAAGGTCAAAAGTAGAAAACAAATTTTCTTCTTGTTAATCTGAATAAATCGATTTTATCCTTAGATACGCAGTTTGTTGGATGAAATACATGATGTCACGTTCGTTGTGTGTAGTAGCGCTTACTATATTTTTTGATATTCAAAAGCTACACGTGACTGTGAGGATAACACAATGTTGTATGAATTCTTTCACATTCAAGTCATTGAATCCTGATGAGTTGTATGTTGTGACCTTTCGTTCACTCAAATAGGAATATAAGGATCGATTTTTCTTCTTCGTCATGGGAAGGCATTCAGTTGAATTTGGTTTAATCCTGTGATATGTTCACTATGCATTCTTTATGAGAGCCATCAAAGTAGTAAATTGACTTGGTTTCAGTGATGGAAAAGACCTCGCACTAGTAGAAGGAACTTTTCTTGACATCGAATGCACCAATGTGAGTATTGAAACTTGACGAAATCAGTGCGCCCGAACAAGATATGAATATGGAAGGTAGCATCTGTAGTATTGAAGAGGATGAAGACTGCGCCTTTAGATCTGTACAAAGTAGTTGACACAGTAAGTCAAGTCGAGATGCTCCATGGCATACTAAAGTCCTCATTGCCCAGCTCCAACAAACGCTTGTTATGTGATTGACAAACATACGCAGATTTGTGGAATGCCAGCTCACAATACAAAAAGGCGACACAAGGAGTCCACCAAGGTGGTGGATTCTTCCACATACTCCTTAACATTGCTAAACTATCTTCACCACCACTTGTGGCTGCATAAGCTCGATTTGGGCTCCCAGTATTATCTGACAGTGTCAAAGAATTTTTTTTGTTAGACGTGGGGTTTGAGGCTCGCTGAACTACATTGGTTGACTTCCAGTTGACTAATCTTGGCCTAAAGTGTGGTCTCCAAGAACGACAGTCAAATCTGCCAGTACTCTGCACTTACTAGATTATAAAAATAAGTCTGTCTTGGAATGACTGGTGTACCACTCTTGCAGACACTCTAAATGTCAATGTCTTCTATTTATGATGCCCATCGACAATATGAGCCCCGTCGTCTGATGATATAAAGTGAGATTCCCCGAAATGATCAAATGGGTAACACCAGATTGCCTCTTTAAGAATTGTACTCATTTCTTCCTTTGGAGACGGCTCTAGCACTGGAGTTTGTTTGTAAACGAAACCAGCGCTTTGGGCAAACTGGGGATTTCGTTCCAAACGAAAGCTTTTGCTATTTTTAGTGCTAATCAGGATCTAGTCACATACTTTATCCAGTGTCCCCACTGTTAGGAGTAATTCAACTTGTGAGTTAGAGAGTTGGAGAGAGATAATATGGTACAAGAATCGCTTTCTACAGTGGCCCTTAGATCGAACCCTTTTGGAAAAGGCCGGTGTATTATAAAATTCCTTTTCAATTTGAGTGGATAGGAGGGCAGAAGTATTGTCGGGCTAATCACAGGACACTACATATATGTGCACCATATGCGCAGCATTGAGTTCCCTTACGTGTGCGTCTTGTGTCGAAAACGAAGACCCGACGGATATCCACTCGTCAGTGACCTGCATTTGGGTATCGGTGTTCCAAATTCTGGTTTTGTCAAGAATACAAAGAAGTTTGACTAAGGGTCTCTCTTTTACGGGGCACGAGAATTATGGAACAGAAAATTGTACTCCTGCTTATGACTAATCTAACAACAGTTAATATGAACTTACTTCAGTAGCCTCAATTCCACTTGAGCACTCGTCCTTAGAGAAAATCGCCATAATTTGTGGATCCAGTTCAGTCATTAAAATTTCAATTGTCTGATCTGGATCAGGCATATTATGCGAATCTTGAATGCATCTGGGGATTCTTTCCCCTCCCCCGCGGCTCAATGTATACAAATACCAACAATCACGATTAACAGAACCCAAACAATAAGCTCTTCCATCATCAAATATTGAATCCAATAGTGCTACTTCCTCGTCAAATCCGCGATGAGGTGATATCTAAAAAAAAAAAAAAACATTTTTATGATCATAGCTTTAGGACTTCATAACTTCAGTTTAACTTACTTGCAAATCGGGACGCTTAAAGTTCTTCCTTGAATAGAAAAGATCTTCAACATCAGTATAACCAATTTCTTCGGCCATCTCCAACAGTGGTTCAAGACATTGCAGCGGTGTTGTAGTACCACAAGTTTTCAAAATCCAACGACGTTTAGAGACAAACATGCTGCTCTCACTGTAGAAATAGAAAAAAAGAAGAAAAAAAAACATTATTGTTTCCGGTCTTGTGAAAGTAGAGCTTAAGAAAGGTTGATGGTGATTGCCAGGCTACCTAAAAAATTCGCTCATTTCTTTCAAAGCAGATCGAAAATGCAAAACTTATTTAAATTCAGTTGAGAAGTTGAACTGACATAGTCTAGAGCCCAGGAATCTTGCCCCTGGCCACTGAGTTAACTACTCGTTTTCCCCTCCTCGATCTCTACCTTGTCGTGGTGGAGGGGTTTTATCTTCTGCCTGTGACCTAGATGTCAAACCGAGAGAGAATACAGATCTCGCCTGCTTCCAGCTTGATGTTTTCCCACACAGCGACTTGACTGACAAGGGAGATTTCTAGAAACCAAAAGGTGATCGCCCAAGGCAAGGTACGACGTGCCAAAGCCTGTATGGCTGGGGAGAGCTCAGTCGTTAGCACAAACTCTGAATAATTGAGGACTTTCAGTTTTAATTTAATTCCTCTTATCTGCATACAGTGCAGACGGACATCTTCTTCCCCCTTACTCGTGGGACCTACATGTATAAACCAGACAAGGCAAATTCAGAAGGGAAGAGTGCACTCCTAGCTCTATAAAAATGGATCAATTAGGTAAAGATAAAGAAGCACTTCTTCTTCGCGCTTCGGATGAGGACAGTGTTGGTGTGATTGACGGAATCTAGCGACACTTGTTTCATCGCCAGCTCATCCTTCTCTAACATATGTCAACCAGCTCCAAGGGTTCCAAAAACTGCAAGTTGACAGTGATGAGATTAGGAACCAAAAGATGAGAGGAACTTACTGAGCAGGCACGAAAGAGACTTCACAGCGTACGAGCCTACTTGCAGGAGCAGTCGTCTATAGAATGTGAGCCACTTGCTAGCTCTCTAAAGGAAACAGTCCCAGCAATGATCACGAGCGAGAAAGATCTGATGGGACCCCCTAAGTCTGCGACACGCCACTGCCAGTCAGGACGTAGGGGGGACAACATCAGTCAATCCGGTGAGAAAATTCAGCTCAGTAGCTACGCAGGAGCCGACGATTGAACTAAAAACTTCAACGACGTTGAGGGAAAAAGTTACTCCGGAGGTTGGTGGGGTGAGGATGGACTCTTCAATTTGACAACCGATAGCTACTTGCGTGAGAAGGATAGGTCAGCACCTCCACCACCCGACAAAGGAAGCGCTGCCGAACCTGAGTTTGACTCTTCAGAGAGTAGTTTCGCAACAGTAGTGAGGGCAGGTGGTCATGACACGGAATTTCCATGGCTGAGAATACAATAGGCTTATGCAACGTCTGAGTAAGGCTATATCACTTTTTCGGGCACAAAGATGCACCAGATTAATTACAAGACATAGCAGTTGACGAGCTGCTGCTTCTACAATAGTCGTTGTTGTGGACCACCTCGAGTTCCACAGAAGATAACGTAAGTTAGGGGACGAATAGAAAAACCTGAGGATACAGTCGTCAGCGTAAGAATGGATTGGAGTAGTTGAAGATAAAAGAGGGAGAAGAAGATTCGCTTTTTTTAGGAACAAATACAGTTTTCCATCTACTCGCAAGGAGATCACAGAAGTAGGACAAATAGCAACGTGGTAGAACATTTCTTCAAAGCTTTGGGTGGAATACAATTTGGACCAGCAAATTTGTGAATGTTGAGACCTCTGAGTGCTCCTGTGGAGAATTTAACGCTGAGTTGATTGGGAAGTACCAGGGAGTTGACAGCTGAAATATCATTGCACCGTCTTCATGCGGAAACAGGCCCATCACAAATCTGAGTACATACTAAGACCGTGAAAGAAAGCGAAGGTGTTCTTAAGACCTTCAATATTTTCATGATTTTTTTTTTTAAATATTCCAAGCCTCAGGGGTTAGCATCCGCTTCATTGATTTGATCTTTGAAGCTCTAGGTATGGAAGGTAGAGGTGGCGGTTCATCATGAACCCAAGTAGCACTAGGTGTGCCTTTTTGTTACCACGTCTCGTGTGACTTGTTTGATGGCATTTGTTGTTGTTGTGTGGACAGCCGATATCTAGATCCAACCTGTGGAGTTAAGAAAAAGAATTAGCTCCCTTATCCCTTTACCAGAGATGTCCTTTAGGTCATCAAAAAATGATTGGTTGAATGCGCGCAGTCTGGCTCTTGCTAGCGCCGGACATTTGCAGAAGAAGTGAGAGAGAGTTTCTTTCTCATTCACGTTGCCGCAGCTGCGGCAGTGAGGGTTGTAGGGGATGCCTAATTTGGCCGCATGGGCTCCTATCGGCCAGTGCCCCGTGACTGTGGCGATGTCAGAACGGGTTCTGTTAATAAGGTCTTTTGTTCTGCTTTTATCGTAGGTCGGTCATATCTTCCTAGATATGCTACAGTTGGTCAATCCCCTCCATTGGAGGTTTGCCTTCTGTAGGAAGTATGAGTGAATTTGTGCTTTGACCGCTCCTAGTGGGAGGATATTAACCCAGGCTCTAGGTATATTAATCCACATTGTTCTAAACGTTGTAGGGTGGAGGTACCAGCGATTAGAGAGACCTGCAAGATACTAAGCCTTAGCCCCACTACCATAAACGACATAGGAATCTTTATTGACAGCCAGATTGCCATCAAAGAGCCCCACTCACTTAGGTATTTCGTCCTCTAAATTAGTAGAACAGTACAAGGAAATTATCACACAGGCAAACGCTCGGTTTAATATCACTCTCCTTTGGATTCCCGGTCATAGTAACATGGAGGGGAATGAGAAGCCAACGCGCTAGCCTGATATGGTTCAACCCTTGTTGCCTCTCTTGCGTAGTCCAGTCTACTTCCCGATGGAACTTATCAAGGGTAGGCTTTTCCAACGTTTTCTCTCTCTTGTCAACTCTAGGTGGAACAGTCTAGAAACCTGATAGATATGGCCCGCCACAGAATCTGCGACGAGACAGCAAGAATCACAGCAATAAGCACGGGCCACTGGCTAATTGATGCACACGCTGCCAAGTTAGGCATTCCGTTCAATCCCCAATGTCGTAGTTGCAACAACTCACACGAAAAGGAAACCCTATTCGACTTTCTCTGTGACTGCTCGGCACTAGCCAGAACTAGTCATCGCACACTTGGCAAATCCTTTTTTAAGGAATTATCAGGGATTTCTGACAGTGTTCTGCTGCAACATTATTAACTTTGTGAACTCCACAAGATGGATTAGAAAACTACGCTCTTAGCCACACCCATCAACATCCAGGTCACGTGAGTTGTGGTATCAAAACGGCGTGTTTCTGGTAGGACCTTACCACTCAGCTACTTCTACCTAGGGTGGAGACTTTTCGTTTATACATAATGTCAGATGTTTAATTGAAAAGTTCCAGATTACAGGGCTTGACGTCCTTCTCACGTTCGTAGGATGAGAAAGGAAAAATTAGATTTTCTCAGAATTCAAATTCAGGGAATTTAAAGCCTCAGCGAGTATACATATACGTTTCTTGTTCGAAGGTCAACCAAATTAATGTTTATGCCCATGTGAGCACACATAATCTCATGCTGAATATGTCTCGAAAGTCTCCTTGAAGGAAATGACAGAAAAAAAAATAAAAATAAATCATTTCTTGTGATGAAAAGATGTCGGAAAAACAATCCAAGAAATGAGATTTTTGTGCCTCAAAAAGAGACAGCAAGGAACAAATTGAGTTCTTGGAAATCCATCTCTCTATCTGCTGAGGTAAAAAAATAATAATAATTTCCTTTAATTTGAATTCACAAACAATAGAAGGACACACGCAAAAACAATAAACAAATTTCCGTAAGTTTGTTTAAAAAAAAAAAAAAAAAAAATTCAAGTTTGTTTTCTTCGGTATTTTTGAACAAGGGTATCCCCGTGCTAAGAGGCAAAATAAATGAGTTTTCTATTTTTAAGTGATCGGACAGTAAAACGCCAATGAAATCAGCAGCTTTTGGCGTCAATGACATAAGTATGTCTGTCGTCGAACTCGGATGCTATGATGGCAAAAGTGTGCAGATGTGGACTCCAAATTGGCAGAAGTTAGCAAAACGCGCTCCTCAACGCAGAATGATAAATATAAACACTCGATAGAATTGAGAAAAGATTCTAAACGTTCGTCAATAATGTGCGTTTCAAAAATAACGCAGGAACGCGAAATTTTTTTGCCACAAACATAAGGCGTTTTATTCGAATATTGATTCTTTAGCCTTGTTTTCTTCTGGATTGTACTGTAGTTACTTACCTAAGTACATAGGCATCGATATGGTCATTTCGAGAGAAGCTGATGATTTCACATCGCACAGATTTGAGGAGGGCATCCCACATTGGTCTGAAAAGAGAGAAGGAAACAGTTGCGATTAATACGTTATTTATAGTTTAGAGTGTAATAAATTAAATGAATGAGTAACAGATGTTCTTATTGCACAATTGTATGAAAAGGATTTATGTGTACACATGATATTTATAATTTACCAAGTCTGCTAATCGTTTGGGTGTATTTGATGCGAATTTCTTTGGCTTATTCCAAATTAATAAGTTCTTACCACGGAGAGAGGCTTCAGAACTATCACTTCTTCTTGAAACACTCGAAAGACTCTTCGATGTGCATATCAGAAGCAAGGGTGACAGAGGTGAATCACAGTACGAATATCTAAAAGGCAAGAAATGTAGTCACTGCTTTCCTAGATGTAGTGGAGTCATCAAATGTGCTCTAGAAACTCAGGAAGTTAAACAAGCTTATATAGCACTCGACTTCTAAAGGCAAGTTGACGAGAGATGGAGTGCACTCTTATCTTGCCGCAGGAAACTCTGGACGAACATTAACAAAATAAAATCAGGACACATTACTGCCCTAAACAGATCTTAAACTGAACACTCTTCATAGGGATTATCACAGGCCACAACCTACTGACACGACTTCTTCGCAGGCATGATAAATCTGCAGTAGTATAATCTGTTCCTGAAAAGCTTCTCAATTCGCCGTTCGGAGTCGGCATTAAAACTATAGGTCCCTTCCATTTGTGTGAAGAATATAACACGTACAATATGAATGGTTGTGAGAAGCTAGGCCTTGGCTTTTTATGAGCTGTCGTGTCAAATATACATACATACATGCAATCTACTGGCGGCCCACCTTAAAAGAATGCGTATAAGCACAGATGACACATGCAAAGGCTGTGGAAATACAGACGTGGAAGAGAACACAACTCAATTCCTATGCGAATGCTTTAGTCTACACAGAACAAGAAAGATGGCCCTCTATGAATACTATTTCAACAATCCTGGACGACCTGTCTAAGAAGCCACCAAAAACCATCCTAAAATTCACAACGAATTCAGGATGGTTCTGGGAGGGCGAATGACCGTATTCACACTCACTTAGACCTTTCAAGGGTTAGGAGGAAAAATCTAGAAGCGTACTTCTTCGATGATCTCAATGACCTAGCCGGGCTTGACATCTTTATAATCAAGAACTTTGTATGTGGGTCTAATTGGTTCCGCACTTAATGTGGCACAGGATAGGGTTCACACCGGTACGGTTACCCAGAGCTTTTTGACTCCCTCTTCCTCTTAGGAAATCCGCATGTGAGGTCTCTGATGCTGGTTATCCAGTTTCTCTACGTGGTATCACAATGGGCCTTGTCTTGGCCTAAGTGTGTTCCGACACTCAACCTAACCTAACATAACCTAGACCTTTCTTTTCTTTCGTTTTTTCAGACTTAAGACGTTCAGACGTTAGAGGAACACAATGAATCCTGGATCGGAAGAGATCTGAGTGAAGGTTGTATCATTAGATGCAGCCACCTCTTCAATCTGTTATCTAAGATGCTTGTGACAATGAACATTAATTCCTCACCAGGGCCACATCTCAGGGTGGAGCCATCGATGCTATCTGCAAGAAAATATGCCTGATAGGGATTGGAGTTACTCCATACGCAAATGGTATCTTTATTATAGTTCATTGAGGTTGCTTTATCAATCGTCAATAATTGGGCTCAGGGCTGTGGACTTAACGTCAACTCAACCTCCTTTCAACCTGCTCAAACTTAAGGGGTTGAGTTAACCATCTGTGAAGTATCAATAAGTCTGTCGTCAGAATACGATACAACAAAAAACCGCGGTTGTATGCGACGATTTTATCGTGTGTTTCTACACAACCGACCGTTGTACCGATATTGTACGGTCGCATTGTCCTGACCGGTTATTCCCCTGTTTCAGGGGTATTTTCACATAAATTTCTGGGAAATGACTGAATACAATGACTGGTTGTACGTAAATCGCACGCGGATTGTATAATGTGTGTGCTGCATACAACGGATGGGTCAACGTCGGCACAACGGTTGTATCGTGTATTTCCAGCTTTACAAAAAAGCAGGGAATCGTGGTCAATGCTGATAGGAGTGCTAACTGGCCACAACACGTTAAGATATCATATGAAGAAATTACGCCTAAACGATGATGACATATGTAGAAGATGCGGTCCTGAGGACATGGCCCATTTGCTCTGTCACTGTCCAAACCTCTGCCAACTGAGAAATAAAACCCTTTCGGATGGATCACCATCAGACCTCCTTAAGTTTGTCAGGGCGTCCAGATGGTTGGCACCAAGACACTAGTACCATGGGAGGAAACACATTCTGGGTACCACATGGACCTAAGTGTGATGAGGATACAACTATTCTCATTAGCCCGCAAACCTTATCTAACCTAAGGGGTTCAGTTGTCCCTGTCGGATTATGCAAAATACCCTGCTTTACCTGGCTGTCCCCCTTTTTGTTTCTGTCGATGCCTGAGTCGAGATATTTTTTTAAGTTGCAAAGTTCACAAAGATCCATTGCCAGTGATGTATTAACCTCGGTCTGCATCATGCGCCTAATCACTGCTTGATTGTCAAATGGAATTCAAATATTTCTACGTCGCATCTAACCTTCACGCAAATGTGTTCCAACGCATGAAGCAGAGCCAACATTTAGGCTTGGTCTTCGGAATATGACGACAGACTAATCTAAATCTTGCTCTACTTCCTATCTCCTAATAGCCCTCTATCCGGCAGCAATCCACCTCTTGTAAGAGTTCTTTAGCACCTTTCGGTATGCCGACTTTCCCTACCGTCAATAGGCGTATTAAGGTTCCCGATCTCGTTTTTCCAGGATTTTCCTAGGCGTGATTGCTGCTTTTTGTTTCGATTGCACGATTTAGTGTCGTGCTTATGACTCCAACACATGTCAGTTATTGTACCCCATCCAAACGCTTCTTGGTGGTTAATTGTGACACTTAATGGTGACAGACACCATATCTGGATTAAGCATTGAATACTCCTTTTCATCATCATGGCGTGTGTAGTTTGAAAGAAGCAGGGAACGTAGCCTGACTATAATCTCGATAACAATGACAGACGACGTTGCTGTGGTAGAGTACTTCACACGTCATCGATGATAGCATCTACATAGTGGTCACCTTTGACAAATAGGAAGCTTAAGTTTATAAGGTCATTTTAAAAATAGAATTCTGCACAGACAGACGAGTGTGGCAGGGATGTCAAAGCTAGTCATGGCTCTGTACTGCTGGTCTAGTCATAGCCATAGGCGACCATAAAATCAATAAAGCGGTGGTAGGTATCAATTTGAACTTCTTGGGGTTCATCCACGATTGTCAACTTTGATGGCCTTAAGCCACAAAGATTGACTTTAGGCGCTCGCTTGGCACAGTTTAGAGGGTATCCTTTCTTGAGGATCGTATGTGGTGAGTACTGAAAATCAAAACTTCTAGGGTTTTACCAATGTGCATGTAAGTATTCCAGCGTTGTGTCTCAGCTGGAGGAACTCGAAGTATTCAATTCCTTTCCCTAAGATTCCGATACAATGTCAGTTCGTCTCAAAAACGTGGGCTTATCACGTTCAAATAGCACATCGTTTCAAGTTTCCAATAAGTAATAAATGCCCCGTGCCATAACCATATTTAATCGTATTCGTTACTTGTTGTATAACTACATATAGAAATAATTAATTTGTTTTCACTGTAATTCACACTCATAACACAAATGCAAATTTATTACGAAACACACTTGATATGGTTCAATGTGTTATGAGTCATTTCGGTACTCGTATGTTGCACTTTATGGTCTACAAAGGAATCTGAAACTATTTGTACTCAAAAGATTACGTGTTTTCCCCGTATCTGTTATTGATATTCTAAAATTGTTTCGAGTTTAAAGGTGGTCTATGGAGATAAGACAGAGCTAATACATTTCGTCTACAACAGTCCAATCTTTGGGAAAAGAGTCTGATTAGTCACCAAGCAATCACCAAGTGGGCGAACATTGAAGCTAAAACTGACTTTTTAACACCAATCCATGAATTCACCTCGAACTTAAAATTTCCTCCAGAGACAGCTGGACAAAAGGAGAGGTCATTAACCCCAACCCACATATCCATTTCCACGGATGGATATGGGTGTAGGCTCCGGGATCTATGCATCAGAACCAAACATCGCCCGGTCGATAAGACTTCCAGGCGGAAGTTCTAGCAATTGCCGAGGCTTTACGAGAACTATCACAACAGACACTCCCAAGAAGTTAGATCGACGTCTACATAGATAGTCAAGCAACCATCAAAGCCATCACATCCACAGCCGTGAAACACTGCCACGATTCAGGCACTCAGCGCCAATCAAAACGTCACACTCATTTAGGTCCCGGGACATAAGGGCATCCATGGGAATGAAAAGGCGGATGAGCTGGCAAGAATGGGTGCTGAGATGGCCGGTGACCCAATCACCGCGAAACTCCTAAAACTCGCAAGCGAGAGATGGATTTGACTTACGACATCCCGCATCTCAAGAACACTCTGGACAGAACTCAACAGAAGTCACCTATCAATTCTTATAGGCATTATGACAGGTTCGCAACCTGCTAGCGGCCCACCTAAAGAGAATGCGTTTAAGTACAACGGACCTATGCAGAGGATGTGGCGACGTAGACGCCGAGGAGGACACTTTGGCGTCACCTACGCGAATGCCCAAGCCTTAGCAGAAACACAAATCCGTACAACTATTCGGTTCCATTTATGGTCCCACCTGCGTTGACGGTTGATAAGGGAGAAGATTTCACAACAAACTAGACCCGTGGTACAGAGATTAAGATAGATCTTGTAGAGCGGATGAACACCAAAGTTCGACTTCTACCCCTGAAAAACTACACAGAAGAGGATGTCCTCAACCAACTCGAAGAGGGTTGTTGGTTGAGGTCACCCTCCAATTCTAGTCGAAGACTCCAACTTCAACCAACTCGAAGAGGTTGAGTTGGTCACCCTCCAATTCCAATCGAAGTTGAGGTCGCGTCCTCTTCTGCGTAGTTTCTCAGGGGTGGAGTCGAAGATTCTGGGAGCTGGAGCTGGAGGGTGACCTCAACCAACAACCCTCCAATTCTAATCGAAGACTTCAACCAACTCGAAGAAGGTTGTTGGTTGAGACCCTGTTTACCCCCAAACTGTGGCGCCATCGTAAGTAAGTAAGTAAGGGGTGATAGAACCGCTCCTTGTAAGATTCCCCTTGGGACCATGGCATATGCTTGGGGTAGCCTTTCAGTTCCGAGCTTATTGGTTTCATTTTGAGTATGTACTTCAGCCAGTCAGGTTGCTGTGGAGTTGGTCTAGTGCTTGTCTTTACTGTTCTAGATTTAACATAATTGAAAGCTTCTACCGTGAACTCCTTATGGTAAAGCGATCTTTCAGTTGTTGCTACCACTTGATGCAAGGCGTGTTTCAATCAAACGGCCCCTAGCATAGGGCGTGTTGAGCTGGAGACAAGTCTCTAGGGCTTTTTAAGGAGCAAATGTGTATTTCTATTAGCTTCTCTAATGTTTTCAAAAAGAAAGAAGTTAGGCTTATGGGTCTGTAATCTTCGGAATCTTCTTTGTGCCCTGACCTTGACTTTTCTCCAGGCTTTCGATACATACCTATGTACAGTTTAAGAAATCTTGGAAAACATCTGAAAATACCATCGTGTCCAGGCGCTTTGTATATAGAGAAGTCAATAGCTCAATTGATTTTATTTGCGTCCACAATTTGACCTTCGCAAAAAGAAAATAGAAAAGTGAATCACTTCCCTTAGACTTGAGTTTAAAATCTTTGCCACACTTGCAGCCTACATGTGCCTTGTGAAACGGGGAAGAACCTCATTTAAATAATCTCATTTCGTATTACGTCTGAAGTTGATTTTATTTTTTCCGCACAGTAATTTAGATTTTTTCCAAACAATTTGCCGCACTTTCCGCTTCATAAATTTTACAGTGACACGCTGTATTTTCAACTGATGGGAGCCGCTGACAATTTCAATATTCTGGAACAAAAATTCAAAATGAAATTCCAGAAACTGTTTATGTCATTTAAAACGTATAAAACGCCTTTGTATCGTGTCGAATTCCTGGTAATGAGTTCTGTTCAGTGTTCATTCATAACTTTTTCTGAGAATTTTTCCATGCGAATGGCGTTCATACCACAATTCCTGGATGAATTCTATTTTAAGACATGAGTATTTAAAGAGCTTACCTATCCCTATCAATGTTAATTAATCGTTTGGATCTTTCAACGAACGAACTTTTAATTAAAAATTCAATTTGGACGCTACAGAGATGAAAACAAAGAACGCCCTACGACTGGAAGCATCTAACTTTTGGAAGAAGGCCAAATAGGTCACAATAGTATCACTCGATGGACGAAGCTGGAAACAAAAATTGATTATATAACGCCATACCCTGACTTGGACCTTAATTTCCAAACACACTTTCTATTAAGAGAAAGCAGGGACAATGTGACTCTTAGGTTAGGTAAAGCAGGGACACACTTAGGCCAAAACGAAGGCAAATAGTGATACCACCGCATTAGAAACTTCACATGTATAATTTCCTTAGAAGAAGTAATAAAAGCTCTGGGTAACCATATCGGTGTAAACCCTTTCCTGTGCCGAACTAAGTGCAGAACCAGTTAGACCCACTAACGAAACTCTTTTAATGATGTCGAGGCAAGGTCATTGAGAACATCGAAGAAGTATTTCCCCAGCGTCTTAATCCTCAGTCTTGAAAGGACAGGGCAGATGCAAAGAAGGTGTGTAACAGCTTTTACAGAAATCGTTAGAAGGGACACTCATTGTAGTGGCATGCCTTCCTATTAAACAATGTCCTGTAAGGGCTTCTAACTTATATGTTTCTTTCTAATACGTTTCCTATTTACGGACAGAAGTCTTACCGTTCTCCTTAAATCCAGGTTAGGCCAGATCTGTTTCAACAAAAGACCAGTGTTGATGTTCCAGCTTCAGTATCAAGGTGAGATTTTATCAGTTTTAGAGAAGCAGGCTATTCCCCTTAATTTTGAGAAAAGATCCGACCAACGCCTTTTTTCCCTCAGCAGTTTTCCGGAATGTATCTGTGTCCTGGAACCCAGCACGTCGCATTTGTCAGCGATCTCATTCAGAGATCTGTGGCATTACTTTACCAACTTGGATCGTACTGTCGGTACTACATCCATTTTCCATTCGAAATTGACGAAGGGGTAGAATCTGGAATCTACTCAAAAGAATCTGCCATTGCCTGGTCAATAAAACTTCCAAACCACGCCAGTCTGTCTGTGGACCCAGATATCAGTGAGCAAAGCTTTTTCAAGCTCAAGGTGTACGCAATTGAATTGTGCGTAAGTGAATGTCTGCGAAAAAGAGTCAGCCAGCATTAAGGGCCTTCAAACCTTCTACGATAGAGTCGAAGCCTGTCTCAGCATGTAACAATCCACTCGAAGATATTTTGCTAACAAATATATTCACGGTGGCCTGGATTCCAGGGCACGAAGGCTTCGAGAGAAATGAACAGGCGGACTGGCTATCAAGAAGAAGCACTTATCGTCCGCTCATTGGTTCTGAGCCCTATTTTGGAGTACAACGAAACAATGGGAAGCCAAAGCGAAAAGATTCACCAAACCGAATCGCTGAAAGTCGTGGTTAGGTTGAAGTGGCTGCCAGCTAAAGGCAGGCATATTTAGACCGGCGATAGATCCATTGTTATACAACATGGATCTAGAGAGATCTCCTTACCTACTCGTTGAACAAATAAGAGTTTCTAATGAGGTTCCTGACATCTGTGTTTATCAGATAGCTTAGGTCGTTAAAGTCGAATTCTCCTAAGTGAAGGCTCCTTTTGCGAAGGAAAGCTGGATAGCTACAAAGAAAGTGGGGAATTGTTTCCTCCTCCTCTTCGTCCACGTACTTCTGCAAAGAAATGTCATGAAGCTGCAACAAGGTTGATATAAGGCTTTTGATCGATCACTGCCCACTTGGATACCATCTTCAAAAGGTAGGTATAACGGTTACTAATATCTGCCGGCTTTGCAAAAAAAGAACAGACTACTCCATCGACGTATATTTAGAACACCGAACATAGAACTCTATTGAGATTTCTGAAAAGCCTAAGTTTAGCAACATTGTGTCGTTACATCCCCCTTCTTAAGGCACCTTTACACAATACAATACCTATCCCTTACTGGTATCAAACTGGATCTCTTGCCACTAACTAACAAGATGGTTCAGAGCTTTACAAGACGATCTTTAGCAGATTTCTCCAGCTGCAAGGTAACAAACACCATAGTGACATCATCGTGGTCGTGGTTCTTCAAAACAAGTTCACTTACAGATGGCATAAGACGACCACGTGCCCGACAACTAAGACGACAATCTTCAATCAATTGAAATATACGCGCGTAATTGACACTGACCTACTCAAAAAGTTGTTCGCAAAGTTTAAATCCATAAAAAGACCATTTTTCAGCCGATCTCAAGCCATCACATCTATGATAACCTTGTGCCAAATTATGTTTAGCAAAAAACTATTCCCCTCCACCTCTCACTAGGAAGTGACAACAAATCGAAATAGCACACATATGCTTGCCATCTAGACCCCCACTTATCAGGCTTTGAGTCATATAATTGTTTTTGTGAACGAAAGCAAACAGTTTTACGCCAATTAGTACCGTTTTAAGCGTAGACAAATGCAAGCACTTAGGGTTCCTTATCTTCCAAATTATAGAGTGTGCCTATCACTGAAATTGATAACCAAAGCAAATCCCCTGTTGCCATGCTTTAGACTTGACACAACAAAATGGATGTCAATAAAGATCATAATCGAGTTCCGCAATAAAAAATAAATTTTAATGGCTTCGCAGAACGTTGACCCGACTTCATCACACCGGTACTGATGGAATTTCTCATCTAAAAATAAAACTTTTTTGACTTTGGACTCGAGCTAGAGATGAGAGCCCGAAATTTCGCGTGGTGACACCTTAGCACTCTTGACGTAAACGAGATTAATGACTAAGAAAAATCGGCTTTTTTCAGATGGAACCGGCCGGCTCATGCCCCCCCTCCCCCTTTAGGCACGGGTGAAAAGAGTGCTTTTAATGGCACACATACGAGTACAACTGTTCAAGGTCAATTGGTAAACAGTTTACGACTTGTTTTGGGGCGGTAGTAACTTACTTTGTTTATGGCGAGACGAAGTGTGTCTGGAATTAACTGGAAACGGTAAGCCTAACCAGGTGAGATGTTTTGTGGTATGGAGAGACGAAGAGACCAAGCACATGGTCATATCGCGTCTTTAATTGTTTATTTACATTTTGGAAGCCGATTATAAGAGAGATGATAATGTAGTATTGATTAAGGAATCCTCACTGGTATCGACTCATCTAAGAACGGGCTTATCTTAGTCGTGGAGCTAACTACTACAAGTGGTTGCTCCTCGAAAAGCTGCTTCTAAGTATGATTATCTTGGATAGAAGAGAGTTGGAAAGTCCAAGTTGTGTGGGATCCAGTGAAACCATGATATAAGCAAGCAATGCAAGTGACGAAGTGACGTATTAGTGAAAGGAGAGGGTGGCCAATGTGATGTTTGTAGCTCTAGCTTGGAACACTTGCAGTTCGATCACTTTGTTGTTTGTTATGTCTAGTTTCGTTGCAATAAAATCACTGACATTGTTCTTCCTTGCATCAAAAGTCGCTCTGGATGTGTCTTACCGAGACCTACAAACATACATACCGAGACTACACTGGCTCGGCCACATCGAGTGAATAATGCTCCAGTCAAGAGGATTTTGGAATCAGAGGTTCGAAGCACTTGGTCTGGAGAACTGAAAACAGCGTATTTGGAATCCAAGAGGATGGAAAGATGCAGTGTCTTCAAAAGAGACCCATCACGGGTCAGGAGTCTTTTGAGTAAGTTCTTCGACATTGAATCGACTCCAGAAACCTAAGTGTCAAGCAAAATGCGCCTACCGCTAGTTCAATCGAGCGCTGTCTATCTCAACTTTCGCACGGTAAGTTGTTTGAGGTCTATTTCCACTTCCGTGCGCCACCTGAGTTGTGGTCTTCATCTACTGCATTTCCTTTTGAGGTGGATTCGAAGTTTCTTTCGGCCGGAGTACTAGTGCCTATGTAAGTTCTGCACAATTGTTTCAAGAATGCCTTGTCTAAATGCTTTCTGGAATCAGAGGTCCATTGTTTCTTGTACTATAGTTTGCGCAATGTAGAGGGGTCTCCTTTCTTAGGAAGATCATAGGCTTCCTCAAGAAACATTGGCCAATAGGCCTATACGGTAAAGCGCTTTGATGGCAGTCTGGCTGTCAATAAAGATTCATAAGTTGTTTTTGGTTGTGGATGTACCTGACTCATCACCAGGCAGATTTGGCCAAAGCTGGATCTCAAACGTTCCCATTGCCTCGTTAGACGGAATAGACTAGTAATAAGCTCCTTAGTGGGGTCATTACTGGACACTGCACCATCGGCAAGCATGCCTATAGGCTGGGCCTCCTTTACAACGACTTCTGCAGAAGCTGCATGGATGAGGAAGAGGAGGAGACAATTCTCCAACTTCTCTGTACATGCCCGGCCCTTTCAGCTCGAAGAAGAGCATACTTAGGAGCCAGCTTCTTCAACAACGTAAGTGAACTGGCTGACATCAACATAGGCAGTCTCCAGCTTCATAGCAAGCTCCGGTTGGTTCTGCGGGTAGTATTTCTGCTGAAATACAGAAGCTGGTGGTAATACAATGGACCTTATCTGGTCTAAGTGAGGCTTCACCTGCAGCTTGCCATTCCTACCTACCTACCTTTTGGTTGTGGAACTAAGGATTAGTATTTTACAGGCTTCGCATATCACTAGGGATGCACTTAAAGAGTCTGGAAGGCAATGAGAATACATATGATCCAATGCTGCATTCCATCTTGGAGCCCTCAGTAAAGATTGATACTTAGTATTTCCATTTCTGTCCTGTTCGAAAGGTAGACTTGAACATTTTAATAATATTTAAGTTCAGATCAAGAGCTCTTATTTGATTTCGCCAACCAGAGCCCTGATGCTCTGAGTCTAATTGCACAACACATAGTATGTGCATATCTAGGGTTTAGGAGCATGTTAAGAGCTTCGATCGGATTCGATTGTTGCACTCCTATGGTTCCGCTTAGTTTTGAAATATTGTAGAAGAAGGGGCAACCAAACGAACCATGCATATGTAGATAAGAATGGGAGGAACTACGGCGGTGTACATCCAGAGGGCCATCTTAGGTTGGAGTTGCCACATTTTACCTCAAGTTTTTCTGCAACCGTAAAAAGTAACAAGGTAAGTAAGAAGGTAAAATGAGCTTTGCAAGAACTGCAGGAACAACGAGAAGGAAGAAACCATTCCCCACTTTCCTATTCAATAGAAGCCTCTTCGTCCACCGACACATTTGAGGATTAAATTTCCGAATCCCAGGAGCATTGTACTCCCAGACAAAAACCCCTTTTGGCATTGTGGTTTGAAAAACTCAGATTTTGTTCCCGAAGTGTTTGACATCGTTTGCCATAGACGCTTCACGGCCTTAAGGTTTAACCAGAATAGACTTCAGTCACATCTGACGTTTAAGCTCGTTAATTTTATGACCTGAGGTCTTGTCAAGAACAATTTCATTCGCATATTACGAATGTACGCGCATCATTTTGACAGCTTAAGTCATTATGGCCACTTTCCATTTTTGACAGCACTTGCATAACTTAATTCTGTGGCCACAAGGAAAAACAAAATAAGTCGGCTTGTGTTGTGTGTGACTTATGCTGGTTTTCCTTGTGGCCACAGAATTCTTCTTTGATTTATTGTGGTTTGGGCTTCAATTTGAAAAGTCAAACTTAGTTTTGTCAAAACTTAACACCGAAACTTCAAACTTTCGTTGAATAAACATGGCAACCTATGTCGGACAAACAACTAAATTTAAATCTTTAATTAGCTTTTCGTCATCATTTTAATTGCTCTTATAGATGACATATTATTACAACAAAATCATATTGCACTGAAGGCGACAGCAGCAGTGGGTGTATGTTTGTATTCTTGTACATGTATAGCATTTATGCTGCTGTTATGCCATCCACTGGTTGAACATTTGATTGTATGCAAATTTTCATTTCCTGCACCAGATTGGCTTTTGCGTATTCGTCCGCTTAAACTAGAACGTCATTCAAAAATCGATAAAAGCACACATACAATCTGTGGGTTAGCTCGGAGAAGTGCCTCCACCTCCACCTCCATCCATTGCCTGTCATTCACTTATCAGTTTACATAAGTTTGTACATTGCACTGCATTCGAAAGAATCCAATTTGTTCGATTTTCAATGAATAGACAGATATTTTAATTGTAAAATGACATTTGTTATCATTTTCATACACTTTGTGGCATACGAATGTGTATATTAACGAACAACAGGAAGTTGTTACATTTGGCACACAAATAATGAACCATAAACCTTGTAAAATTAAAATTAAACGTGTGATTTGTTCTGAAAATTTCAAAAACACATAACAAATTGCGTTGTGACATTTTCGAAATGAAGGGTGTTGTCTCTATGGGAGATGCCATTTTGAATTTTTATTCTGTCAGTCAGCTGTCATATTATTGAACATTTGATTTGTAGGATGCTAAATGAAAGCATCTTTGGATGAAACGCCTTTCGAAAAAAGATGATGATAAGCTTTGGTTGGTTAGCTGATTGTTGAAACGTCTAATTTGAGAATCACATAGAATGGGATAGGAATCTCAAGAGTTTCCTGAAATCAGCTATTTGGAGGATCTTCAGCCCCTCAAAGAAGCTACTATCGAGAGTGCGGGACATTCGCAGAGCAGATGTCGTATAGATTCTATTTCCTCTTTGTTCCTGCAGCTTCTACAGAAGCCCTCCAAGTCTTTTGGCAAACAGGAAACGATTCGTATTTCCTTTCGAATCAGATTGCTGGCATTCTTCTTACTGAAGGCTGGCCGGCCATCGTGTCTAGATGACACAATCAAGTATTAGCCCTGATTAAGATTTCCTCACCTCTTTTACTGCCCTTCAATTGGCAGGCAACAATTGGTATATAGTTTCTAACCTTTTCTGTCAAGTTCGTTGAGTTTTTTCGTTTCCTGATATACTTGTGTCCTGGAACCTTACTGGGAATATGCTCTTCTGTGGTAATTCATTTGTTTGGAATGAATCCAAAGCTTAACAAAAAGCCCGTGTAAAGGAGGCATTGTACACATCTGGCCAAAGATCGTCCGGACATAAACCCCTGGAAATAATATTCTTACTTTAACCTGAAAAGATTAGACAGACTTCAATCGAGGGCCATGCGATTATGTCTGAATGTGCTACTGCTATTGATTGCATCCATCAGCGCAGTGAGACTTAAAGAATATTGATGCTAGATCTCCAAAGCATACATCCTGAGTATGGTACCAAGAGATCTAGCCGCAGCAACATCATCTCGAAAGTGAGAAATAGAAGACCGAACTCAATGAAAACTTCAATGCAGCAACACCTTCCTACTTTGACGGGTCGATGTGGTTATTTACTTGCACAAACTTAGTACCATATCCTTTTGTGTATCAAAGTCAGGAAGCGTATTTCAAGGCATGCTGTGTGATTAATAGTCATCCGAAAGTAAGCCAAGCGGTCTCCAAAGCCTTTAGTTTGACGTTTACAATCTCCAAGCTGGTAGAACACAGTGATATTGGTCGCAGGTCATAGCAACTTTAAAGGCGACGAAAGAGCTGATGAACTAGTAGATTAGATTAGTAGGTGAGTCGGGCACTAGTCCCTTATCACTGCGGCCACAGGCGGGCCTATTGTGATATCCTCTATTTAAAGCTCCTCCATGATTCCGGAGTGAGTGATAAAACCGGTGATGTCTTTGGGTGAACTGGGGGTGATATCCTCCGCCATAAGGTAGTGGTTACCTAGAAAACGATGACGTGTTTTTGTGAGGCAGTTACAGTGACACAATATGTGTTCTGCTGATTCTTCGTCTTCGTTGCACATTCTACAAGTGTTGTCTTGTGCTATTCCCATAGTCATGAGATGTTTTTTAACCCGACAGTGTCCGGTTAGGAAGCCTGTGACTATTCGAATCTGACTTCTCGTTAATCGTAGAAGTTGTTTCGTTCTTTTTTGGGAGGTGGTTGGTATAAAGGCTTTAGCTTGTCTGTAACCTTCCATTTCTGACCAGTAATGTTGTGCTTCGTCTTTTAACCAATTTTTTATACAGTCTTTGGCTGTACTTATTGGGAGGCCACAGAATGGTCTTGGCAACATAAATGTTGATGCAGAGCCTTTTCTGGCCAGTTCATCTGCCTTTTCATTGCCTTCGTATCCGCTATGGCCCGGTACCCAAATGAGATGAACTCTGTTTGTGTTATGAACTAGTTAAAAGTGGCTTCACCCTTCCATAATTTGTGCTCAATTTACTGAGACTAATGAGGATTGCATTTCTGCACGCTTGCTTAACCACCTGTGTCATATCCCAGAAGATTTGGTTCAACCACAACCTGCCAATGAGAACCGAGAAAAGACTCTCAAAGCGGTCAGTTTTCGCAAGGAAATTAGTGTTCCCCTTCATAGCTGCCAGGACGAGAATGAAACTCTAGTACTTTTTGTCGCTCCAGCTGTGGCTAGAAATAGACTTCTCACAATGGGCTAACCATTTCTCAAACGTCAAACTCATCGAAATATGACATTTCCTTAATCTTTCAGGATTGAAATCGAGGTCCGTCCCTGATCAGTTTTCGCTAATTAAGTTACATACTCGTACATATAAACACAGGTAACTCGAGGTCGTGGCATCAAGATGCTGTCTCTAGAGCTAATTGGTTCCATAATGACTAACCACTCAAACTAACCAACTAACACCTTCCACCATATTTCCCAGTTTATCTCAAAACGAACATACCTAAACTAAATTGAGTTAGTTGACAGTTAAACAACTTTCAAATGAAATTAAACATTTGAAACGTTCTCATTTGGATCTAGTGAAAACGTCTGACATATTCTTTCCAATGGGACACCCTATACTTTTGTTGTCACCATTTTGTGAATGTTTTTCCACAGTAGATTGCATTTATTATGGCAAGTGTTCCACATTATTTCAATCGAAATAAAATGCAATTCTAATAAATGATTATGATTTCCTATAGTGATGCAATAGTGATTGGTTGATGGTCAGCAAATGACCAAACGATACCGATATGTCACTGGAGTAGTATGTCAATATATGGAAATGTTTTGATTGCAATAAATTCATTGTAAGCTGATATGTCCTTGTTTAAGAAAGCGACATGATTGATAAGCTATAAATCCAATTAATGACGTGTATATTCAAACAGTTTCCGGACTGAAAAGTGACAGATGCACGCCATACAGGAAGTGAATTACATTGGGTCAAGTTCAAACCGATCAAAATGTCCTCCAAAAAGTCAGCAAAGGGAAATGATGCGTTGGGAAAGTTTGTTTTATGATGTGGAATGTGATATGTCCAACGAGTCCACAACCACAAGAGTCCAGATTGCTTGCCAGTATTCGTCGCAAAAGTGATAAGACAGGTAATGAGCCATCTGTTTAAGGTATCCACAGGACACTGAGGGTATTGTAGGGTTCTCCAGAGTAGTGATATACGTACGTAGGTAAGTATGAAGGTGCCATTGGTTAAACTAGTGCTACTGCCAGGTGGCTAAAAAACCAAAAAAATGAATGTGAATACATTTATAGAAGGCGATGCGTTAAGAGTCCCTGTATTGCGCTTTTCGTAGCGTCAGAATTAACTACTCCCCATTAGTCAAACATGCAACTGTTTTCCAGAGACTTCCAGAGACTTATTCCGTCTCCTATGCTAATGGCAAAGAAGTAGGCACGCGTATATTGTGAAGACTACGTCAAAAGGACAAAGTATTTGCGTCTTACGATAGTCAGAGTTCACTCCTTGCTCAATCCTTATATTATTATTATTATTATATAAGGCTCTGCGACTGACGGCGACCTGAAAGATCTAACGTGCCTCGAGCCAGTTAGACAAGGAGATCATCTATCTTCCTAATGAAGTTGAGGATATCTCCAGTCGGGGCTTTACGAAGGTCCTCCGGTGTTAGGAATTCTTTGTGGAGAAAGTGCTTCCTGACTCTGCAGACAGCCATATAGTACGTATTCTGCTTATTCTTCTTCCTCTAAACAAAATCAGCATTTAGATTTCTGACCTATATTTTGTTTATGTAAGTGACATCTGTGGCTGCAGTGACCGGTGAGGGAGCCGGCAAGGCCAATCCTTAAACCACATCGAAAATATTTCGACTTGCTGAACTCAATTCATGGGAAATGTATCCTCCGATGAACATGATAAGACAAGATTCAGAAGTATAAAACTACATTAGGCCTGTCTTCGTTTTTGTCTACCACCAACAATTAGGTTTTGCGGCAACCTCTACAGAAATTGAAAGCATTTTTGTCATCTCTCAGTAGAACAAATTTCAGGCTGGCATTTGAATGAGCTACAAAGCTTTTACCAAACACCTCAGTGCACAGGGCATTAGTGATACCACCAGCTGCAGTGTTAATTGGTTAATGGAAGGCGACACTGTCCGACTCTTGTTCACTGAGACGTGTTATGCAAAGCAACTGGAGAGCATATACTGACTTACTTTTAAGATTTGGTTAGACAAGTGAATGCCTGATGATATTGTTTACAAAATCCACGAGAAAGGAGACGCCATTTATTGTGCCAACTTAAAAAAAACTCAAGTCTCGTCAGCATCTGTCATATTGCGTGAACGCCTATAACTTTTCGTCAACAACCTGATTTACACTTATCAGAGTGTTTTTTTGGTCAGGAAATTGTCCATTGCCGATCGACACTATGGCAAGTCTTGAAGGAAACCCGAGAAGCTTTAATCGATACCCACAATGTCTTTGACTCTATGACCGAATTTATAGTGCCACGTCTAGTTTTGGCATCCCTATCAAACGAAATTGCTTTAGCAGTTAACGAGGGCACAACTAAAGGGTTTGCTGTCAATAGGTAGGGACACTCATGATCGGCTCTTCTATCACTTCTCACAATGACATCTCATCAGAAACCAAATGAATTGCCAATCGCTGTTTCTTCCGTCTGAGATGACAACTGTAAGGCCATATCCTGAACAGCTTAGGAGACTATACACAAAAACCCTTATCATCCCGGTTTTTCGAAGTGGAATCCCAGACTCAATCGAAAGCGGAGAAGGATATTCAGTTCCGTTTGCATTGACAGGCTTTGAACGAGGAAGTTCAATGACGAACCTTACGCGCTGTACAGCGACATCTTTGAGATGACTGGGACAGGTAGAGCAGACAAGACTGCAGAGGAAGATTTTGCCTAAGGTGGAATACACAAATAAAGGGTGATCTCATCCAACTTGGAGTGCGCAACTGGAGGCAGTTAGCGAAATTATGGGGGATGCTTGTTGCTTGTTGCTTGAGGCTCAAGTTGTAGTGAAAAGTTTACAACATTCCTGAAGACCTTCTCTTTTCCTTTATTTTCGTGACCTCTAAATTCCTAACAATCGTTCTCAAGACCATATTAATCAGCTTGAACAGGACGAAAATTCATCAAAGTACTCTAAATCTTCTCCAAATAGCTTACCTCATTAAATATAATCATTTCTCACTTCATCCTTACACCAATTCGTGGAGATTACAAATCCTAATCGACTGTGAAGTCATCTCATTAGGACCAGAAAAAATGAAAAAATGAAAAAAAAAACCCCCGCAAGAGGATATTAATTAAAACTTTCCCAGCTTCGCGTTCATTGTTTAATCTTCTCTCGGCTGCCATTTTTCGCCTCTCGCATTGCGTTCAAAAAAATATTTTCAGTTTCAATACCAAGATACACACACACAAGTAATTAACAACAAAGTGCAAACGAAAACTATTTCATAATGCAAATTCTAAAATATATGTGCAGATGCAAAGCTGTAACAGCTCCCCTTAAACTCGTCGATGCAGCTAGCAGTAGAACTTGTGTTGATTTTCATTTTGGCCCAAAAGGCGTTCTGCCTCTCTCCGTTCTACCCCTTAATTCTATCTGTTGCCACATCAAATCCTATTTAAAGCTATTTGCAACTTAAGCACACACACGTGTATGTAGATAAAACTATTCTAGATGCGGGTACTGTGGCGTATGTGTACTTTTTTGTTTGTAATTTGCACTGATGTTCGTTTATTTGCATTCATTAGGAAAGTTTTTCCCCAGCTATCATGGCTGGAAAATTAAAAGACGAACACACTCACTTACATAAGTAGAAAATCTTTAGAAAATGGAACAGTTATGCGCATTAATTCTCCACATACTCGAGCGGGAAAACAATTATTATTTTGTTTCAACTGTTTCCGACAAGGGATGAGTATTGGTTTCGTGAGCATGTTTCAAGATTTTAATTCATGAGGCATGGGACTATTTGAATTCACCCTTATCTGTCAGTGATAAGAGTTTGAGGAGGACTTGAACTTCAACCAAGATTTTAGATTAAGGTTACTTTTTATTTCTGTGCACCACCCTTAAGTGATACCCGAAGTTCGATAACGTCAGCGGTAATGCTGAACACATAGAATCCGTACGACACCTGCTGTACGACTGTCTCGTACAAACACTAGAAGATTTGATACTCTTGCTACTACCTTGGTCTATTACTAACTTCAGAAAACTCCGAGATTCCACTCGTCCCTTCACAGGTTTCCATGAGTACATTTCTATGGGTACAATGGAACCATCAGAAGTTCAAGAAGGTCTTAGGCCATCAAGGAAACAAACTAAAAGTCAATCATTCCACATGTCTCGGACTGCGAGACTAGAGAAATGATTATCGGTGGCTCCTCCTGGACTGAACTGCAGTATAAACTCGAAAGGATTCTGATCGCCTGTGACGATGCTGGAATGAAGGTAGACAATAATTAACCAGAGATCATGGTTCCAGTTCACTCTACATGTCAGTGGAGTCTCATTATAAGAGCTGGAGAAGTTCAAGTATCTCGCGGTCTTCTTTACAAGTGATGGAAAGAGCAATGCGAAGATTGGGAGAGCTTGATCGATTTGTTACAGGGAAAGTCGAAGTAATTGGTCTTTAACTCGGTATTTGTTGCAACTCCTATTTATGGCCATGGAATCTGGGTAGCAACCGAAATGAGACAACTCGTAGGTATCGAATGAAAAACACCAGAATACGCAAGACACTGAAGCTTCAACAGCTACTTCTCCGAACAGAAAGATCTATCTCTACTCTGCCGATAGTTTGGTTAAGCCCCACACCGGCTTCCAAGACGTGCCATGAATACCATGCCATCAGTTAAGTGACTTCCTGGTAGGCCCAGGATGAGATGGTTGAATCAAATCCTACTTTTCTCCTGGGCGAGATTGGGAATTTATTTTTATGATATGTAGTCAGTGGTTACGACACCGAAGCTCCGGTCAGGAAAATGTTTGAATCCACTCCCGAGGGATGACGCAGTAGAGGAAGTACGCGACTCAGGTGACGCACGCAAGTGGAAGGGGATCTCAACAAACTTGGCGTGTGAAACTGGAGGCAGCTAGCCAGAGATCGAGCTGGCTGGAGATGGTTGTTGGTTGAGACTCAGGTCCATTCCGCCACTTTGAGTAAGTAAGTCAATGGTCAAGTATTGAGAAGGATGGCCTAGGCAGACCCTTTATTGGTCCTGAATCATACCGCGGAATAGAGGATCATAATCTACAGACAGAATTCAGGAAAACGGAGGAGAGCAGAACCAGAAGCTGGAATAATTTTCAAGTCCTGAGGCAAGCTAAGAAACTCCTAAGGAACTATAACTGGAAAAGATTCAAACCATACATCAACCCAAACAAGAATAACCTACGTATCCTTACAAGATTCCTAAGGAGACACTGCAGGCTCAAAGGAGGAAACTAGAGAAACTAAGGATAGTGGATAGAATACGTCTGCAGATTCTGCAATAAGACCAGTGAGGATCCCAGATATGGCAGAACAATTGAACATACTGCTCTGCTGGGTACCGAAATACAGACATTCCAGGGGTCCAACTGTAAGGAAAATCTCGTAGCACCACTAGCTACAAGCAAACTTAAATAAAAGCTGAACACAATCAGTAAAACCAATCAAAAGTCGTCTAATGGTATAACCTGCCAGACCAGCAGACTAATTTGGCCTTTAATAGACGTTTAGCGCTCCAAGAGATTAATAGAAGACTGTCATCTCAAAACATTGCTCTATGGGCAGACATGCCACTCGACTGGGCCTCCCCGCAAATGATTTCCACAAAGGCTTCAGTGACGAAGAAAAGGAAGAAACAGTCTTCTATCTCCTTTGTAGCTGTCCTACGCTTTCTCTCTTAAAAGACGGAATCATGTCGGTGACTTCTTTTTAAACAATTTTCCTGACCAAGTTTGCTCCCAGTGGTTCAACGAATAGGTGGTCGAATGAGGTATCACAATGGACCTATTACTGAGCTAAGTACGTTGGCGGTATACGCGGACTACCTCCCTAACCTGATCTACGCCTACTCCCATTTATGGAAGCTTTAAAATCTGAAATCTGAAAGCTAAAAGGAAGTGTGCTGAACCAATCCGGAAGCTCTATGATAATAGCCATGTAGTATCCTTTACTTTCCATACGTTGTATCAACTTGCAGAGATGCAGGTTTCCTGTGAAGCTTGGTACTGTTTCGTTGCTAAATAACTGGCAAACAAGCCCTATACATGTCTGACTTGAAGGTTGCTGCAGAGTTACCAGGACAAAATTGTACATCTTTTCATCTGACCAACACCCATCAGCAAGTACATGCAACCAAGTTGTACACTTTTTCATTTCCTTGCAGTTGATATCGGCGGCGGTCAATGTCAAGGTAGCCGGCCAGACGGATGAATTGCGAATGTTTTTATTGTTTTTTGTGTCGGAGGAGTGAGAATAGGGGATGAACATTTCTATTGATAGTTGGCAAAGCGTAATGAAGAAAGACAAACAAGAAAATAAGGAAAATGCTTATAAGAATAGTTTTTGTTTTATGTTTTCAAGTTGAAAGTGAATTGCAATATTGTTTTCAATTCAAAGTTTCGTCTACATAGTTAGTTTTGGAGGCAGACAACCACAATGTCCACCACATTAATTGAATTCTTTTCTTCTGTTCATCCGCCTTCGAGTAGAAGTCTATACCTGCGAACTGTCACAATACCTGATCAGACCTGTCAGAGCTAGTGCTGTTTGTTAAAAGGGGAATCACTTAATACTTGTAGCACTCTTCTAATTTATATAAAGAGTTGATCGATGATTTATCATTCGAGCGCAATGAATCATTCAATCGAAACAATTTTTAATTAATTTACTATGCATACGGTCGCAAGTGTCTTTTCAAGGCTAAGAATAGGAAAACCCATTAAAGTTTATCCAAATTGGACTTTGCAGTCTTCCTTTTAATCCAATTTTTGCATTTTTCAGTGGATTACTGACGCTGTCCACACTTTTGAAAATTTGAGTGGATGATGAGGGGCTTAGTTTTGGACGTGTCACAGTGCTCATGTGGGGAAACTTTAAAAGAAAAATAAAAGGAAGTTCCAATCCGCATTAATTTTAAATGCTTGTAGACCGGAAAGGCCGAATGTGGTAAGGTATTCCACTTCTTGGTCTTAGCTGCATAATCTTCAATTGGTGAATGGCTACCTTCTAATATTTGCGAACAAGCTCATTTGTTTTGGTCTTGTTGTAAGTAGATCACTTCATCCTGGATGTGACACATTTATTTAGCACGCATCACCGATTCACAAGAAATGAGACCTCTTCAACTGCGTCATCTACAGAGACATCATCAGTCTCGTCAGAATGGTTACCTTGTGAGACTTATCGTCAACAACCCAGCTTGTAAGTAGTGCGGTTTTTGGCAAAGAAAATGCACATGTCGGCAGATGATAGAGAATCAATTTTAAGGCCGAGCTATAGAGAACCATGTCTAGTTTTGGTAACCCTGCCAAACTCGTCCAATTGGGCAGGATGACGATGCAGACATCACCGATACCTTTAATATCAAAAAAAAGTATTGACAAGGTGACGCAGTGTCATGTGTCTTCTTTAACAGCATTCTTGAACGAATTCCGCGAAACTCACAAACCAACAAAAGCGATACAATCTTTACTTGCGAATGTAAACGATCAAAAAGGGGTTTAACGGTGGACAAGGGCAAATGCAAAACCAAGTACTCGCTGTCAACAAAGACAACAAGGGGGGGACACCCAATATCGACGAATCAAACAGAATGTCATATGTGGACACTTTGGCAAACAAAAAACAGCCAATCGCTGTTTCTTTGGAATGACAAGGCAGTTAAGGAGTAAGGCCCTCTTCCGAACAGCTAAGGACACTTTATATAAAACCTTTATCATTGCAGTTGTATACTGTGGCCCTGAAGCATGTTCTCTATCAAAGGCAGAAGGATCTTCTTGGTCATTTTGGACACAAAATCCTTCGGTAGATAGTCGATCCAGTTGGAACTGATGAGTTGTACATTGACCTTTTCAAAAACTGTGTATAAGTCGTTGGAGATGATTAGAACATGTATGAAAGGTGAATGGTCATCAAATCACCGGCTAACAGAGCCTTGGAATCTAACCCGGAGAGGCATCGCCTTACAACTTAGATGGTGTGCATAAATAGAAAGTTCCTCAATAAAATTGGAGTGCGCAACAAGAGGTATTTAGCTGAGGACTGGGTTGACTGGAAAGGCTTGTGGGTTTTGGTTCAGGTTTACCCTGCACTGTAGTGAGAAAAATAGTGAGATAACGTTTCCCTTAATAGTTCCTAGTGGAATGTTGACCGGCTCACTTAAAAAACTCGAGCCTTGATGTTGCGTTTCGAACAACATATGACGCTGTATCCTTTTGTGCTCTTGATAGTGGCTTGACTATTTACGAAAAGAGCGGTTTTGTTTCGTGCTGAAATCGTTGAACAGCCTTCCGAATTGGCAGTAGTTTCACATGAAAGACAATGGTAAAGTCCGGTAGACTTAACGTTTTCCAAGAAAATGTAGCCACCGACCCCAAAGTTAATTTCCAAGCCGGTGGACATCAGTGCAAGTTAATGCGTCGTTCTCCGTTTTTATTTCACTAGTCTTTTGATGTCGCTCTAGCTCCTAGGGTAACGTTATAAATTCGCTTAGTATACCAAGTTCAAGATCTTGCTGCGACAGTAAGACTTAGTAGTCCAACACCTACATTTCTTAAGTCTGACTATGCTACAAAAGCATACCCATAACCCTTACTCAACACAATCGACCGGACTAGTGAGCCATGGCTGAGGGTTGGGCGTATAAAAATTGAGTAAAACCCAGAGTAATTTTTGGCAAAAATCTTAAAGGTCCTGCTTCATGTGTTGAGGGCTATACATGGCTACTTATTTGAACCCTTTTCTAAGTTTTCAGCTAAGCTTTGGATCAAAGATGATACCAATTGTCAGGGTAGATCCAGTCATTTTAGTTTACTTTTGCTGTTGAAAAGAATTAGTTCAGACTAACAACTTGTAACCCATGTGCTTACTTTTCTCTGTAAGTAAATATATTAAGCCTATTTCTGTCTAATCTCGGTAAGACGTTCCTAATGACCCTCTATCTCTAAAATGTTCTTCTATATCGGCCAATTTGGTTAGCTGGAAATACACTGTACAACCGTTGTACCGACCTGCGTTGTGCCGACGTCGGCCTAACCGTTATATGCAGCACGTACAACCAGTCATTGTATTCAGTCATTTCCTAGAAATTGATGTAAAAATACCACTGAAACAGGGGAATAACCGATATATGTAGGTCTATGAAATCCCTCCAAAAATTATTATTTTTAATTGAAACCATGATAACCCGCCACCAAAACAGCCGAAACACAACTGAAATCGGTACAACAATTGTATGTGCGAATACACACCATACAATGTGCATACAATCTGTCGCATGCGACATCGGTTGTAAACTAAACTATAATCGCCTATACACTAATTAAGCAAAAGTATCGTCACTTAGATGAGAACTACTTGGCTGACAAATCAATTTTTTGAGGTTGAGGTTGAGGTGTCAAGATGATAGCTCTTATGATCTTTTCGCCTTTTGTACCCCGAACAGCAAGATATGACTGTTTGTAGCACCTGTCATCTCGTTTGATAATGACTAACGAGCTTTGTTCAATGAGAAAAAAGGCAAGGCAGAGCAGCACAAATTTGTGAAAAATGTCAGATCAAGTTAGCGCAGAAAAAAACAGTCAAAGTCATATGTTACTTGTCAAAAATAAGAACATATGTCTTTCGTCGATTGCATTTCAATAGTATTTAAAAGATATTATCAAATTGGGAGTGCATTTTACCACTTCAGATTGATTTCTTCTAATTATATGTCGATTTCGTCCATTTTAAACAACATAAAATCGAATCCATCCATAAATATTACTTTTAAAAAATCAAATTTGCAATCACAGCTGATTTTGACAATTCTCACAAATCTGTTCTACCTCAAGAGTAGGTGCAGAAAATCTGTCCAGCTCAGAGTCATCGAACACAAAGCAGAACATGAGCTGGACAGAAAATCTTCTCATTGAACACGAAAACCTGTCCAGCCTCATTGAACAAAGCTACGGATTTGTTGTGCTTTTCTATGATTTTGACATTTTAACTGTCAAACTTCACTGATATAATGAAACTGTTGCCAGACACAATACAATCTGTAAAAATAAAGCGAATATTTGACATTGAGATAAACATCAGCGGCATATCGATTAGGTTGGCAAACTATTTATTTACGAGTATATTCATGTTAAAAGATACGTCATAGGAATATTTGATTTAAATAAACTGTCACTTGTAATTTGACACAATTGGGTCAGTGTCTATCCCATGAAGACCAATTTCTTATCGTTAAGCAAAAATGTATAAACATCCCTCGATTTTTCGCTACCGTGGGAAATGCAATTAAACAGTTTATTGTGTTTGCTATACAGTAAATACGCATGTATAGTTGGCTGGAGACTTCTTTAGGTAGCTGGGAACCATTTTTCTTTTTATGCTGACATTTGATATGAGCTATCATTTTTCCTTTGAATAAAAGAAGTCAAGAAAGAACATATATAGGGTGATGGAGCCAGTAGTCGGCCCCTTAACTTTTTTTTTACGTTTAATTTGCTTTCAAAAATCCGTTATTATAATAAAGAATAGAATATTCAGCATTTCTGATTAATTGGAATGTGCTAATTATGAAATTCAAGTCATTTTTAGTGTATTTACTACCTAAAACAAATTATTTACAAAAATGTTAATGAAAACCTCATTTTTGAGTAGTCTGCCCCCTCTTCTTCAGAAGTCGGCCAGTTAAGTATTGAGTAGTCGGCCCCAGTTTTTATACCAGACTTTAATTATTTTCACTATTTCACAGGGCGGCCGACCTTAGAAGAATCACACAAAAAAATGTCTTCTTAGGTCGGCCTCCCCTCTTTTTATTTAAAATAACATTTTTTTTTAGATTTGTGTTCAATAAACAGTAAAAAGAATCTATTAATAAGATAAATATAATGATATAACGCAGTTACTGTCAATATTTCACTGATTTTAAGACTTTTTTGTAAATCACTTCCACTATTTTTTTACTACTAAAATCCAGACTTTTCACTTCAGACAAGAAGTTGAATCAAAGTGACAATTTTGACGAAGAAACTAGCAGCTGCATTGCAACAACCTTTTGCTCACAGACAGGAAAACCGTTAACCTTTTGTAAAAAAAAAATTTGCATGTGTGTTTAACAAACGCATTAACTTTAACGCATCATTTTTTGGCGCGGCGGCCGACTACTAGAGGGGGCCGACCTTACATGCCATCACCCTATATGATACGTGTGCCTTTTGTTGTTTTCATATTATGCACTGTCAACGCCCGGAAATATTTTGCTTGTAAGTCTTGGCAGGTAGTCATTCCTTGACTTGCAACAAAAGGAACATGTTTCCGGTAAAGATAGCCAATAAGGGAATGGTGATAGTTATCAAATGGAATTCAGGATTTCCGAGTCAAATATGTACACATAGACATATCTACATTGTTCTTGATTTGTTGTTGTTGCAGAATAGAGGAGTCATTTAAGTCAGAAAGATGTCATAGGGTGCGTGGAACAAAGTGAAACTCCATTGCCATTGCAGGAGACGCGAGGTATCCAGGTCTTACCCTCGATCCAAAACTGAACTGGATACTCAACATGGAAAAACCTTTTGGAAAAGCATGCGTAGCGAAGCTTACTTTTCATGCCGTCAAACAGTTTGGAAAGAAGTGAAGGTTTCATACAAGGATCATCTTGTGGATATACACGGGGGTGGTGCGGTTGTCCGCTTTGGGATTAGCTTATAATATCTAAAAGCTTAGCGCCCTTAATGCGCTATTTTACCTACTTTCTCTAAACGTACTTATTACAAATATTACATCACGTAGCGCAGTCTGATTAAGGGATTTCGGCTGCTGGTCTGCTAAACCCTATGGGCACTGTAACATTCTGTAACATCCAGCACACCCAAGCTTAACTTTAAAAAAAGACTTCACCGTAAGCTTCCTTACTAGTGAGGAATGGAAAAATGATCAATGGAACAGCAATCTTCATAAACGGTTCAAAAATGAACTGTGGCGTACGAAGCGGGGATGTTCTCGGCATTATGTTGGACCATTAGACGCAACACTACACCCAAACTTTACACAGCTATCTTTAGCAACAATCAAGGCGCTATCAATGACATAGATTCGGCTAGGAAGGATTTCATCTGGTGACGTTGTCGGTTTAAGGTATATTTCTTCTGGGAGCAAGGGGGAAATCTTCACCAATCTCCAGCGAAAAATTGTCACTTTTGGCTCAGTGCAGTGAAAGGAACAATTTTCTGACACTATTAAGTGAACTCTGGAAATAGCATTGTCATGAAGACCAGACAAACACTTACCCTAAGCAGCTCTCCCGATGGGGATCTCTTAAAAAACTGCAAATGCAACTCTTTAACCTGCTTTCTGTAGTCAAAAATCAATGACAGTGCACCTTTGGTAATGCGATAAATCACCCTTAAATACTAGAATTCCTTTATCTCAAATATCTACCAAACGCAAGTTAGTTTGCATTGGGTTAGGCCATTCAAATAACTTAACTTCTTAACTCCCATGTCCAACCGTAATAATACGAAGTGAGTTTAAATATTTATTTAGTTATTTGACCAAGTCACCCTCTCCACTCATAGCACATGTCAAGAAGGCATTCCGCATTCGTGTTGGAACATCCCCTCCTTTGCATATTAATTCCAATTAATGCCGGCAATGGACATCCCGAAAATTCTTATTCAACATTTTCACCACATTCTTGTGCGTGTACTAGACAGAAAATATATTTCTCTCTTGGCAACACTTCCCGGCGATTACATAAAAGAAATCCCCAGTCAGTGCCGGATGACACTGCTCTCTAACTTCCCCACACACAAACAAGTGCTTTTCACGGTTTGATGTGCGATGGGTGCGTTGCTGCACAACACCACTCTCAGCCTCCAGCAGCTGATGTTGAGTTTGAATGTATGTATTTAAGAACAAGTTTTCCCCACACCACACACACTGTTTAATAAGACGAAACATGCGGCATAAAGATTACCCCACACTTAAATTGTGCTAATTCCCCGGTAACATAACCCCAAAAATGGTCACAAATTTGCACTTGTGCTTTATTTTCCGTCATTTTGTGAGAAAGACTCATTCAATTTGTTTATGATAAATAAATTCTCTAATCTGTTATGTAAATAAAGAGATAATTGTCGGCCAAGACAACGACGAAGGCCTACCACAAGGATTGTGTCACAAAAGTGAAGAGAATATGGAGAAAAGCTTTCCACATCCATCGCCGGTTTTTTTCTTTTTTCTGAGGAAAATCAATAGGAAAGCCCTAGACATTGCAAATTTTCGTACGTTTTTCGAATAAATTTTCCACTCACCTGCGAATTTTCCGCAAATCGGCATTCTTATTCTCCGGATTTGGTGCAAACCAAATCTCCAGCAATTTCTCAACGCCCTCGAAATAATGCATCGAGTTGTTATTTATTACTTCATTCGCCGCCATAACGCGAAACTTTTAAGTTTTCCCACCGATTGTCCGGAATATTTTTGTCCTTACTTGGGGTTTTTTAAGTTAAGAGACGTCGACGTTTTTTTTGTGTGTTTTCTTTGCACAGAGAAGGGAGAAAATTTTCTCTAGTTTCACATGCGAGATTTTCTTTTTCTTTCAGCTGATTACTCACATACAAACGTTGTGATGTAGGCAAAAAGGAAAAATTCAAATTTTTTTGCGAAACACAAACGGAAGAAGGAAACTCGGAAATGAAGGAGATAGAAAAGTGGAATGAGATTCTACTCCTTTCACACTACTTCGTGACACGGCCGTAAGAAAAAAAATATATGAAATCAAAGGGAAATAACAAAAAAAGGGTTTACAGCGTTTTCTTGTTGGAGATTCTTGAATCCTAGATTTCGGATTGCTCCTTCAGTTTATTTCTTCTCAGATGCACCGCACGGGGTCTTTGAATCTCTGCACGAGAAATGTATGTGATTGTTTGATTTTTTAATTGAAATATAAAAAATGGAACACTTTGACAGAGTTGTAGTTCCACAGAAAAAATTGGCCGCGAGAGAGAGGATACTCTCGATTACGCTCGAGAAAAGAGGCGACAACCGATATAAATGATCGCTCAACGAAAACTGATGAAAATTCGATTCCTCCTTTGCTTTCGATTCGAATTGAAAGAAAGGGAAATTTTTTTTTTGCAAAATGAAGCACCTTGCGGCCACTAGGTGGACAAATGTGACATTTATCTGTCAGTGGTGACACTTGTTACGATGGTTGAGGTATTGCCATGCAAATGTTTTGTTATTCAAATTTTTGAGAGGATAATCGTTTCGGGTATGGATGTTGGGATTATAAAGACCAAGATTCTGTGTAGAAAAACACTACGACTGAAAAAAAAAGTCTTGCGTCAAGCAAAATTTCCTACATTGATCCAAGCAACAGGATAATAATTGCAGATGAATCGTTGGAAATGAACTTGTCGAACTTTTGTCTCCTTCACTTCGAACTATGGCGGGACATTCACACAAAATAGGCTATGTGGTGTCTTTTTTCCAAAAAAAAAGAGCACATGTCCGAAACTCTAATGGCCAACTTATTGAGATGGAAGTTGGTTAGCAGCATCTAGCTAGATATTTCTTAAGAAGCTTAGTATCGCGCTGATTTAGGTGTGGCGACCCGTCATCAAAGATCAACACTAAGATGACACATCCGTACGCACTCTTGCGCAGTAGGTATACGAATTCCTTGGCTTCTCTTATCATTTAAAGGGTTGATCAACTTTTTAGCTTGTCGAATTGTTGTTGAGTTACATTTGAAGAGTTTCTCTTGACTGCCAATGAATTGCCTTGTATCCGGGAACTCAATAGTGATTTGTGAGGATCGCTTAAAATTCGGCACGTAGATGCTTGCGTCTGCCCCTTTTCCATTTTAGATCCATCAGTAGACTAATCTGAATGGGAATTATCCATGCTTAGATTGCCATTACATTGGATGCCCAATGTTGGACTATAAGGCAGCGGCAACATATTAAGGATACTCAGTTGCCCAACTAGAGCTCCAGGCTTGAAGTTATATGAGAGATAAAACTTTCCGGCGCATGATATGGTACGTTTCGTAACTCTCACATGCACAGGACGAAGTTCTCAAGGAACTTACAGAACTGAATGGCAACTGTAATGTACTGTCATCGTTTAGTCTTATAACCAGAGATAAATAATAACTTATCTCTGCTTATAACCAATCAATTTCACTAAGTGCTACTCATGTCGCACGCCCCTTTAACAGATTTCCGGCAATAGTCAGTTAAACCCGTCAGCATATCTTCGGTTAGACTGTGAAACGCTTAATTTCTTACTTGAGTCGCACAATACGAATGTGAAATGCTTTACCCCTCGTCACAGAGCTTTAAACAGGAAAACCAACAGCCATTAGTTAACATTGTAAAATAAAATATCTTTATTTCCTTATATAATCTCATTCCATAAAAAAAATCTCAATATAATAAAACTTGAATGCTCATAATAATTTCAAACACCACCATAGCGGAAAATAGTTTCATACAGTCTCTCCCTGTGAGAGTAAAATAATGATAAAGCGTGTATTATGTTATTAGTTTCCACTCCTGAAAGGTGGAACCCATCCACCAAACTCCTTTTCCAACTCCTCAGCCACAGCAAGACATAGTCTATCACAATTCTTGGCAGCCACGACTTGTATACCAAGTGGCATGCCTTTCGAGTCTAATCCCATTGGAACCTATTCAAATAAATTGATCATCTCTATACAAGGATGGATAAAACAAAAGAATTCACTTCTCACCTGTGTACATGGAACACGTAGCACATTGAAAATACTGAAATAACTAAAGTCCATAATTTTGATCAGTGGATAGTAATGGAATGGTGCAGTGCGTGGTGAACTGTGGAAGAACAATACTCCATCTTCGCCAAGAAGCTCAGTTAATGCTTCGCCGCATTTCTTTGTGGCCTCTTCCATAAGTTCTGCCTTTTCAGCGGGAAGTACTCCATCGATTAGTGAGTATATTGAAGCCAACGTGAACTCACTACGTCCAATGATTTTCTTAAACAGCTCAACAAATGGATTCAATGGAGCGCCATTGCCAAGTAGTGTATTGAAACTGGCCGGTTCACGTGTCATCCAGTAACGCCAAAGTTTGCCAGTGATTTCAGTGCCGGGTAATGAAGCCAATTTGACTTCCTCACCCGTTACGTCGGAGAAGTAACGTGTTACTCTGCAAAAAAAAAAAGAATCGAAACTTTGTAAATCTGTTGTAAACATTGCAGTGACTATTAGGGGGAACCCTGATCAATAGAGAGAAATCAATGACAAGGCCGACATCGAACAAAATCCAGACCAAAAACCTGGAACCAGAATTTTAAATGCCAAAGTATAGTCGATGTCTGTATGCGTCTGTCGCAGAGCCTTATTAATAATAATAATAATAAAAGCCGATGTCAAAGAGCTTGATCGTTGTCTTGGGCGATCAATATAGTGAAACAAATGAGGCAAACGTTGCACAATTTAATGTCATGCTTGCCCTATTGGACAAGTTGGACTTGTAATTCTGTTTGTGGATTTTAAGATAGCTCCTAGGTAAGCGGTTGCTTTCAAGTAAGAGAAAAACTCAACTTCCTGCGCATCTCAAACAGAATTACTTAACGTTTATGTTCTGAATAAGTTTGAGAAGGAATACTTACCTAAACATAACGGATTGCGCCTCTCTACCGACTGGATTACAATTTGGCATGCCATTACTGGGAATGTAAAAGTATCGCAGTTTTGTTAGGTCGACCTTATCATCCAGCTTCAAGCCGTCAGCCTTCTCTGGATCCACAATTGTCTGGAATTTCAAAAATTTGATTCCGCTACCTACTAATTCATATTGTCCAATCTCACCCTGAAAATCGGCATCAAATCGGTTGCATAGCGTGACATAGGACCAGCAACAACCATGGTCTCTGTCTCCTTTCCAGTTCTAAATGTGCATCCCTTGGTGTTGACTGCTCCAACTGTTGGCTTATGGCCGAACACACCACAATTAAATGCGGGAACACGAATAGAACCACCAATGTCAGTACCTGCAAGACTTTGGTTTATTTTTGTTCAGTCTAGTTCCACTGAGAAGACTTACCTAAACCAAATCCAGTAGCACATGCAGCAATTAAAGTCGCCTCCCCACCTGACGATCCACCAGCCGATCTCCTTGTGTCATAAGCATTATTCGTCTGACCATGCAGATTATTACGACTCTCAATCCATTTATTCACTTCGGGGACGTTTGACGTAGCAATGATTATCGCACCACTCTCCTTCATCCGCCGCACACACTCTGCATCTGCTTTGGATTTCTCATTTCGACGGGAAATCAGTCCTAACGTTATTAATTTTCCCTTAACAGATGTACTGTCCTTAGTCGTGAATGGAACTCCCAAAAATGGTTTCTTCACGAAATCCTTTTCAGTTAGTTGTCCACTAGCAATTTGCTCGTCAATTTCTGCTGCTTCTCCCAATGCCTCCAAGAATGGACCATCGACAACCGCATTCAACAGTAAATTTACCTCCTTCATGCGGTCGATGTATGCCTTAACCACATCGCGGGCTTTTAACTTGCGCTCCCGAATCAGTGTCGCCAATTCGACGGCACTTTTTGTGCATAACTTTTGATCATCTGAGCTTATTGGTGGACAACGTTTTTTTTCTCCTAAATACCAACCGAGGCCAAACTCTAGAGCGTTATCCACTAACATGTGGACGAGAACTAGAAGGCTCTTAAGAAGGTTTCCCCAAAAGCTGCCCATTTTTGATGGATTTTTGCTGCGACGATGTTTCTGTATGGAAAACAATAAAGATTAAAGTGATTATGGAACTTGCCAAATTTGAAAAGACTAATTGGGTTACGTAGTGGTGTGAAGTGTGACCACAAATACCACCGGAACTGAGGCTATTGACCAAATGCTGGGTATGTGATAAAATATTTCAGCTGGCTAAGCAATTTTCACTGCATTTTCCAATTGGAAATCTGATGACGCAATGGTTTTATTTATCAAAACGTTCAACAATCAGCAAAACTGTCTACAAATCACATGTGAAAACTCTTATTGCATCAATTTACCTCACATCGAAAGTATTAAATCGCGCACAACTTTGTTTCCGCTGTTGACCCCAAGCCCTCGATAAAGGTCTTGCAAATGTTGCACTTACCTTTCTGCTAACACTTCGATCGGATTGCGATTCACGTTCCCTGTCTCGTCGGTGTTCTCGCTTACTACTGTGCTGATGGTGCGAACGTCGGTGTTTCTGACGATGTCCACCACTACCTCCACGTTCTCCCTCTGATTCTTGAGTTGTGTTATCTTCAATTATGCTCATTGTACAGTTCTTTGTTAATTATTCTGAAATTTGATAACAAAAAGTATTCTCCATGTACTAATACTGCTGTCCAAGTGCTTGTCGTTGTGCGCGCTTCAAGTAAAAATTTTGGACTTTGAGCGAAAGTCATTCAAACTCATTTAAATTCAGTGAATTGAATAACTTCAATCGGGTTTATTGGACAGGTAAAGTCACCTGTCTTATAATAGTTTCGCATTTCCTCTTGTCCCAACTTTGTGTTTAGTTTAAAAGACGAAGAGAAAGTTGTTAAACAAATAAAATTTTGACACATAAACAACAACAATGGATTCGATGGAGTATGTTCAGTGGGTTTAGAGAGTCAGTTTAGTTCTCTGGTGGCGACATCTTTTCGTGAGCATAGTTGATAGAAAACTATTTTAACTAAAAAACGTTGCGAGTGTTTAAATTCGTAAGATTTCGAAGCTTAATATCACACGTCCTTATTAGAGTGCAGAGTTTTGTTGAAATTGAATGCGGAGCGTTGTATTATCAAGGTCTTTTCCATTCTTACGAAAAATATCACACGCACAAAATGAATGATTGCAAGAAGCCAGATTTAGACCGCTTCAAGTATTGGCATTTTTTTGTGCTGCCTTGGAACTTATTTAGTGAGATCAAATTGTCTTAGGTCAAATGTTTGTCACAATTCTAACTTTCTAAGGCTAGTACGGGATAACTTGGTTTCACAACGATCGACTGGATGATGTGCAAAGTTCATCTTGAATAGTAAGAATCTAAAAACCCTTATTGTCGTTTTGTCCATTTGTTCCGACTCATCTTACTTACTTATGCATACATATATGTGGCGCTACGGTTCGGAGCAATCTTAGAACTCAACCAACAAGATTCTCCAATTAGCCCAATCCTTAATTTGCTGCCTTCAGCTGCGCACTCCAAGTTGATTGCGGTCGCTTTCTGCTGTGCGCGGGCCACTTTAGCCGAGGTCTTTCTCTATTGCTTTCTTCCTCGGAGCATCGGTGTTCATTCGCTCTACAAATCCTAACAGTCAATACAAATAGGACCGAAGTTCTTACGAAGAATATTTTGCTCGAAACCAAGGATATCTTCATTCGTTCTCGATAAAGTCCATACTTAAACGCTATAGAATAGGACTCAGCGCCTCTTTAGTTGTTCGTGATAGAGTCTTTCTCAGCACAAAAAAACAGCGATTCGTGAAGTTATTCTTAGTTTAATTTGTTATAACAAATCGTTTTCAAAAGCTATAGCATGGCTAAGATAGACAAAGTTCTGTACTACCTTGTCGTTAGAGCAGTCCACTGTGAGCCACTGTCCAATTCGTTGATATTGGGTATCTACTGACACCGAATACTTGGTTATGTCCTCATTCACTATTAAAGGCATTTTGGTCGCCTCAAGCTCGCTAAGTTCTGCCCATGATATCAATGTCGTTGGCTTGTGAGTTTTGCACAATCTGTCAACTTGCCGAAAACGTTTGTCAACATCAAGGGTCTTGGAGAGATCTCTGCCGACCTTGGTGGGGTAACAAGCATTCTCCATTGTCACCCTGCACCGACAAATGAGTTTGGCAGGGATGGCAAAACTGAGCATGGCTCTTTATAGCTCGTTTCTATAAATCATGCCATAGGCAATCCTTGGATTTTCTCCAGGATCTGCCGAACTGTTAAAATTTAGTTGATTTCTGATTTGTCTGCCCTAAAACCGCATTGGAAGGGGCTAATCGCATTCATGACGAAAGGTTTTATGCAAACACACAATATAGTAGATCAGATTCCGTCCGCGATACTGAATAGACTGATGCCTATGTAGTTGGGGCAGTTGAAGGGGTTAACTTTCTGAAGTTCTATTCTTCGTTGACATCTGCAGAAAAAGTTTCTTCTCAGTACCGCCTGTAGCTCTATTATAAGGTTGCATTCTTGTTCTGAATCAAATACTTGATGATGTAGCAGATCGTGTGAGCCTTGAGCTAAGATTTGTTAAATTTTTTTAAGCATTGAGGTTATTCGACGGAATTCTGTTTCCTGAAACCATACTGACATGATGGTTTCTTGTACGATAACTCATAAGGTGATAATTGACAATTCATGGCATGGCCTTAATAAGCACACTCACTTATAAGCTATGGGACGATAGTAAGAAGAGGGATTTCATAGAACTGGTTTGATGAGGATGGGAACAATTTGTCTAGACCTAAAGATTTGTTACAATTTAGTACTAACGTTTTGTAGTAAGAATAATTAATTAAATTGGACTGAGAAGGTGGAAATCGTTACAAAAAGTGTAGCAAGCTGTAGGTTCTTGGTAGACAAGAACTGAAGTTATGGATAAGCCCTTAATTCTTTTAAGGAAAATCCACCGAAATGAACTAAAAATTTACAAATGACTAGAGGCACTCTTACACTTTTCTGTCTTTTGCTTCCACAGGATCTGCACCAAGTCTGATAAGTTGATTGACCTTCAAGTCATGAGATAGATCCAAAACCATCATGCTTGTATTGTGATCTTGGAAGCGGTTTACTAATCGTCCTCCAAACGATTCCACCATGATTACAATTATCTAATTATCTACGAGTATAAACCAACAGATGGCCGTAAATGTCACGAAAATTAATGCTTTTAATTATTAGCAAGTTACCTAAGTATAGTTCAAAATGTAGGTGGTTAATTATAATTATTAAACAAATTATCACATTTTAAATGTTCTAAATGGTGATCATTAGTCTAGTGATATGATAATTAATTAAATACAATTTATATACGGCCATGTGAAGCACTGCATATATGTAAAAATATACCGGAACATTTAAATTGATTAGCTTGATTTATATATGTATTTCCGGGTAGAGAATAAGACTCAACTTATCAACCAACCGATAATAGAGCCACGAAAAGATGTCACCAATGGTTAGGGAAGCTGGAACAACTCGATCTCATCAATGCATACTCTGCATAAGTCCTATAGTTGGAGTTCTTTGTCTTAGTCAGCGTTGCTGGTGAGCCACTTTTTTTTACTTCCAAATCATAAGGATACTTTTCTTTTCTTTAATTTGTGCAAATTGGACACATTTTACCCAAGGAGAACACTTTGGGACACTTTGGGGTAGTACATGAAAATATTCTCAGCTGAAAGTGAACTCCAAGTTTAAATCGGGCTCATTGAACCTTGGCGAGGACACCATTCCGATGTTGAAAAATTATATACTCACAACATGAATAGTTGGGAGAAGCTAGTCTTCGGTCCTCTTAGGGCTGTCGTCTCACACATTACTTTGAACTTTTTTTTGGCAGGAAACTGGATGTTATCACTTTAAATTGTACCGACTGGTCCAATGGTGGTCTAAATCCTACACTTAGTTCTATAAGCCCGGTCACTGGTACACTGACGTATAGAAAATGGACTCAGCTGCTAGTGGTGGTATCAGCACCAGAGTGAATGCATTCCATTTTCCAGAAATCAACTTTACTATTGGTGATTGGCATCAAAAGTGTGTTCATGAGGATCTTCTCAAATAGTCAGACAGCACGTATAGAGTTCAAGACACAACAGAGTCCAACTGTGGTAGACATACGAGTACAGATTTCGAAAGTTGTGATGAGCTAGCTAGAAACGAGGAGGCATTCGCAAAGGCCGCAGTATTTAATTATTAGCAAGTAGTCTTAGTTGGTTCAACGAGCTGGTAAGAGACGCTTACACTTTAAGTAAGTCTTAGTCTGCAACTAGTCTCTAACGACGAAGTCTACGAGCTGTATAACGACACCAATGCTTCGGCCCGGAAAATCTTCGAAATCACCCACAAAGGAAGGCGCAGTAAAAGAAGACTGCGACTCAGGTGGGGCACGTAAGTGGGAGGGGAACTCAACCAACAAGAGTGGAGGCAGTTAGCTAAAGATTGAGCTGGCTGTAAGAGAATGCTCCAGCTAAGAGAATCTTTGAATCCCAGCCACCTGGTTCACGAAGAAAACGAAGACCGAACCTCCGGTTCAAACATCAGGCAATCGCGGACACAAGAAGCCTTGGTCTAGTAAATTGAAAGCAGCGTGCCCAGGACCGTGAAGGATGGAAAGTGGCATTAGTTCAGGCTCAGACCCTCCAAGGGTCGCTGGCCTGATAAGTTAGTAAGTAACGTTCCACAGCAGGGGTTTCGTCGAAAGGGTGGAAAGTGGATCTTCAGTGTCCGCCAATTAAAACAATAAAATAATAAATTTTTCTTTTACGACTGTACACATGTATAAATATTTAATGTCACTTTTATAATAAATTGTGAAATGATATAGTACACTTTAATACAAATAATACAAAGACTACAATGATAAATTTTAAAATTATAACATGATAAACATATTATAAAACAATTCAAATAAATTTGTTGATTAAAGTACAAGTACAAGGTATGTATATAAAAAATAAAAAATAAAAATAATAAAACTTTTAACTTATATTCACAGTTTAGCTAGATAAAAATAAGAAGAAAAAAACAAATAAAAACAGTTACAATCAGAGACACAACTCGTAAATCTTACGCATAATAATACACTGTTTCAGTTTGATCACATTTAGTTGGTTATTTTCTTGTAAAAATTTACCAATTGGTAGAAAAACAGAAAATGTAAAGACTCTTAATAGCAATGAAACGATAATACAACGGTTCTAGGAACACTTTAATTAATGAATGCTTTTTACTATTCTTAAATATAAATAAATAATAAAAAAAATAAAATGATCGAACAAAGTATATATTCAAAAACGTAAAAATGGCGTCTGAATTCATGGCTTTTTTTTTTGTTGGTTCCAAAGAGATTAAGTTCGGCGTTTAGCTTTGTGAATAAAGCGATGCGAAGCAGTAGTAGCATTGGGCTTTTGATTTTGTTTGTTTGTTTTGGTATTCAAGGAACTTACTAAAAAAAAAAAAAAAAAAGTTTCTTGGAACCTTTTTTTTTTTTTTTGAACAACTTTATAGACAATAGACAAATGTCCAGAAGAGTGCATTGAACACAATGAACGCTAGAGGGAAGATGAATCTAGCTCTCCTATCAATCCAAATGGAGATTTCCTGTGGTGTCATTGTTGTCCAACCATGATGATTGGAGTTTTGGTCGTGATTTTTATTGGAATTCCCTCCAACAAAGTTATCATCCATACTGATGGAGGCACACTTGGACATATTGTTATTGGAGCCCTTCTCTACATCTATGGTGAGATTGCCATTGCCAGAGACAAAATCATCGTCACATTGTGTTGTTATTATCGGAAGAGTCTGAAATGGAAAAAGAAAATTAATTTAAGGATTTCATTGTCAAGAACTCTTTTTTGTCAGTTCTTGATGCTTATCATGTGGCAAGTGGCCGATAAACCAATCTTTATACAAGCGCCTTCTAAGAGTTAAAGCTATGTTTTTGTAAAACGCAGTATACAATACGTCTCGCAAATTAAGGCCAAGTTAGAGGCTATCATTTGCTGCCTTGAAAAGATTGATAAAAGAATTTAAACGTGGTCGTACTAGCTTGGTTGATGATGATCGTCTATCAGAGCCAACTGCGACCACCACCAATAACATTAAAAAAAAAAACATGAATTTACATTGGATGACCGTCAGACCAAGATTAGGGAGGTGTGGAAAGGCTTTGGGCGTATCAAAGGAATGCATTTATCACATTTCACATGAAGAATTGAGCTTGAGAAAACTTTCTGAGTCTTGGGTGCTGCGATTACTTGCTTTGGACCAAAATCGAATTTGAGTCAAGAGTGATTTAAGCGATCGATGGAGTCGATGGAAACACTTTAAACCCTATAGAGACGAAGAAACAGACGGAAGACCGGATTGCAAGGAGTGAGCCTGCTCCGAAGAAGGCTATAACAGTTCTATCAACCGGAAATGTAAACCCAAGGAGTTATCGATTCACTGATATGGTTCTAATTTTTGATAACTGGTCTATCAAGGAGAAGTGGAAGAATTCGATGGAGTCTTACATTTAAATTCAAAACAACCTCTATTACGCTGACGACGTCTGCCTTACTATCGCATCAAAAAATGGACTTCCACCAAATGATAGCTGACGTGGAGAGGGAAGTAAACATTGTCGCGTTGAAGATTAGCCAAAACTCAAATCATCAGCCTTGAAACTACCTTATCCTCATAAACTAGCATTGCAGAACAATCGGTAGAGAGGGTAGAGTGTTTCCAGTATCTTGGAAGTATGCTATTCGCTTAAAGACCAACGGAGGTGGCAGTAGAATGGACATACTTTTCAAAAATACGGCACTTCCATTGCTCGCTAGGCTATGCAATGGAAGTCGATAACCCAAGATGGAGAAAGAGCGAGTCGACTGGTATGGCAAAGGACAGTCGAAAAGGAACCATTGCAGCTAGGACAAAGTTCTGCAGAGCTACAATATATTTCCAGAAACCAAATGTGATGGCGTTTAGACGTCGTGGAGACTCTGAGACCCACAAGGACAATTAAGACATAAGTAAGTAAATTGGTATTGTTGGTGATGGTGTAGTGGGTAGTGTATTGTGACCCGACTTGTGCTGGTTCGAGCCTAGTCGGGGAACAGCAACAGCCACCAAAAATAGAAAGATTACACCAAAAAGGGGTTTCTGCATGAGAGTACAATGGACCGAACCGAGTTTGAGTGCTCCAGAAATTTGGAAATTTCCTTTAAAAAGAGTTTGGTTAGATACGACTTATGATACGCTCCTCACAGATGGATAGATGGATATCTCCTGCAAAACTACGGCTTTAAAGATGTCCATGGCATGGAAAAAGCTTACATGACAAAATTATATAAAAACTCTCATCACAATGTACATTTCTGTTCTAAGTGTACTCGATCCCCATGTCAAATGAAAACTACTGTAGACCCATCGTTGCCAGATATAAAAAAAAACAAAAATACACATTTATTAAAAAAAAAAATACTTACATGAACAGTCAAATAGTTGTTATAGGTATTCGATCCCCTATTGCTATTCTCTGATGTACCATCCAAACTAGAGCAAGATCTTGACTTTTGAAGTCCCAAATCCTTGCGAGCCAATCTCGGTGTTAGAGTCGACTTCAAAATGTATTTACTATTGATTTTCTTCAATTCGACATTTTTCTTTCGTCGCCATATTGTGTTGACAAAAGCAAATTCAACAAGACTTCCAAAGATGAACAGCGTACAGCCTAAGAACCAAACTTCAGATACTTTTATGTAACTAACTTTTGGTAATGTTTTTCCTTGTGCAGAAGCCAGTGTTATAAATGTTAACATAGTACTTGTTCCTGAAAATAACAAAAGAAACCGAAAAGATGTGTCATTTAAGTGAAACTTCATCAAATGATCTTGTCTTATCTTTACCTAACATAATTCGTGGCGCTGATTGATCAGCTTGCAACCAAAATGATACCCATGATATAGCAACAATCATCATTGAAGGCAAGAAGTAATCCATTAAATAGAAACCAACCTCACGGGTCAAATGTACCGTGAAACTTAAAGAGCTATAGTTGCCAGCTGTTAAAAAACAAAAAATCATTTTTTAAATTCTAAAAAAGTAAAGTCATCTTCTAAATTTAGATTAACCTAGAAAATTTTGGGGGAAAAAAAATACAAAATAATCTAAAGGTTCTTTTATTTTTTCTAAAAGCTCGTGCCAGACTGACGACAACCAAATGAAATTCCATCGAATATGCAATCGATTTATCTCTCGAGTGATCAATTTTATTTTATTTCATTTGTTATTGTTTATTAAGACAAAAGACATTAATACCGTTCTTTGACTTTATCTATATTAATGGAAGTTATACGTAAAACGTTGAAGTGATGGATCGGTCTATGTGTTGAAGTTTAACAAACTCAATTGAACAATTTGAAAAGGTTTGATACAAAGTGCAGTTATATTTAGAGATAAATATATAATAATTCTCACTATTTCTGGTAAGGTAGCTTTGATAAGAGTTCTAAATTCAAAATCAAGTTGAAGGTATCAGAATCTAGATAAAGATATGTAAAAAAAAAGAAGAATTTGAAGGACCGATTGTCACGTTTTGATTTTGGGAGTGACGTAAAGATAATAAAATAAAATGAAGACAGTTCATTAAGAATTTTGCACCAAAATTGAATTCATTTGTTTAACAGTTAACGCCGTGTTGGACCATTTAGATTTCCTAACCTAGCTATTTAAATCGGCCGCGCTAGCAGTGTTCGGATTCAGAGTCCTGGGGGAGTCTTAAATGAACCTGCGGTGGAGATATACACAAATATGCTATGGAGGCAGGAGTCTTCTCCAGTGCACTCAATGTGAAGATCACCAGACTTCTGCTGGATCACTAAAGTGTATTTCAGGCAAAAATTATGGCAGTCCAAGAAGCTGTGACTTGACTTTCAATTAACGCGGTAGATAAAGTCCTTGGAATCTATAAATGAGCTTTATATTTCCCTGTGCTGGGTTTCAGGAGACAGTGCACAAACTTTCTGAACATAGAGAGGAACCATCTGCTTCTCAACAATCTTGCAACTGAAGCCAGAAGAAGTGGAATAATATTAACATTTGTCTTTCGTCGAGGAAGATATGACCCAGACCTGGAGAGAGCACAAAGACTTGTGTCTATCAATAGGAAATGAATAAACTTTATAGTAGGAGTTATCATGGGTTCCCTCGAGCGATTTTTACCGAAGCTATAGAGACGAGGAGGAGGAGCAAACAGTAACCCACCTTTTTTTTTTTGCATATATTCTGCTCTACCAAGTTTAAGTAGGAAGCCCTCGAAGTTCTCGGCAAAGAGAATCAAGCTTATCAAGGGGCTCCTTTCCTGTTACTCTACTTTGTCCTAACGGAGAGTAGCACCAGATTTACTGGGAAAAGCTCTAAAGAAAATGCTCGACGTCTTTCGTGGATAGAAGTTTACTACCTAGTATTACTTTTAGACTCCTGAGTGAGAGCTGTTGATTTCCTCCTTCTCGTAAAGAGAACAATCTCGAACTGGAAGAACACTAATTGTCGATTACTTCCAGTGCTGCCTACGCCTTAGGCTAGACAGTCGCTAGGGCACCTTCTGACAGACTGAACGACAACATCACCTGCATATACCTAAACGTCAACTTCATCAACATGCCTTTAATTCACAACATCAATGATTCTTCCTTACCACGGTTTTTTGGGGAAACACATACTGTCAAAAGCAACATTATCGAAGGCACCCTCAGTGTCGGATACTCTTTCCTGTCAAGCGCACATTGGCTTCTGCTGATCAGATTTTGAAGCACTGTCTTTTCACGTTGATAGACATGGAATATTTCTAATAGAGGATGCAGCATCAAAGGAGAAAGGACGATAAGACGATTTGACAGTTTTGCATGAGTAAACTTTAGTTTCCGACACTTTCAATTAGAAATGTCAAATCCAAACCAAAGATGGCCGAGTATTTGGACTTACAGATTTGTCGTAACAGTTGACATTCTTGTCTTGAGACAGGAATCACTACAACTCCTAATGGATGCACACTGACTGGACACACTGACTTCCGATTATGACATTCAGACTGAAGCCGGATTAAGAAAATGACAGAGTACAAGATAGAATGGGCGGCGAAATCTTTTAATTCCCACAAGTCAGCAGGGTGTCGGATAAAATCATCGCAGCAATGCTTCAATACGGTCTAAAATCAATTTTGCCATGGTTTACGGTAATTTTTTTTAAAAGTTGGATAAAGAATGTATTATACACGTAAATTGAAAAATTACGAGCGTAAACAACGCTGTAAACATATGCAGTAGAAACATAGAACCTTAGAACTATATAAACTCGTTTGCACTCTCCATGTATGTAAATGGTTGCTGTCAACTTATCTCACTTTGCCTGAGCCCAACAAAGATTGCTTAGCGTTTCCACATTCTCCCTTCGATTCAAACGCCAGCGGTTCCACTTCCAGTTAGGCTGTACTACTTAGTGGATTTCTCTAACATTTTTGAAGCTAAGGTCGGTAAGGACCAATTGTAGGAAGTGGTCGCTTATGCTGTGTTTCACTTGTCGCCAATCATTTTACTTCCCACGATTAATAAGAATCCTCTTAACATTAGTAAACGTTCCATTTTCCCTCATCGAACAAGTTACCGTCAAAAATCTCCCTAAAGTTAGCATTAGGGAGATTCTACAGTTTAAAGTTTAGAAAACACCTTCAAATGAATTCTATTGATAAATTAAAAATAAAACTGACACCATTGCATGATAAAAAATGTTTTCTCCTCTTCTAGACATCGAGGCTCCATTTAAATTAATAAAGTCACGTATGTTTAAGATTACATTTTTGATTGTGTTAATGCCAAAAGAATTTATAATTGATATCAGATTAAGCTGTCAAATCAACATTTCCCAAACGCGATTAGAAGATTCAAAGATTAACAAAACACTCCTAGTTTAGCTGAACAATTAGAAAATTGATGTCATACCAAAGCGGTTATACCTGGATAAAGAAGTTTAAAATCAAAAGAACGACAAAAATTGGAGTGATATGCTAAAAGTTTTTAAAAGTATTTTCAGAGTACATACCATAATATCTCCTACGAATGGTGAAAGGTTATTTCAGATATAGAGGGCTAATCTATGATACGATTATACTACGTTGCTTACGCAAATGATAACGCGGCAGTGATCACCTGGATGCAAGACCATCCACTAAGCAACCGAAAAAACAGAGATAGTCCTGCTGGCTAAGAGACACATTCCCACTATCTTAAATGTGCTACCTGTCTAGGTTAGGTTAGGTATGTGGGCCGGCGAAGAAGAGTTCCTCCTACCTGCTACCTGTCTAGGTCTAGCCACAAAGCTCACATATAGGGACCAAATCAAGTTTGTATCCGTAAGGGTTGAAAAGACCAATACAGCGTTGAGCAGACTAATGACAAACGTGAGAGGGCCAAACACGACGCACTTCCCCTTTTTTTAGCGACCTAGGCGAACTGTCAACCATGCCATCAAAGGAAGCTTGTTTTTATGGAAAAATACCTATGTAGGGGCTGCGGTAAAGAGGATGTTCATGAGGATACAATCCCCTTCCCCTGTCACTGTCCTGGCCTGTACCACTTAAATCATAAATTCCTCGGACGCCACTCCTTCCGGGATCCCGAGTAACAATCCGACAAACCGGTGAATGATCTGAAAAACGTCATGAAATCCACAGGATGTTTTGGAACTCTACAGACACAGTAAGTAGGCTTAACAGTTTTATACTCTTTAAGCGGGTAGGGTGAGATTGCTTCCTATCGGTATCACAATGGATCTACAGAGACCTGGGATCGAATTATGGCATCAGGGATCGTGTAACTCGTCGTATAAACGATCATTTCGACGAAATAATGCTCGTTTTTACGTGACGAGTTACTCGATCACTGATGCCGTAATTCGACCCTTGAGTGTGGCGCAGTGGTAGCCCATGTACCTTACCCAACTTAGGGAAGGGACAAATAACTAACAACTAGCCCCGCTCACTCACAAGATTTCGTTTGACATCCTACAACGGGGAAGGCTATGGATCAATGAAGTTCCATGTGAGGAGACGTCTTACATTATTCCCTCTAACCTAGGCGAAATCATACCCGCCAATATTATTAAGCTTATGCACATGAGTGAGGAAAACTGTAACAGTAACTGGAGAACACGACATAAATTGGAGCTCCATTGAGACTAACAAAAGTAGGCATCACCATAAAGTAATGCGAGAAGCAGTTCCGCAGTTGGATTACTTTATGATGAAGGGGGTTTAATCAGTCAGTCAGTCAGCCCGACACACCAGGAGAGCACCCTGAAGCTACATCAGACAAATATAAAAACTTACCAAAAGCTCCATGCCTCAGATCATTTAAATCGGCATTAACAACAGTTTCATTGGACCAGGCACTCAGCAATACATATTCAGTCAAATGTAGATCAGGATCGAATGTAACCGGTGACTTGGCTTCCCAATGTAACACCAACTCGGAAGTGTTGTACATCCCTGGAAAAATAAAAATAAAACCATTATAACTCACAATCTGGTTGAAAATTTCCATCAATCATAACTTACAGCTTTCCAAGATCGTTGAACAATACTGCTCATCAAATGGGAATTTCTGTAGATTCATCCAACAGTATAATGTTGCCTGTATCCTTGTTGAAATAATCACAGTACCATCGGGTGAAATTGATGTTAAAACATCCTTCTCAGCTGTTCCCAATATACTTGAATCCCTTTCGTTGGCAAAGAATATATGTGGCACCCATAGTGTATCCCTTAAAGATTTTTCACCAAGAATTGGTTGTTTCCTCTTCGGAGCGACCTCTTTAAATACCAAACGTGGATCAACAAATCTTAATTGTAGCAATGCATGCATTTTAAATTGTAAATCATGAGCTTCAAGATTTTGCATAAAGTACACATAGGCACGAGTATATACGTCAACTGGAAGACGTTCACCTTTTTCACTAAATGCTGCAAAAAAAATTTAAAAAAATTGATATAACCAACCACTTTAGATAGCTATTCACATACAAGTTCAGACACCTTGTCGATTCTTTTATTAAGTAAATAAAATTGAATAAGAAAATTACTGTCACATGAAGTATACATCTTAAGTTTTGTTTACACTCTGACACAATTGCAACCATGAAATGTAAACAACGGTATTGCATTGAAGCACATATGAGTATTTTAAAATGTTTTTTTTAGTTCCTAATTAATGTGTCAACGGGAAATATTTGTACAAATATAAGGAAAAAAAAAACATTAATTAGGTGAAGACATTGATTAAACAAAAAAACAAACACCCTCTTGATGACAACATTATCATCACATGTTGTAAATGTCAATTAGATGAGTGTCAGCAGAGTGAGAATTGACATTTTTTGCTTTAGCGCATCTATCTGTTTGTTATAATTTATTCTAATTTGTTGTTATTATTTTTCTATTCACTTACTAATTGGCCTCTCTAGACGATCATAGCGACATGGGGCTGTTAACCTCTGGATGAGTTGTGTTTGCGACAAACTGTCTGCATCGATTAATGTTGGGCATTCTTCGTCTGATCTGTAATTAAAAAATAAAAATAAAAATAAAGTTTATTACTCATTTCAGTTTCTTTACGAATATACAAATATAATTTGTAATCACATGCATCATGTGACATTAGTGAACGGTGACAGGTGCTGCTGTACACTGCTTAACTGGTAAGGTAAACGTAACATGATCAGACTTAATCAACACTATTTTATTCACAAAAATCATGTGCATGCACAAAAATTGAAGGACAACAAGAGAGTAAAACCCAGTTTTAGAAGTCATGTGATTTTTTTTATCATAAATTCAATTTGACGAGAAACTGTGCGAGGAAATTGCTAAACTTGGCTGGGTAATAGGTTTGGTAAATGGTTTTTCTCTCATTTCTCAATTCATTTAGTTACCATTGAGGGATACATTGCTGCACAATTTGTTCAGTGGATTTATATAGCTTCTATCAATATTGACAGCAACAATGACAGAGAATTTTATTTGCCAAGTAAGTCAAATTTTGACGTTTGTAGAACAAAAAGACATCCCATGAGACCAAGTCTAGAATCAATTCATGTTATTCTCTTTCTAGGTCAAATGAAATCTAAAGTTTTCAAGTGATGGGGCTATGGCCTCTGTTCTACTTTTACCATAAAACAACTTCTTAAACAACCTTCAGCTATTTTTAGATATCTGTCAACGTAATCTAACCTAAAAAGTCATAAAATGTGATGTCTTCGTTTGACATCCACGTGTGCTAACGATAACGTAATGTTTCCATCTACTTAGGTGCAAAAACCTTTCACAATACTCTTCATTAATGTACTTAATGATTAAGAGATGACTAGCATATGTTTAAACATTTAAACAATTGTGTAATTTCTAGTAATTTCCATAATGATCTCACTGTCATTACTGACTTGTATAGTTCTAAACAGTTGCAAGTTTATATGCAAACAACAAATTGTATTGACATTTCCTAAGACATAATCAAGCAAAAGTATTTAAGAGTTAAATAGCCGTTCAATAACTTAATTTACCTAGACTCTCCATCAGCATGAGTTTATGTAGATATTTGGTGTATGTTTTATGTGATAAGTGACAAGCACAAATACGACACACCACTTTAACCTTCATTGAAGCGCGCAACATGTCTACCATATTTCCGTTAATTTCTTTATTACCGTTGTTTTCTTTTAATAACAAATCACTGACAAAAGTCTCGATATCGTTATAAATTAACAAGTTGTGAGTCATGAGACGAGTACATCTCTGGATGGAAGAACATGGTCTACATCTGGTCACAGAGTGACAGTGATGTGACTTGGGAGGGGATCCCGACTTTAAAGTTGGGTCTAAGGTGATAACCACCACGGATGCAGTAAAGCACCTGGGGCTAGCTCACTTTCTGTCAAAAGATACGGTTTGCATGTGGACGAGCTGCCAAGGTCACAATGTCACTGAGCAGATTAATGGCAAAAGTAGGTGGTCCCACAGCCAGCAAACGAAGGCTTCTAATGACAATTTATCACGTATGAGTGTTGAGATATCAACAAGCGACCAGAATTGGAATCGAATATGTGCCTACATACCCTCATGAAACTTTTATAAGCCTGATGAAATGTCTCACCGGCAAGAAAGAGTCAAACCACAACATTAGAAAAATATGAGAAAGGCGGTCCCCAGGGGGGAAAGAAAACGACACCACTCTGAAGTAATGCGAAAGCGGTCCCGAAATGGATAGTGTCAAAGTGAAAAGGGGTTAAAGGTAGTTTTTTTTGGTGAGTAGGAAGAAGTCTCACACTACTTGAAACAGAGGGGGACTGTTTCTCTTCCCCTTAAACAAAAAATAAAAAAATAAACGACGAGTTTGAGTAAATTTTATGATTTTTTAATTTGCTATGAAAAAATTAAGTAGCCCTAGAAATAGTTGTTAAAATTAATTATTTATGGGACGCCATAAAAGTTTATTAAACTATAAAAATAGATGTTCATTTAATTTCATTTGTTATTTATTTACATATTTCATATCTACAAATTTTGCAGCTTTTAGTACAATAATGTAAACTATAAAGATATATAAATTCATATAATTGACTATTAAAAATAAGTTTAAGTTACTAAACGTGTTTTTCATATAAAAAGGGCACAAGATATATGTATATAACTAGTGGCGAATGATGTCCAGTGTACTGTGCGTACGACGCAAGTCGTTTTGCACCACACTCATCGGCACCTATCAGTGTGGCTTCCGGCCCGGCAAATCGACGATAGACCAAATTTTCGCGCTGCGGCAAATCCTGGAAAAGACCAACGACTTCCAAGTCGATACTCACCATCTTTTTATCGACTTCAAAGCCGCGATGGCCGAATTCGGGATCCCGAGAAAACTGATCCGGCTCTGTCGCACCACGCTAGAGAACTCGCAATGCACCATGCAGCTTGCGAACAGAACCTACGAATTATTCCAAACATGCACTGGATTTTGGCAAGGAGACGCACTGTCGTGTGACTTCTTTAATCTTGTGCTGGAGCAGATAGTGCGAACGGCCGGCGTAAACACAGAAGGCACTATATTTAACAAATCCATCCAGCTGCTGGGATACGCAGACGATATCGCCATTACAAAGTATATGCTGTCTACCAAAAACCAAAAACCGACCCGTCGAACACCGTCTAGGTCAAAACCTAACAATTGACAGCTATAGTTTTGAGGTAGTGAAGGGGGGCAAACATAAACTTCACAAATGACACCCTAGTGAAGATTCGACTAAGGATAATCTTAGGCAAGCGCTGCTACTTCGGTTTGTCCAAACAACTAGGGTCCAAACTCCGAACCCGAAGGACCAAAATCATGCTCTACAAAACCCTGATCTTGCCAGTTGTGCTTTTTGGAGCTGAATGTTGGACAATAAGTAAGACAGCGGATCAGATCTTGAGATCCTTCGAAAGAAAAATCCTTCGAATTTTCGGTCAAGTCTGCGAGGAGGGCGAATGGAGGGGAAGATATAACCGCGAACTCTATGAGCTGTACAAAGATATGGATGTAGTCCGGAAGGCAAAAATCCGTCGACTGCAATAGATCTTCGAATCCTAGCCACCTGGTTCACGAAGAAGAGGAAGACCGAACCTCCGGTTTAAAGATCAGGCAATCACGGACGCCAAGCCTTGTTCTAGTAAATTGGAAGCAGCGTGCCCGGGACCGTAAAGGATGGAAAGTGACATTAGTTCAGGCTCAGACCCTCCAAGGGTCGCTGGCCTGATAAGTAAGTAAGTAGTGGCGAATATTGATTCGTGATTAGATTAACAATTAAAGTAGTGGGGTTATGCGCAAGATATAAATAATAATCAAAGCATCAAACTGCCGAGAAAAGTTAAGGATCAAAAGGAAAACCGTATCTAATTTATTACTCTTGTTAACTGATTTATTTTATTAAAATCTAAATTAAAAAGCCATTGTTTGATTCCTTTGTTGAATGAGAAGGGTTTCCTAATACATACTCCGAAGTTCTAAGGGTAAATGATTAAACAGCCTTTAGGTGCGACTGAGGTGTAAAAATTAGAAAATTTATGTGTGTCAAAGCGAGGGACACTAACTAAATTGTTGTCAATACTGCGAAGTGCGTACGTTGTAGAGTTATGATTTTATTTAGATAGCCAATTCTTATGAAAAAAATGTTTAAGACTTTGTAAAAGTAAAGATGCTTTAGAGGAAGAATTTTGGAAATGCAGAAAAATTGAAAACTATGCTCACGCTGTCTTTTTTTCCAAATGATTCTTAAGATATGTTTTTGGGAAATAATCAGAGGTTGAATCTTGTTGTCGTAAGTTCCCCCCCAACAAGTTAGACCAAATTGTAATTTTGATTGGACTAATCAATAGTACACCGTCTCTAAAAGTTTACGCGAGCAGACAGGCCTTAGATGGTATAAGATATGCGTGGTTTTTAAGAGATACTTTTTTAAGTAAGGAGGTGTGTAAGCTCCAGTTAAGTTTATTGTCAAAGAGTAAACCCAGGTACTTTAAGCATTTGCATTTGGATGAACAGTTAGTATCATGATTATAGGTTTTGCAGCTTTTTGCCATAAGACAAGTATCACTATTCACACAGAACTTCTTACAATTTGTACTGTGAAATATTATTTCGGCGAGTGTAGATGTAGTGCAGGTAAGTTAAAAAACATAATCTTGGTTTTATCGCTTATTACTAGCTTGTGCATACCAAACCAATACCTTAAGACTTCGAAGTCATGGTTGACGTCAGCAACCAAATCTAGGATGGAACTCTTGGAGTATGCGCAAGCTATATCATCAGCAAAACCAGTTTGTTTACCTTATACTAAAAATAGAATTGATAAAGATTAAGAATAAGATCGGGTCAAGTTATGATCCCTGCGGGACACCAATTCATTCACATTCACTAAAAGTTTCACCTATCTTTACCATTTGCTTCCTATCTTTAAGATATGATGCAAACCAATTTAGCATGAACCCTCTAAAACCTGCCTTTGCTAATTTACAAAATAAAAGTTTATGATCCACTGTATCGAAAGCTTTGGTAATATCTATGAAAAGTGAAGCAGTCACTTTTTTCTTATCTAGTTTTGATAAATCCGTCGATTTAAAAATGGGCACCGGAAATATGGTCAAATAAACAGAGACAAGTCAAAACGGCCGTCAAAATGTCAATAGGCTCTACCGAAAGAGAAGAACACTCATGACACATGATATGGTATCCAAAACAGATAGATTTTTATGATGATGGAACACTTAATATATCAATGTCATCCCAATACATAGACCACCAAATATTTGTGAAGCCTATGAGTTAGGATAGAAAAGGTTTACGAAGCTATGTTGCTGTAAAAAGACTTGGCATCATAATGGGCCAATTGTGAGCCCCGAAGAATCTTAAACTTAAGCACTTCCTTCAAAACTGTTGATCACCCTGAAAAGCTAAAGCTTCTCTTATAGTTAGTAGATCCTAATTATTTAAGGTTGCCTACAATTTTTCTTCGATTGCAGGCTATTCTTTAAAATTCACATTGTTTGTGTGAATGGTCCTCTTCGAACCATTTGTCGTTATAGTATCCGTGTTTGTGGGTTCCAATATCATGGCATACTTCCGCAGAAGGCGATGCTATTCATAGCTGCGATCTGGTTAGATTTAGTGCCTTGGATTCCTCATGTTCTTCTAAGTTATACCATCTTCTACACGCTCTAAGACGGAGTCAGGAGTGGATGGAAGTGTCTTCTTCTCCTTCCGTGTGCCCAGCCACTGTAGCGTCTTCCAAGCAGAGATAATGACAATCAAAGAGCTCCTATCTTCGCTGAAATACAATGTGATATCTACTCGGGATATCTGGGATCTGTCACCTTCAACTCAAAAACCTCTCTAAATAGTTTAAAATTCACCTTATCTGGGTATCGGGCTATAGGGACCATTCCAGGTAATTGTTTGGCCGACGAACTTGTCAGGAAGCGTACATCTCTATCCATTCTACTTGTTACTTGCAGGCTCCTATTCATAACAAACGCGATTGGCATCACCAACAGCATGTAGACGGATGTATCTACCTGCCTAAGCTGGATTACAAATGCTCTCACTGTCTTATCCAAAAAAGGCTGCTTATTGACGTCATTGGTAGACTGACCTTCCTCTCTAATGATTTTTACAGAAGCTGTACTTATGTACGAAGAATATTCTTTTCGATCCTATTCTCTACGTGTCCATTCCTCTCAGGTCAAAGAAGAGCCTATTTAGGAGCCAGTTTAAGCAGCCTCCAGCGCGTCGAAGCAAGCTGGCTGGTTCTGTGGGTAGTATCCACTTCTATGTAATAAAGGACCTACTCTGGTCTAAGTGTGGCTGCATCGAATGCAGTCTGCCACTTCAACCTAACCTAAGGTTTATCTCGTTGGTTATTTTGTCCCTTATGATTGACTTAAGGACACACGATGGTGGTTGAATGTCCACACCCTCGTCTCATTAAAGCATAGTTACCCGACTTCTTGTTCATTGGTAAATTCATTTTCACAGGGTACAGACAACCAGAATAGCCTTACGTGGTTCTGCATATGTGGTTATTCTCGACTGTTCCAGAGCTTTAACCTGATGGTCACTGTAAATAGCATTATCCCTTTCGGATGCAATTTCTGTAGGTCTAGCTGTGAGGAGTAGACTCTAGAGTCCGTTTCGTCTATGGTTTTTAGAACAATCCATACACTTAAAGGGCACGTTGTTCTGTACCGCATATCAAAATATAATCAGGATAAGGTTGTGCCCATTCGTATTGCATTGCCGCTTAGAAATTCTTTAAGAATAGACCCATGTCCGGCATTGTTGTTCTTCAACAAGCCTAAGTTAGTTAGCCTTTTCGTATTGCTTCCCGCGTTCTTAATTCCTTCCTGTGTATTGACGTTCCTGTTCAATTTCTTATCCAGTACTACGCCATGGTATTAGGTTTGATCCGACAGGGACAGCTCTACTTTGGGCAGGTTCAAATGATGTAAATATACATGCATCTTGTGCTTGTTAGTTGACAGAACTACTTCCATTTTGGCTGCGTTGACGCAGCCCTAAGCCCAATTGTTGACGGTTGACAAAGCAACATTGACAGAACAGCTTAATGAAAAGTTAACGTCATGTGTCACATACATTGGTAATTGTCAATTTTGAATATACAATTCGAATGCATAATTTTTGCATTATTTTCTGACGACATTTTAATTTTGTTGATTTTTAAAATTTGACATATTGTGTCAACTGTCAAGTTAATACATGTAATGTCGTCATCAGAAAACTGTATTCCATGCTAAATGAAACGTTGATTGCTTGTATACACACATTCTTTAAATTAATGTAAATTGTATTAATAAAATCCCAATACAATATTAAATTGGTTGACACATATTATTTATAACAATTGATTGCGGATATAAAGTAGTTTGTATTGCTATTAGAAACCAATTGATGAGATATACGAGTTATTCTTTGTGAGAGTGGAATACATTTTCCTGATCAGCAAAGGATCTTGTTTCTTTAAATAAGAAACTCAAACAGAACCAACTCAGGGACTCTGTTCTTAGGAAGAGAACTGACGTAAGTCCAAAGCAAGTCTTTTAGTATACGTGAAGAATCTTCTGAGAAATTCAGCAACTATAGGAAGGAATAAGTGAGGATGATTGATACACAGCAATTTGTGCTTTAAAGGAACAAACTGTTATTTAGCATTCTGCATTACAACGTCCATAAACTTATAACATGTCCTTCAGACCTTAGAAGAAGTATTCGTGTTGGACAAATACCTTACAAGTGAAGATTGGTTTTCTCGTCTTCCTCGCCACTGCAACTTCTACATAAATATTTGGAAAGGACTCCCCTAGAGATGATTCTGTCATCTAAATACTACGTACATCCATTCCTTTATTCTGCTCGGGTGGGGAAACATTTCGTAAATCAACTGACAACTCGCTAGCAAGTCAAATGTTTCATAAATATAAGAATTCCAGATAGCGACGAATGAATGAAGAAAGTAGTCACCAAAACAGAAGAGTTGGTAAAGAAGCTGGTGTTGGAAGAAAAATACTACAGTGCCATCATCTAGGCATTGACTTCGACGGTAATAACCATTTACAGCTACAGTCAGGCTGCCGTTAAGACTCTGAAGTCAGCAACAATTAATTCAAAGGAAACTCTGGAAAAATATCGACAAGATAAAAACGGGGCACATTCTTGCGCTAAACAGATCAAACTTAGCTCTCTTCATAGGAATCATCACAGGCCATAACCTACTGGCGGCCTACCGCAGAAGAATGCGTATAAGTACAGACGAACTATGCAGAGGCTGCGGTAATACAGACGTGGAAGAGAATACAACCCACTTTCTATGCGAATGTCCCAGCCTATATAGAACAAGGAAGACGGCCCTCGGTGAATATAATTTCAACGACCTGGGCGAGTTGTCTAACAAGCCATCAAAAGCCATTTTAAAATTCGCGACGATTTCGGGATGGTTTAGGGAGGCCGAACGTTCGTAGCTGCACTCATATAGGCCCTTCCTTTCTTTCTTTTCTTTTCAGAATGGACACTCCACGACAGAAGAACACAATGGATCCATTAGAGATCCGAGTGAAGGCTGCATCACGCGATGCATCCACCTCTTTAACCTAACCTAAGTCAAAGTTGGTAAATCTTTGTACGGCAACATTGTGCCAGGTACCAGGGCGAAATAACATCTCAAAACGGATGAAAAATAACAAACAACTAAAATTTGGCGCGACAGGCCATCGAGAGCCAAAGTCTAGCTTCTCACAACCAAGAATGAAAGGGATCTACGGTTTTATTGCCAACTCCGAATGGAGGATTGAGAAGCTTTTCACGAGAGATACTTTTGCAGGTTTGTTTTGCCTGCGAAGAGGTGGTGCTGCGAAAAAACGTTTGTTGATTTTGAGGGTCGAACCTATGTCCTCTCGCTTAGTAATCCAATGCACTAACCACTAGTCCACGGCGACCACCGAGAACGGATAAACTTACAAAAAACCAGGACAGAACTACAACTCTTCAATATCCTTCCCTCATTAGACTTGTTCAGAGTGAAGTAAGAGCTATCGAGGGAAAATTAAAGAGTTATGAGGTGAAGTGGTATATGTTATGTATGTACGTGTCAAGGGAAATATTGAATACAAAAAAAGGTCCAAAGACTAGCTTCTTGCAAGCTAAAAGCTGCAAGGACGAGATGAAAAGTGAATCTCTACTAGCTAGCTACTTCGTAGCTTCTTTCATAATCTAGGCTCCAGGGCACTCAGAAGTGGAGAAGCTTCTTGAAGTTCAAATCTCAATTAAGGTGGCTCTAATTCAAGGGTGAAAGAAAAGGCTAACAAAATTAAATTTTTGACAGCGCATAACAATGATATTCTGAATTGTATGAAAGGTGTGTTCGGATTGCACATTCCTTTTCCCTTACACAATTAAGGTTGTTTTTTTTTTTAAATCCAAGATATCTCTCAACAAAATAACAAAGAAACATCCAATGCCGAAATATTTAAAAGGAATTTCATGTCTTTTAAGCAATGGTGCTCTCTTTTACAAGTGAACACCGGAAGTTTACAGATATAAACGTTTCAATAATTATAACGCACTTTTTACTTAATGAATCACATTGCGAAATAATAACAAAAAAAATCCCCCCCAAAAAAAAAAAAAAATAAAAACGGAAAAACCAAGTAAACACATCAGTCTGTCTTTCAAAAACAGGCCACAAGCTTCCTTCTGATGATGAACTTTTAAGTCCGATAAAAACTGAGAAAAAGTCAACAACACCAATGTTGCGACGGGTTCAACCAATTGTTTGTAATGGAAGAAGAAGAAAAAAAAACGTCACCATCTCTATCATCACATTAAGATCTTATCACCACAACAAGGCCACCTTATCACTTTCTTTCATCTATTTTTGTTTTATTTTTTAATTTAATTAACAATTCGTCATCAGGTTGACAAAATAAAAACAAAATATAAAAAATGCCGACAAATAGACAGGGAGTCATTAAACTTCTTCGGAAAATTCTAGGCGCCACCCACTCGAAGCACTCAAAAGTGTAAATAATTTACTAAACAATCAAAATCATAATGAAATAGGCAAATTTCATTGTTGCAAATTTCATTGTTGCAACGGAAATAGTGAAAGAAATGGCGTCTACCATATCCGACACGTTATATCAGGAGACATGTTCGAGTTGTCGCTTGTGTCAAATCAATCACATTCAATTTAGGTGAGTTAATATGTCAAGTGTCACGTGCTGTCAGAGGAATTTGTGATCCAATGTGATGTTCGACAGAGCTGCTTGTTTTTATTTGTGACGCGATACATTTCGTTTGCTTTGTCAGATGCTAACAGAAGAATTTGATGGACTAAGTTGATGACGTCTGTGTATTCTGTGTGTACTGTTCGAAAAGTGACATTTGAAAAGTGACATTTGTGAACCAATGTCTGAGTAAACATTTTAAGCACTTTCTAGCCTTAAAGCCCAACCATAACGAAAACGCCCTACGAAAATTCTGCTCGGGTTCCGGCGATGTAGAGTTCAGAAAAAATAAAGGCATAATAAACTATTCTCTTGAACTACTACATTGCCAAACTACTTTTATGTTCTATTCAGACAACTGTACAGTCCTCGTCTCAGGGCCAAACGCGCCTGGACCAAAGAGGTGAAGCCGCAACTCGATATAGACATGGCGGTCCACAGCATACCCACGATCACATAGTCAAAGCTAGGCGACGTTACTTTTGACATCATGATGACTTTCTCAATACACGCCTCCAACATTCAAAGCCGTCTAAGATCGCACAACAACGTGCTTAAATCCATAACCGGTTGCTCTTGGGGCAAAAAATATAGAGATACTGCTCACCACCTACAGAGCCATCGGTGGTTCTATTCGACACTTCAATTAAGCAGCATGCACTGAGAGAACCTATAAGACTGCTATGGCACAGCCATGTGGATCATCACTCGGTGTCACCTTATGAAGCACTTAGACCACCTAAAAGAAGATTCTCGATTAAAGAAAACAATAACATGCTCTTCCAGCAATTTCTTTCGGCATGTCCCCATCAAAAACAAGGATGAGTTAGAAAGCATCACCCACATTACGTGTGTTGGATGTGTCTGTCGCCCGAACTTAGTCGTCAACGATCACCCCCCTCCTATTGCCAACGAGGAGTGCAGAATTCCGGGTAAAACCAGAACAACGCTAGCCCAACTACGATTAGGCTGGTGCTGTTCTCACAACTCGTCTCGATCCCAGCCCAGAGGACATATGCCCAGACTGCAGGAATGACCCACATAACACGCAAAGTCTCTTCGATTGCCCAGTCAAACCAACAACCCTGCGCTCAGCGGCAGTTTGACAGCATCCCATCGATATAGCCGCTTTGGGTCGTGATACTTATTTGACCACAGAATAAATGTAGTTGCTGAAACAAAACGAGGAGGAAGAGGAAGAAATAGCAACCTACCTTCTAAGTACCTGCCCTTCTTCTATGAAGACCTCAGCGACCTAGCCAAGCTTGAAATTTACAAAACAAAAAGTTTTGTCTGTGGTTCTAAATGATTCTACACAAAGTGCAAAGTAGGAAGAGGCCTACACTGATACGGTCAATGGACCTACAGCGAGTTGTCACTGTATTGAGGCATAAGTGACTGAAGTAGGTTAAGATCACAATGAACAGCTATAACTTCAAGGTAGTAATGGACTTTGTTAACGTTGGCTCTGCTATCATTTTTCACAACGATATATCACCATGAATCAAACGCTGTTTCTTGAGGCTGAGAAGGCAACTGTAACAACTGTAGCAAGGAGACTCCATATAAGTCTTTCATAATCCCAGTTCTGGTCTTCGACGCTGAAGCATGTACTCCTTTGAAGACAGATGAAAATATTCTTAGACCCTTCGAGCGAAAATAATCTACGAATCTTATGCTTTAAGTACCTTGTACAAGTAGAATGGAACGCTACCTTAACCTGAAGTGCGCAAATGCAAGGAATTAGGTAAAGACCTAGATAACTGGAGAGGCTTGCTGGTTAAGGCCCAGGCTCACCCCTTAGATTCCAGAAAATTAGGCAGATTGAACTTCCTTTTCAAGGAAAAACGTAATCGCGAATGCCAAGATGCTTATCTTGACGAAAAAGCAGTATCGTGCTCTAACTATGTCTAAAACTCTTTTTGAAAAATGGCAATCTTTTCTTATTTGTTGCAAAATACAGTCTATCTGACATTTGCCTTATTTTCCGACTTATAGCGAGTCAAATAGAACAGCTTTCAAACTTTTTGGTATCGGAGTTGAAAAATTCTCAAAATCGAACTCAAAGAAAGCAATACGTCGTCACCTTAGATTGATTTAGAGATTGTCAAAGTAGCTTAAGTCCTTTGAAAGAGTTTACAATCTGATCAAGCTACAATAGTTGTCAAATTACATAATCCTTCCTTCCTTGCTCAAAAATCGGATGTGGATTAAAAACTCTCACTGACCGCATTTTTTAGCCCAAAAAACTCAACAATTTTCGTCAAGTTAAAATTCGCCATTTTGACAAATAAATGCGCAATAGAACTTAACGAAAGTACAGCACCACTTCAGACTTTTTTATATTCTTTTACAGTGTGTGTCATAAGTGAGAGCATATTTTTTTTATTTGTTACTGAGGCTGTAGTGGTATTTCCTTTTTTTTTTTCTTTTTTAATTTCGCAATCAGTTAATGAAAAAAAACAAATTGCAGACTGATAATGATTTAATAATTTACCTGAGAAAGTGTCAGGGTGTCATGTCAAATTTCGGTTTCGTTAACTATTTGATGCATCAAAAGATAGTTGGTTTGAACTTTGAATTTAGAAGGTGTGGTCATAAGCCAGTTTTTTTTCTTTTTCGAAATTTCGAGATTCGTCGAAAATGGCCTCGATCTTTCTAGAAAAAGTGCGATTGTCAAATGGGTCTTCGAGAAGGCACAAGAAAATAATTGAAGACGACATTTATAGCGAATATGTCTCACAGATCTTCGAACTGAAAATTTAACTGAACATTTTCCAACAAATATACAAATTTATGGACATGAAATTGTTAACATTTGACAGATCTTTACGTGTACGTTGCATTATGTATGCATCAGTTGATGTCACGACATTTTTAAGGTTATCCACATTTTCGTTGATCATTTCACATGTTCTTAAGCTCTAAGCCCCTTCTAAAGATTAAAATATTTTTGTTAAAAAAAGTTAAAATCACTTACACAACAAACGATATTTGCGTGGCTGCAAAATAAATAATTATCACAGCAAGAAATTTAAACACGCTATCGAAATATAAATTCGCCATATTTGGTTAAAATCTCAATTGTTCCTTTACACACACGTAAGTCTAGGTAGTCTTTCCCGAGAAAAAAACGGGAATGTCGACCACTTTTAACAACAAAAGTCGAATTTAAAGTTTGACAGATTCACAGCGGCACTTTTTGACTTGGACTGGCTTTTCCTTTTTTAAAGTTAAAAAGTCAGATCAGGTACAGACATTACAAACACGATAAAAAAAAAACGAAACAGAAACGCGCTAAAAAAATAAATGCCTCCAAGGATTCAAGGTCTTACCAGAAACAGGACCTACTAATGACTAAGACGTCAATTGCGAAGCGAATTCAAAAGACGTTTGAGTATTGTCTGCCCAACCGTGTCGGTGATAACAGCTAATTGCCCGGTTATGCTTCTCTCTGTTAATCAGTAACACTACTAGTGTAGTGAAGTTTGATGTTGCCATTTGTGATTAAAGAAATGAGACAATTAATAAAATAAATTTATTTATTTTTTTATCACTATCACAAACAATGGTGGTGGTGTGTTATCACGATTGAAAGTGATCGTGTGTTCGAAAGACTGTAGGAACTGGGAAGCAAAAAGAATTCATATTCAAGATCATGAGTGGGCGGTAGAAAGATATAAGAAAGAAGAGCAGGGTTATTCTAATCATAAGCGACGTCACAGCGTGTGTGACGTTAGGTGGAGATTAGAGGCAAATCTGCTTTGGGGAATCACCATTCTGTCGTGTCTGTGATAATCTCTTTTTTATCGGCAATTCTTCTTTGAAGTTGCATGAACGAAAAAGAAACACACGCAAGAAGAGTGGGACTATTTTCTCTTTCTTCTTTCGCCGGAGAACTTTCATTCTTTTCGGCGAATTGAAGGCGTCCGTACTCTGTATATCCAACCCGAAATGGAACTTTTCCTACTAAAGTAGTATTTCTAACACATTTTACCTTATTTATTGTATCAAAGTCACAGCAAGACAGGCTAACAATACTGTTGTGGATCCTCGTTGTCTATAGAATGACACAAGAATGATGACCTCGTTTTGTCATCTAAATACAGCCTGCAAGTATAATCTTCTAGAAAACACTGCTGGGTTCCGGGTCATAGCGACTTTGCGGCTGACGAACCAATCAAACAAGGTCTTCAAGGTACAGACATTAGGAAGCCGTTTGTTTAACATCTGATTTACACTGAAGCTCTGTCGAAGGCAAATCATAGATGGCAACACCATGAATATTGAACAAATGCAAAGCTAATTTGGCCTGCTGCTCTCGATCCTAAGAGATCCTAAGAGTATGCGATTATTCGTTTAAAACAGAGCAGCTCTGGTGACTAACTTCCATCCTATCAGAATATGAGTTCGCCAAAGAAGGTACCACTGTCTTAGTTCTGCCGGAATGGCAAGTGTTAGGTATTCCTCTCATTACATGTAAACATTTACTCATGCTGTATGCAATCAGCAAAGACAACCGCAAATGGAAGACTTTCACGGCTTATCAAGACTCTTGACAGATCTGGCCCAATCTAACTTGAAAACGCTAAACGATCGCAGATCACCATCGTCATCGGTATCCTCACAGGACACTGTCCAATAGGTCCACATACTTAAAGGCTAGGTCTATTTTGAAATGATTTTCAGGAACAGCCGAGACGGTGGAGGAGCAGGCATCAACCCTTTATTTTGTTTAAAACGGTCCAAAAGAAGATTGCTTCACCTGGAGCTTGTTTAATCGGCGATCTCTTGGTTATTGATGTCAGTAGCATCCTTCGCTTTATTAGAAGTTCCGACTTCTTCAATTGGCCAACAGAAGATAGAATAGAATAGATCTAGTGGTATCACAATGGACCTTCGTTGGTCCAAGTAAGTCTGTACTCTCGAACCACCCTTACCTAAGCCAGCATTTTTCATTTGATTCTGGTGACGTCTGGCGATTTATTTGTGGAATCCAATAACTTCTGCCAACAGCAATACTGAAAGGGATAGCCAAAGTGGAATAAGCATGAGAAACCTCATGACTAACAAACGGCAAATTAGTTTTATTTCTGTGTGCGTCTGTGCGTAGATAAAGGTATCTACTTTGTCACACAGTCCAAGTTGTCGAAAGAAACTTCAACACATGAGTTTCGAACTCTATGAGCTCAGATCGAATTAACTGAACATTCTACTAAGAATTAAACTCAATCAAACAATTTGACGTCTGACAAATGCACAACTGTATACTTTCAGCTCAAAGCAACCTCGTCGTGTTACATCAATGGTCGCCAAAATGTTGCCACGACATCAAATTTCGCATGACAACATGACATTTGATGACCAACATGGCGTTACCATCAACACCTCTCAATCTCTTTTGACAATTACTTCTGTCAACAAAGCAAGTCCATTCAAAATGAATAGACAATCCATTACTCAGTTAACGCCGACAAAAGAACTCAATCAATAAGGAAAAATCAAAATTAAGTAGAAAGCTATAATTGGTTAAAACATCAATTAACGGTTATTTGGAAATCATCCATTTACCGTAGACTTGAATTTAACTAGAAAATTATGACGGATTGCCTGTCAATCAATACGAATGCATATGCTTATGGAAATTGTCAAACTTATCTGCCAACACCCTCATAAATTCGCGTAAATTTTAACGACTAAATTGATAAAAAAAATTTACGATTTGTCTTCAGAATCTTACTTGCAGATGTTAATCTCAAGCGTAATTCAATGGCCACCACTTGTGAAACATCTTTATTTTTAAATTTGCACAATCGGATTTGGATTTGGATTAGGATAGTGTGTGGTCATATGTGCTTATATTTATAGAGTTAAGGACTGTTTACTTCTGTTATCAGTTTGATTAGATCGGGGATAGATAGTCAGTGAAAGTGATGCGCGTTCCTTTTGAAAATATTTATAGGAATGATTCGAGTTGAAAGCCTGATAAAATGGGACTTGATGACGACAAAGAAGTCTGCTGGGAGGTGTCTTCATTTGTGAGGGGTTTTTCATTTAAATTTCACTTGCATATGCATATCGAGTGTTATCTAGTTTATGGCAGTTGTCTGCAGATACAAAGTTAATCTTTTGTGAACTTTATGGACTTTGGTCAGTTGGAAATTGGGTTTTATTTCAATCAACAAATACTGCTGGACAATGAGTTGAATTTTGATGCAAATAGCAACAAGCATAGAATAGAAATGGAAAAAGGTGAAGCAGGTACTGCCCATTTCCAGTGTTCTCTTCGTCTTCTGACAAAAGAGATTCAGTGGGAACTTATAGCTTACCAGCAATAACCACCTAAAACTATGTCACATATTACGAACAAAGGCAGGACATCAACACATTGAAACAATCACGCATTGTCAAAAGCGACCACTATGTCGACATCAACATGTCATCGAGTAATACGGTAGAGTAGGTTCGGTAGCTAAAGCAGGCCCATAAATTCCAAAAAAAAAAGAAGAAAGGACGAGAAGCATTAAGATCTGAGGTCGCAGTGGTCTTTTATTGGTGGTACTTCAGCTGAATGCTGTGTTTCTTTGAAGGATCTTATTCTGACTTTATATGATCAACGGAAAGTAGATCTTTGGATATTTCGAAAGAAAAATGTTACGTCGAATATTTAGTCCTACCTGCGCGGAGGGCGAGTGGAGGAGAAGATACAACCGCGAACTCTACAAGCTGTGTAAAGATATGACTGTAGTCTGGAACCGATAGTCGAAGAGTCACTGCCTTAAACAACACTCTACTTGGCACTTAATTAATCTTTAAAACAGAGGCTCGAGGACTGGGATTCGAAAATTCTCGTGACTAAAACCGTCGTCCATTCAGTATCCCTGCGGGCTGGAGCATTGTTGTCCATTCGTTCCACACATTCTAGCCATTTTAAATGTCGAATCGCCTTCAATAGAGTCTATACTTCCGCTCCATAACTGGAATGATAAAGGTACTGTATAGAGTCCCCTTAGATTTCGGAATAGGGCCCTACTTCTAAGCCTAAAGACAGCGATTGGAAGGAGTTACTCATTGTTTGACTTTTGATGAGATATCATTGTCAGAAATAAAAATATAGCCAAGGAAGACAAAAGCCTTTACTGCTTGGAAGTTATAGCTGTCAATCTCAAGTGTGACCTTCTGTCCAATTCGTCGATAATATTGGATGTCCCTTCTTGTTGACAGCAGATACTTGGTATTGCTCTTTTTCAGGCATTTCGAACGCACCAATGACAGCTCACTGAGTTCTGTCAGTGGTGAAAACATACGGATGTTCCAAGGGTAGAAAGTGGTTCTGACGGACATTGTTCTGTCTTTTCCCATTTTAACAATTAATTTGCCACGTACGCCCTAATGTCAAACTTCTACGTTAACAAATACTTCACATTCCACTACCAATATAATAACATTTTTGGCATTGACTACTGTCTGTACAAGTGCAGAAACCCAATTTATTGATCAATTGACAAACTAGATTGATATTTACTATTCAGAGCGTCAATATCAAAAGGTGCCGCTGTCAAAAAATGATGTTTTCATTTTATTAGTTCAGCAATTTGGTTTTTCCAAATTTGCGCATTATTCCCAAAAAGAGAACAGACCTCAATTGAAGCCTTCTTAATAACACACGTACATACATATAACGAGTGTATAAATATTGTTCGAAAAGAAATAATAAGACGTGTGCCTTTATTTTATTTCTGAACTCTAGCGAGTTTGTATCCGAATTTGGAAACGTTCAAAGGTCTTCGATATCTTGTGAAAAATCTTTTGACTGATAAATTGATAATTTATCATTCAAAAAAAACAAACGAAATTTTCTTTTTATCTTTTGCCGACAGGTGGCAATTTTAGACAATGCCGATAATTTTGACATTGGCGACAACAAAATGGTTGCTGTGACACAAAATAACTGTGTTTGATAACATTTTTTTGAATCGTAATGTCTACGTCTACGACTTATATATTTTTGAAACAATTTCTTGATTTAGAAAGGCTGGGCCATTAGGTAGGGGCGAAGAAAACTAGGCACATGACTTGACAATTTTACCGTCAGTTCCCAGACGATGGGTTAGGCCACTAACAATACAAATATTTCATGCGGCAGATAGTAGAGGACCAAGGCCTAGCTTCTCGTAACCATTCATGTTGTGTGTGTTATATTTTTTGCAAGAATGGAAAGGACTTATAGTTTTTATTGCCGACACCAAATGGCTGGTTGAAAAGCTTTACACTTTCCAAGGGTTGCCATTGCCAAGAAGTGAAGAGGCGAACAAATTTTTAGTTTTCTTGCTGATGGTCAAACCTGTGACAGCTCGCTTAGTAGTCCAAAGCACTTACTAGTAAGCCATAGCGAACAGTGAGGTCAATTAAAAATCTCCAAGTTTAAAACTTGTATTAGTTAGAGTTAACAAAAGTGAGCTAGAGAGGTGGTGACGCAGTGAGGTGACATAGTAGCTGCTCTTTGGATCTATCATTACACAAAGATAGGTCTCAGTTTAGCCGGCGTGGTTGAACAATTCAAAAGCAGTCGGCAAATCTTATGCCAAAACTTCAGAGGTTTGTACTCGAACATCGCGGTAGAGAAGCCATGTTCTCCAAACACTTACGACTATACGTTGCCACTTAAGGTAAAATTCACTCAGTGCATCTGTCAAAATGCAAAACTATACTAATATGCATATTTAGCTCAAGAAAAACATATATGATGACAGGTGATGACAGATTGTCAGTAAAATCTTTCAACAGCAATATTTAGCCGAAACGGAAGCTTAATGTGAAGTTAGCTAGTTTGTTAGTTTGAAGTTGTCCTCTGAGAAGAGGTACACTTAGACCTAAGTTAGGTCCATTGTGGTACCACTAAATGCTAAAGTTGACTGCAGTCTACTTCTGGAACCATTTTGATGGCGGTATTCAGATTCGAAGACCTGGAGGAGTCTTGAATGAACCCGCGATAGAGATATACACAAATGGATCTTAAACGGCATACAGGAGTCAGGAGTCTTCTCCAGTGCACTCAATGTGAAGATCACCAGACCACTGCTGGATTACTGAAGTATATTTCAGGCAGAAATTATGACAGTCCAAGAAGCTGTGACTTGACTTTTAATTAACGCGGTAGACCAAGACCATGAAATCTCTAAATGAGATCGACATTTCCCTGTGGATTCCAGGAGACAGGAAGTGCACAAACTTTCTGAACATAGAGAAGAACCATCTGCTTCTCAAGAATCTTGCAATTGAAGCCAGAAGAAGTGGAGTGAACATTTGTCTTTCGTCAAAGAAGATGGCCTAGACCTGGAGGGAACGGAAAGACGTCTTTCTATCGGCTGTGCTGCTAGTTTTGCTGATGTTTGCGTGGACAGGAAGCGTGCAGAGGAAATGTACAAAAGATTCTTCCTCTTCCTCGTCTCTGCAGCTCTTGTAGAAATCGTTGCATACAATATCCAAATGCTGAGTATGCCTGCCTAGGATGCAGTGCCCTGTTAGGACGTTAGTTGATTTCGAGAGCTGGTCTCATTTTAGATGAATCTCTAAGGATGGAGGACAGGCCAGGTTAAGATGTTGCCATCTATGATTTGCTTTCGTTTTCGGCAGAGCATCGATGACATATGGCGTAGGCGCTTTGGCATGGCCGAGCCTTCTTCTGACTGAATCTTGAGAGCCGTTGTCAGCAGCACAGTTCCCTCGAATATCGATGTAACCTGGAACCCAATAGAGTGTGAGCTTATGCTGGTTAGCGATTTCATTCAGAGACACACGCCAGTCCTTGATTTTGTTGTGTTGGATACAAGAGATCTGATTGCAATTTAGCTGTTTTGTCAGATGATGTGTGTCAACTTTCATCCTTTGTCATTAACTTTGACATACTTCAACTTCTGATGTCATCTTAGTTTGATTTATCGAATTATTAACCAGTTTTAATAAACTGATGTAATAGTTCAAAATTTGTCATAAAATGTCATCATCTGCTGAGATAAATCAAGTCTTTTGCGCCTTTATTTTGAATTCTTAGATTCTATGATCTAAGTTTCACTTGTAATATTATAATTTTAACGTGATCAAAGCTTCTGACAGTATTGACTTTGGATGTTTAAATCAGACTTATGACTTGCAAATAAAAGAGTATTTCAATGCTTGTTTTGAAAACCAAGTGTTATCACTTCAAACAAATAATTAAACGTGTTTTTTTTATGGAAATCTACCAACTGAATTGCAATGTATTAGTGTACTTACAATAATCCATAAGCTATTCACTTCAAAGATATTTCAAACTGTTTCATTTTCGTTTGAAATTTTTCATTCAATTTCGAAAAAAACTACTATGTACCTGAAGAATGCGTAAGATAACAATAAGTCACGTACAATTAATTTTTACTTTTTATGCATTTTGTCCGTGGAAAATTGCAAAATTTTGTTTTCTTGTGGAATAAATTTAGTAATACGAATACCTAAGCCAGAAAAATGAGAAAAAAATGACGTTTCCAACAATTCTACATAATCTGTAATGTTGAAGCATTTTACACGGCAGGTATGACATTTCATTACGTTATTTCATCTTATTACTTGTGTTTTTTACATTTCTTTGAAGTTTCTTATATCATGACGTTTACAACAATGACAATGGTTGAATTGAGTGAAAAATGTGAGAACAACTCAAAACTTCAAAACCGATAAACTTGCTAAATCTAAAAACACCCTAGAAATTCCCTCTCATATCAGGGGCATGGGTATATTAAACAGTACAGTGAAACTTATAATTAAACAGGGATGAACTCCAGGTAGAAATTTGGTCATACGTGTCAATCCAACAGACTTATCTGGCCTGAATTAGATGACTAATGACTATAATTCTCGACAGAATAGGCGACTGTCTAATAGGATGAAACGCTAGGAGACAAGGGGCTCTCTTCAATGTTTTTTGCAGAACCTGTAGACACAAAGAGGAGAAAGAAACTACAACCCACTTCCGCTGTCACAGTCCAGGCAGTAAAAAGTTCTGAAATGCAGAGGTTAACCAAGTAATCAATAGAGCTACCAAGTTCTTATGGATCTGCCAATGAAAAAACTAGGGTTTAAGCCCTAAGATGATATACTGGTTGAAGACAAAGTATCCACTGACTGGAACTCACATATTACGAGCAAAATAGGTATGCTACCGAATGTATTGCAAAACCTGGGGATTAGAGCTTAATAATACTCGGACCTATCTTCACCTACGCTTCTGTTGTATGGTGAACTAAAGTCAAATAAAAATCGACCATCTTCAAGATACAACGACTACAAAGATAACCATGTCTCTACATCACCAGGGCTTGTCCGTCGGCAGTCCTAAAGGCACTATTATACTTCTTTGTTATAAAAGTTTCCATACGTGGTGCAGTTAACCTTCAACGCTCTACAGGACTTTTTGATCACTTGGCTATTGGCTCTGACTTTCTTAAGCTAGAAATGACCAACACGGTATCCGAGTCTGCTTTGACAGACATTTCGGGAAGGAGATACTGAATCGTATTTCTTAGAAGAGTAGTCGTCCGTTGCTGAATACATGTAAAAGGACTAGTGTGGTATACTAATGGATCAAAGTGTTGGAGCCGCTACTTGTGGCCCTAATAACAAAGTCTCAAAGCCACTTGGAATGTTTTTCCTAGTGTCTTTCAGGTTGAATTGCATCCAATTGAAATTTGGCATTAAAGGTGCAACCATCAATGTACTCATCGAAAGGCAGTACAGTTCCCACTATTTTTACTGAATAGCTGTTAAAGGCTGCTTTAAATATTGAAGCCAAGACCTGTCAAAGTAAACTCTGGTAGGTAGTAGGGCACAAAAGCATGAAAGGCAATAAATTCGCTGACCAAAAGCCAGATGCCCATTTAGAACAAGTCTAGACAGATGGGAACTTAAACAGGCCAAAAGCCACTAGGAACATCTTTAACCACAAAAGGACGATATCAAAAGCCTTGCTAGTTTCTTCGTGCAATGCAACCTCAAGTTGCACTTATATAAACTAATTAACATTCAGTTTCGAATGTCGACTTCGTCTAGACTCTAGAGGAAGACGAATTAGTGGAACACGTACTGTGTGAGTTAGTGGCTCGCTGGTACATCAGGAGGAGCTATTTTTTCAAGGATATTCCGGCCTCTGAGGATATGAAAAACAACTCAATTGAAGATATCCTCAACTTTATGAGGAAGATCGAGGATCTCATAGTCCAGCAGGCTCATGACACAATAGATCTTATAAGGGGCAGTGTCTCATGTGTCAGTTGCAGAGCCAATTTTAAAAAAAATTGTCATCAAAAAATGATAAATTTAATCCGAGGCTTCCTGTTGCGTTATAAGATCTAGTTAACACAAAAATGTAAGGCTAAATAAAACATTACTATGCCGACGCTTCACTGATTGGTCCCTCGAACGTTTGGAAACTGATTCCGAAGTGACGAAGGTTTTATGTAGCTTCATCCAGAAACAAATTTGCCGATTATGGGGAAATCCAAATCCGTGCAGGATCTTAGAGTGTCCATTGCAATCGCAAAATCTCATTTGTTGCGACACAATCGATCTTTTCTTCTTCAAGGATGAACAAGGAAGAGTGTAAGCTTTCAACGATGGAAGGTACCGCAAAATGATTTCTGATATTTTTTTTCTCGTTCTGCTTCATATGAACCTTATCGACATGGGTTTTCAACAAGATGGCGCTACAATCGACTTATTGGCCGAAAACTTCAGAGTTGCCATAATTTTGCGAAATTTTGCAGTTCGATGCCACTAAACTTCCTCTCGAGGCCAACAACTTGAGCACCAAAATCATCGAAAATTGGATTTCCAGTATGCATATCACTGAACCAAGTCCTGACCAACAGAGTGTTTTATACATAATGCCATACAAGCGATATGACTCGCGCCGCGTAGACTGCTAAACGAACTGACACAAGTTCAAATCTAACTAAAACAAGTAAAAAACTGTCCATCTCTTGGCAGGCAATGACAAAGCTTCGAAAGTTTAATTCAGAGTCGGCAATTGAAGCTATATGGCTGATCTAAAGAGGAAGACTGCGACTAAGATGGCGTACACATGTGGAAAGGAACTTCAAGCAACTTGGCATGCAAAACTAGAGGTGGCTGAAGACGCTTGTTGGTTGAAGTCCAGGTCCGCTACCATAAGTAATGGTGGATCCAAGCTTTTGTAAACGTCTCTTATTGTTTCAAAAATCGACGAGAGCCTTTGAATTATCAATTTTTCTAAAATCCGAGTGACTTATTGGCAATGTCCTTTCCAAGACTGAATACTTTTCTCAACGGGGTTGCCTTGGCTTAGTCATCCTTGCAATTTAAAACTCAACACACAGTAGATTCATATTATAGTCAAATCTCCGGAAGACGTTCAGGGTTTCAGACTTTTAATATTGTTCCGACTCAACTTAATAAAATAAACAATTCGTATTCATCAAGGTCCCAATACAAGCTTAAACAAACATCAATTGTATTCACATGACACAAAAGATGCAAGTGCGAATAAAGGTTTCAATTTCAATAGCCCCTCCCATTCGTCATCATAAAAGATTCACTCACCTGAAGATTATTTCTCCCTTGGGCCTTTTCAAGTGAATACTCGCATTAACCTTGGCACTCGGTATAAGCCCATTCGAATCCTGTACGTCTTCATCCTTTTGTGTCGTAGCCGTAGATTCACTTCCGTCATTCGTTGAAACACTTATCAAAATTGTTGAACTCGATGATGCTGTTGATGTGTCCACAATATTTGCTGTCGTTGTCGAGGAATTCAATCCTGTCGTCGTCGTCGATGGTACAGGTGTAGGATTAGAATTCTTTCCATCATTTAATTTTGTGATTGGAAAACCATTTACTGTCGATCCACCCAAAACTATTGACTCCGATGCCAGAGCTTCCTCTGACAATGTCGTAAAGGATTCTGTTGCTATATCAAGTGGCGTTGTTGATTGATCCAATAAAGGATCTTCAGTGACTTGTAATGGAAATTCTGTTCCATTGGTTGATTTTATAAAACGCTGCACCGGCGCTTGTATACTTTCGCCTTTCTGTTGAATTACCACAGTCGTTGTAGCGTTAATCAACGCGATTTTAAACAAAATGGCTAATAAAGCCGTGAGTATAAATGAACCAAACATGATTTTACTATTCGAAATGTTTTATAATGGCGCCACTAAACATAAACAATTTTAAATAAAAAATAAAAAAAACAACTTTCGACTAAACAACACTTATAATGTTGCCCCGCTTAAAAGCGGTCCTTTGACCGTTTCCTTCGTTCTCTCGATAAATTCTCTTTATTTCACTTGTAAAATCACTTAAGTTAAAAAAAATAATAAATAATCCACCGAATGTATGATCTTTCTAGAGAACGAGATGCTATTTGGAGCTCGGAAAAACTGCGTTCAAGCCGTACAAGCAACAGGTGAAAACTGAGACTAAAACAGGTAAAGTGGAAAACTTAAAAACCCCACGACATCAGAGAATGTTTGTGCGAGAAAGAGAACTCTGCTGAAAAAAAAAAAACGAAAAGAAAACAAAAAACAATTAATAATACAATAATATATAACAACCAGTGTTAAACAAGACAGAGAGTAATAGCATTCGAACGAGGTACGTATGGCAAAAATAAACCCAAGAAATCGAAATTTAAATCTTTTATGACGCTACCGCACGACGACGACGCGTTATCAGCCATAAGACACACAACTTCTGTGTAGAATGGTGTATCTATGATCGTGTATGCTCTGTAAATACATGCGTTATGATACTTTAAGTTGTTTGACAGATTTAAGCCACCCATAGTGGTTTAGTGTTGGTTTTTCTTCCGATTTTTTATTTTTTTTTTGTTTAAGAAATTTCGTAGGAGAGTTCCATCGTCTCGTTGATGCATGATAAGGATCATTAAATGACTATTTGTGGAACAAATTTTGAGTCAACAGTGGTGTAATCCCCACAGAATGATTATTCCTGAAACAGATATAATTAATTAAAGATACCGTCGCAAGGGTTCCGCGAAACAGTTCTAAATATAGAATAAATAAACTTCCGATTTTTGTAGTTTGGTTTTATTTAGATTGAATTCTTTGTCTTCGACGTAACGTCGTATCCTCGTATTTTAAAACAAGACGTACACACTGGTTTGTCAATCTTAGTCATGCAATGATCAGGTGTATTGTTTTCAATGATTAGCCCGACCTTAGTTTTGGAGTCTTTCTCAGCCAAGTTGAGAAGCAATTGCTCTTAAGTCGTTTGGCAAAACGCTTGGTAATTTTGAAAGAAACTTAACTAGACCCTTCGACCTTACAGGGGGACACCATATAGGAGTAGTTTTCGTACTTTCTTTGCCAGAGCGTTAAGCATTTTGCTGCCTAAAATGTCCCTTTGGCTCGTATCCGAAAAAAGAAAAATCCTTTCGGCTCGAACTGACTACAGCAAACGTTTGAATTTTGAAGACAATTTACATTGTATTTGGCTTCCTAATTTCTTAATGGTCGCCTTGGCTTAGTGGTTAGTGCGTTAGACTGCTAAGCGAGAGACACAGGTTCGATTCTCAAAAACCACCAAAAGTTTTTTCGCGGCACCACTTCTTCGCAGGCATGACTAACCTGCAAGAGTATAATCTGTCATGAATTTTCTCAATCTGCCGTTCGGAGTCGGCATTAAAACTGTAGGTCCCTTCCATTCGTGCCGAGAACATGAATGGTTACGAGAACTTAGGCCTCGGCTCTTTATGAGCTGTCGTGCTAAATATACATACTTTCTTACTTATGATACTGTCCGACGCCCTGGGTCTCAATTAACAAGCGTCTCCAGCCAAGTCGATTGCTAGCTAGCTGCCTCTAGCTTTGCACGCCAAACTGGTTAGAGGTCCCTTTCCACCTGTGTCGGCACTTGAGTCGCGGTCTTCCTCTATTTCCTTGTCTCTCCGAGTTAAATTCGAAGATTCTGGTGCGTTGGTGTGCATCAACTCTACATATCCCAACCATCTCAGTCGTTGCAATTGAACTTTCGATGTCGCTGTATAGCCCTTACAGTTCGTCGTTGTATCTTCTCCTCCACTCACCGTCTATGCAGAAGGGACCGTCGATCACCCAAAAGATTTTCTCTTAAAACGACTGAGGACAACCTAATCCATTCCTCCACGTCACAGAGCAAGAATAGGACGATAAGTGCCACTTTAGTTGCTCGATATAGGGCTTTGCTACTCAATTGCGTTCTTAGCCCAAAGAAACAGCGATTGGCAAGCGTTATTCTTCTTTTGATCTCAACACTGGTGACATTGTTTAAGTATTAATGGAACCTTAGTTGACAAAGTCATTAACTACCTTAAAGTTATATCTGTTGAGGGAGACGTTCTGTCCGACACCTGTCGCCGGTGTTGGTGTCCTTTTTTGTTTTCAGCACTTTCTTTGTTTTGATCTCATCGACGGCTTAACCCATCTTCACTACTTCCGTCTCAATACACACGAATGCACTCCTGACATCAGGCTGCGTTCTCCCCATTAAATCAATATCGTCGGCATATGTGATCAATTGCACGAACTTTTAAAGAATTGTGCTGCTGGTGTTGGCGTGAAAACTCCAACTGATATAGACCAGTCAGGTTATTTGCAAAGAGCCTTAGCCGGTCACACAATACTAGCTGAGGAGACCTATACCTCTTTAATTGGTGCAGTTCTGCCCTTTCTTCATCTCTAAAGATTCTATAGAAATCGTTGCATACAATGGTTAAAGGCTTAGCATACCTGCCCAGAAAGCAGTGCTCTATTATGATGAGAGTTGATTTGGAGAGCTGGTCTTTCAAGTCTTTTCAATAGAAGGGCCAGCATTACTACTGATCGCACCAGGAGAACTTGAATAGCTGCGAGAAGCTGCGCGTTGAGTGTCTGCGATCTGTCGTGCCAAATATTTGGATTTTTTTTTTTTTTTTTGTCCACGGTGAGGAAACTCTCTCCCATTTCTTCTGCAAATGTCCAGCACTAGCAAGAGCCAGACTGCGTGCACTAAACCAACCATTCTTCGACGACCTAAATGAGGTCTCGGGTAAAGGGATAAGAGACTCAATCCGCTTTCTTAACTCGACAGGCTGGTTCTAGGCACCGACTGTCCCACATCCTCAACAACACACATCACCAACCAGGTCACACGAGACGTAGTTACAAAAAGGCACATTCCAGTGCTACTTGGGTTCATGTTGAACCGCCACCTCTACATATGTACCTACCTTCCTTGTCCATAGTGACGATACCTATCATCTTAGCAAACTTCCAAGTCTGCAAGAAATAGCCTTCTGATCTACTTATAGAGAAAACAATGGGCTAAAAGACTGTCTATTGTTATACTGACGTTATTTTGCCATTTTATTGACCTTTCGTGACCTAAATCTTATACAAACCTGAATCTCATTACCTTTCAAAGTTCAAAGTACTACTTCTGTATATTTTGTTTGCAGTACAAAAGAAAGTAATTGTGTATCTTTATCATTTGAAATATATAACAGCCAGACAGTAAATTCGTCGTGTGTCTACCTGATGACAGCTAAAGTAATCCTTTTACAAATATTTCATTTAACTTAGATGACGGGCGTGAAGGAAGTGAGTATATAACTTAATTCGCCATAAGTATGATCATTTAGTCATAGTTGATCATGATTCAATACTGATAATTAGAACTTCTAGATGGCATAAGTCTTGGAATACAACCAACAAAATTAAAAAAGGAAAGTATGTATGGCGTATACGCAATTTTTTTTTTTTTAATTTCAAATGGAATAGAAAGTCTGTTTGGAATCCGGTAGAGGTTTGGAATAATTCAAACGGAAATTGTGTCCAAGGTGTACAGAGTTACGCGGCCAACATCTCTTAAAGCTCAAAACAATGAAGGCTGTCGTACGCGGCGTTAAAGTCCAGAAATAGGTGGTGGGTTTCGAACAAAATTCGTTGATGTTTTACAGGATTTGCCTAAGTGTGAAAATTTGATTTATAGTCTATCTGCCAGACCAGAAGCCACACAGGAACATGACGGTTAGACAGAAAAACTGGAGGATCTTATACGGGCATTTAGCAAAAATATGCCTCGTTAGTTTTTGCAAGATATAGAATCGCCTTTTTCGATGATCAGTACACAGAACTGGTGGTAAAGTATTCTTTGGTTTTCATCCATACTTTGTTGATGACTTAGTGCTTGCACTCTACCATGACATGACTTTGGTATTTATAGAGCTCTGCTGGCAAGCCATTATGGCTGTGCAAACCTCTTCTAAACTATGTAGACTGTCCCTCTCTCAATCTGATATTTCCATTAATAAGGTGCCTCAACTCATCTTAAATTCCCTGTGTCTTGGTAACTGGGTGTTCGTCCTTGAAGAGCCTACATTCCGAATTTGAAACTAGCTGCCATTTGCTTAGCTTTTCTGTAAAAATGTTGGATGCTTTCATACTGTCAAGACTCTCAAAACTCTTCTTTTTCCTTCTTTCACCTTGATACTCTTCTCTCGCTGTCTTGTTTTGCTCTGCAGCACTTGTTTGTGTGTATCTTCTGTCACTGTCTACCACGGGCTCCATTTCAGTTGCAGTTCAGTTGGTAGCCCAAAGTGATTTGAGAGACGTCCTTAGTGATGGGGCAATGATATGTCTACTGATTGTTGGCGTTTGTGGTTTTTTTCACTCTGATGCTGTATCTAGACTCTGGTTATCGGCCTGTAATAGGGACGTGGTCAGATTGAACGTTGGTCCCTCTGAGTGTGTGTACATTCAGAATGTCAGAAGTGTACCTCGCATCGAAAAGCACATTGTGAATTTTGTTGGCGGTTCGATTATTTCGATAAAACCAGGTTCCTGTGTAGATTCTTAGACGAGGAAATCAAGTGCTACGTATGAAAACCCTTATGGTGCTATTCACACAGTGGTATTATTAGTTTAGTGATTTTGAAACCCAGGTGGTATTAGTTTTCAGTCTTTTGCTCCAAGGGTATTACGAGATACTGCAGAATCGATTAGTATCGAAGCAGGGTGCACTCGACTTCAGGCTAATTTCTCCACCCATACTTCTCTATGAACTCGATCTTGTTCGGAATCATAACATAGTCCAGTTGCAGTAGAACTTTACTTAACCCAAAATCTCCTTTAGGTCGCAGGGTTTTTTTTTGGTCTGCATTAGGGTTAGTAAGAAGCCCACAGATTCTAGTTTGTTTTACGTTTTGACTAAGTCCGAGAAGATTTCAATTATATTATTAGTAAACTTCAAAGAATGTAACGAATTAAGAGATCTGTTTATACTGCCTTTCCAAACTTCCAATGGAATGCTGTCACACTTATTTGCAGGTTAAGCCGGCATAAGTTTCAAACAACTCGATGATTGTAGAATATACAAACAATGTCTGTCTGATTAGTCATTAATTTATTTGACATGTTCCAAGAAAGCTGGCTTTTAAATAACCCAAGATAGAACCTTACTAATGTGCAGTAAATATAACCTCACTTGTAGTGTGGTAAAAAGTTTTGAAGCATTGTTGAGACTTGATACAAAATAAAATCACTTGTAGCAACAGTTATCCAGTCCATGTTTTGGAGAATTTATTATTATAGGTTCCAAAAATCTCTATTTTTTCATTTTGAAACAAAACAAAGGAGAATCCCTTCTTTTTTATCTCTAAAATATGATTCATTTTAGTTTGACAAGCACCACCGCAATTCTAGTAAATAAACCCCCGATTTAAAAGAGACTAATCTTGCTGACTCCCACCTGACGGAGTGATGTTTGCATTATTATTATTTTCATTTACCTAAGAACTGAGTCACGTTTCATTTGTGAGCTTGCAATTTCATTACTATCTCATCTCTTGATATTTTCTTTTTAATAAATCAAAAAGCCAGCTTGCTGTCTGTCGATCTACTTTCACAAAAGCACGAGTTTTTAAAGATTAACAATTTAATTTAATTTAATTTTTTTTTATTCGAAACTTTTATTCATTTTAATTGAAAAAATAGAAAATAATTTGGTTGCGCAGATGACAAACCGCCCCCGGTCTATCGAATTTGCAAATGTTTATCTAATCGGAGTTCTATATTTTTTTTTTTAGTTTTAATAGATACAAATATGTATGTTATTTTACTTACGACACGGACAACTGTATAAGGGTGATCGATTTAATTTTAAATTTTAGGTTTTTTTAGCCTCAAAAATAAAAACAAAAGGAAGTGATATATCATCGTTGACTTTGATTGAAGCCACTTGGATTGGTAAGCTTCGGGGATTGTGAAATATTATGTTCGGCTTTTGTTTGGCAGACGCCAAGGGGCTTTATCAGTTGCAGTCGAAAAGTAGTCAAATTAATGCGGAGTGGCGATTTATTTAAATTTGATATTAATTAAGGAATTTAATTGATTTATGTACATTTCGAAAACTGAAACTGGTTTAAACGACTTGGATTTTTCTTATCTTAAATAGAAAAGTACGTTGCATGCTCTGGATGGACTGTATTTGGACGAAGAAGATGAGGAAACTATGCTCCACCTTTTTTGGACCCGTCCAGTACTCTCTCGCAAAAGAAAACTTCACTTAGAAACATTCTACTATAAATAATGACCTAACCGATCGGATCTACCCAGTTGTCAGAAATCTTCTACGCTTCATAAAAAGCTCTAATTAGTTCAGCGAGTAGGTAAAAAAAATCTCTCCAAGATCAATGTGATGTTATGTGGTTTTAACTGGCAACCACTTCAAATTTTCATCCCAGATGAAGTTTTAGACAAATCAGACGAGGTTTGAACGTTTAGCCATCAGAGTGTCTAACGAAAAATAAATCCTGTTTCTCCGATCGACTGAATTAAGTATCTCTTAAGTCGATTGCCGTAGTCAAGTCGCAGAGACCCTGGACAAGGACACATCACTGCGTACGTCACGTAGGTACTTGACGAGTTTAATGCATAAGTCGAAAGGAAATTTTTTTTAGCGCTCACAACCTCGGCACAGAAAATCGATCATCAGATTCCAACAAAAGTAGGGCAATCAAGTAGAAAATGTTCTGCAGTATCGTCGTCTTTTTCTTAGATGTCACAGCCCGTAAAAATGCCACTATCTGCGAAGAGATGGCAATATGATTGTTATACCGCGATTTTTCTAGAGATTTTGGAGCGCATTCGTTTAGTTTTTCTGCATCCTAGAGAGTTATGCCACTTCCAACTGTCAATGGAAGCGAAAACGGAGGATGATGCAAAGCCTATATAAACTAAGGTCCTCCTCTGAACCTTGTTAAGCTCATCAAAGATCTAATTTCCTATTATCCAGTTGTGTAGTGTGACCAAAACAAGATTCAGTGAATTCAGTATTCGGGCTCCCAATGCGTGAAAAATGTCTGCCTGAAACTCTACATCTCTTCAATCCCAAAATGCGCTGGTTTTAGTCCTCCTAGTCTGGAGCAAATCAAGTATTTGTAATATAGGTCCAATCTTTGTTCCTTGTCGTTTCGTATTTATTATCTCGGATTCAAAGAGGATCGTTAACTAGGACTAGTGAGATAAGCGGACTAGTAAGAGCTTCAATTTTGTCAACAAAAAAAAATGTTGAACCTAATTTTTTTCCAAACCGAAGTTGCAGCGTTTATCTATTACTATTCTTTGCTGAATCTACACGAAGCTGTCATTTGTGGAGGATAATTATTCCAAGATAAGTAAACTTCTTAAATTATAGTTCTGAACAGCGACGTCCCGTAGACTGATCTTGATTTGTTTGTTAGCAGCATAAACTTGCTTTTGTCATCACTCACGTTAAGACCAACTTGTTTCGCTTTTTAGTTGTTGTGAAGGCCTCTCTTATAGCACGCTGGGAACATCCAATGATGGCAATATCGTCTGCATAACCTTGACGAATTTATTAAAAAAAATACCTTCTTCGTTGATGCTAGAATAAGATGAAAAAAGTTCGTGGCAAGGCATCCCCTTGCCAAAATCCAATACATGTTTGAAAAAGTTCAGATATACTGCATGGAGCATGGTCTATTTTCCAGCCATGTCCAACACAACTGGATCAGTTTTGATGGGATCATGGGCAGCTTTAATGCCAATGAAGACTGGGCAAGTTTCGACTTTAATTTGATTGAATACCGACACGTTTACGTCCTGTACCTTTGGAATGGTGACAGAACAGAACTCATGCTAATACTGTCAAGATTTGGTTTGTGACGCAGTAACTTTCAAAACCAAGTTAAAATACAATGAATATGTTACCCTCAATCTCCTTACAAAATCAGAGTCACGAAATCCGTCGTGGAAAATCCCACTTAACTGCCTGCCTTTCCACTTAAGGTGTCCATCTACCTTAATTTATTCATCAATTTCGAGGCTCAGAAGACCATTTCAATGAGCCAGTTCACACCTTCTACTCATATCAGATCTGATCAATCTCTAGTACTAAAAAGGTAAAAAAAAAATGCCAATCAAATATTTTCACGAATTTTATTGCAAAATAAATCTACAACCTTCCGGTTGTGCATCATAAATGCAAAACACGTAGCATACTCGTAGCATGAGCAAGTTCAAGTCTAACCAAGTCTATTGATTCGCCAATTTACTCCCTTAATCAGCTATGAATAAACAATTGGACTAGAGTAATTACATTATTGCAGCATGCAAATCGGAACAGCAAAATTGGACGCAAATATAGGACGCAAACATTAATTGCGAAAATAAAACAGATATCGAATCACGCAGTAAACAAAAATCAGAGGTTCTACGTAAGCTTAATATGGCGGTCCCTTTATTGTAACGCCATCTGTTTGCATTCGCCTTAAGCATTTACGTAATTTATTCTCTACCCGATTTCGAATTCGGTTTTTAATTTTATTGTCAATATTGTCGTTTTCGGAAATGAACCAAAAAACCACATGCGAATTGAATTGGAATTTTTTATTTATTTTTTTTTTTCCAAAATTGTAATTAAAATTTTAAATCTAATTAAACAGAAATGTTGGTAAATAATACGTTTGTACGTACATATGACTGCGGTTTAGGTTGTATTCGAGGTCCTTGATGGTATGTTCGTTAACTAATTGTGTGCATGTACATGTTTTACAAACGTTGTACGTTGTCTAAGGGTAATTGTCAGTCTTTGAGGTCACATGAGGAATTAAAGTTATTTTAAGACGAAAAAATAACATCATAAGACTACATATTTGCATAGAAATCCTTGCAAATACAAATCAATTTAGATAACGCGAGCAATGACGACAAAGAGTTCTAAGAAAACGATACCCAGCTCTTGTACTGGTAGAAAAATTTAAGTCTTAAACGTGTTTTGCTTGCATAGAACTCAGTCAACATTGGGTTTGTTTACCAGAAAAGACAAATCAGCCGGCGAAACAGGGATAAGCCTTAGGCTTTCTAAGTCCTAAATGATGAAGAACATGATCTATAAGTCGGCCACAAATTAAGAATATTTAAGAAAATGGAAAAGTGTGCAAAGTGCAAGCAATACAGAATGGCGAATCAAATGTTTGCGGAGTTTTCAAAAAGAAGTTGCAAGCATGACGCGAGCGTTGTCCACAGGGGACGAGAACTTAAAGTACCATCTGAAGTAAATGGGTCTTCCAGAAGATAGCAACTGCAGGCTGCGTCTAGAGGACGGTCTGATTCAATATATGTATATTCACGTGAAAGATTGTGCCTCTGGTGTTGGCTTGTAAGTATCGCGTAATCTGTTAAGGTATAAGGATAAGAATTTCAGATGACAGTGCATTATCTTTCTTCTTTTTTTGCATCAAATGTCCTCATAGAGCAGCGATCATCCTGTACAATTGGACGAGTTCGGTATGAACTAGACATGACTCTGCCATAGGCGGGCTTCAGAACGATAATTATTTGGACTTATTAGGTTTTCCACCGAAGTGTGGAAATTTTGACTTTTCTGACCCAAGAACTTACTGATAGCGGTCATTCAGGTTACTGACGAAAGATTGAAGGTATTATATTTACACAATAAGATCTTGTGAGAAGACCAATACTGATTTGGACACATGACGCTGCAATTCGATTCATCAGACAGTCCTACAAATAAGTTGGTGTATCCTCTCTGTTAAGTCACCTGCAGCAATTTTGAATAGCTCAGCCGGTTAGTCGTCTGATCCAGCAGCCTTGTTGGGCCTTAGCTTGGATATTACTATCTCCCCTTCGTTGAATGGTGTTTTCTGCCAGACGGGAATGTTGGTCTTTTTGTTCATTATAGTGGCTGCAAAAATAGTTTTTTACTAGGATTTTGCGTTATTGATGGCATATTGGCAGCATTGCCAATATTGGAATTTCGAGTGATTCCAAGATAAGCCATTGCCAAAGTTTCTGACATTCTATTGCAATTGCAGCCTTTCGGCATTGCCTCACAGTCATTCTTCTTTGTTGGGCATTTAGTATAGGTATCCGAACTTGCACCTTGATTGGTGTTAGCAGCTCAGTAGATTCGGACAACCAGAATACTAAAGGCGTACCTTACATCGATCGAAATATGATCAATTTAATTGACCGTTTCATGGTCAGGAGACTGCCATATACCCTTGCCAATATTGAGATGAGGTAACCGTTTGCTTGCTATATCAGCTATCCACCCCGCAGCTAACTCAATTAGCTGGATTATATTCATTAACTATTTATCGCAAAATAAATTTATCAGGAAACTTCAGTGACGCCAGGCACTTCAGGTTACTTGTGATAAATAAGTACTCGTACTTCATGAACTTGAAAACTTTACTCGTACTTCATACTATTTAGAACATCGCGCTATACTACCTCAAGGCTCTGATAAGGCTTCGCTATTAAAAATTATTTGCCATTCCATTCCAACTCAACTTTTCTACATAGTACATTGCACTTGAACCTCAGCTTCACTGTCATGACGCTTCAAGGCAGTCGACTTCGCCAACTGACACTATCATTATTAAGTTTGCACACGTTAGATATCGTTTGGATTACAATATGAATATGAGCATTTTTCCGAATTACCTAGCTGATCCGGCAATTTCACATCCCGAATTGATGCCCTCAATTATCCAAATAGGGTGTCATATTAATGACAATTTGATATTTACTGTCATACAAGACGATTTCCATTTTGCATATTGTGACAGTTGAGCAATGAATTGTATTGTATTATCACTCGATGGAATAAACAATTTAACTTGCTTTAGTGAGGTTTTATCAAATAAATTAATTGTTTATTATTTTTTGCATTTTTTGTTGTTTTATGTTTGCAAAGCTTTGTTTACAATCTGTCATTCAATTCGTTTACCCAGCCACGACCTTTTAAAGTTTGTTGGCTACGCTTGTCATTATTGTTTCTGTCACAACTTTGCATTTTTGTCAAACTTAGTGTGCTCTTATTTTGAGCACATGCTTATAGAGGAAGCTAATAAACGGAACAATTATAGTTTAACGTGCTACGTGATGATTTAAGGGAGTTTTTTTCTTTTTTAATGATGCTACTGTCTTTGATGTCTAAATGAAGAGGAAGAAGAGCAGGTTTTTGTTTGTTATTTTGTTTCATGGAGGCTAAGCATGGTTTAGAGGATGATGGTTATCGTTTGCATTGGTAGATGGCCGATTGAGGCTCGTGTATTCTGCGTACTTTTAAATTGGATTTCTACACACATAAATAATAAGAGGAATGCACCTTTCAATGAAAAACATATCGATACCTTGAAACACAGAAGTAACTACGAATCAGGCGACTTATCCATGAAGACTGCAAGCAAGCCTAATATAATGCACATTCCAAACTCAAACGCTTTCTGAACGCAATTTTTTTTTAAATAGAAATCCTATATTCTCGATCTTAGCACCTATCTATGGGGCCTCCCATTTATTCACAGGGAGACTTTAGAAACACTGGGAAATGAAAAGTTGTCCTACAACAGAAGAAAGTTGTAAAAGTTGAGCAAGATCGAGGTAGTGGAGGAACTTTAAGATCATGCTTGCAGAAGAATGGTTGACTATAACTGGAGCAGTGAACCTCTTGTCGAAGTGTTTTTGTCTGCTTCGAGTTATGGCTCTGAACTATCGCACAAAGTATGCTAAGCAGTCTCTTGGTCTACCAAAGGGTATGTATGTCCAGCTTGTCCATGGAAAAGTCTGTCAGAGTTTCTTGACGAACTTTTTAGTTTGTCGAAATTTTGTTGTTCTATTGGGAAAGTTTCTCTAAGTGCTCCCATGAGTTGAGCTCACATTTTATGAAGCTGGCAAACAGGAAATAGGCCCATAATAGTTTTGTTTTTTTTTTTCTATTAATCTACAGCACCGGCATTAGAAAAAATTGAAGAAAAACGAAGGAGATATCGATGTACGTTGGTTGTAAATGCTTGTGGGTTGCTGTCATGAGAAAACACAAAGCTATGTAGATCATTCCATAGTCGCATTGTACGGCTAAGGGTAAAATCCCTATAGTTGACAATACGACCGAAAGTATGTAGGCTTAAGGGTAAACGCACAGCTTGATGGAACATATAATGTTTACCATCAGTATACTGGGAATTGTTGGAGATTGGACCACTGTTGTTCCAGTGAAGTGCTAGTGAATTGATACAGTATTCACAACTACAAAATAGATCCTTTCTATTCTAAAGCTTCAATCGAGTTTCTTAATCTTCATCTTCTCTCAGATTGTTAAGTTTCAAATCTTAAATGGTATAACCCTCCACAGGTTATCTCTAAGAGTAGTATAGAACTCCTGCTATTTAATGTCAATGCATCTTTCATAAAACACAGGAGTTTGACACATTTTATCTATTGTTAGCTATTTCGTCTGTCATTGACCCTTAACTTCCTGTCCTTCAACTTCAGTTATCATATTTGTTCACCAACTAAAGTGAATCATGTTAAAAGTATTAAACTTAACTTAACACTAATCAACTTCTTTATTTAAGAAAATACTAAATGTAAGATCACGTTCAGAAACAATCAAATTCGTGTTACTGATATTATTGTAAGTAGAAAAAATATGGCATTTTAAATAAGATGTCAAATTTGAGTGGAGATAAATGTGTCATAAAGCTTCTGCGCAAATGCATCATTACTATGATTGACTGACGCACATTACTAGGTAAATACGAATTTTTGAATAATGATTATTTGTTCTTCTTTTTTGCGCATTCCACGAAACAATTGAATAAGGCTACAACTAGATTAAGCACAAAGAGAAAACTAACCTTAAGATGCTAATGGTATTCCTTGATAATTTTGCTTAGAATTCAGTTGTCGCTGCAATTTAAATACATGAATTTGGTTTATTAGCTTTTTGCTTAGCATCTTAAGCTAAATCTATGTACATCTTAAGCTAAAGTCAGTGCTATTGAAATCCATGACTAAACCATGAAGTTATTTCCGGAGAAGGTAGATTTTAAAGTCCACAAATCGAAGGTACATTTAAATGAAATCAACTTAGCTTAGATATTGTTGATCGCATAATCTTTTTTCCTTTTTCAAATTGGCGACTAGTTCAATACAAAACTCATGAACGTTTTCATTAAACAGTTTGAACTGCCTTACAGCTGTAATAAAAACGCAACAGGACCTCCAAAAGTGTTAAGAATAGTCGGTTTAAATGCATTTGGAACGATTTCTACTACCTTTCTTCAAAGCCGAACATAATAGGGGTTCGCGCTTTGCCTTGTAAATGCTAGAAAAAATTGGATATACCAAAGTGTGACTAATTCTAAATATGTCCGTAGTGGTTTATGGTAAACAGTACCGAATTTGGAACGCTTGCCTCTCGAATTCCCATGAAAGAAAAATGTATCCATAGGCACCAGAACTTCATTCTTATATTGTTCCCAACTCCCCTGCATCCTCTATAAAATCAGCATTTTCACTTGAGGTAGCAATTTTTTGTTTTAATAAAATCACTAACTTTTAACTTAAAACCATTACCTACCTACATACAAAAAAAAACCTAAAACCATACAACTCTAAACACCTGAACGAAGCCTCCGCTGTCAAAAGGATGAAAGAAAAAAAGTATGTTGTTTTTTCGTGCTTCTTATGTTGGCTGCAATTGTCTGTCAAGCGCGATCTTTTTGTATATTTGAAAATTTTCAACGTTAATAGCGTGGCTCCCGCAAATTTATGCTCAATTAATAAATAAATTGGAAAAATTGTTCGAAAACTTCCAATCTGAAACGCGAAAATCAAAGCTATCATGGAAGACTTTCAGAAGATTGAGAAAATTGGCGAGGGAACCTATGGTGTCGTGTACAAAGGCCGCAATAAAGTGACAGGACAAATAGTAGCCATGAAAAAGATACGCTTGGAATCCGAAGATGAGGGCATTCCGTCGACAGCAATCAGAGAAATTTCTCTATTAAAAGAATTAAAACACCCAAATATCGTTTGTCTGGAGGATGTTCTAATGGAGGAGAATCGTTTGTATCTAATTTTTGAGTTTTTATCGATGGATCTCAAGAAATACATGGATTCACTTGCAATGGAAAAAATGATGGATCCTGAGTTAGTCCGAAGCTATTTATATCAAATAACTAACGCAATTCTATTCTGTCATCGTCGACGAGTTCTCCATCGAGATCTGAAACCACAAAACTTGCTGATCAACAAGAATGGTGTCATAAAGGTTGCCGACTTTGGACTTGGACGATCCTTTGGTATTCCTGTACGTATTTACACTCATGAAATTGTCACACTTTGGTACAGGGCTCCGGAAGTGTTGCTGGGTTCTCCCAGATATTCGTGTCCCGTAGATATATGGTCGATTGGATGTATTTTCGCCGAGATGTCAACCAGAAAACCACTATTCCAGGGTGACTCGGAAATTGATCAACTTTTTCGGATGTTCAGGATACTTCGCACTCCAACAGAGGACATATGGCCGGGTGTGACTTCTTTGCCGGATTATAAGACAACCTTTCCATATTGGTCTACCAATCAATTGGCCAATCAAGTGAAAAACCTCAACTCAGTAGGTCTGGATCTGATCAAGAAAATGCTCATCTATGATCCAGTTCATCGTATTTCGGCCAAAGCCGTTCTCGAGCACCCGTATTTTGATGGATTTGACAAGAAGTTAGTGCCAACTGACTAAATGTGCGTGTGTAGCTTAAACAATAAATATGTAGTCACCAATATAATCGATCTTAGCTTTTAATATTTACCTAATACTATATTGTACAAAATAATTTAATTTCAATTTGTATTTTGTCGAACAAGGGGCATCCTGGCTGGGAGGCAAGCTTAGGGCTTCGTTTCCTAGAAATAAAATTTAAATAAGTTTCATAAAACCAGCGTTGTTAATCCTAGAGTGGGTAGTAGGAATGGAGAAATAGTTCAAGGAAATTCGATTCTCGGTTTTACAGAATTTTTAAGCGAAGATTTACAATCCGTTTTGAATAAGTTAGGCTTCACTCCGGAATGGAAGAACTGGTTTGAATGTCATTACTAATCGGCGAAGGTTTTCCTTCTACGTTGTCTACAAGTCTAACAATAACCTTAGCCTTGGCTTAGCAGTAAAACAAGCAATCTTTGTTGAGTATACAGTTCGCAATTGGCGGCGATCGTACTCATGCGCAATGTCAATGGGTGTTTCCTCTGTGCAGATGTAAGAGTACACAAAATCTTTTGCTGGAGATCGACACTGGATATCAAATAACCATTCAGTTTAGCTGTTATCTAGCTCCTTGCACATGTAGAGTTCTTTGTTTGACTTAAATGATTAGAAGGTATAATCGATATCCTGTTTGAATACCCTTCACTGGTTGTGTCATCAAGTTTTTCGCTTTGTACACGTCAATTAGACGTGTTAAGACTGACTGAATTTGCAAGTGCATTCAATTTTTGCAAGACCAGCAACTGACAAGAGATATTGCAACTCGTTTGTTATTTTGTAAAAGAATAACAAACAGGTTTTGCCTCTTTGATAGACCAAGTATCTGTTTACTCCTAAGAGAGTAAGTCTGCTTGCTGAGCTGATAATTGTACTGTTCAATAATCAAAGCACTGTAATAGTTAAACATAATCTCACCGAAGGCAGGCTGGTGTGGTGGCAAGCCGTCGGCAAAACTGCAAAGATACAAAAGCTGATAGGCGTTGGTGCAATTAATGCGCCGGACTCGAGGCTATCATCAACCCACTTCCTCTAGGTCTTTTTGTACAGGATACTGCAGTGAATCAGACAATTAAACTGGATGTTGACTGATGGAGTTCAAATCAGAACAGAGAACAGAAAATATCTCTGCATTCTTCGAAACACACTGCTGTACCTGGAACAGCATACCATGATGTATGTTAGCTCAAACCTTCGGTGTAGTAGATTACAAACGCTGCTTTCTTATGCGTTCATGCCTTAAGAGTACATGTGAGTCATCTTTAACGCTGCACATTCCTGCACTCAAAAACCTGGTGTTGGATAAAAAGGGAATTAAAATCGCAACTTATTGAACCATTCACCTTACAAGCATTACTTTCTCTTCAATTCTCTTCAGTTATTTTGTTTCTTTTGTAGGTAGAAAGAAGTTACCGAAGAGCATGCGAGGATTTTGCTCTACTCAAACAACTTCCCGCTTCAAGCTCTGTAAAGCATTATCACTGAACCTTCGATCTTAGAAAAGATTCGACAGCTTTGTTGTAGCAGTATATCAGTTTGTTACATTCAGTCCGAGGTCTTATGAACTTTAAAGGACAGTTTCAACCGATGAAAATAAATAAACAAGAAATGGCCAGCCAATACAGAGTGCCAGTGCAATCAACAATATACCGACTATGTTGGAACGGAAGACGTTTATTACCAACCAATCAATTGAACCTGCATAACCGAGTTCTTGAAACTTTGGTACTAGATATATTTGAATTACTTATGTTCCATGCTTATGTCCTCTTACCTTTTTTTCATCCTGTGTGTTCTTCAGTTCCGCTCGATTGTTATTCCTCTCATCGAATTGTGATATCCACTTTAAGAGGTTTCTGCCCGTTCCCTAAATACAGCCTTGGATGATACTCCAGTCCTCCATTTGTTTTACGCTAGGAAAAACATGCTTTAAAAATATATCTGTCGATGGTGACATTATATCCTAGGCTTCCTAGGTAGTTTTTCTTTGTTTAGAATGCCAAATCTTTTTGCTTCATCTTCAAATGACCCCAAAACGATCTCTGCCCAAAACATAGACTTATTATCCGCTTGTCCTCATAAAAAATAATGGAGTTGTCTCCTACGGCTTCAAACAATTCTCATACTAACGCAGATGCGACTACTTTGTCCCAATTAGTAGGGGATAACTTTTTTAATAATTTCTCCTCCGATGGATCTACGAAACTTCGAAAACTTACCCCAAGGCTTGAGAGAACTACAAAAAATCGGCAGAAATCTCCCCTGGTGTATAGAATAACGTGAATGATAAACAATAGTAAAACTTCGAGATCATCCTACCATCGAAAATAAAACACCAAATTATCTTATCTTACTTTATTTTTCTACAACGTCCACTTCCATATTGCCATGTGGCTGCATACACTTCAGCGTGAATTCAATAAATTTCAAGTCCTTCAGATACTCTGTCATTCTCTTCAGATGTCTCTCAGTGTACGGCAGTGTTTCTTCAATCATCTTTCCCAATCCCGACGGTTTGAATTTATTCGCAAGGACTTCATTGATCAAAATATTTAACACCAACTGTGCTGGTCGACAGTTTCTACTGTTCGTGTTCCACGTTATTGCATGTCGCATCAGACTCTCCTTGTGAAGTTCATTCAGCGATGCAATTGTGTTATCCAAGCCGGATTCTTGATTCTTGATGACTGTGTTGATGATTTTGAGCGTCAAATGAGGTTTCTCGAGCTTCAAAGCCAGTCGGAGGGCTTTCAACATTTTTTTCTGTGCAATCAAGTTGCTGAGTTCTTGCTCTTGAGCGGCCAGTTCTTGACGTTCCTGAATCTCTGCGAGTTTCTTCTCTTCGGTGACATCTTTCCAGCGGATTAGTTTTGAATCAGCACCTCCGCTGAAGAAGTGCGTCTCACCATGGGCCACAGCTAGTGTCCAAATACGAGCTTCATGTTTGTCCAGGGTCAGGGTGCATTCGCTTGTTTTGATGTTCCAAAGTTTTATCAAACCATCACCACCAGCGGAGACCAGCTGCATGCCTTTGGAGATGAATTCTGCTCGAAGGACGGAGCTCTCGTGACCTTCGATGGTCTTCAAGCAGGTCATGTCTGTGAGCGACCACATGCGAAGGGTGCAGTCTGCTGAAGTGGTCAGAAGGATTTGGTCGATAGGAGAAAATCGTACACACCAGACTCCACGACGGTGACCGCGAAGTACTCCCAGAAGAGAGAGGGAACTGCTGTCCCACAGTTTTGCGGTTTTATCCTGTGAGGCTGTGGCAACGATTCGGTCATTTGGGGAGATAGCCACGCAGTTGACATCCTTCTCATGGGCTATGGCAGTAGTTGTGCAAACCAAGGAATGAAGATCTGTCTCATCGTCGGAGCTGTTGGAGAATTTCTTCGGCACTTCCCAGACTTTCAGACAAGTATCTTGACTCACAGAAGCACAAATGGTATGTGAAATCTTTCCAAATGCCACTGAGCCCACGCTGGATGTGTGCTTGGCTCCCTTGGCCATACATCGCACGCTAAACGTACCAGGATCAAGTTCCCAAATCCGAATCGTGTTGTCTTTGGAAGAGGAAAGCAAGAAGTTCTTGTGCGACGCCAAAGCCAAGACAATATCATCGTGTCCTTTTAGAATTGAACAGTTCATGTTAGACGTGTCATAGAATTTGATGTCATTGCTGTTAGTAGCCACGGCCAGGTAGCGCGAGTTCTTTCCCACGAAGCATACGTCGAGGATTTCATCACTAAATCCAATCAACTGTTTAGCGCAGTGAAACGTTGAGATATTGTGGACCATAATGTTGTGATCAGCGGTCACCATTGCCAGTTGATTGGTTTTGTGACAATGAAGGAGCTGTGTGACTGCTAAGCCACCATCGTCAGAAGCCTTTGATACCGAACTGTTGGTCTGAGTGTAAACATTCTTAGCATCTGAACAGTTCCAAACTCGAATGTGACCCAGTTCCCCAGCTACTGCAGCAAAAATCTTGTCTTTATTCTCCACAGCCGTCAAATCAAATCCATTGGGAAGCTGCAAGGTCTTTGGTAAAATACACACTCCCTCCAGGCCCTCGTAAAGAGGAAGCACCTTCATCTGCACACCAGTATCCACATTCCAGATTATCAAAACTTTATCTCTACTCACCGACGCCATAACATTCAATTCTTTGTCAAATGACACAGCGGTTACCTTCGAATAATGACCAGAGTATGTTGCCTTTAGGTCTTTGCTGGAATAGTCCCAGCAATTGATTTTATTGTCATCTCCAGCACCAAACACCAATGTCTTTTCAACATCTGGGTGAAATACCACCAAAGCCACGACACCTTTGCTCTCTCTCAACGAACACAAACACGTTTTCCTTTCATAATCCCAGATACGTATCGACGAATCAGAACCTCCAGATACTACTACACCTCCACGATCACGAAATGCCAACCTGGCCACTGGACCTTTGTGTGCACTTTTCCACATTTTTGCCATGGTGCTAGTTCTCTTGTCCCACATCTTGAGCAATCCACTCTTGTGAGCGGTCAAAACGTGTTCATCGTCAGCACTAAGGGCGAAGGTATAGACAACATCCTCGTCTAAGTCTTCAGTTTGAACATCACCAAGTGTAGACACTACATTTCCACTAGATATATTGATAACGTTGATTTTACCAACATCTTGGCAAAGAAATTCCTCGCCAGTCGATGTCCAAGTGACGTTTCCTCCCGTATAGAAAGCTCCAAATTGTGATTCAGCTTCAAAACTGTTATGAAAATTTCATAAATTAAAGAAATTAATCGAGTAATGTGAGGATAACTTACGCCTCTTTAAGTTTTATACAAGTTGCCATTAAATTATCTTGTATTTATGTGAAATTTTAATATTTTCTCCAATATTTTGGTGAACAAATTACTGCACGTGTTGGGTTTGTTCATTTGTTGCTTTCGACGAAATGTCATTTCCAATAATTTGTACACAAAACTACGCTACCGACGGCTCCAGCTCAATGAGAAACAGTTCTACCACTTGCGTAATTAATTACGTGCTGTATTTGATTTTTATTTTTTACGAAAATGTTACGTTTGAAATTTGGTCTAACAAAAACGGCTGCATTCGGGTGTCTATGCGATATGGACTATCTATCCCCTCTTTCGCCTGATAGTATTTTGCTGAATTATCTTATCTCACCAACCAGGCGAAAGAAGTCCAGTTAGTTAATCAAGTGGCCTAAAGCAGACCCTAAGGGCTGGAGAAAATCCTTGTCAAAAAATTACACTTCTTTACGTCCAAAATGTGATTTCGCAAAATTAACTACCAAAATTACCTAGGTTCTATTTTACTACCTTATTTCCCGAAAATGGGAGCACTTAGTTTAAAATTTGTTTCCTCCATGTTGCCAGCCTTGTTTGTTTTTCTTTAATTTGACATAATGTTCACCGCAACCTCAATTTTACCACAAAAATAATTTATTTTAACAATTATATATTTAATAAGTTACAAAATGATTCAAAGACTAAATACATTTAAACTGTTTCACCATCTACATAAGACCCAATTTCTCACACCTAAAGTCAATTCATCGATTGCCAGAAATGCTGTCACAGACAAATCTCCAGAGCCCGGCAAGGAGAACTGGACGGAAATCTACAGGCTTCCTTTGATTCGGATGGCCTCAGCATTTAACAGACTGAAAGTATATCAGACCATTGTAACAGCTGTCGGTACGCCTCTGGTTTTCGCCTTAGAAAAAGCTGGTCACTTGGAAGCAGATTATGGTGTAGTTTTTGCCGCTATGGGTAAGGACTATCTTATGAAACCTAGACATTCGAACTCATAAACCCCTTGTTCTAGGCATAACTGGAGTGTTAACATTTACCTTGTGCAGTTTCCCAATTCGAAATTTAATTGGATTTGTCTACATGAACGATACGGAAGACAAAGTTAAATTGGGCTACGTCGACTTTTGGGGTCGACGCAAAGATCAAGAACTAATTATTGATGATATTCTTGCTCCATGGGAACTGCCGCCAAGAAGAATTAATGTCTATCAAGCTATAAAAAGCCGCGACAATAAATCACATTCGTACAAGCTCCTCCACCGCTATGGAGTCATCCGCGATCCACAACGATACGTCACAGTCTTTGGAGATAGCAACATATGAATTTCTCAAAAAACTGTTTATTTTGTGTAAATAAAGTGATTACAAGTTAGATAAAACATTTAACTCCATCTGTAATGAGCGTAAGCACGATTAGCTTCGGCCTGCTTATGCAAATCCTGCTTCTTCTTCACAACTCGCCCCTGACCGGAGGCAGCGTCTAACAACTCCCATGCCATTTTCTCTGGAAAGTGCACTTTTCGTTCCTTCTCCTTTGCCGATTCAATAAGCCAATTCATAGCAAGGAAATACGATCGTTTCGTTGTAACTGGCACTGGTACTTGGTAAGTTACACCGCCTCTCTTAATCGGTGTCAACTGCAACAATGGGCGACAATTTTCGATCGCATTGTGGAGAATTTTTACAGGATTCGTTTCAATTTTAACCTTTTCCTCAGGATTTTCGGCTAAATTGTATCGTTCCAACTGAATTCGTTTGATATTTTCGAAACTTTTTTCGATTAGATCGCGTGCCAGGACCTTCTTTCCTTTACGCATTACGTAATTTGTGAATTTACTAAGGATATCGTCGTGGAACACTGAAGATGTGTCATTGTTGCGAGCTGCTTTAATTGGCAAGTGGGATAATTTAATTGTTTCACCAGTTTCTTTTAGAAACGCTTGCTTTTCCTTCTTGAACACTGGATCGACATAGGATGGTGGGTATATTGACATGTGTTGTGCAGCCGCTACGGTCGGTAACCTAAGAGGATTGTTGTTGGTTTATGTGTAAAAATGGAGAAAATTATTCGTTTTACCTGCAGGCGGATAACTTTGTAATATTCCGCAACATTTTGCAGTGAAATATGCGATTTAAGAAGAAAAAAATTAATCAGAGTACACAATCCAATCCATCAGCAAGACCACGGGAACTTTTTGATAAACGTCAAAATCCCTGTGCTTGTATTGATGTTGGTGTTAATTTAGGGTGTGTTCGATTTTGGCATTATCAGGCTGCAAAGAATACTCTTGAACTTGTTTCCAAGGAATCCTGTCTTTTCTCTGCTTATCGTTCTCGGCACTACATAGAGGAACCGACAGGATCAGACTTGTGAAAATACAAAATATCATCGTCGTTCTTCGTGTTAAGATTAGAATCTTTTACCCAAATCGTTTTTTGCTGGATAGGAAGGTGATTGCTTTAACTACTTCGAAATTTTAGCTGCCGATGTTGTGTTTGGTTTTACCCTCCTTTACTTCAGCAGCGACTTGTATCTGAAATTGTAACGATTTGTTTCCAAATTGTATTGTATACTGTGTTTCCCATCGCTTCGTAGCATAGCTGAATCAGTTTTGCATACAGATTGCATACAGAACAGTTTTTCAATCTCTTAAGCCTCATTAAATTAATTTTTCAGAAAGCACGTACACATCTTTCCATACGACAGTCGAGCTTTGAAAAGGTGCAGAACCTAAAAATGCTGCTCTGACATTGACTAACCCATAAAATGTTCACGAAATCTTTTCCCTAACATCATGCGAGAATAAAATAACAAAACAAACAAACCTCATTTGTGACAGTTGTAAAAATATATGTGCGTCCGTCGTTAGCCACAACTTGGCTCTAGTTTTTCCGACTGAATAAATAAAAAACGCTCATCGGCTAAAGAATCTTCGCTTTGTTTTGAAAGTTTCTTGTTTTGATTTTAAATCCCTTGTTCTATCTTTTCATGGATAGAACTAGTGCAACTGTCTCTTCGAAGAGCACCGAAGAACTAGGATCATTTAAAATCATTCACACCGGAGAACATATCGAAGATGCTAGCTGCAATAAGACGAGTAGTGAATATAAAATCGTCTGCAATGAGACCCGTCAAACTAACCGACATAAAAATCCGAGTGGTGTTTGGAAATACTTTGCATTAGCCACAAGGTATACATCGGAATCAGAAGGTCCAGATGCACCGCCAGACGATCGCATTCTTTGTATGTTGTGCTACTCAAAAGGACGAGTGCATGTGTACAAAAGTAAGACATCATCTTCGAATTTATGGAAACACTTGAACCGGAAGCATAACATTGAAATTCCATCTGAAAAAATGTTCACAATTTCTACGACGAACTTTGACGGATTCGAATTTTCTGCAGTTCAAGACGAACGAAGTCATGAAATCAACTCTATAGATGATCAGTTATCAGCAATGGATGTTGAAGTAGTAATAAAAAGCGATGAATTCGAAGAGACAAATAGTTTTCCAGAAGAGCAGATAATCGCTACTTCAATGGAAGAAGAAAGGAAAAACACCGCAACAATTGTTAAGTATGACGAATGTACTGAAGCAGTATTTAAAGGTAAAAGTGTGTTATGTTTGCTTTGAGAGATTTATTGAATATTTCTTTTGTAGATATTGGTTTGGCCATTATTGAAGAAGTTGCCAAACGACCAATTCTTTACGGAATGCATTCAAGTAAGTCATCATCAACACGAGCCAAAAAGGAAGAGATGTGGGCGGAAGTTTACGATGCGTTGGGAGGGATAATTCAAATCGATCGTATACAAAAGATATGGAAGAACATTCGAGACCGATATCGAAAGATTCGGAATGCAGAAAAGGCAGGATTAGATGAAACTCCACAGAAGTACAAGTATTATAACCAATTACAGTTCTTGGATGCTGCTACGACAATGTGAGATGGGAGGATTTTTGAATATTTTAAACAGGGTTGTAAGAATGCTAAGACATTTTATCCTGTATTCCGAATACAACGTAGAGATGTTTGATTGGCTGCAATTTGTCTTAACCTTGCTGATAGTAGTAAACTCTCTACACCTTTTGCAAAGGTAGCTGTTAAGGTTTGTTGTTTTGTAGTGTCCCGAGAAGGATCAAAGGCGATTGTTTTCTCTTTCATCTTTGGATAGAGAACAATGCCTTGACACATTTTCTACTGGTCGTAGGTCCACAATTTGAATTCCGTTTAAGACTTCAAGTCACTGACAAAAAGATGGCCACGTCGTCCACACGATTACGCGAATTGATTGTCTATTTAGTTTCATCAGACAGCAACCCAAGAGCGCAAATCTTAGCCAGCATCTGCATAGCAGCAATGCTGAATGAACTGAAGGTTTGCTGTTCTCAGTTTGCTCACCTCCATTGGAATCAGCATTTTGATGATCTTGTTGATTTGCATAACTTCTTGCAGTAGTTTTGCAACAGATTCTGAAGAGAGTTTCCCCGACCCTAAGCTATTCCTGTCACCATGTACTACTTCGCACCATCTTCTGTGTAAAAGTATGTAATACATCTCATCATTTCTCACAGATTGCTTCATTTGCTTGGTTAGGCTGCTAAACGAGTTTTTGTAGCTTTGGAAGTCTTGCCAGAGTATTTTCCTCTACGATTTTATGAGATGTGTTCATTTACGATTCCTTTATGTAAACTCCTCACTTAAAATTGAAACTATAATTGAACTAACAATGTTAATCTTTTCAGAGATCAAGGTTCTGATTGCTCCGTGGATGAAACACCAGAGAAAAAGCGTAAGTGTTTCATTTCCGTTTAATCCACTCATCTTGCATCTACTTCCACTTTCCACTTTTACAGGTCGAGTAGAAGATTACTCATTCCTTATTGAACAAACGGATGTAATGCTTTCCACTGTTGATGAGCTCGATCGAGCTGAACAAAATTATATTGCCGAAGAGGTTGTCACTGGCAATTGCACAGTGAGCAGTAGTAACCCTCCAATTACCACCACTGTCTATCCTATAGACATTAGCTCTGTAAATTCTCCCACTAAGCAATTGCCATTGTCAACTACACCAAATAATTCCGAACAAATGGATGAGTTCGATCTATTTGGCAAGTTAATAGCCAAGAAGCTACGAAGCGCACCGAAAGATCGCGTGAATTTAATAGAAATAAAGATTATGCAGGCTATTCTCGAGAATTGCTAAAGTTTGCTTGTTGTAAATATATGTATACCGTTTAATTATTTATGTATAATATCCATAGTCTAGAATACTTAACCTTACAATCGCTGATAAATCAATGAATACAATTTTTTAAACAAATATAAGTTTGTGTTTTGTTGTGAGTGTTTTTTTTAGTATAGCTGCTTTGAAAGGCGTTATTATAAATTTGTTATACCTACATAAGTGTAAATATGGGCCGATACGAGTACACGTGGATGTGCGTATTATAAGGCATATGGATGGGTGGGTTCTCGTTATACCATAGCTTTCACTCATCCTTTAATTTTATACATTTTATATCATTCGACTCTAATTGGCGGATACATTCCACGATAATTTTGTGGACAATATCACTTGTCTCTTCACTGCTGAATGGTTTATTAATTGGAGGCACATGGATGAATAGACTTCTTGTGCAATCTTGATCCAGAGATTTAAGGTAGATGTATCCACAAAGATAGTTACCCACATCATCGGAACATATTATTGGATCGTTGCAACCGCAGAGTGGTAGTGTGTTTTCCACAAGTTGCTTAACATCTAGTTTGGTATGAATTTCATGGCATGAGGTACCGTTATTTTCTAAGCGAGCACTTCCACCAGGTAATTTTCTGCCCGAAAAATCTTTTCGATTAAATCGATGATTGTAAGCGAGTTCTTCGACACGGATGCAATTGGATCCACCATGGACACCACAGTGAACTACCAACTGAAAGTAAAAACAAAACAAAGAATATTATTACGACTTACTGTGGATGGAGCCATACTAAGGAGGAGGTATGCTTAATCTTATATTAAGAGATCTCTTAAAGCGGGTAGACTGCTGTGGGGAGACCAGCGCGATTCAAAGACTCGGTTAGAGGTGGCTGGAAATCAACTGCCTTAGGTAATGAAATCATGACAGCTGCGTCCATGAACGAGATCGCTAAACAGGACCTCAAACAGTTGGGTCCAAGGTCAAAACAACATTCCATTCAAAGTACTCTAGATACAGATATCACAACTGGGCGTCCTTAGAGTTTGGGCATTCTATGCAATAGAAAGGGAAGAATCTATCATACACTTCCTTTGCACGCTTATTTACTTTTTGTCTAATTAATTAACGATTAACATGGTTATGTTATGGCACATAAAGCTATGAAAAAATTCTAGAGTTCTAGTAGAAATCTACATATTGTTTCAAGTTCATCAACTTCATTAGCACTACACTTCCTTTTCCAGTAAACAAACGTGACACAAAAATTCTTTTAAAATATTTCTCGATGGAAATTTCAATACGCGTGCGACGAGAAATTAGCATTTTTCGAATAAACGCAACTTAGCGTGATTCACAGAAATTATCTCAAATTATTTTTGAATATTCTCGATGACTTCATTCATACTGACGAAACAATTTTTTTTGCCCTCATTTCCGATTTACGTTTTACGACTCGAATTTGACCTCGATTAACCTACCTCAGGTTTTCTTGCCCATATTTCATCAACAGCTCTGTCGACATCATCATAGACAACGGAAACGAGCTTCTTTTCTAGTTTGTAATCGAATCCTTTGTCAGAGATTAAATTGTCTGGTAATATCCTGACAGCTTCCCAACTGGCGTTTACTTCTTCATGTCCAATGAATGGTCCAAATCCTGTTACAATAATTAATGGTTCTTCTCGCGGTAACGGCGATGAGCTATGATTCTGGACGGGGGTGTCGTCGTCAACTTCAACAGCTGGCTGATTCATTTTGTGGATAAAACTAGACTTGCTCTACACGAACTAAAATGCACAATCACTTCTATTTGCCACCAACTCTTGTCTTCAGTTTGAAATCTATCTAATCTTGTGGCAGATAAAATCAAAAAATTAAAACAAATAGAGCACGATAAAAAATAAACTGTTAGCTTCAAAAACAAAAATCAGAGATAAGTCATAATTTATAATTTATCTCTGACAAAAATGGAAAATAATTTGATTTGACTGTGGTGTTGTTTTGTTTAGATTTTCTACTCAAAAAAAATAAAAAATCAAATATTATTTGACAGCTGATTCAGCTTCACTCAATTTGAGTGGAAGAATATTAATGAACCGATTCATGTTGGTTCTAGGTTTCAGTGTTAAATGACGAGTGAGAATTTTGTTGACTTTTTTTTAAAATCTCACAATTCAACAAATTGCTTTAAAGCCAACAGGACTGAGTACGAGTACAGGTAGCCCCTATACTTTCTACCGACAGACATGCTGTTTTCAATATCTTTTTAGAATCTTAGAATCATTTACTCTTAAGCCTTCCCGTTAACATGAGGCATCGGAAGATATAGATGAGGGTGATGAGGGCAACGAGATTGCATTTGTGGGCCCATTTAAATTCTATGACTTATCCATCAGACACATAAGGTTGGAGCTCAATTCAACCACAGGACTTGGACAATCCAAAAAGTTTATAAGCCCCTCAAACACTCCAGTTATCCCGGTCCTTAGCTAACCACCTCCAGTTGTGCACTCCAAGTTGGTGGAGATCTTTCTTTTTACTATTCGCTCTGCATGTCCTAGCCGTCTTAAACGACAAATGCGTAGTTTTTTGAGTAGATCTAGATCGATGTCGCTGTACAGCTCGTATAATTCGTCGTTGAACCTCCTCCCCCAGAGCCCGAATTACCCTATTTGATGCGTGTAAGCCCTAGTCTCCATATATTTGGCCCAAACTGGGGCCCAGTAAAAACCTTATCAAAGTGCTCTCTAGTACTTAATAAATGACTTCTGCCAAATTGACTGTTTTTCTTAGATTTCTGATACTCACCTATATTACGACCGTTTTCGTCTTCTGATCCACGAGGGTGTATCTAACAATAAGAAGTAAAGAACTGTAGCAATCATGGTGTTCCATGAAAGATGATAACTGTCAATTTGGGTTAGTAAAAACGTACCAGAAGAGATTTTGAAAATTAATTTGTCACGTTTGCTACTTTATTCTTCATACAGATTCCCCCTTCCGAATGGGGATTGACTGTTTGTCGTTAAGAAATAAACACCCTCAGCGTGTTCCGCATTACCTGCGTCACCTAGTCTTATACCTCCCGTTCTAACATTACAACTTCCATTCTTAACATCAGCAAATTCAGTACATCCTATCGAATAGAAACCGTTCCTGTCCTTTAGTTTTATTGCCTCCGCATAATAGTCCACGGCTCTTTCATGAGCACATTCACCATCAATATCAAGCCCACATCCTGGTTGAGTTCTACCTCCATTTGGATAAAATGCTGCTTTCCCAATTGGATGATAAAATCCTGCCATTCCGCCATAAGTTGTTATGCTTTCAACGTATTCAGCATCGGTGTCTGATAATCGTGTCTCTGGATTATTGTAGCTGAATAGAGGCATAGCCGGATCTAATCCAATAATTGTATGCACTCTGCCACGTTGAACATTTTTTCCAGCAAATCCAACTACATGTGCTCCCAGACTATGACCCATTAAGGTCAGATTTTGGAATGACAATTTCGCATTGTCATGCAGCCAATCGATGAATTCAGCAAGAATCTTACCAGCTTTTGAGACACTTCTTTGTGCTGAAACATAGTTTAACGTTTCACCGTACACAGTCCAATCAACCAGAAATAAATTTGTTTGACTCCTGTCGGTGTTGTTAAAGACGGCATCAAGGATTTTATCATTTTGAGGTGAAATATGTGCACCATTCCAACCGTGAATCATAAATCTGTCATAAGTAGAGGTTATTGAAAGAAACAAGACCAATGTGGAGTTTGAAAATACCTTGTTGGATGATTTTTATTGAAGGTGGACCGCACTAGAGCCTCCATGTCATTAAATTGAAGTTCCATGGAACTTTTTGGATTTATTTGGGTGTACAAAAAGAACCGGACTTTATCCATTTTCCGTGTATTCACTTTCGGCTCCGTAAGTAGGGCTTCAGCGATTGCTTGGCGTTGTGTTATCCAGCGGATTCCACCATTTAATTGGGGAATCGGCCATATTTGTTTTGCCAGACTATCGCGACAACAAGCTGTTGGTAGAAGGAAGTTAAAATTTAAGCCCTATGCCAATTTGAGGCTAAATTTTGACATATATTTGAAAGTGATAGGATAGGTGCTGATTGGCGTTAACCTGCCGATGTCCTGTGTTGTATCTGTGACTATACACCTCAATTATGCTTATTTTACACCTTCAAGGGATTGTTTGTTTTTTTCCTGGAACTGGTCCTCCAGGTTGGGGCTTCCTAACTACGTAAAAAGAATACGATTATGAGAGAGACATTTACCACTAGTATTCATTGTCCTGAGCTCTACTGTACCGATGGCTGATATCGGCTAAACTGATCCAGCTGTACCCCATGGAATCCAAGGCAAGGAGATGCGCTATCATGTGATTTCTTCAATTTTGTGCTAGAACAAACAGTGTACAGGGCAGCTGTTAACACGGATGGCACTATCTTCAACAAATCTGTTTAGCTACTGGGATACGCAGACGATCAGTCGCTTTCAGCATGCTGTCATAGAGGCTTTTACGACAATCAAAGAACGTAGTAAATGAGTATAAAGCCGATTACATGTTGTCAACATACAAAGAAGCATCTACCACCGTCTGGGACAAAACATCCATGTTGACAATAGTAACTTTGAAGTATTCAAGGAGTTAACCTACCTCAGAGTAAACATCTACTCCACGAATGACACGCAATTGGATATTAAACCAAAACTTACCCTGGAAACCGCTGCTACTTCGGTTTGGAGAAACAATTGAATTCAAAATTAACCCGAAAGACGAAATACATGCTCTTCAAAACACAGAATTTGCCAGTTCTTCTATGTATATGGTGCCCAGTCCCAGGTGGTTAGCAGGAAAATAAAGCAAATATTGAGCACTTTCGAGAGAAAAATGTTTCGTTGGATTTGTTGGTCCTCTATACGAGGAGGACGATTGGAGGAGAAGAACTCTATGAGCTGTATCAAGATGTGGGTGTGGTCCAAAAATCCAAAACACGTTAACTATACTGGTTCGGCCACATCAAGCGAATGTTCTAGCAAAGAGGATGTTTGAATCACAGCTTCCAGGTTTGAGACGACGAGGAAGACCGAAGACAGAGCGCTTGATATGGAGAACTGGAAACAGCGTACCCGGGATCTAAGAGAATGGAAGGCTGCAGTGTCTAAGGCAAAGAACCCCCACGGATGAGGATTCCGCTAAGAAAGTAAGTACCTAGTAGCTTTTCTTTACTATACACAAAAATGAAACACTAAATAGAAAATGATTTTGTGGAGCAGACACACGGTTAAATTCGGAGGTTTAGCTTCAAAATTTAGCCACCAAAATTTTAAAACATTTGACACACGACTCTAGTTCAACATTTTTCTTAAGACCACCGACTTACCAAACGAAACTACAAGACAAACAAGTATCACTACGCTTCTGAACATATCGAGCAATAAAAGTCAACTATTTTTTATTAATAGTAGGTGATAGGCTTTGAGTGCTTTGAATCCAAAATTTCTACATCGATAGACGTACCTACATATATCTTTTTTTTAAATATCTTATCGAAGAATTTATATTACTCTGGTAAACACATTCGTTAGGTATATCAGCTAAATCTTATCCGCTAGATAGAGATATAGTTCAAGTACCTTAAAGTGCTGACTTGACAAAAGCTTTAGTATGTAAGAATGGTTTCTACTCCTTAAAATTATACCTTGAAGGACCACAAGACGACTAATCTCAGACGCAATAGGCTATTTCAAACTTAAGAAAACAAACGTGATCTAATTCATTCTTGATTTCTATCTAAATTTGTTCAGAACTAATCTTCAACCTTAAGGTTTACTCTGCGTTTGTATGGAATTGTTGAATTCCAAAAACCGTCCTCGCATTCTATCTTGGCCCTGAACGTTGTATATGTATACATACGTGTTCCTAAAGATATCGAGCAAAATCATTGGTTCTCTTTTCGTCTCTCTTTCCATGGTGGTACCGTGAAAAACGATAGTTTTATCTGGGATTCAAGCCCAAGAAACCTTGCTCAGCAAACCATTGTTCTAACTGCTCAGCCACGGCATCTATAAAGGTTAGAACCTCTGTGGATAATGAGAAACTCTGAGAATATAGAGTGCCATAAGATTCTTTCTGATAACTCAAGATGCAACAATCCTCTCAGCGGTGACTATGATGTGTGAACCCTTCAAACCTTTCGTCAACAACCTGATTAGACCCTAACAGTGCGATTTTATACCAGAAAAGTCCACAATAGACCAACTTTTTACACTTTGGCAGATCACGAAGAAAACACAAGAAATCCTAGTTGATACCCACCGTCTCTTCATTGACATTTAAGGTCACCCATGCTTGCATTTCTAGAGACGAGCTATATAAAGTCAAGTCTAGTTTTAGCATCCATGCAAAGCTCTTGCGCCTATGGAGAATGTTCAATGCTACATTAAAGTCGGTAACGATCTCATGGAGACGTTCGGTTTCAAAAAATGAGGGAAGGTGACTTTTTTAACCCCATACTTGAACGGATTGTATGAAACTTACAAGCCAACACCAGAGGTACAATCTTTCAAGAATCTGTGTACGTCGACGATATTGACATCATTGGTAGAACTTAGTAAGCTGTCATTGGTGCTTTCGCGAGTATTGATGCAGTAGCGATTGAAATAGAGTTAGCAGTGAACGAGGACAAAACCAAGTTAAGAATACCTCGACTTGTGCCACTAATTCATTCCGGGAAAACGTGTCGTAAGTCAAAATGACTTAGGTCGAAGTGTCATAACTCAAGGTATTTTCTATCAACAAGAAGCGACACTCAACAATGATTAATTGGACAGACTTTGTCAATCTTGAGATCATCAGCATCAACATCTCATCAGAAATCGAACGAGGAATAACCTCCCGACCCCATCGTGGATTTTTTGGGCTGAGAAAACCAAGGCTTTATCCCTAGCAACCAAATATGAGACATACTAGTGCTCCTCTATGGTATTGAAGCATGGGCTCTATCTAAAGCGGATGGGGACATCTTTGTTCGATATTTGAAGAAGCAGGATTCAACGAAGAACTACATCAACTGTACAGCAACATTGAACTCGAGAAAGAGCAAGACCCCGCCTTAGGTAGCTCGCACAAGTATGTACCATAAAAGGGGACCTCAACTAACTTTGAGTTCTAATCGGAGAAGTTAAGCCATTTAGGTATGTAGGCTTGTTTATGACTTTGATACACTCGCCCTGCTCCGTTCTTAAATAAGAATTAGGATTTGAGGAGCTTCTGCAGAAAAGCACTAAAAGATCATTTGAACTCCGATCCTTATAGATGTGCAAAATAAAAGTTGGCTCTTAAAGTGCTGAAAATTTAGTCGATTCCCCTAGAATTCATTCATTCTTTTGGTCTTCTACTCCCTCGGTGTACCTATCAACTGCTGACGATAGTGATTACATTCGCAATCACTACAGTTACCACCAACCAAGCACGGGACCAATAAATCATCTTTGATTTATAATTGAAACAATTAATATATAATAATAAATTTTTAAGAAGTTATGCATGCATTTCCATGGTAAGTCATAAAACTACCTAATGTTCGGCCTTATTTTAGATTAGATTTAATCCCACTACATTCGCAACAATTGCCAATAAAATGATTAAAAATGTTTGCATTTGTTTTTCGTTAAACAATTTAACGACTTGTCCCGGTTATAAAAGCCGGATTCGATAAATACACCGTCATAATTCTGCCAAAACGATTCGCAATGAAGGTATACGTGGCATTAGTAGCAGTTCTTGGAACTCTCATCAGTGGTAGGACTTTATTTTGGTTACCAAATCACTGCTTCACACACTTTTTTTCAGGACTTGCATCACCCGTAAGTTTAGACAAATATGTGGATATGATTTGGCCAATACCGCAAAGTGATGGCAGTACACGTTGGATGACTCGTGGAGAAGCGATCGTACAAGCCATGCTTACAGAACCCAACGCTGTCGTTGGTTCAAGGAAATTGGAAAAAATACGCTTCTTTTTGTATACTCAATCCAATCCGACAGAGCCTTTCGAGATTGACAGAGACGACCCAGGATCCTTGTCTCGGTCGAGTTTTAATAGAAATAATCCCACAAGGTGAGCTTGGAATTTCATTTCATTTCAAAAGCGTTTGAGTCTGATTCTCTCTGATAGATTCTTTATCCACGGTTGGAATGGTGGATATTTAGCGGGACAAAACAGAAAGATACGAGAGAGCCTTTTACTAAACGGTGAGAATAGACAGTTTAACTTTATCGCCGTCGACTGGAGTGTCTACGGTGAGACAGCAAACTATGTGTCGGCACAAACCAGCTGCTCGAAAGCTGGAAAGATTGTCGCAGAATTCATTGATTGGCTTAACAGTGCTGGAAATCTTTCATTCGATACACTGACCTTGTATGGCCACAGTTTGGGAGCACATGTGGTAGGATTTGCGGGAAAGAACGTAAAGCGGGGAAAAATTAACACAATCATTGGCTTGGATTCTGCCATGCCTCTGTTCAACTATGACAATCCTGACAGTCGTTTGTCTGACAAAGATGCCGTGTATGTGGAATCTATCCATACAAATGGTGGACTCAAGGGATTCTACAATCCAATTGGACATGCTGCGTTCTATCCAAATGGTGGTAAATCCCAACCCGGCTGTGGACTCGACATTGATGGCGCCTGTGCCCACGAAAGAGCTGTTGACTACTTAGCCGAAGCTTTGAGACGAAATGCAAACAATGGATTCAACACAGTGGGTTGCAGTCAATTCAATGATGTCAAGGATGGAGCATGTAAACTCTACTCAAGTGGAGTCCGTATGGGTGATCCAAGTAATTCTAAGGCAGCCAATGGCATTTATTCTTTAACGACAAATAACAATTCGCCATTTGGTGTGGGAAATTAATTGTTGTTTCTCAAATAAATGTGTAAAAACAGTGAGCAGCAGTAAGGTTATCTATGATTTGTATATCGTGAACATCGGACAACTGGCACGCTTTAGAACGACCATGCCTTCCTTATTATCGTTGTAAATTAAATAATTATCTTATTGTGAACAAGTACTTATGTTATCAATTAATTGGAAGCGATATTACTGTTGCGGTAGAGTTAATTACGTCTTATCATGAGATTAACGATTTACATTGGAATAAAAAATATCATAAAGCACTTGAAGACGGTCTTAACTTGTTAGGAAGTCGAGGGGGTCAAATGTGACCTAAGACTAACAATTGCAAGTTCGTTTGTACCTTGAAATTTTTATTATCTTTTCCGAATAGTTCACCTTCACATGTACAACTTTCTGTTCTAAGGATAAACTCATTTCATTTGCGTTCTGAAGTTTAACGATTGATTAACTATCCTTTAGACGTTTAACAAAGTGAAGCACAAAAAGTAGGCGAATGGGGCACATGAAAAAGTGTTGGTTACCCTTTAGTAAAGTTTCCAGTTGAGTGTAACAAATCAGAATTATATGCTGTCTACGAACACCGAGACATAACACCGCCATCTTGGCCAGAAAGTTACGATGCACAAGTATAACTTCAAGGTAGTGAAGAAATCTGCTAACGACATCAGCGCCAAATCCCAATCCAATCGCCAATCCCTGTTACTATGGCCTTAAGGAGACAACTATTTAGTAAGACCCTATCGAGAACATTCGATTTATGATTCCACATGCGTTGAGAGTTAATGGAAGAGAAGATTTATCCACGAACTATACGAGCTGTACAGCGACCCGGACTTGGTCAAAAATATCCGTGTACAACCATTAATATGGCTAGGTCATGTAGAGTGGATGAACACCAATGCTCCGGTCCAAAGAATTTTCGACTCCACCCCTGAGGGACTACGCGGAAGAGAGCGACCTTATCTCCAATGGCGTGCGCCAGCGGAAGGTGACCTCAAACAACCCCGTGTACACAACTGGTGGCAACTGGCTAAGGATCGTGCTGGCTGGATAGGGTTGTTGGTTGAGGCCCTATTTTACCTCGAAATGTATTCTTGCTATAAAGGCGATATCTTGGTTAGTTAGATAAATATCAAAATTCAACTGGAAGACAAACGCAGAACAATGGTGTGCAATACTGACGGTGTCCTGCACTGACGGCTAGGTTGCCATTAAGGTCTTCGACTCCAGCATGTAGCAACTAGATGATTTGGGTCGTGTTTTGATGACGTTACATCCATTCCTCTCGGCTTCAGTGATCACTCTCAGAAATAGATTTTCTTTTTTCACAATTAATTGGACCAAAAGAAGATCCCTTGTGATGCCACTGTGAGTATTAGGGTTGGCAACTTCAATCTACTTCCAAATGTAACAGTTTAGGTTGTCGTACTGGCAGTGTTCAGATCATTTAGAATGTTCAAGAGATATTCTCCTTAGATAGTTTCTTCCTCTTTCTTATCTCTCCAATTGCTATACAAGTCTGCTTAGAATGCTGTGGTTTCCTGTTAGGACGTTATTCAGTTTCGCGAGTTTGCATCTTTTTAGTCAAACTAATGCTTTCGATCGTGGGTAGGCCACTCTTGGCTTTGTTGCAATAGTCTTTTGATTAAGCATCGACATAGGCTCTTTCATCTAGTCAAAATTCCTACTGCCTTTACCTAGAGAGCCTTGTCTGGCTAATTCGTGAGCCACACATTTTCGTAATGATCTGGGTGGGACCTAACAGAGTGTGATGTTGTGTTGATTAGCGCTCTCATTCAGAGACACATGGCAGTCATTCATTGCTCTAGATTTAATTGTACTGGACCCTTACGGCAGTCTGACTTATAGCCTTGACTTCGTCTTGAAAGACGCTATAGTGAGGGAGCTGTGGAAGTTTTCCAACAAGACAGCTTTGATCGTTTTGGAGCCGTCAAAATCAAGGTAGACTTAATATAATCGACTCCGTACTGATAATCTTCTATCTGGGAAGAAAGGTAGTTATCCAAATAGGATCTGAGGAATCAAAAGCACGACGTATGTTGTCCACATTCTGATGAGAAGCCTGAATCAAAGTCCAACTGCAAGGTAAACAATTTGACGAATCTGTACTTTCATCCTCAATTCGTTTAAACGGCGTATTATAAATCAATTATTCAATAAAAACCGCTACTGGTCTTAAAATAACGTTGTTATTGGAAGGCAATAAATAATATAACTTGTGTTAAAATTTTACGCGTGCAATTCCCTGATAAGGCTTCCAACATCTAATGATTTGGTTAGCTTTTGTCAAGACAACAATCAATTTTAAAATATCACTCAAAGATAAGACCTAACCCAAGAACCAGGAATGCACGAGTAATGGCCACCAGATTAGATATTCATTAAATATTCAAAACAATACGTTACGTCAATCCAAAGATTATCGCAACTATATAAGGCAAGTCCACACTGGATATCGTTTTAAAAGTCAATTCGACACAATGAAGGAATACGTCGCATTAGTAGCTGTGGTTCTTGGAATCCTTAGCAGTGGTAGGACTTTTTTTTTGTAATAAATTTCTATGACCACGTACATATTATTCTAGCTCACACATTTCCGGCAAAGATCGATGAGTCTTTCGATAAGATTTGGCCAATTCCACAACAAGATGGCAGCGTTCGTTGGATGACTCGTGGACAAGCAATTGTGAAAGCCATGCTTACAGAACCACAAGGCATCATCAGTCCAAGGAAATTGGAAAAAGTTCGTTTCTTTTTGTACACTCAATCGAATCCGACTGTACCCATCGAACTTGATATGGACGATCCGGAGACATTGGCACGGTCAACGTTTAACTTTAAAAACCCTACCAGGTGAGATGGAAACTAGGTTGACTCAATTCTTTGGTCATTAATCCAACTTTGACTAGATTTATGATCCATGGTTGGAACGGTGGATACCTGGGCGGTGAGAATCGGATAATTCGTCAAGCGCTCCTGCTAAATGGGGAGAATAGGCATTTCAATTTCATAGCTGTCGACTGGAGTGTTTACGGCGAATCTATAAACTATGTGTTGTCTCAAAATCGATGCTCGAGAGCTGGAAAGATCGTTGCAGAGTTTATAGACTGGTTGCATGACCATGCGAGGCTTTCATTCGATACACTGGCTTTGTATGGACACAGTTTGGGAGCACATGTTGTCGGATTTGCTGGAAAGAATGTTCAGCGCGGTAGAGTTCACACTATCATTGGATTGGATCCGGCCATGCCTCTGTTTAGCTATGAAAAACCAGACAGTCGTTTGTCCGACACTGATGCTGAGTATGTTGAAACTATTCAAACGAATGGTGGAATGTTGGGATTCTATCATCCCATTGGTCAGGCAGCATTCTATCCGAATGGTGGAAGGTCTCAACCGGGATGTGGACTTGATCTTGATGGTGGTTGTGCGCACGGAAGATCTGTTATGTATTTAGGAGAGGCACTGTCACTTACAGTTAAAAATGGATTTAACGCAGTGAAATGTAGTGATTTTGAAAATGTAAAGGATGGCGAATGCAAACTCTTTGCGGGTGGAGTGCGCTTGGGTGATCCAAATAACGCCGGTGTAGCCATTGGAATTTATTATTTGGAAACGAATAGTGAATCGCCATTTGGACTTGGAAATGTTTATAGTTGATGACGTAGTTTATTTGGGGAGAATAAAGAATCTTTAGGTTAAGCTTAATACTGTAACCATTTGATTGCGTTTCTAATTTAATGTTCACAAGGTTCTCGAGTATTCAATGTGTTCGTCCATTTGAACGCGATCTTAGAGCAGCTGAAGGTATAGCAACCAACTCTTATTAATCGTCATTATTCATTGACAAAGACCTTACAGTTCCGAAGAAGGCCATTAAACTTCGCCGAACATGTATCCCGTGATCCCTTATCAGTTTAAATGCCAAAGACTAGTGGCAATGCTGCCAACATGTCATCAGAAACCCCACAACCAGCCAAATTTGCACACTTCGTCAGATTCTAGAAAAAACATTCCAGAATTTCAAATCGATACCCACCATCCCATTATTGATCTTAAGACTGCTCGTTGCAGAATTTATAGAGACGAGCTGAGCTATGTTTTAGAAAAGGTAATTATCAAACTCGTCTGTCTGAGATGATGTTGGAGAGTAACCGTTGCCCTACCAAAGTCGGTAAAGGAGCATAATGCAGCCGCTTTGAAACCTTATGTTTGATCCATTGAAACCCCTCTCACTGCCCTAGGAAGCCGGATGGTATCGCGGAGTTCGTAACCGTAAAATTGTTTAACGAGATAACACTTGCGAGCAACAAAGCTATTGGAGTTATATAGACGTGACTGGAAATTGGGGGGAATTGGAATAAGTTCAGTCTTCCTTACAATAAATCGACCAAACTCTATCAAAATTGATCCAGCCTGACCAGTCCTTTAATATAACTCTGCACTGCTCCTCCCTCCTTACCTTAAGTCTTGAACATTTTGGCCAGATTTGCCAACTATTAGCAATTTGATCGCCAAAATGATTTCACCTGTCGTAGGACTATTTTCTGTCATTCCCAGTGCCCTGTTCGGGATTGAGAAACTCTGAAAAGTGCATGCGTCGGCGGATGGTATGCTAAAGCACCTTGTTTGCAGATCGCTGATCGTGTTTCAATTTGTTGCCGAACTCCCTTGGCTTCCTAATAAGTTAAGAACATCTTCAAGTGCTTAATGATATCTTATATTCCAAATCTCTCGATAAGGTCAAATTAACAATACGGCGACAATAATATCTCTCCCAATTAACTGATAACAAAATAACTTATTCAAAATAAAATAATTACTTAATTTACAACAATTATAAGGAAGGCATGTTCGTTATAAAGTGTTGCTTCAACAACAAGCGCCTCCAACATACCAGTTGTACACTTACTTAATCTCCCTTACCAAACGTCGAATTGCTATTTGTCGTCAAAAAATAAATGCCATTGGCTGTTCCAAAATTATTTGGATCACCCATACGAACTCCATTTGAGTTGAGGTTGCATGTTCCAGCTGCGACATCAATGAATTCACCGCAACGTACTGTATTGAATTTATTGTTTGCGTTTAGTTGCACAGCTTCAGCAAAGTAGTCAACAGCTCTCGCGTGTGCACAGGCCTTATAAAGGTCTAGTCCGCAACCAGGTTGAGTTTTACCACCATTTGGATAGAAAGCAGCCTTTCCAATTGGGAGGTAGAAACCCTTGAAACCACCATTTGTATGGATGGATTCCACATACAGGGCGTCTGTGTCAGACAAACGACTGTCAGGATCGTAATAGTCAAACAGAGGCATGGCAGTATCCAACCCAATGATTGTGTTAATTGTCCCCCCCTCCACATTCTTTCCCGCAAATCCTACCACATGTGCACCCAAACTGTGGCCATACAAGGTTAGTGTATCGAATGAAAGGTTTGCAACACTATTTAGCCAATCAATGAACTCTGCGACAATCTGTCCAGCCGTCGAGCAGCTCATTTGTGCCGACACATAGTTGAGTGTCTCAGCATAAACACTCCAGTCGATGGCGATAAAGTTAAACTGTGTATTCTCACCGTTTAACAGGAGGGCCTCACGTATCTTTATACTTTCTACGCCTAAATATCCACCATTCCAGCCGTGAGCAAAGAATCTATCCCAAGAGAATGGAAATTAAACACTTCTGAAAATTAAAAATATGAACTCACCTTGTGGGGTTACTTGCATTAAAATTCGACTCCGACAAGGATACCAGATTGCCCTTAATTATCTGTAGACCCACGGTTGGATTCAATGGACTATAGGAGTAGAAGCGCACTTCCTCAAATTTCCTTGAATTATGGACAGCGTGTGGTTCTGTAAGGATGGCTTGTTTAATCGCCTGTCCCTGTGTCATCCAACGTACAGTGCCATCAATTTGCGGTATCAGCCAAATCTTATCCACAGGTTCATCTACACTTACAGATGATGCAAGTCCTAGAAAATGTGTTTAAGACAGTAATTTGGTAACTTAAAACAAAGCCCTACCACTGATGAGAGTTCCAAGAACAGCAAGTAATGCAAAGTATACCTTCATTGCGTTTAGTTAAAGCACAAGTGTAGGTATATTAGTCGGGACCGGCTTTTATAACCGGTATTGGTCGTCATTTATGTTAATCATTGTGTTAAATCTAATTAATCATTTGCTCTGTCTGATTAAAGCAAAATCGGTCATTAGGCCTTATCAGGGAATTGCCTAAGGGATAATAATTACTTATTGGGAATTCATTGCACTCCAGCAATTAATCGTTCAATTCGGATATCTGTAAGGGTCTTAGTTGAGACGAGTATATCAAACCTCTAGATCTATCGTTAACAGAGCGTGAATCATTAACATGGTTGAAGCTTAACAGCCGAAAGGATGGAATAGCCCAAAAAAAAAATGCTCCCAAGATTATTATTAAAAAACTTTTCTTTAGATTAGTAATTGTTGGAAGTAACACCAAAGCCAAGATAGATAAAGTCTCTTATTAGCTTGAAGTTATAGCTGTGACTGTCCACTGTAGGCTCGACAGGCTAAATTCCAGCGACACATGCAACTTTTGCAAGCTGATTGTTAAAAACGTATCAGAAGCACATTTAAGATTAAAATGTTGACCTACCTCACAAGCTGAAGCTTAGCACCCGAAACCATGAACGTTTCGTTTTTGTCCCTTGCAACTCTTTAAAGCCGTTTAAATGTATTTTCCCAAATCCATTATACCACCCTATGCTTTGGAAAATTGTATCAAATATTGAATTATTTAGCTTTTCTCGTTGCATATTTTTAGAGTGTTGGAACAGGCCAATCTGGCAATACTAGTTTGATTCATTTAGCCCTTCCTCCCACAACTTGGATGCTTGAAGTGTGTCTTTAGGTTCAAAGACGTCGTTCCTGATGGCTTTTGAAATTTTTTTTCTTCTGATTCTCAGAGATTCTTGCGTTGCAGGGAAATTAAGTTTCAGCGGAAAATGAAACAAATTCAAAAATGCAACCGGTAGCGCTTCATTCTATTTCAATTGAGAATACCATCAGCCTTGTTTCAAATGAAGATTCATCAGGATTCTGATCTTAGGAAAGAAGTGTCCTTTACTATGCAGCGACTGTTAGGGGAAATAAGTTTACTCCTGTAAACAGGTGCCCGTAATTGTCCAATATCATGTCACATAAAGCGTGTAATGAGTTAGTTCCCGGCCTTAATATTGCCGATCCAACCAAGATTCTCAGAAACAAGGGAATCTACGGACACAAATTCTAAGGACATAAATAAAAACGACTGTGTGAAAGAAAAAAGCAACTTTTATTCAACTAGTATTTTATTATGAATAAAATTCTTTCTTTCCACTTAAAGGATCGTTGCGACAGGCTTTATTTTTCGTTACCTTTGTCTTTTGTGCATCTATATTCCTTTGCTAAGGCTGCAATGTGAGCTAAATAGAATTGATATGGAATTGACTGATATCAGAAAGCTGAGGTTTGTGTCGTGTTTCTAAATTTCTGTGTAGAAATCGGGTCGTCCAATGCCAATTAACTTGAATACATTCGGCAGTAGATAGTGTGTGTTGAAGCCAATCATACCGTAAGTAAAATATTTATAACTTAGCTCGACAATTGTTTTGATTTTATTCTGCAGACTACTAGGAGAATTACGCACTTCATTCTGATCCCTTCCAAGAATGGCACAGACAACAGCGTACGATATAGATTTACCAATAGCTCTCGTTGCTACAATGCAACATAATCCGAATACAGTTCGTAAAATGAGATGACCCCACATTTGATATGTAGGCCAAATGATTGCATGCGGTTCTAGTGGTGGAGACCCAATTAGATCACCAAGTTGATAGTTGAGCCATGCACCGATTTGAAGACCAGCACACACGGATATTGTCATTGTGGTGTCTCCTCTAAAACAAAGAAAATATTATTAAATTTATTCAAGAAATGATAGCAAGGGTACATGTACCTCGTTGGAGTCCACTTTTCTTTTGATTGCGGGTAGCAGTAGATCAGAAGAATTGAAATGCATAAAACAAATATTGGTGCATAGATATTTGTAACGATGTAGAAGTCTAAATAATCGACTAGTGGAACGAGGATGACCATTAAGCTAAAAGTCAAGAGTAGACCAGCGATGACATCCTGAAATAAAAGTTAATGCATTTAGTGGTAGGATAGCAGTCTTTTTCAGCAGTCCAATGTTATACAAGAAAGCAGATGAACGGCTATTGTTAAGCTCTCTCTCGGATATATTTGACAGTCCTGCACTGTCCTGATTGAAGAATGAATTTTGACGTAAATCACAATGTCTAGGCGTCCAGATATACAACTGCGACTTACAAGTGGTGAATGTCAAGTGCTTCCAAAATAATGCTGGTTTCGACTCCTTCGACTGACCGTAGGCCATGTTGAAGTTAATTTTAATGGACAACATTCAGCTTTACGTTGACTTTTTCCAAACTGGATGAGGATGTCCATGGCTGTTTTAAGAGAAAGATTTGATTTACGGTACCGTAATGGCTGCGTGCGAATGTAGCACTAATTTGGAGAGCTTTTGAATCTATACCATAGAGATAAACCAGTAAAGTATGATCTCTCCTTAGATACCACACACAATTCAGTAAGTTTCTCCAGTAGACAAACGAAAATGTTTTTAAATCACCTCATCGAAAGGGGACAATAAGAAACGAAATGCATATGTATCCAATTCATTACAGTCTTCCCACAAAAAGCAAAAGCGAAAGACCAACCTGCGAAAGCATAATTCTTCAAGTGTTAAAAACCAATAAATTGGCAAAATCAACAATCCCCAACCCTAAGATTCTATGTGTAAAATTGTTTGACAATGACTAGCTAAACACCCGCGTCGCTTGTGTATGAAATAGATTGTCAGCGCATCACCCCCCAAAAACTTGAAGCACTCATTGAATAGAACGTGACTGTGTTATCAATTCGTCAAACAAGGAAACATATTTCCCTCAATTAAATAGAAACAATCTCGAATTCATATCGTGGTGGGAAGTAAAACGATACTGTGATGACAAACGTACAGCTGCGTGTGTCACATATTCCAAACCCCAATCAGTTATCCGCACACAAATTTACCACTTAGCCAATTGATCGATTATCAATCTAAATTTTCGATAAGCCAACACCAGTTCTCTCATAAATGCAATTACTCACCAATACACTATGCATTCCAAGGTATATTCGACTCAAACAAACGACAGTGCACCAAAGAACTGATATTATAAGTCCCACATAGGCCGGATAGAGATATCTGCAATAAAATAACAAAGTTAGTGGGACTTTGTAATCGGACTGACGCACGCTTTACCTTTGATGTGTGAAAATGAACGAAGAGAAAGGAATTGATACTGCAACCATCGCATGAGTCGATGGCATACCATATTCAATGGACCATTTCTGTTGTAGCTGACAGGCAGGACGTCCCGGCCGTGGCCATCGAATGATATCTTTCAAACTTTGACCTATGAACAGAGATCTGGTTAAACAATTCTTTACTGCAAGAGTAGATAAATCAACCTATATACATAACAATTGACCAGAGAAAGATAACTCTCCTGCCAACGGCACTGTCGACGTTCCAAAACCAAAATGGAATGAATGTTGCATAGAAGAGCTCATCGCCGAGCTCAGTTCCTATTATAAAGAGGTAATACCAAAATGTGTTTCTTATCCTATAGGGTAAATCCTTTTTCGAGGCTTTTAAAGATTCTGTTGATTCACTTTGTGGAGATTGTAGGACTTCTTTGGATGCCTTCAGCATTCCGTTTTTGTGCTGCGGTGTCTTCCCGGTAGTGCTTTCATCATTTTTAATATATTCGACACCGAAAAACTCTTGAAATTTCACTACTAACTCTGGGCCTTTTAGTAACTCAATTAAATTGGACGACATAGCGAAAGATGTGATAATAGTTACAGATCTAGATCTATCATTTTATGCTTCTCAGATAGGAGGCAGAAGTTAGAAAGACCCGCAAAGACCACCGACCACACGATCGCGATATGACAAATTAATTTCAGCTAGTAGAAGAAGAAAACATGTTTTTTTTTCGCACGCGTTTGACGTTTGAAAGTGTTGTTTTGAGAAACAGCTGAGCGAAGACAGTGAGCAGCGCTTCAAATATGCCGTGGTCGAATTATTTGAATCTGTTATACAAATGGTTTAAGAATCGGATGATGGTCCATGTCTGCGATGAAACTAGGGTGATTGTACAAAGTTTTACTCAGGAATTTACTTTTAAAGACGTGCGAAGTAGTAAATGAATTCACGTACTTTTAAGTAGCACGGAGTGGAGTAGTAGTATACGATGTCTTACTGTAGCCAGGACAGGACACCTGCACAGGAAGTGATCACAAGTTTCTTCTTTGTTCATATCCATGCAGTTGCGGCGTTGTGTGTTAAATGGAATACCAAGTCAATTGACCCACAAAAACTGCCACAACTCGCACAAAGTCAATACGCGTTCTACTGAGAAGTCGATTTGTTTTGCTTCGAATATGAGGTAGCTCTCTAGATTGTGTGAAGACATTTCTCAATTGAGAGCTTCGAGTGGAAGAAGAAGGCTATCAGGACTCGATATTCATTCGACAAGTCCATCGGCCACTTCGTGCTTATGACCAAGGACTCATAGAGCTGTTCTATTAGTTTGAAGAACATTGCTGCCGAAACGAGGGCCTTAATTGCTGCCTGATTGATGTGAGTATTGCAATACTGTATTTGGATGTTGGCTCGATAGTGTAGAATCGACCTCAAGGATCGAAGCAGTTCGAGCAGGAAAATACTGGTGAAACTGTACAACATTGAAACTTTCCGAAACGCAGACAAGATTTCTCAATTTATCATTTCATGTGTGATTCAAGGCAATATTAGGCAAATCTTCTATGACGACATTTTCAACTCCTTACTTGTGATGGCATTACAGTCTGAAGTAGACCTAGGCCAAACATTGTCACCAGTTAGCTTGATCGTTAGTCAGTTGATGTCTCTTTCATGCGCGCTACACCTGAGTTGTAGGTTTTCTCCACTGCACCGTTCCTTCGGGTGATATGAAGGTTCTACGATCTTCGGGGAGCTAGTGTGCATCCGCCTTGAATAGTCTTAATCATTGTTTCTGGACTTCTCTGACTAGATCGATGTCGCTGAACAGTAGTTGTCCTCCACTTACGTTCTATGCAGACGGGATTAAAGATGACACGAAGTATTTTTCTCTCAAAAGCAACCTCATCTATTTTTGACGGAATTTATGCTTCTCCGCTACAGGTATGGACTGAGATGATCGGAGACCTATATAGAGTCGTTTGCGTCCGAATTTGCAGGGAGCAGGGCGCATTCTCCATCATCATCCTGCACAAAATTGGACGAGTTTGGAATGGGATGTCAAAACTAAACATGGTTTTATATAGCCTGTCTCTATAAATATTGTCATAAGCAGTTTTAAAATGGATCTTCCCCCCCGTTAGCTCCAGCATGAACGTATTCCATGCTATAGATTCTAGAAATGACTACCCTAGTTTGTATTTCATCTTTATTGGTTTAAAGCTGGCTTCTGGCTTAAGGGAAATAGATTATCATTTAAAAACAAGAGCTTGAGATCAACTTCAATAAAATTCGAGTGGTATGAACTTGGTAGCACTGTTTTTACGGCAGTTCCCTCTAACAACTCCATCACCATTTTCAAACTTCTCAACCGCTTGAACTGAACATGTATGCTTTTTCGCTCTCCTCAAGCCGTCCACATAATTCCACTCATTCCTCCTTTCGTTTTTTTTATAGCTCCCAACTTTTCGCATTCTCCCATTCCTACTCGTTCACTTGCCCTTTTCCAACATCAGTTACCTATAGTGCTCTCCTACTTCTACTCCCTTGAATACATAATTCGTTCGTATTCCCCTTTCAACTTTACCAACACCAAAATCCAAACTCCACTCAATTCCTCAAACATTTTAACTCAACTCTCGCAAATCAAGTAGCAGTAGTAGCATTTTTTTTTTGTTGTTTGTCTCGTTTCTTATTTCATTTTCGTCGAGTACTTTATCCGATGTGCAATTTTTCTCTTCACATTGTATGCGTGCCATATTCGCTATCTCTTGTCTGTGCTGTGCGTTCTTCTTCTGTTGCCGTTAGCATGTTCGAGAGTTAAATTCGTGCAGTGATTCGAGCGTGTTTCTAACAAAAAAAAAAAATTATTTTTTATTTTCAACAAGAAAATCCCTATAAAAAAAAAATTGTTCACATAGAATTAGAGATTCTTTCGAGAGTATAAACGGAGAAAACATAAAAACGGAAAAACAATTAATATCCTCGCCTTGTGTGTTTCGTGTGTGTGCTAAAGCGAATTTTTTTCCTTCTTTCGTCCGACTACAATTGAGGATTATCCCCGCCTTTGATCAATTAGGATCCACAAAAAAAAGGTGAGTTGCAAATTTTTATTTTTTTATTTTTAAATTGAAAACTTTTCCTTTAAGGAGTGGAAATTTTAAAACAAAGAAAATGTACGTTCATTTTGCATTTGCACATACAACATTTTTTTACCGGTTTTTGTTTCTCTTTTTTTGTGTTTTTTCTGTTCCCTTGTGTGGTTAGGTGGGGTACATCGTCGTACGAAAAGTTGTGGATTGTGGAAGAAACAGAAAATTTGTATTTTTTTTCGGTTGGGAAATTTGAAAATTGAATTTTGAAAATGCAATTAGATAGAGAGAAAAATTTCGGGGGGAAATATTTGATTGAAAATTGCATGTAGGATAGGATGTAGGCGGTGGATTTTGGGTTTCAACTTTCAACACGCGCACAACACATGCAATTGTGTGTGGGTTTTGCGTTGTGTGTGCGATTCGATGTCCTTTTTACTCCTTAAGCGTGGCTCCATCAGGCTATCTTGTTCGAGAAGATAATGGCTTCTTGTTGTGCCGTTAGAAAACGCATGAAAATTTCGATTTAAATTGAATAGAAATTCAATATAGAAATGATTTTGATTACATTTGTCATCATGATCTTGGTGATTTTAGGTTTTTCATGTTCTCATTTTCCATATTTTTTTTTTGCATGTTTCATAGACTGACGGACCCAGCCCTTGTTGCAAGCATGTACATACATACGTCCATACATACATATGTAGTTATAGCTATTGATTATAATTGCATCAGGGAATGAGAGGGAGGGAGATAGTGAGCACATAATTGGAAACGTGGAAGTATCCTTGAATTGGCAGACGACGCGAGTTCAGTGAGTTCAGGATGGCAGCAAGTTGCTTAAATATTTATGAAGAAATTCAAAGTGGACTGTGATTGGTGGATTAATTTGAAAATTTATAGAAATCATTTTGGTACTGTCAAATATAGGTGTAGTCTGATTGGCTGATGAAATTTTTCGTTTTAATTTGTCAGGTTAACATAAGTTAATAGTTTTAGCAGTCCGTACATTCATGTCGATGATATGGAAATCCAGGAAGTAGCAAGATTCTTATCACACTACAATTTCATTGAATCTGATGGCCGGACAATCGATTCCACTGAGAGTATTTTATGTTCAGTTTCTAGGAAGAAACTATCAATAGACTGTCACTGTCAAAATGATAATAACTGAGGTTCTTCAATCAGCTGTTACTACATACTAGGTGTCTAGGACAGAACGTCACAATCGATAGCTATAGATTTGAGGGAGTGGAATACCTAGTTTGGGCGCATAGTTTTCAATTGGGCAGTGCTTCGTGGTTATCGTCGTTATTCTTGCGATATCTGAGCGGGTTCTGTTTTTGTTCTACTCTTATCGTAGGTCGGCCATATCTTCCTTGATATTGCGGAGTTGGTTAACCCCCTTCACTGCCGCGAGTGAGCCGTGTAGAGCTGAGCCCTGCCAGGCCAGCTCATCACCACGCTCGGTTTCTTTTATGTCACTGTGCCGGGTTCAGGGCAGTGTCTGACCCTGAAGTGTTCGCTCAAACGGACAAGCTTGTTCCTTGCACTGCTGTTTGGTGGATATTGTAGCCGAGTCTATAGTTTTGATGACGGCTTGGCTATCTAGGGTGGCAAGACTGCGGAACATTTTTGAGTCTGATGTGATGAGTGCTGGTTATCTAAGCTCCTTATCATTGAAGCTCTTTCTCGACTCGAAACACAGTAAAAGGGTTGTACCTGCTGGTAACACAATGGACCTGTTCTTGTGTCTGAGTGCTCCAGTGACATCCCGACAAAAAAAAAACAATTTTTCGGCTGCAAAAAGGAAGAGGAAGAAGAAGAATTTATCGTACACTTTCTTTGCACGTGCCCTGCTCTTACCAACACCAGAAAAACTATATTTGAGTGATGATTGAACACTGCTACTATGTTCGATCTAAACTGTAGATGGTGGTTTCCAATCTTATCCCAACGGACCAACTTTTGATCCAACTATACCTAACTGTGAACAAATTTTTGCCAAAAGTCTTGATTTTGATTAAATTTAAGGAAAGTTTTCTGTCTTATTCCCTCCTTCTAGTTTCTGAAAGGAGCACTTCCACTCAATATGCACCACCCACCCTTTTAGGGAAAACTATGTTGCGAACTTAAACCCGGAATAGAACTGTTTTATGATTGTAAATCTCAATTTCAAATAAATCATTCCTCCCCCAGGAAAATGCTTTTATATTTTTTTCTGGTTTGACTAGCTGTAGCTCCTACTGAACGGCTGAACTACAGACAAAGTTTAATTTTTCCAAGTTCCTTTTTGTCTTTTTTTTCTTTTTTTTGTGTGTGATTTAGTATTATTCCCTGAGGGTGTCTCGTGCATTTTTTTTTCTTTCCTCGCTTTATCTCTTGTTTCCTTTTTTTTTTCCTGCTCTGCCCTTAAAAGGAGCAATCGGGTTTTCAACACACCGGCAGTGGTGAAATTTTCATATTTCCTTTACCCATACGACAATGTGTGTGTGTGTATTTGTCTTTCTCCTTTTAATGCACTTGGGGGTTTTGTTTTATTGGTCCTCTATCTTTGTCCGGCACACAGGATTGTGTTTCCTATAAAACAAAAATGTAAGGTTACCATAAATATAGAAGGAGAGAATGCAGAAAAACTGGATAATTTCGGGTTGAATGCGAAAAGAATGTGTGTAGGTCGTATATTAGTTTTTTTTTTTTTCAGTTTGCGTCCTCTTTTGTACTGCAAATTTCCAATCAAGTTGGGTGTAAGAAGTATGAGCAAAAATTAAGCGTGTGTACAAGTGAGGGGGAGAGGATTTTTAGCCAAATTTTGTTGGATTGCTTGTGGATAAAAGGTGGTGTTGCCAATTGTTTGCTGCTTGTGCTACCCTTCTCTTGTTAGAATTCTCTTTTTTTTGGTTTGTTCTTGCAAAGTGCGTGAATTGAGGGGTAGGGCGATAATTTGTAGTTTCCATTTCTGTTTTTTTTTTTTGTTATTTGCTTCCGCCCGTCAGTTTGGCACCGGGTTTTTCTTTTATTTCATAAATTGCCGGCTAACTACCGTGAGTGTTGGTACTATAATTGTTGAGTATCACGGTATGGTTATTGCCTTTGTAGTTTTATAGGAGCCAACTGTTATGGTTTTTTTCTTCTTGTTTGTTTGCTGATGTTAATAAAGTACAAACAATTACTGTAATTCATGTAAAATTGACATAATTAAAGTATGTATACCTACATACCTGTCGTGGGATTTAGGGAGACAAATACTCACTCCAATTTTGTACTGATGATTCATAACCTCAAATGTGAATCTCTACTTCTATTGCTTGGTGCTTGATGGCGTGTCTTCATTTTTTGGGTGAGGGTTTGTAATTATGATTTTATTTTTAGTTGTTCGTGCAAAGTTTGTATTTGTTTAATAGAGTCGGGTGGGTTCGTTTTTTTTTTAAAGTCGGAAACACAAAAGAATTATCTTATCTTATCTCTCTTATAAAGAACGTAAGGTTTTTTTTTTTTTATTCGGTTCAAATTTCAGAAATAAAACTTTTTTAATGAGAAAAGTTTGAATGTCGTTAGGATTTTTATTGTTAATGGTAATCGTCCACCTTTGACAGAAAATCGGATTAGATACCTATTGGATGACGAATAAGTTCAGTGTGGCGACATGATAGACTAGAAGGCATCTAGGGCAACATTTACCTGCAGAAGCTGTCAAATATTAACATGTGATTTCTTGACAGCTGTCAAATAAAAAATACTAGGTACGACGTTTGTTTGAATAGTTTTGAGCCCAACAGAGAAATTATGTATTTTTTCGGTCAACTTCAGTTTAACTTTTCAAGATAACCAATCTCTTTGGTTGGGTTCTGTAGAAATCGCTGCTTCTTTGCAAAAAGGCAATTGACTAGCAAAGCCCTCTTTCGAAACACAAAAGTGACCCTATCTATGACCTTAATCCTAGTCCTTCTAGTGCAGAGGCATGGATTTTATGAAAAATTGATGAGGGTGCTATTGGCTGGTTTGAGAGGAAAATTCTTCGGGTGATTTTCAGTCCCGTCTGCATAGATGGTGAGTGGAGGAGGAGATACAACAAGGACAGCCACATCGACTTAGCCAGAGAAGTGAAGGTCCAATGACTGAGGTAGCTGGGTTATGTAGAGCGGGTGGACATCAATGCTCCGGTTCGAACAATTCTCGAATTCGCCCCCGAGGGACAGCGCAGTAGAGGAAGACCGCGACTTAGGTGCACGCGCTCGCAAGTGAAAGGGGACCTCTACCAACTTACCTTGTGAAACTGGAGACAGCTAGCTAAAGATCGAGGTGGCTGGAGACGCTTGTTGTTTGAGGCCCAGGTCCACCCCGGACTGAAGCGCCAACATAGGTAAGTAAGTAACCAACTTCTTTAGCTCGTCCAAGTAGTAGTTGGCGTCTTGCTCTATGAAATGACCTCGTGGACTTGATTTCTTTAATTCAGTCGATGATTTGCGGTTCGAAGTGTAGTTTGTGAATTTTGAACAAAGCCATCGCCGGAGTGTGAGACGGTGTCTTCGGCTTGTTAATTCTTCTTCTTTTTCCTATTTTGGCGAGGTAATGATCAGAACTCAAGGGATAATTTCATAACCCTCCAACTTCACTGCATTTCTACTGATTCACCTCAGAAATATCGGATATTTTGGATCACTTCAATGGCAATCGTTGTGCGTATTTTATTTTTCGCACGAATGGAAGGGACCTATACAGGTTTAATAGCAGTCTCCGAATGGATTGAGAAGCTTTTTCATGGTTATTGTCTGCCGAAAGTAGGTGCCATAAAGAAAAGTTTAATTGTTTTGCTGAGATTCGACGAAGTAGTAGGACGGATCGAAGACAAACTGCTGTGTGGAGGCCGGTGTCTACTCGGAATAACTAAAACCATCAAAATCATGCCGCTTTCGACAGCGTTTTCCAGTTGGAACTACTGGCAATCCGAGAGGTTTGCACGCAACTTGAGCGTGACACAACGCACAAACAAAACATTGATATCCTCATAGATAGCTAAGCCGCTATCAAAGCTATTGACTTGGCTACCATGTCCTCCAAACTAGTAAAGGAGTGCTTCAAAGACATACTGCTCTGGGTTCCAGGGCACAGTGACAAAAAGAAACGAACGTGCAGATAAACTGGTCAGGCAAGGCTCAGCTCTACACGGCCCACTCGTAGCAAGGGTCCACATCTTGCTAGGAGCGGTTAAAGGTTTCGGTAGACAAAATGAGTATTCCCGATTGCATGCGATACAAGGAATAGTGTCAGTTAACAAGTTCTGATTGAACAGTGTCCATACGTAACGATTGGTAGTCGCAATTGGAATCAAAATTATCGCTCTACAAAGAATAACTCATTGATTGATGGTGTCTGTGAACTCCGTCCACTTCTTTGGAATTCAATTATCAGTCATGTTTTCCACAAACTAATCGTCACCACCAAGCTTATCAGCAGCACCACGTATTTGTCAACTTCGATGACAAAGTTTTGTCAACAACTAAAACATTCTACAAAATTCTTTCAAAAGTGCGTGTGACCATCCATTGCATTCATTTCTTCACACCACCAACAAGAGATAAATGAGGTCAGTTCATTGCAAATGGAATATTCCCACGAATAAAGATTGGCCACTGTGTGGACTTGAGCTTCCTCATAAATATATGTCTCATGCCCAAGGCAAATGTAGATAATCATCGTACGCATTATGTCGCAGTAATAGTTGACATGACATTATCCAAAATTAACTCGCGATAACATCGAAAACTATACAAAAAAACATCGCATGTGTTTCTATTAAACGACGCTTCAATTGTCCACAAGACAGAAGAACCACATCCACTATTTGTCATCGGAGATGTTGATATGCTTTTCGCATCCGTTCGTAGAGAGATTCTTGTCTATTCTCTATAGCCACCACCAATTCATCAACAATAACTCACACAAGATAAACAATTAAATTTGCTGACTTCTGGAAAGAATTAGAATTCTATTTTGTTTATCGTTAGAAACACACACAGGGAGTGTCTCAATTTGAGGAATCTAATCGATTTACCATGGGATACGTGGGCATTAGAAGCGGAAGAGAACGATACAGTCAGTGGATATTGTGTATCAAATTGATCAGCAAATATGCCGGATCTAATAGAAAATTAATATCAAGAGAGGATACACTATGCATCGTCATCAGGAAATCGATTAATTGTTTGTCTAATGACTTTTTTGGTCTTCTTCCTCCGTTCTGTCTTTGAAAGTTCATTGATACTGGAACACAAGTGGGCAGGAGAATGATGTATTCAACATCGATAACATTATGGTTGTGTAATTCGATAACTTTTTTTTGGAACAATTTTTGAACTTTGTTATTATCCCACTCAAAGTGGGTGGCAGGAGCTTCTAATGTCTCCATCCACTCATGGAGAACTACACATCGGAAGAAGGGAGGACGGGGGGCTTCAAATAAATTGATTTATTGTTGACAATAAGTAGCTTATGGTTAAATGTATACTTATGATCCGATGATAGATTGTGAAGACAGAAAAAAAAGAGAACTTTGTATAGAAAATAAACTTAACAAGCTAATGAGGGGATGACAGGAATTTCTTTTGAATTTCACCGACGGGGATAGAGAAGGGAGGGAGGGTGGTTCCAAATTACACAAAGATAATCATATGTAATTATTCAGTTAGCAGTGGCGGTTGTGCAGGGTTTAATTATATTTTTGTTAAACGAATTGTAAACTTCAGAAGGTGGGAGGTGGTTTTTTTTTTTGCGGTTAAAAGGCGGTTTTTATAATTTTAAGTTGCAAACCGCAAACAAATTGGAAAAGATTTTTCAAGAGCCAGATGATTAATAATCTCTTATGTTGCAAACAATTTGAAGAGAACTATTTTGAAGTATGGGAGAAACCTAAAAAGACCACATAGGTACTAGAACTGCCTTGTGGTTAGAGCTCACTTTGTAGTGCGTAGACTACTTGTATGGCATTGATTAATTGTGTTTCAAAATTGCGCTGGACACAACAAACACTTGAACAAGATTACCCATTGTACATACTTGGAGTTAAGTGTGGATAGTTGTGGATTCATTTTTAGTACAGAGACCTCGACCGATGGTTTCATTTTACTCGTAAATATATCACGGGTGTAGAACAATTACAAATGGGTGTACGTGTATGTAGGGGTAGGTACGAGGGTTGTTTGAAATCCTATTTGTACTATATACAGATAGTCAGGCAGCGATAGAAGCCTTGGAATTACCGAGAATACGATCAAAGTTGCTAAAGTAATGCCCCAGGTCCCTAGATTAGTAAGTGAGGCGGGCACTAGTCCCTTATCACTGCGGCCACATGTTGACCTATTGTGATATCCCAGGTCCCCAAACGAGATCGCTTACAGATGCGACGTTCCAGAACACAGGGACGTTCCGGGCAACTGCAGAGCGGACGAGCTGCCAAAGGAGGGAGCAGGTCAGAACCTCTCTGAAGATAGGAGGGAACTGCCTCCATAGAATTGATAAAATCTCGCCTCGATACCGAAGCTAGAAGAATGGCTTATGGTAGGTGGAGTAATATCAACACTAATGTCTTTCCTCGACATCTGGCCTAACCTGGATCTGAAGGCGTGGCTTAGTGGTAAGTGCGTTGGACTGCTAAGCGAGAGACACAGGTTCGATTCTCAAATACTACCAAACGTTTTTTCGCGGCACCACCTCTTCGCAGGCATGACAAACCTCCAAGAGTACAATCTGTCATGAAAAGCTTCTCAATTCGCCGTTCGGAGTCGGCATTAAACTGTAGGTCCCTTCCATTCGTGCGAAGAATATAACACGCACAACATGAATGATTGTGAGAAGCTCCATGAGCTGCCGTGCCAAATATACATAAATAGTAGGAGCCCTTACAGGGCATTGCTTAATAGGGCAGACACGCCATTAGATTGGGCGTCCCTTCCAAAGATTTCTGCAGAAGCTATAGAGACGGGGAAGCCGAAGAAATGGTCATTCACAATTGCAACTGCCCTGTTCCTTCAAGGCTAAGAAGGCAAGTTTTAGGAGAATATTTCTACGAGGACGTTTCCGATCTAGCCAAATTCGATATTTCTGTGGTCACAAGGAAAAACAACATAAGTCGGCTTGTGTTGTGTGTGACTTATGCTGGTTTTCCTTGTGGCCACAGATTTATAAAGTAAAGAGTTTTGCCTGTGGGTTTAAATGGTTCTGCATATTGTGTGGGGTACACGAAAGGGTCTGTGCCGTAGGTTTACCCATAGCTTCATACTTTACAAGGAAATTCATCATGCAAGGTTTCTGGTGGCCGCGACTCAGGTGGCGCACGCAAGTGGAAGGGGACCTCAACCAACTTAGCGTGCAAAACTGGAGGCAGCTAGCTAAAGATCGAGCTGTCTGGAGACGCTTGTTGGTTGAGGCCTAGGTCCACCCCGGACTGTAGCGCCACCTTAAGTAAGTAAGGTTTCTGGTGCCGTCGTATCACAATGGGCTTTAACCACCTAACCTAATCCCATTTTTCCTACACATTTTCAAGTGATGCTTCAGCCTCTCACCCGCCTAAATGAAATTGGTACCTTGTTTTGCAAAATAGGCGTCTGTGGATGCGATAACCTACTCGTTCGATGAAAATATCTGTCTTCCGAGCTTAGGAAACAGATAAAGGCGCAGGGGGCTTGACGTACAATCAAACGATGTAGATGTAGAAGCTGCTTGGACCAAGAGATGTCCAGCTTTTTCCCGCAAAAGAAGGCTCTATTTAGGAGAATTCTACTTGAATGACTTAGATGATCTGATACAGATGTCAGAAGCCTCTTTCGCTTCATCAGAAGCTCCAACTGGTTCCACGAGTAGGTAAGAAGATCTCTCCAGATCCATTTGGTATCACAATGGACCTTACACTCGTCTGTAACAAATGGTCTGTCAGTTCGAAGTGCAGTGAATTGTGGTCATTGCTACCACTGAAGTGTAAGACGGTGCTCTGTCTAGGTAAGGCTGGGCTAGTTTACTGATTAACACTTAGGTCCATGTAGACCCATGGTGTGTTTCCCTATTGTGGTTTTAGTTACTTGGTGTCAACCATCCAGTCGTCCTTGCAGATTTGAGTAGATCTGATGGTGAGCCATCAGATATGGACGAAGAAAAATTTTAATTGACAGAGGATTAGGACAATGACAGAGAAAATGGCCTGTGTCCTCATATGCATCCCCTGCATGTGTCGTCATCGTTCAGATGTAATTTCTTCGTAAGGGCGGCTCTTGTCACTGGAAAAAGCTGCTGTAGTCTCGCATATGTACATTTTTGAGCCATCTACGTACGGGACAGTGTAGTCCGAGTTGACATTAGCGTCCAGATAGTTGCTTATTTTCTTGGCATGCCAATGCGGATTCGATCTCTAGTTTTGGTTGCAGCCTGCTGCATGTAGAGATCTAAAGGCAGAAAGTAAGGAATTGCTTCCATTCCCATTGTTAGTGCTCCCATCGCATTGGTTGTTCCAGTGCATGCTACTGTCTATATTTTAGTCATATCTTTTGTTTTGGCAGAAGCGTGCCATTGGTTTTTGTGGAATTATCCCTCATGCCCAAGGCCAACAAGTTAAAGTCTCGATTCACGCTGTCGAATGCCGTCCCGAGATCAATAAAAAGCAGATGAAGCGAAGACCCGCACTCCACGCATTGCTCTATGATCCGCAAGGGGTTAATATGAAGGAAAGTCGTGAGCAGAAGCCAACTTGTATGAGGAATAAGTCTAAATATTCACTTATCCTGTTCAGAATTATCTTAGCTATAAAATTGGCTACTGCCGGAAGAACACATTACTAAATTCCATCACATTACCCTTCTACCTAAGCTTGATGACAAATCCTCTGTTCCAATCGTCTGGGAAGTGTTCAGTGTCCCATTTATTCCTTATGAGCGGATATAGCAGCTCTGCCGATTTATTTTATAGCTCCTCCTAGAAGAGATCAGTAGGGATACCGTCAAGGCCTATCGCTTTGGTTTTTCTCTTTGAGGTCTCTGATCGCGTGCCTACCAGTACTTCTTATAAGACAACACAAGAAAAGTCCAACAGCTGTCCATTGAATCCACGTTTTTACATGCTTAAGGCAATTTCTCTACCTTCATCCGTACAAGATATTCGATTATAACGCCCTCTGTTGATGTTCAGATCAATCCTCAACCGTTGTTTTGTAGTTAAAGACGTCTCCCGCCGGTTATAACTAGTTTCATTCCAGTTCTGCGTCTTCCTAAGGAGGCCCCCTCCCAAAGCCTACATCATCGTAAATCACATCAGAATAAGCCATCAAAATCAATTCGAATTTCTTAGTCTCATCCATGCATTCGTTCAATCTAACCATCTGTAACAAGTCTCTCTAAATTATGACATCCCTCTGTGGTGGTGGTGCACTGGTAGGCACCATAAATGGAAGTCTATCAGATCACCATCCAATATCCTTAAATGATATGTCTAGTATAATCTCATGTCATTTCCAAAGACGTTTCAAATCAATTCTCTCTCTCTCTCCAGCTCTCTCTCTCCACTTACGCTAATCGGATCAAAATCTCGTTTATCCCATTTCATGGATGAATTGCATCGTATTCCTCCACAGTCTACACACACAAAATAAAAGAGATACATCCATAGGAGGGACAACTCCAAATGATAGCATACTTCATAGACCAACCTATCAACCTACTCCGGTGTTCCTCTCTGCCTCTGCCTCTGCCTCCTACTTAGCACACCAAAACCAAATAAAACTTCGACAGCGACAATAAATTGTATTTCCTGCTACAAATCATCGCAATATGCATGTCATAATGCGGAGCACTATCATGGTTCTCTGGTGTGTGGCATGGTAGGATGGTGTGGTGTACGGAGTGCAGTGCAATAACTCTCCTTGGTACCGCTCGCACGTTGTCTTGTGCAATTACCCAACCACCTCTGAAAGAGATAATCAAGGCAGTAGTGGCACCGTGAGTTGAACATTACCATCTTAGTGCAAATGGATACCTCCATTGTGTGTGCAATTCCGAAATGTATCTTACAGCACGACATACTTTTTTGATGTGTGGTAAGGCTAGGTAGTGTCCCATGTGTGTATGGTGTTTGCAACGTTGTCAGGTTTTTCTTCATTCAATTCAGGCAGGAGTAGTACGTAAAGACGGACAACAGTCCCGACTGACCGATCATTCATTTTGTCCCAAAACTCAACCGTGTGTAAAGTATCTGAAAGGCATTAATACCCCCCTCCCGCATACGGGACAGTCATATGCAGGAAGAAGGGAAAAAAACCAACAGCTGTTGACCGCGCAGTTAAGAGAGGAAAGGTGTGTCACTCCTGCTGCCACTATGAGCTTCTTCCTATTCCCCTGCTTGGTTTGTTGAACCATGCAAAAAGAAAGAAGAGAATGGAATAACATTTCAGAAACGTATTCCTATTTTGGAGGGTTAAAAGGATATCTGCGCAGCAGACATGCAAAAGCAAATGGACTCTTTCAGGAGTTCTTCGACCGAGTTTTTGTTATAAAAATGTGTTCGCGTGTGTAAATTTGGGCGTTTTTTGTGATTTTTTCAAGCTCCAATGCTGTTTTAAGCTTGGATTCCTGAAAACATTGCTTGTTTGTCATAAGCTACATCTGGACATCGTGAACGAGGCCTATCCTTGTATATATATATGTTTCTGTGGCAACAGGGAAAAACAGCATAAGTCACACACAACACAAGCCGACTTATGTTGTTTTTCCTCGTTTATATAATGTCTCATCCTAGGACTATCAGAAAGTCGTTAGTTTGATGGAGATCACCAGACGTCATGGAAGCCGGTTTTGAAGCATGCACACTACATGATCATTGATTGTTGCGTTCGAAGAAGTAACTGTTCAACGTATTCTCACTTATTTCTAGTGATTCTCACTAGATCCTGGTAAAACTACGAAGGGATCCGATCTTATTTCGATAGCTTGTGTCTGCCGTCTTATTGTTTCGGTCTCTACCAAGAGACCATAGGAGAGAGTTCGAATAAATATGGTTACTTACTTAGGTGGCGCTACAGTTCGGGGTGAACCTGGCCCTAAACTAACAAGCTTCTCCAGTTCGGCCGGTCCTTAGTTAACCGCCTCCAATTAAGCACTCCAAGTTGGTTGAGGTCCCCTTCTACTTTTGCGTGTCACTTTAGGCGAGGTTTTCCTCTACTGCGTTGTCCCTCCGGGTTGAATTCGAAGACTCTTCAGGCCGGAGCTTTGACTCTAAGCTTGATCAAGCTCACCCAAAATTGATCCATTGTAACCAATGGGACTCCACTGACATGCAGAGTGTACTGAACTGGCTTTCTGGAAACAATCATCACCTTCGATTTATTCGCTTTAACCCTTTTCCTTAGCATCATCACGGACGGCTTCAGTGAGTTTTAGCTACAAATTCTCATTCTGGGATGGACCTGGACATGGAACTGTCGAATTACGGACAATTTAAGCAATCTACTAGCAAGCTTGTCTATTGATTTCAAAACTTTGTTTTAGTGAACTTCCTCATGAACGGTCTTTGCCTAAGACGCGGTCCTCGACAAGTTGTTTCCAATTAGGTGTGCCAAGATTTGATGTTCACGACCACTATCTGATCTTCAAAGACTCACTTAGCTGGAGCTTTACAACGAAAACAAGCTTGTTTTGCATAAAGCGTGTCTTTTGAGTCACTGTTCGAGTGGGGTTCCATGTTCAGATCTTTTTCCGATCGTGGAAATACTACTAAGACGAACAACAGCCAAAACTAGAATTCGGACTAGGTCTTACAATGTGTATATTTGCCTTTATTCTATCTAAGTCGAGGTTATGATCCTTCTCCAAGGATGGAGAAATAGACTATTACAATGTAGAAATGTTGACGTCCAGGCAGCCGTTTAGGTTCTGGTGTCGCCAACAGTTCGACTAAGGCTAGCATCTACTAAATGAGATAGCAGGAACCAATAAGGTGTCTCTATGTTAGGTACCTTTGGCCAGTTCTTAACAAGAAGAGATGCATTTCTCCGGCAAAATTTAGTCGAAAAGACGCGGAATGTCTCGGAAAAGTTCATAAAAACTACTAAAGGAACGAAGAAGCATTCAAATCTGTTCAATCTATCCCCTTGTAAATGTCCGCCCTAGCCAGAAGATTGCGAATTCTTGAGAGCCACTTGTTCGATAAGCTTGAAGACCTACGTAAAGGAATGGAAGCTAAGGAGTCTCCTGTAATTCATCTCTCTATGAAGGTGGTTCTAACTCAGCGGTCTTCTTTTCAGGTTCTCAAGGTATACGTTCGTTTTGTAGTGACAATTGCCAGAGGCCTCTTGCAGATCAACCTACCTAACCTTACTCTTCAGCAGAATTTCTTTAAATTTTGGAGCTTTAATATATCGTGTCGGCTGTCTTATACGGTTCACTACGGACATCTACATTTACTCGCAGGTTTTGAAAATGTGACATTGCACCATTCCAATTGCCAAAACAGTGATGGCTCTAGCATTCAACCTTGTGGAACCGTGGAATAATGTATTTTTCGTTTAAAACCATTCCTTCGCCATCGTGCTTTAGAATGTGTTTTGTCATTAGTGTTTTCAGTCATAAGAAACTTCACTTCAACACTCGTGTTGCCTCAGTCTCAGCCTCTTTTTTACAAAACCCTTAACTCACTTTGTCATCTCTCAAGAATTGTATCTTTGCCACTTGAAAACCGGTTCGATTTAGAGCTGTGCTAAGTAGACAAAGTCTAGTTTATATTACACTTGTTTGCAAATTCCGTCTACACTTTATCGAGAGTGGTGTTCATGCAACCCCTCAGCTTCGTCGTAGACAGAGAGAGAGTGTTGCTCTTAAGTGCCACCACCACACCATACCGGGAAAATGGTCTGTATCAGGAAATATGTTGGCACATTAAATCTAACGCGTTCCACATTTAGAATTCAATTCATTTAAATGGATTCCCATTTGTCGGGGTGGATAAGGGAGGCACACCAACGACGAGGCGTTAATATAAAAACACGAGACAGTCAAACGCAAAGTGGTTCAACATCTCAATTGTTATTGTGAAAAATTCACAGATCCCAGATTTGCCATTTAAGACCAACAGCAGTACTCCATGACAAGGAAAGAGAGAAGAAAAAAACTAGTTTGCGTATGTCTGGACAATTTGCAAACCGCACACCTACCCGGTGTACCCCTCTAAACCACCAATCATCCATTCCACCAAACAGGCATTACTCCTCATTGTTATTGCTGGATGTACGCTGGAGTACCTTTCAATTGAAGTAAAATGACTTAATATGTGTACGAGTACGAGTATCTGTGTGTAGTTTTTGCATCCAACAATAGACAAAAAGTCAGCTTAGCCAGAGCCGGCTTTTATCTTTTGTGGCCAAATGTGAAATCGTGCCTTTGAACGAGCGGTCCAACCAGACACCATCATCTCGTCCACACACACAGATATCGTCGTCGTCGCGGACAAAAGGAATAGAAAAGTACCAATGAACCTTAACTTTTCAACTTCTCAGGGGTGATTGTGTGCGCGATTCGCTAAATATATATCGTTAGCTGATTCGGCGGTCGGTAAATGTCAGGCTCAGTCGTGCGATGCGGGGGAATTATGGAATAAAAGCCTTCGTACATAGATATACTTGTACACTCGTAAATCGAAGTGATAGTTGTGAGCAATGGCAGTGGTAGGTATGTAGTTTTAAATGAAGGAACAGGCTTTATAATATTCTTATAATAGTCGTACAAGAAGGCGACCCCACCCGCCCACGTAATGAACTTGAGTTATTACTGAATAGAGGGGGAAGGTGCTTTTATATTCGATTAGAAATCAAGGGCTAGGCAATGCTAACAGTTGATGTGAAGTGGAAACGAATAGAAACAACTTACAATCCATTAAGAATGAATTATTTAAGAAAAACGATTTGAAATTGTGGTTGTAAAATGGTGTCTCGTACATGTATCCTGTGTAGAGGACTGTTTAATGTTCTCTGTTTTCTACCCCGCTTGTTTTATTCTATGGAAATTATGCACAAGACAGTAGTTAGTTGGCAGCTGGACCTCGATCCTCTTTAGCCTTCTTGAATACGTTCTTCTTCTTCCTCATTAGTGGAATTCATTACAAACTCGTGTAACCCTAGTTTCAGGCTCTTTTTATAAAACTTGCTGTTCGTAAGCCTTAATCGGTCGTCTTTGATATGCGCACTTTTCGGGGATTGACAGGCAACTTTAATTGCGGTTTTTTCATAGCCGTGTTCGATTTTTTGAAGGTTTTGATCCAGAGCTCCATGCTAACGTTTTTGACGTAAAATGTCATTTTCGAATCGATTGTTCTGAATCAAGCTACAATCTTGTTGGTTTTGCTCATCGAATGTTCATTAGAGGTGTGTTAGCCCCAACTTTAATTATAATTTACTATTCTCTCTAGTCCCAAAAACCCTTTTGCGCTGAAGGCTTTGAAAAAGAAGACGTTTTGCTGGCAATATACAACTGGCGGTATACAACTTTACCTTATCCTCTCGTCCGATAGCAATACCTCTACTGTCTCTAAGAGCAATCAGCTTTTTTCTTAGGCCGGTTTGAATCCTCATTTCTAACCTTTTTCGTTCGATAACTTGATTAACAACACAATGGGCCTTGAGCCTAAGTTTTTTCCCTTGGGACACTTACCTAACATTAGTCCTGTCTTGGCTTGCTCCGCTCAATGTCTATCATATGTATTTGCTTAAACAGCTTGCTTGTCCTCTCCACCTTGGTATAACAAAGACTTACGTTCTCTTCTTAATTCCAAATCTGACTCTGTCACCGACAATTGCTTACACGCATTACACCCATTTTCCTGAGCTTCTGCGAAACACTTTAACTCGAGTACCTTGACCGGATGCAATTCAAACTGATCTCTGGTCATAAACTTTTTTTCTAATCCATCTTGAGAACCTCAACTTGATCTCTGATCCTTAACACTTCTTTCAATTTATCAACGAGGAAGAAACGGTAATGCTTTTGCTATCAAATTCTAATAAAATGCATGAACCATCTGACACAGCCCTTCATTGCCCTATTTCGACTTTCAATCGCGCAAGGAGTTTTTCTTCAACTATGCAAGGTCTTGTACATAATCCTTATCCACAAAAAAAAAAGGTGTAAAATCGTCATGTGCGTCCCCTAGACCTTTGAAAGCATCGTTTCTTCTGTCACTGCTCAACCAATTTTTTCCACAAAACAACATGAGTTCCTTAAGGACAGATCGACAATCACCAACCTAACTAAATTAGAGTCAAGAGTTCTATTGGCCGAGGTCGTCGTGGCTTAGTGGTTAGTGTGTTGGACTGTTAAGCGAGAGGACACAGACAGGTTCGAGCCTCAAAACCACCAAACGTTTTGTTTTTTCACCACCATCTTTTCGCAGGCATGACAAATCTCCAAGCGTATAATCTGCCATGAAAAAATGCCTGAATCCGCTGTTCGGAGTCGGCAATAAAACTGTCGGTCCCTTTTATTCGTGGTTGTGAGAAGCAAGGGCTTGGCTCTCTATGAGCTGTCGCGCCAAATAATGAAATCAATGTCGTTGCCACAGATTTAGTAGAAACTCTAGGTTTTTAACCGCGTTTTATTTCATGGATCAAATGGTACCTAGTTAGAACGTCAGTTTCAAAGACTGCTTCAGAGCTGCAATGTCAATATATTTTTCCTTAAATGTTAAAGATTTATGTAATGTATGTATAACGATTGTTTTCTTTTTCTTTTCAGGTATGTACGTTTCAAGGATGCCTTCTATGTTAAACATGCAACATTTTGAGCAAATATAGAATAAGGCTCACCACAGAAATAGGCCTCAAACCAAATAAGATACATTTTGTAACGCAACACTTGAGGTAGCCTTTTGGTATGTACATACATTTGCTTTAGTGATGCATCTCCTAGTGGAGTATTGAGCCAAACGGCTTGTTTCTTATATTATCCCTTGATAATTTGGTGGATTTGAAAGGAATCGTTAGTCTATGAAGACTTTATGAGGCACTTACCACGACCTTGGTATTCTAACAATCTCCAGCAACACTGCCTGACAACACATTCGTTAGTGTTTTCCAAGATATGAATTAAAACCCCTTAAGCTTGGATTCGACAGGCACACCAGTCCTTTGGATGGTCGAACACATATTGAATTGAGGCCACCCTATGTGGGAAAACAGACGCCAGCTGTTGCCGTTGGCCTTACAGAAATAGGCTCATCCGCCACCATGTTATGATTCCTGCCGTTGACCAGTGCCTGTAGTTCATTCGCCTTTAAGGTTGACTTCCCAAGCCTAGATTAGATTAGATTAGAATTTGAGGTGGTCCTTAGTCCCTTTACTGCGGCCGCAAGTGGGCCTATTGTGATATCCTCTTCATTAGAGCTCCTCCATGATGCTGGAGTGCGCCATGAAACTGGCGATATCTTTGGGTGAGCTGGTGGTTATATCTTCCGCGACGAGGGTAGTATTTACATAGAAAACGATGACGTGTTCTTATGAATCAGTTACAGCTGATTCTTCGTCCTCGTTGCACATCCTACACGTGTTATCTTGTGCTATTCCCAAAGTCATGAGACTTTGTCCAAGGTCCAAGCCTAAGGACTAGAAATTGCCCTGATAGCCAGCATAGTTCGTTTTGTTGCTTATTCCAGCAGCCACTCAGTCTCCCTTTCGCTGTGTCATCAAGGATGTCGTCCGTCCTTTACCACGGGAAGGTGCGAAATAGGAAGTTTCATCTTCATCAAGTTCTATGGCCATTTTGTAGAACTCTCCAGTTACATATTTTAGAGTTTAGAGAGTCTGCAGACCGGGAAAGATGGAAGAGATTTGTTGTCGCCACATGCCTCGTTTGGGGTTGAAGGAACTTCATGATGATGAGTACTTTGCAGCATCTATTCCTTGTGCAGAGTGCGGCGAACACCGGTTTTGAGCACATGGAAAGTCAACTGTAAATCTACAAAAGAATATCCATAAGATAGATCTGGGACAAGGTTCATTGCAGGGCGTGTTATGCCAAACGTCGGATAGCACAATGGGTCTTAGAGACCTGAGCTCCTCTTCGCCGGCCCACATACCAAACCTAACCTATGCCAAACGTCACTTCTTTTTAAATGAAAGATGGCTTTAAGCATCATTTGCGGTATAAAGACTACTAACTGAAGACCGCGACTCAGGGTGGGGCACGCAAGTGAAATAGTACCTCAACCAACTGGAGTAAGCTAGTTAAAAATCGAACTGGCTGGAGACGCTTGTTGGTTGAGACCCACATCCACCCGGGACTGTAGCGCTACGTTAAGAAAGTAATTATTTGCCAGAGTGCTAATGGTATAAGCCCGCAGTGGAGATTTTCTGCAAAGCTGGCAGCAATTGTCTTATACTTTGTTGCAGCATGGCTGAGTGTCTTCCATCAGTCTTGAGCGACTTGAAGGTGTAACCAAAAGCAATGCAGAATACCAGCAACTGATTACCTGGAAAATGAGTCTCCTTCTGAAGACCAAAGGCTTCCGATTTCCTCTCTGCTTAAAAGCACAGTAATCATTCACGTCAAAGCTCCAGTCTACCCAAAGTGAATTGATTCCAAATTAGTATCTGTCTACCAGAAACATACTACTTCAACATACTACTTCAAAAGAATCATGTCGGCTTCCTCTGACTTGTCCAGTCAAACGTTGTGTGAACCACCAGAACCCGATGACACTGATTGATTCGATGCACAGTCAGCTGGCTCTGTCCACTCTTTGAGCCGGTAAAAGATAAACAAAGTTTTTTTTTTAGTTTTTTTTTTTACTTCATGCTTCAGCAAAGAGCAGCGACATGAATGTACTGTTATTCCTTTTATTTAGTGGAACCATGGGCAAAACAAGCGGATAGATAGACAAAAGCAGACGAACTTTAGTCTTTCGACATCGCACTACCAACTGACACTGCCTTATCCAGAGAGAGAGGGTCATGACTTTTGTTTTATTCTGTCAGTTCCGTGGTTAGAATTTCACGCGTAACTAGATATTTATGACGTGCGATGATATGCCATACGCTTGGCTGTTCTATTTTCGTTCATAATTTGATGCAACAAAAAAAAAAGTTTTAATCGTTAATCACAACAATGGAATGCGCGCGACAGTGTACTTATATGGACTTGGTGTATCAGGCAGCAGCAGGCATCAGCACAATACAGCGCACTCTAGGGTTCAATGCACCCCCACCGACGAGTGTTAAACAGTAACAACAATAAATAAATTTAATAAAACATTTTTCTACATAGTAGTGGATGGTGGAGGAGGAGAAGGAGAAGGAGAGGACGACGGTACGTTACAGCGTTTTGTGCTGGCCAGAGTACTTTTTAGAGCTTAACGAAGTGTAATGACGATGTGTGTGCACACACCATCATTCGATGCATCCGCGCGTCGTCAACGTCAGATATATTCTTCGTATAGTGTTGGAGCGTTGTTTCGTCGAGAGAGATGCAAAAGATATGGGAACGATGCGTTAATTGCAGCAACAATGAACTTTCATCTCAAGCAAACAGACAAAAAATTTCATTTAGAGAAGATTATACACAAGAGACGGGCGGCGGCAATGAAGAAAATTCAACGCAAATCCTACTTGGCGTCCCCAATCAACGGACAGACCGAGGATAATCCACTGAAGAGCTGAAGAGGACCACATCTGGCATAATGCAATGGTGGAATGCACTTTCAGGCTTTGCGTAGGTGCAATGTGTGAGTGGTCAGTGATTGATTGAATCAAAGAATGCAGTCGTTCGTTTGGCAGTTTTTTTTTGTTTCTGGAATTACATGGTAGAGCAACTTGATTGGAGAGAATCTGATTGTAGGGTGCCATGCTGGGTTTCTTAATCCGAAAAGAAAATGTTTGATGGTTGTCTGATTCTGACAATTGACTGACGTCAGATTCAGTGCGTTAAAAATAGAAACGAATGGATAAATAGGAAGTTAGACACTTTGTTGCATCGCGAGTGGATACTTGAACATATCGCTGACCTAGTGTTTAAGTTGGTATAACTTGGATTCGATTCTTTGTTTTGTGCGTGTGGCAAGGAAAACTATCCAGGTTTTCTTAAAGAGGCTTTCTCCCAGCAAATAATGGTAAACCACAGGGCTCTGTTCTATCTCCTACATTGTTTATACTTCGCCTCAATTTTGTACATTAAGTTGATTGTTACTGAACGTTCTTCAGTTTGATGGGGTGGACGTAAGTTTTATCTGTCACCGTCCAGATTGCATGGTTCATTCTGCTTGACGGCGCCGTAAGTAGTCCGATGAACTGCTTTTTACAGATTATCAGCGTTACTGACTACTACCAGGTTCATCGTCTTCATCCTCTAATGTTGGAAATTCTTCTGGTATAGCTTTCGAACATCTTTTAGTTGTCGATGGTGGCCCTGTTTATACCATTAAATCACTTCGGTAACTGAGAGAGCGGTAACCGGTACAATTCTGGCTAGCTACCCCGCAAACCATACTTCTTTATGGGGCTTTAGTATGATGCACTGCACCCGATAAAAGCTCATATCTTAATATAATAACCAAAGTTCAAAGGAGAGGCTTGTCTCTACATCACGGAGGCCCTGAGATCAACCCCCTCTGCTGCGCTGGAGACCATCTTGAAACTCACAACTCTAGACTCCCTAGCCAAACAAGTTGCGGCAAACGCAGCAGGCGGGGTCTGAAAGCAACTTCGCTTTGGAACCAATTACCTTATGGTCACTCCCGTATCTTACACTGATTCCACAACTTACCAAACAAATTCGATAAAACTCTCCCGTTCAACTCCTTTTGAAAGGGCATTTTTAGTCACAATTCCCACACGGGACAATTGGCATAGATTCCATAAATCCGTCAATGAACAGATTCACATCTATACAGACGGCTCTAAAACCTATACAAACTTAACATTAACCAGGCGTTCCGCCTCCCTGATCACTGCAGTATTTTCGAAATGGAAATAATGGCGATAATGGAAGCTTTATCATGGCTGAAGTGGAACATTGTATCTGCTAAGGATATCTGTATCTTTAGCGACAGCCAAGCAACTTTGAAATCCCTATCAAATGTCACTAACAACTCATTGACGATCCTCGACTGTCTATCGTCTCTTAGAGAGATGACTGAGCAGTTTAACATTCACCTTTGTCGGGTGCCGACGAACTTGCCAGATCTGGTACGAGTTTCTTTCTCATTTCAAAGGCCTGGGTATACCTAACAGTACATACAACAGGCTCCTAAGAAAGATCCTCTCATTTATTAACAACTCTATATGGTTTTACGGGTAGAATTCTCCTACAGGGAATTCTAAAGGCATCACAACGGGCTCTGAGCCTAAGTGAGTCCCATGGAACGCCTATCTACCTAACCTAACCTACCCCGCAAACCTTACTTCCATAAAACTCGTCCATATTTTAAGTCTTCTCAGACATTCAAGCTGTTCTTAAAGGGCTTGGACCGCCTGTCCTCAAATACAAGTCATCCTTCACTGGATTAATGCTTATAGCGGATATGCTTACTTACTTACTTATCAGGCCAGCGATAAGGTCCCGGGCACGCTGCTTCCAATTTACTAGACCAAGGTTTCTGGCGTCCGCGATTGCCTGATCTTTAAACCGGAGGTTCGGTCTTCCTCTTCTTCGCGAACCAGGTGGCTGGGATTCGAAGATCCTCTTAGCTGGAGCATTCTCGTCCATTCGCTCGATGTGGCCGAGCCATTACAGTCGACGGATTTTTGCCTTCCGTACTACATCCACATCTTTGTACAGCTCGTAGAGTTCGCGGTTGTATCTTCTCCTCCATTCGCCCTCCTCGCAGACTGGACCAAAAATTCGACGTAGAATTTTTCTTTCGAAGGATCCCAAGATCTGATCCGCTGTCTTACTTATCGTCCAGCATTCAGCTCCATAAAGCAGGACTGGTAAGATCAGGGTTTTGTAGAGCAGGATTTTGGTCCTTCGGGTTAGGAGTTTGGACCCTAGTTGTTTGGACAAATCGAAGTAGCAACGGTTGCCTAAGGTTATCCTTCGTCGAATCTCCACTAGGGTGTCATTTGTGGAGTTTATGTTTACCCCGAGGTACATATGTAAACTCCTTCACTACCTCAAAATAATAGCTGTCAATTGTTAGGTTTTGATCTAGACAGTGTTCGACGGATCGGTTTTTGGTAGACAGCATATCCTTTGTTTTATCCTCATTTATCGTGAGACCAACTCGTTGGGCATGTTCTTGTATATAGCGGATTTGCGGGCACTTAAAAAGCCGACTCGCTGGCAAAGGTTGGCGCATTAACAACATTCATCACTTTTCATACCTCATTCAAGAGGTCTTTGCCTGCAAGAATCGAGAGAAACCTGGCTTAAAACACCAGAACAGGCATGCTCAAAGCTATTAGTCCCGATGCCGTCACAGAGAAAATCAAATTTCAATGTGAATCTCGATGGGAACAATCTTAAGAGTCCTAATTGGAATTTTCAGTGGACACTGTCACCTGAACAACCATCTACATCGCATGAATCTTGCAACAGATTCAAGCTGTAGATTCTGCCTTGGGAATGAAGAAACCTTTTAACACATTCTAACAGAATGCCCAGCCCTTTTTCAAGTCAGAAATAGAATCCTTGGTGACGAAGTTGTCCTAATAAAATAGTTAGCTGCCATCCACCAAGAAAAGTAGAAAAACTTCCTAACATCCTCTGGAGTGAGACAACTTATCTAGAACACAAGGGAAGGCACAGAAATTCGTTAGGCTATTCCAGAATCAAACCGACTTTTCTTTGTCGATCTGGTGGACATCTGGTGGTTGCGACTAAATCTACTACGAAGTGGTATAGTTGTTAATCCGGGAGTTTGAGTATGAAGATGGCCTACATCGTATCGAAGCATCACCATCTCTAATACTTCCTTCCTTTCACCATTTTGTTTTTCGGAGGTATTTCCAATTTCACGCTATATTACTTTCTTCTCATCAATTCCGAATTCAAGTACACCGTCATATCGCGCCAGTAGACAGGTTAAACTGCTCTGTATTAACTTCACCATAAAAATGTCCTTATAGGATCTTTAAAAATACGACACCAATAAAGCCGTGTCGTGACGCGTCGTCAAATAGCTAAACACCATCAACGTCAATTGAAATAAAAAGTGAAACGCACGAAGGAAAAGATACAAGTTATGTCCTCCGACCTATAAATCCACAAATAAAACTCAGAAAAAAAAGGACTCGTTTTCCTTTCCATAAATAAACATTGGAAAAAACCCTTTGAAATGAGAAAAAAAAAAAGGAAAAAAAGGAAAAGCGACTGCAAATAAGGAGTGATGACAAGAAAACCGTTCCACAGTGCTCTGGTGCTTGTCTCATCGCCTCCTGTCTTCGTCATCAACGGTCGACGGCGATGAAGATGACGCGGTCGTGGTTTTTGTATTTGTCAATGGATTTTCCACATTCTACGACAAAAATAGGAATATGTCACCATCAATCCCATCACCTCCTCATCTGTCTCTCTTCGCGGACCAATGTTCCTCCAAAGTAAACATCCTATATCCTACATACATATGGATATCCTTCACATTGTACACGCATGTATGCACATTCGTGCACGTACACAGAGTACTCGGCATTCTGGTGGTGTGGATTAGTGCGACGAGTGTGCGATGTATGAACTGAATGTAGGACGAAGGGTGGTTGGACTATGTGTAACGAGAGAGCGACACACGTTCATTTGTCGACTCTCGTGGATCTGAGTGATGATGAATTACCATTTCAAATCATCACACATGCTCTGCCCTTATTCCCTTCGCCCTCATTACACACGGCTCGTGAGTCATCAGCAGTCAATCAAACAAGGGAAAGCAACTGTATACTGCTGTCAGGAGATAACCCTCATTTTTGTTCGTCTTGGTCTTGTAGTCCCTTTTCAAGATGGTTTTCTTCTTTCATTTCGAGGGGTTCCCAGAAGATTGAATTATACTTTCAGATGACACAAATCATGACAAGAGTGGAGGAACATACACACACTCCCACTTAGGATCCTCTCTCCCTCATTGACTCACTCTAGGGGACCCAATGGACAGTGTGACGGGGTTATAACACACACGTATTACAATTTCAAGGATATGAATTGCTAAATCGTTTTACGACTCTTTCCGCTTTCATACACAATTACAGTTGAGATATCCGTAGTTGGGTGGTTGACGTTTCGGAGGCCTTTCCCTGGTTACCTTCCCTGTGGGAGGTTTTAATCGCAGACCTAAATCTTGATTTTTATGGATTACAGGCACCATTGGCTAATAAAATCCTTTTGAGCTTTTTATTGCTTGGGCTCGTGTTGTTTTATATGTTTTTCCTTTTTTGCTGTTGCTGTTGTTTTGTTTTTGTCGTCATCGTCCTGGTAGGTTTTTGTGTGTGTGTGTGTGTATTCGACTTAAGGGTTTTTCTTGGTTAAGGGCAACAACGAGTCAATGGAAAGTTTATTTTTAGGACTTGGATACTAGACCAATTGTTCTAATTGGGTTAAGAAGGAATTGCTTGGGTGGTGGTTTAGAAAGCTGATTTGTGTCAAATCAGGAATGAAGAATTTTTGTTGTTTTGTTGGCGCCAAAAATATGTGGGATTGAGGAAGGACTTGGCTGTTGAATTTGAATAGTTGTGTGGTGCGGAAGGGGCAATCATTGGATGAGTAAGCAAATTTACGAGTTGCGTGTTTAGAAAATAAACTAGGATACCACAACTTTTAATAGATTGGTGTTTGTCGTACATATGTAAGTTCAATTACCACTAAGGGATCTAATGGACTTTTACTTTTAAATGAGTTGAATGAGGGCGGAGGGCACGTGGATTTGAGAATTGATTGGGAAAATTCGAAGAGATTCCGAATTGTGGCTGTTTTGTGGAGAATTATCTTCGTCAACTTGCCGTTCGTAAAGATGAGACAAAAAGTGGATTCTAGTGGATCCTATGTTGGCGAAATGGAGGAACTTCTTTTCAAGCACACGAAAGCGGATACTTGTCATTATAACTAGTTTCCTACTGTCTTTTATTGAGGTCGGTTCCTGGAGATGGACACTTTAAAATTTGAATTTAGAGGAGAGAAGAGTAGACTAGGCTTACAGTTGTCTTTTAGTCGTGTAGGGAAATAGAAAAGTTTTCAGTCTAGAAGTACTTTATATCGTTGCGTTGAAACAGCGGTATGTAGACCCTAAGGTCTTTCTTTAGGTTCGGAAACAGGAAGTTGTCACCTTGGTGCATGCAGTTCAAAATATGACTTGTGAACCGGATCGTTGTCGAGTAAAAAGAGCACACCACGCCGGATGAGCTCATGTCTTTTTTGAAAGATGTTGTCGCCCTATTTTTCAAGTAAACAGGCGCACAATATGCCAATGATGGCATATTCCCTTCGCATCCCAGAAAATAAAGGCCATGATCTTGCAGGAACAGAGTTTGAACTGTAAAGTTGTGGAGGCACGGTTTCTATGTCGCTGCCACTGCTTGCGTTGTTTTTGTTTTTGTCGCGGGGTCGTAGTAGTGGATGAAGGGCCCATCACATCTCACAATGTCACAATACGAAGGACGTTTTTTTCGGATCGGTCTAAGGGTCCCTCTCACATGTCGAGAAATATATTTGTAGCTGCTAGTCTTTGGCAAATTCTTTCGATCATCAGCATTCTGAGCACCCAACGGCAACATACATTTTTCGCGAAAGATTCGATTCTTACTCAACCGAGTAAGTTTTTTTTGGTGTCCAATGACTCTCTGGCGATCTTGAATTGACGCGCTTAGATTTTCATAAACAGCCTGCAAGCGCTAAAAACTGTAGCCGTTTAGACGAGAATATCGCTGCAGATCATATATCAATAGACGGTCTTTACAGCGAATTTTTGCAAAAAAATTGAAGATGGTCCCGTGAAAAAGTGCAAATATGGCATCAGTTTGGCTTGCATACCGGAAATGACGTGTAAATTCCTAATCCTCGATCGCGACGTGGCTCGTTTCTATCTTATGTGGATACGTGAATAGCAAAATTATCGCTTCTGGGACACAGAATTCCGAGTGTGATCCGTACAGCCACTGTTTGATGCGACGTTTTCGGAGGAAAGGTGATTGACCCATATTTTGTCGAGGATGAAGTTGGCAACACTGTGTTATTGTAACTGGTGAGCACTATATGTTCAACGACCTCTTGTTGCCGCAAATTGACGAATTGGATGTGGACAACATGCACGACGATGCAACTAAACACACCTACAGCATGAGCGACAGGGGACACTCTGCAGCAAGCGTTTTTCAGTCGCTTAATCTCGTTTTGGCGACCGGAAGATCGTTCGATTTGACCGCTACAGACTTCTTTGGTTTTTTTTTTTTTAATTGTTTTTCTTCACGTTTCTATACGAGCAAGTAACATATCTTGGCGACCCTAAAGGAGAATCTATCGCCCGAAATTTGGAGGAAACTTATGGAAAATGTTGTGGCATAAGCCCAAATGTGTATCAACTGTGGCGGCGACCACTTGACCGGTGTTATCTTCGTGCTTTAATGAAGGGTATTTCATCAATTGTGCAATCCCGACGTAAAATTGCCCTAGAAGAGTCTTTGAATCAATGGCCCTAAGTTAGAGATGGCTTCTATTTTAAAAGACAAGCAAACGTGAATGCTGGGAAAGTTGGTCTCGATAACTGAAAGAAAACACATCCATGATCAATAAGGATAGGAGGCTTCTACGTCTGGGGCAGAAACTCTAAAATTACTCATCGCTTTGCCATCCTTTGCATCTACTGAATATAATATAATATAAGGGGTGCAAATCTAGAGCCTAACTTTACTACCTAATTCTATGTAATTTTGTTTTATGTCAGATGTTAAGCTCAGAACCCTTTTATCCATCAGACTGAGTTCAATTTTAAGAAAATAAACATGTATCTCCTAACCTTTATCCTACATAATCTGCAAAATCGCTTACATACCTATTGTTAGTCTTATCCTTACCAACTACAACACATTCACCACCACAAACTCTGAGCAACCATCGTCGTCACTCCTTTCATGACTTCAAAATCAATATTTCAATTCCTTCCAAGGATATACCTATACCCGCCCTATAAAATCCTGCAACGGACCGATAAAAAGGATTTTAGAAAAAAAAAAAAAAAAAATGCGGGACTCAACTTGAGCATAAAAAAATCGATACCACCTTCCGTTGCAATTTTCCACCACCTTTCCAAAAAAGAAAGGGGTGAAGCCAGCAAAATGGCGCACAGAAGGATATGTACAAAAAAAATCCTTACACTCCTGCGAAAAAGGTACAGTCAGGGTAGTCAGTCAGTTAATCACATGACATGTGCCGTATGTTACTTTGAACAATGAGTCACCAGCTACCCGATGCTTTCTTTAGTTCTTTTCCTTCCGGTTTTTACTGTCCGCTTCGTTTTCCTTTTCCGTTTTCTTTTTTTAAAATTCCTTTCCTCTCTCTCATCCATCATATCATCATAGGAACTGTGGAATTGTGGTTATTATCGATGATAATTGACAATTTTTGGGAAAAAAGTTGTTTTGTTCTTTTGTTGGATGACAGGACGGACGGGTGCTTCTCTTGGAGGAACACATTCGGCGTGTGTGTGTGTGTGTGTTTGCTAACAACGGTACGTGACTCACAGAGAATTTTAATTGGCGATAAAGTATGGGGTATGGCAACGTGCGTAGCCATAAGTCTCTAAAGCCCATGTGTACTCCTACTTGTTTTCTGTAAAGAAGCAGAGTCTTGGGAGGGGTGTAGGGAACCAGCTGTTTCTCTGCTATTGGCACACAGAGGAAGAGTTCAATTCACTACGTTCGTCGGACGAAGATGAGTTGTCATGTTGTGGGTGGCTTTCATTTCAATTTTCTCTCCTACTGTGTGTGTGTCTCTGAGAATGTCGTTCGTCGGTATCTACTCCTCTTACATTCTATCCACCTCCATATAACAACGACGACGACGTCCCTTGTGGATCATAAATTGAGAATATACCGCACCATCATTGTGTAATTATGAAAGATAATTGTGATGTATAATTGCAGTGCCTTGCCGGGCTCATTAAAAATAAGAAATGAAGAAGAAAAAAGTTATTTTTAGACTCGGCAAGGATGGAAGTTATGGGTTAGGGCTCTGTCATTCAAAAGTCATACGTGGAAATTTACGATCAATATTAAAAGTTTGATGGTGTTTTTTTTTTTGCAGAGAGAGGCTATAAATACAATATTTATTGAACAAGGAAGTAAAAATGGTTGAAGAAAGAACCTTGGCTTCTAATTTCTAGTAAGGAACTGCTATTGGGGCTTGGTAATCACTTTTTTGTGTACAGTTTCCATAAATGGAATGGAATTCAACGACTTCAAGGCTTAGCACGATTGCATGTACATATTTCTAGCAATCAATGTGGGAACTCTGAGTTTGTCATAAATTTATTCATTTTACGGTATGCGATGAGGGAGCGAGAATGAATTTAAGTTGCAAGTTGCACCTATTTAGCTTCCGGGCTTTTACATTGACATTGACTTAATAGGCGTAGTCTTATGTTCTCTCTAGCTGACTTTCCTCTCGTTTTCTTTTTCTGATATCGTGTATGGAATTCTGGAAACACGTGAAAAGGACGTGTAAGTAATCGCCAAAGTTCACAGTAATTCGGATCCTTGTGGTACTCCATCTTCTGAAGGATTAGTATCTATTTTACAGTCGCTGTTGGCGATCAGTTTCTAGATGATATTTCCAATAGCCCTGGTTGTTGAAGGTACCTCAGTGTAAAGTTTGCGTCAAGTAGGTTGAAGAGAGGTGGCTGCAGCTCATGACACAACCTTCACTCGGATCTCTATGGATCCATTGTGTTCCTCTAACGTGGAATGTCCAGTCTGAAAAGACAAAAAGAAGAAAAAAGGTATGAATGAGTGTTCGTTCGACCTCCCTGAACCATTCTGTGCTAAAACGCATTCTTCTAAGGTCGACCACCAGTGGACAAACCGTCATGTTTATCCAGAGTTTCCTGTAGATGCGGCATGATGAGAGTGCGCTCTATCTCTCGTCAGCTTGTACTGAGTGATCGACCAGTGTCCTGTTTCGAGCCCTTCTTGGCTAAATCATCTGCCATTTCATACCCGTGGATACTATTGTGTCCCGGGACCCACCAGAATGTAACATTGTGGCTCGCGGTGAGGGTTTTGAGCTCGCCACGACAACGTTTTACAAGTTTTGACCTTACTACTGTGGATGAAGTGGCTTTAATAACCGCTTGACTGTCTTTGTAAATGGAAATAGTTCGTTTATAGTTCTCGGGTTGCCTCGGCGATGGCTAGGTTGTAGGGGTGGCTGCACTTAAGTACAGCCTCACTCGGATCTCAACGGATCCACTCGCCGATGGCTCGGATTGGAACACACTGCTGTGGTTCGGAAGTCTTACTGACCGGGTAATGTAAGGTTCTAATGAGTAGTGACGTTCTCGTCATGTCATATTCATATGAGACTGTCTATCTGAAGTTTGTTTAGAATGTGGCCCATGAACATACATCATTTTGACCTTCTACACCATGAAAACAAGGTTATTTTGGTGACATCCTGTTGGAGAAATATGCCATGCTGCTGTAGCATTCCAGCATCAGAGTTGAATCGCCTTTTACCATTGGAAACGACAGTGGCCATACTATAAATCGAATACTTAGCCTTGCGACACTTGACCTTATTTAGATGGCACAACGATTCAGGCTGAATCTGTACCTATCTACCAGCAAGCTTCTCGAAGTTGGTCAAGGTCCCCTTCTTGTACATGTCATCTGAGACTAAATTCCCCTTCGGCGTTGTGCCTTCGGGTGAAATCCGTTGACTGAAAATTGGAGTGCTGGTATCCATTCGTTGAACATGTCCTTTGAGTTTGGTTGTTCGAGAAAGAGTCTTTCAACTCAATCGCCTTCGCAGGCAAAAGAAACAGCGATTAGTAAGAGTTATTGTTAGGTTATCATCAACATTGACACCGGAGTAAAGGTAGAGAAAGTGCCTTATTACTGTAAAGCTATCCACTGTGACGTTCTATCCAATTCGTCGATGTTGGGGGTCCCTTCTTGTTGACCGAAAATTGTTGGTTTGCCCTCGTTTGCCACTAAATTTGTTGAATTTTGTGACGCTTTACATAAAAAAAAACTTAAAGATTTTGAGAGGTTGGTCAGCTCCTGTAATACTCCAGCCTAGCCTACCTCCTCTTGATTAAACAGAAAATGCCTTCAATAGTTTGATGATCCTCGAGGCTATCTCATTAGAGCTGATTGTAAGATCCGATGAGGTTATTGGTGATTTTGGTCTCTATGCAGACATGCCACTCGACTGGGCCTTAACGCAAATGATTTCTGCAGAAGCTGCAGGGACGAAATAATCTTCCATCTCCTCTGTATCTCTCCAGCGCTCTCTCCTTACAGACGACTTAGTACAACAAGATGCCAAGAACCTAGTTCGCTTTATCAGAAGCTCGGACTGGTTCAACGAATAGGTGGAGGAGTTCCCTCGAGAAGTATCACAACGGATCTTCTTCTGATTGGTGGTATACGCTGAATACCTTCTTAAGTTCTGTCATTAGCCGTGTTTTTTTGATAGCTGTATACCCAGCCCAGTAAGATTTTACACAGAAAGCAATAACAACACACCAAGTGGGGATGAATTTCCCAGTAGCAGCAAGTGAGGATAGAACTACATGAGTTGACCACCAGAGCACGAAAAATCTCATAAATTAGCCTTTAGCCGATCGTATTTGTTGCTTTTCCTCGGTTTTGACATTTGCAAACTGTCAAACGAAGAAAAAGAAATCGAGCCGCAAACCAATTGGTTGGTGCGGCTGCTACTGTGGATGAAGTGAGTATAGATCGTTTTTTTGACTGAAGTGAGTATAATTATCAAAAAAACACGGCTATTATAACTCTTTTGAACATTTTGATAAAATTTCGGGGAGAGTTCGTCTTTTGTACGATTCTTCCGTTCACATTTGACAAAAACTGATCCAAATTCTTCTCTGATTTTCGATTTAACGTGTGACAACTCGGTTGTCATCTTTTGTGAACTTTCTAGACGTTCTTAGCTAGCGCTAATAGGAGTCTACAAAGAAAACCCGTTCTCTTAATTAAATTTCTTAAATTTCTCCCAACAAAATTCCCCATTCCGGTCATTTTCCGGAAGAGCGAATTCTTTACACTCCATCGAATTCGTTGTCGGCCTTCCGTTTTATACACTATTTAGCAAATTAATTGTCCCATTCTTGTCATTCTCGTCATTCTTTGTGTGTGTGCCGGCACAAAACATGTTGACTTCATTAGTCGGAAGGAAAAACATAAACACCTCCCCACAAATTACATTTTGCTGGCTACATCAACACCTTCCTAGTACTTTTACGGCGGCGACGGCGCTGGTATGTTGGGCACGTCCCATCATCTTAAGCCCCCCCAACATGCCGGACGATTCTTTTGTGTGTGTGTGTGGAATGCCTCCTGTTTTAATTTTCTTCTCCCGAGTGCTTCACTATTAATTACTCATTACTGTTGCTCATTATTCCCCCGTCTGATTCTTTATTAGAAGGCGTCAAAGGCCAACCCGTTTGTTTTCATCCATGTAGTGCTACTCGAGTATGGTGTTAAGATACCTCCTAACAGCAGTAACCATTGGCACTGACACTGGAACCTCTTCCTTCCTGTTTTTTTTTGTTTTCTCGAAAATTATGGCTTAAAGTACCTGTCACACGTCGTATGCTTTACGGAATGTTTTATTCTATCTTGAGTTCTTATCTAGAATTAATAGGAACCTTGTGTGTGCACAGTAGTAAGCTGTATGCATTGTCTGGCAATGGCAAAGAAAAATAAAAGAAAAACGTGAAAAAACAAGCGAAAAAAGTTTCCTTTAATGTTGTACGTGACCGAAATTTCTTTTAATTCCATTCGCACACGCAAAAATGCCTTCAAGTGTAACAGCTCCCTAGGTATTAGAAGATAAAAAGATACAAATGCAATATTTTTTTTTTCTTCTATTTTTCTCTTATCAATGTGCAAATATTTTTCTAGCACTGTCATGGCCAAATTGGGTGTGGTGCCAGATTACAAAGTATAGTTCCACCAGAGATATAGGAATTTGAAAAAAATGTGTACAAACTTTTCGAAGCAAAAATACGAGCATAGTTGGCTTCAGTCATAAATGTCACAACTGTCATTGTAAACAGTTCTCAGTTTTAATAACAGATGGCACTTTGTTTAGCTCAAGCACTTGTCATTATGACATTTGATATGACGCATGATCAGATGACACAAGAGTGACTGACACTTAGACTAGAGTATTCAATAAAGTCAAACTTTGGTGGGTACCAGGACACAGAGGCATGGAAGGGAATGAAATTGCAGACCAATTTGCCAGGAAAGGTTCTTCAGTAAGGTACATTGGTGCCGAACCCTTCTGCGGCATCCCCACTTCGGCGTTCAGAATGAGTTTGGACAACTGGGAAAATCGAAACTTCTTATCCTACTGGAACAACACTCAGAGTCTTTGACAGGCTAAAAGGGCCATCCTACCCTTGAACAAAACCGCAAAACACATTCTCAATCATAAAAGGGACGATATCAGTAGACTGGCAGGCTTCCTCACCGGTCAATGAAGCCTCAGATATCAATTTCACTAACTAAACATAGTTCAGGAATCTGAATGCCGACTCTGCTTAGAGGAAGAGGAATCAGTGGAACACGTACTATGTGAGTGCGTGGAGAAAGAAAACGCTTTCTCCACAAAGAATTCCTAACACCGGAGGACATTCGAAATGCCTGCACTGGAGATATCATCAACTTCATCAGGAAGATAGAGGATCTCCTTGTCTGACTGGCACCAGGCGCAATAGATCTTTCAGGTCGCAGTGCCATTTGCATCAGTCGCAGACCAGAGTAGGTCCTTTGTGATACCACTTGGATCTGAATATTTCCCCTAGAAAACTATCCACAGAACTAGGCCCTGGAGGTTGCCAATGGTTGGACGATTCGTTGAGATTGTGGAATAAACAGGCTCTTCTTCAAGCTGAAAGGGCTGAATACGTACAGAGAAGGTGGAGAACTGTTTCTTTTTCCTCTTCGTCCATGCTGGAGCTTCTTTATAGAGGTTGCCCAGCCACTTACTCCTGATTGCCTTATCTAATCCTTCACTAGAAATTATTGCAGTCTTGAGAAATTACCTGGAACTTACAACTAGAACTATCAATGTAAAACAACACGTTCTCCCTGTTTAGTAGAAGTAAGGATCTGAGGTTTGTTGATTAAGGCACAGATTCACTTCGAATTGTGACTCAACTGCTGTTCAACCGATGGGATGAAATCGAAGGGATAATTCACAAGAGAATTGGGTCAATATTGGGTGCGGTCGCACATATCAGACACGGACGAAGCTGTTCAAACCAAGGTTTTTCTGCGTTGACCTCAAGGCTCACCAAGAAGGAACTCTCCAATTGGAATATACAAGTGATACAGAGATTTCATTTCACTACTAGACAAGAGATTTAAAAAGCTCCAAAGTGGACCACACCCATGAAAAAATCAAATTCAGAAGCATTTGTGTATCTTTTACAGAGAGACACTCATCTTTCATTCAAAAATCATTGACAATGCAGCAGACAACTTGATATGAAATCAAAATCAGGCCACATCCACAAATAGCATCTCTAATGGAATTCCCACATAACAATGGATACCTCTTGACAAAAAATGAAAACATACTATCATGCACAAAAATATTGAAAAAAAAACATGGAACTACATAAGATACATTCTCTCCAAAAACGGGACAAGAGCTGAATGAATGCTGAATGCATTCATGTAATGATTATCGCTGCGTCTTGAGCACGAAAAAAGAGATTCATTGTGACAAAAAGACGAAGAAAAAACGACAAAGGAAAAGCAAAACGACGTTTGCCATTACCGATCTGGAAAAACGTCAACACGAGAAGAGAATGCAAAGCACTGACTTTGGCCATGCATATGTATATATGGACGAGTACTTGTAGAATATTGGGAGTAGCAACGGAGAATCAGCGCGACCATAATTTAAAAATAAAGTTCGAGGACGTCCATGGTAGGTTAAGAAAACGACGAAAAGTATAAAAATGTAAAAAGGAACGAAACAACGAAAGTGATTTTTTTAAACACAAAAAGAGGAGTGAATACATTTTATATAAAAACAGATTCAGAATGGATGCGAATATACAGGGTGTCATAAAATGCATTTGAAGGGGCTTAAACAAGTGTAAACTAATTCGGTTTAAGTTAATGGAGTCTACAGCAGATTGGCGTCTTACTTTGGACATAATTCAGTGAGTTGTAACAACACAATCGTGTTATGGACTTATAACCCACTGTGTTGGACTTTGGTTGGATCCTGCTCAAACTACGATGGGCTTTTGTACCCAGAATCAAAGACTGGTCTATGATATTATCATGTAGAGAATCTCATCACTGAAGACTCGACACAAGAGCAGGATAATTTCGGAGAAAATGTTTCGCAGTGTTGTCGCCCTCTACATTCATCACAGACAAACACAGAAGATCTACCACATGATCCTGGCAAAGGCAGGCTTGTCACGGAGAAAGTGTTCCCCAGTGCTGTCGCGGTCTTTACATCTATCACAGACAGACACAGAAGATCTACCACATGATCCTGGTAAAGGCAGGTTTGTTACGGAGAAAGTGTTCCCCAGTGCTGTCGCGCCCTCTACATCCATCACGGACAGACAGAACAACTACCACATGATCCTGGTAAAGGCAGGCTTGTCACGGAGAAAGTGTTCCCCAGTGCTTTCGCGGCCTCTTCACTCATCATAGACATTAGTATCTGAGTAGCTTCGCTTGTTAGCACTCATCGCATTATCACCGAAGATCTACCACCGGATTCGAGCAAAGGTACATAGGAATTATTCTGAAGGCGTCCCAAATAGTAGGGCTTAGACGAAAGAATTCTAGTAAATTGCCTTTAACCTATTCTGTTAAATGACAGCTAGAATGCTGCGGATTTACTACAGACGACGGGGTACATTCGACTGTGTGACTCAACTTTAAATAGAAGACCTAATCGAGGGTGCTGGCAAACCCAACTTGGACTCATGTAGGTCCTGAGAAATCATCACCTAAAGCTCATCAGAGATCTCATTTCCTGTTATGCCATTATGACCCAAACTAGTTTACGTGAGGTAAGCCCTCCAAAGGTTTTGCATTCTTGGAACTTCTTTAGAAGTGCTCTCCTCTCCCACATGTTCTTCACATTGTAGTTCGCTGCCATTAGGATGACTTGTAGATATCTCCGCTTCGGAGACGACAGGTATATGTATGTTTTCCCAATGAGTAGCAGAAAAAAATCGTCATGTTCCATGACCACTGTCCAGTTTTAGAGACATCCATACATACTTTTCCAGGTTCAGACTCTGGCTATAAGCTAGAGGAAAGTCGTCTTTCTCCTTGCACAGCGAGCGTTATCCATGAGCTAACCGTAATAAAACTGTCATGCAAAGTTTTCAAAACTTCAGTGCGAGTTGTGCTAGGAACCATTGGAGACTATGCTCAGTCCTATCCTTTCGGAACCTTATTACAAGGACGGAGCAGCTGTGATCGCACTAAGGCTTTGAGAAGCTTCGGGCAAAATGGCTCGTGAGTTTGTTGTTTGACAGGGAGTTCTACAATGGAATTCCTCAAAGATTGGGAAGGGTAAGACGGTGCTGGCGTATCAGACTCTTGGAATAAACTAATTCGTTACAGTCGGAAACAACTATTGTATTTCAAGGAGTCTCATCATTCATCTGTGTATATTGATACCTAGGATTAAGTTCCGGTGTCAAGGGCAGTCTAATCAAGGCTGGAAAAAACTTTGCAAGCAATAGCTCATTGGCTAAGCGACAGAGCAGGGAAACCCTCATTCCAATCTACAAGCATTCAAAATCAAAATGTATGCGTCTAAGCCTTATTTTGTGTCTCTCCTTAAATTTCTCTACATTCGTGTTGTGTCTCAACGCTGGCCATAATCTCTTGTGACGGAACTGCATCCGATCATTACCATAAATAGGCAAATTCATAACGAGGTCATAAGTACAGGGAATATGCGACAGATCCATCCCACAACTGCCAAAAACTCTGAACTTTTCTACTGAGTTTAAGTCGCAGAAGGACGCGGGATGTAGCGTCAGTCTGGCGTGGAGTTGGACCTCAACTAATCCACTTATACAACAGATTCATCGTTAGTTATTACTACTCTCCACCAAGTTGCATTGAGTCTCTTCGGATCTTCGGATAGTTTATGATTGAATTTTCTCGACGAAAAGTTTTAGGGGTTTTAGCTTGAACAAGGTCAGGTCGTAGAGGAAGACTGAGTCAAGTGTCCAATGACCGGTAAAAAAGTTTTTTAAAAATTCGATTGATTTTTTTGTTCATCACCCTGTGTTTGCGCCTCATGACTGGATTTCGTTGCCTTTTTTGTGCAAAAATATCGAAGTCGAAGATGAAGTGGAAGCTATTACACTCCCGGCAATTATTACCCTGCCAAACATTAAGCGCGATGAATACTGTGTGCGTGTGTGTGCTGGCGCACTAAAGTTGATGATAATAATAACAACAACAACGACGATGAAAATGATGATGATGATGACCATGGAGCTTATTAATACAGGACCAGTGGAAGAGTTCTTCCTCATCATTACTTTTTACAATGTCCTCTCTCTCTCCTTTGGATTAACAGACAACTGCTCCGTGTTGGGTATGTATAGCGGTAGTAATTTACAAAAGGAGTGCTTGTGTATAACATCGTTTGGGTATCACTTACAGTGGTGGTGTCCCGTGAATAAAAGTCAAAGCTCAAGATCATTTGTGCCTCTGAACGAGATGATGAGAAGAGCTTCACATCTTGCGGTAGAAGATGGTACCTATGGCTGATCTTAAGAAATAAAAATATACTTGTACTTAAAGAGATTTTTTCTTCTTCTTCATCTTCCACTTGATTAGTTTTTGTTGGCCGATTTACATTTTTTTTTTAAACTGGTTTAACCGAGTTGTGCACTGAGGACGATGGGAAATAAATTGCTCATTGTTCATTTGACTGTGTGCACACACAGCGAACACAGAAGTTAAACATGAGAAGGAAAAATGGAAAAGGCTAAAAAAAACTCGCAAAGAAAATATGTACCATCTTCTTGGGTTATGTGTCGCCTTTTCGCCGCTCCAGAGATGTGCAATTTATTGAAGCACTGCTTGGCGTCAATGCGCGCAATGAAAACGAATTTTTATTGAAACTTGTGTAACATGCAAATGCACACTGCTGCTAACTTGACTGGATCTCTGTGTGTAAAAGAATTAAGCGATGAATGTCATGTTTAAAGAAATTTACTGTTAAAAAAAGTGGGAAATCCTTTTTCGTTTACCTTATGTCTCAGTGAACATTCATTTTAAAAGTATTTGCTGTTAAGTTGGGAAAGAAGATTTATTGCAAATTCGGTGTCAAGTTGACAATTATTTTCTTGAAAAATGACGGATGGAAATGTGTTGTCAAATACTGAAATGTAGAGCAAAGTGTACGAATGACATATGTGTTATCTGGACTTTGAAAGAGATTGTCATTTGTTTTTTTAACCTTGAATGTTATTAAAAAGGGCGTTATGTGTAACAGCGTTGTTAATAATTTGTTACTGACCTTTTTCTTTATCGTTATCTGTCAAGCAATGTTAAAAATTTAAGAGTAGATACAGCCTGTCAAGTTTGTCAATTGTTATATTGTCTTTGGTTGGAAAGTTTTCACCCGCGATAAATGAAATCACGCAATAAGTTCAGCATCAACTTTGGCAAAACAGAGTGTAACTATTTTTAGGCGGAAACGGGCAGTCCTTTCCTTTTCATTTTGATGGCCTTTATATCATTCTTTTAATTGATGGAACTGTGTCAAAATGACGTATCTCTGAACAGTTGACTTTCGATCGTTGTTAGTTTGAGACTTACGGTATAAAGGGGATAACCAACAATATATTTACCGATAGTCAAGCAGCACATAAAGCACTGAGTTCCCATTGCTGTAATTCAAACGCCGCCGTTGCAGGCTGCTTCAATGCTTTCAAAGACCTCTCAGAGCGGAAGAAAGTCAAGGTCTGGTAGGTACCAGGACGCAGATCAATTTGGCAGAAAAATTTCTTCAAAAAGTTACATAGGTTGCTGAACCTTTCTGCGAGAAACGGCTGGGAAAAACGGAACTTCTTATCCTACTGGAACAACCGACTCCTGAACAAAATCACAATTAAAATTCTCAATTACAAAGGGGACAATATTCTCACTGGTCACTGCAGCCTTAGATATCACTTACATAAACTAAATATAGTTCAGGAATCTGAAGGCCGACTCTGCTTAGAGGAAGACGAACCAGTGGAACACGTACTATGTGGCTGCGAGGAGAAAGAAAACGCTTTCTCCACAAGAAATTCCTAACACCGGAGGACATTCGAAATGCCTCGGATGGAGATATCTTCAACTTCATTAGGAAGATAGAGGACCTCCTTGTCTAACTGGGTTCAGACAGAATAGATCTTTCAGGTCACAGTGGCCTATGCGTCAGTCGCATAATAACAATAACAAAAGTCTGAGACATAGAACGAAAGCACAAGTCAATGAACTAGTTAAGATGAGGTTTGACCATTGATAGCATCCACATTCCACTTCAAGATATCAAAGGGCTAGCAGACAAAGAGGGTCATCCAATTTCTCCTCATTATTATGATTCACCGAAAAGAATCCGATAAGGTAAGCCATTATCATTTTGGAAAACCCCAGTTGCATTCAATAATACCCAACAAACAGCCCCCATATTCCATAAACTGCAATAAATTCTTGTCCCAGCACAGCACAGAATGTATAAGTCCTCTGAACCGTTGCATATTCTTTGTGCAAGACTGCTCCTCTGAATTGTCCCAAGCATATACGTATGATTAATGCAAAGTTCTAACCGATTTATGTTTCTAATCAAAACATTACCCTCCGCATGGGGGGCTTCCTAAACCCATTTTAAGTTCGATTTTTGAAATAAATCATGAAATCTTTTGTGTTAGACCGCATGTATCATAAAACACCGAAGACCAACCGCCATGTTCATTCATTTGTCAACTCTTTGTGTGTGTCTAAATCTAAAACCCTAACCAACCACTTACAAATTAATTGTTAAAGTTCAAAATCAACACCCCCAATAGCCGCACGCACTTGTAATAAATAACGGTCTCACCCCGGTCATTAATTGTTATGACCTCATTCTGTCTCTCTGCCTCGAGGTGTGCATTATCATAAGTTAAAGCTTCGTTACGGGCATTGGACTCTGAAGCGTGTATCTCTTTTTTAACGGAAATGCATTGCAGATAAGTATCAAAAGGTTCTAAAATTTTGGACTTTTCTCGCTCCCTTCCTTACAGACTTTATGTCTAATTCTCTCCCTAAATTTGGAAAAAAGAGACTTCCAACCCTTATCGTTTTGCATGACGTATTTCACATAAATTATCATTTTTAAGACACCGAACCTCAACAAACTAAAAAAATTCTACCGCAATGGAACGATGTGTCGGGTAGTCGTCATGGTTCTACTCAAATCCTAGAGTTCACCTTGCACTGACTGACAGCAGTGCATACCTACTACCAAAAATCGGAACGTCTAACCACAATCTGTTCTTGTTTCTGCGCTACCTACACCACCTTGAATGTAGACTGTAGAGTTTTGAAATTTGAATATAGAACCAAACCGAAGAACCAGGTTGGGTTAACTCTCAAGAGTAGAGAGAGGGAATGGTGCGGTTAGGTTTCCCTCTGCAGAAAAACACGACACGCTCGAAAATGACAGAGTTTCTTGGTTTTTTTTCACTTAAAATTGAATTTTTTTTTTTAAATTATGTTGTGGTTTAATTTTCAGGGCTGACATCCATATAACATGCCTGTATCAACGCCATGTGAATTAAGCTGCACACACATTGTGCACAGAGAGTTTGTTTCTATAGGCGCCATGGTTCTTTGTGTTTGGTAATTCAATTATACTTGTTCGCTTTGACTTGTATAATTTTTTAATGGACTCCACCATGGATGCGACACAACGATGCAACTTTGCTGAACAAATTAAGTTATTGTACCTACACCTCTACCTAGACGTCTTAACAGCTAAGGCTAGGCTAGACGGTTATTAAATTCTATTAATCTTGGTCCTAATCTGCGCTTAATATTACCTCAGTCCCAAAGTATTTATGGGACAGATTACGCCATCTGCATTTTGTATTGGTTTACTGGTGGCAGCTTGGATAAGTGAAACAAAACGACAAGCATTGGAGTCTCAGGGAATAATAATGAGTCCTTGAACGACGCACACCTTACACGCTCTGGGTTATGTTTGTTTATTTAATAATATGTAGTTTTTGTATGCCAAAGAGGAGGGCAAGAGAGGAGTAGGAGGACATTCTGTAGGTGGAGGTGTGAATAAATTGATCTATTTTTGGAACGATGATTGTTTGTGGAATGTTGGGATGGAAACACATAGTTTTCATGTCGTAAATTGTAAAATATTTATCAAATTTTATGAAAATAGTTTTTTTTTGAATTAAGTTAAAGTAAACAATAAAAATGCGTGGTGTGTATGGTAAATTGGATGCTGAGTAATGATTGTAGGGTTGCCAAGATAGATTCGAAAAAATATAGCAAAGACGAAGGAAGTTTGAAATGTTTTCAGCCTTCTAGACTTTGTTGGTCAATTGATGTCGGCTCTGTGAGACATGGCGTAAAAATTGTTGACGCAACAAATTGTTCCACTTGTGGTGTGACTACAGTATTTATGGTGTATTTCGGGAGTCATTTTCGGAATAAATACGAACTTCCCAAAACTCGCAGCAAACAGTGGCTTGTCGAGTATGCTTTGGTCTTCGCGTCGAGTGTGTGGGCACTGGGAAGGCCGTCCTTTTGTGAGGGAACATGCCTTGACGTATAATCACTGACTTGGACATGACGACTTAATAACTCTCTACTACGCTACGAGTAGGGCCGTGACTGGAAGGTCGTTAAGGGGCTATCTCCTGAAATATCAGTCATCGGAGATAACGCAGGTTGTGTCGTAAGGCACGAAGTTGGCCAACTTTTGCCAGCAACATCTGGTATGTCTCGGGTTCTTGACGAATCTTATCCGGGAGAGATGCTGAAAAAGAAAGTGCGTATAGGGTTAAGTATAAGATAGATCTACGATAGTTTATGTCAAGTATAGGTACAGCTTTAAGTGTAAGTAAAGTTCAGGTTTAGTTTAGACTAGTTAGGTTTAAATCGCGAAACTCTTCCGGTCTTTCTCCAGGGTATTGGCATAGGTCCTTGGACAAATGTTCCTCCTTTTCTTCCTTTCTTTTTTGACCGTCTGTTGTCTATTTAGGGTAGTAGGGAACGTTCATCTATACCTAGTTTAAATAGCACGAGATTTTGTGTACTAAGCTGAGCAGGTGGTGCAAGGTGGGGTTGACAAGAACTACCCCCGTCCGACGAACTGAGCCGAGCAGCGACAAATGTGCCGCCGTCCCCTTCATTTCTGCCAAAGTTACCTCCGTGGCTCTAGCCTGGCTCACAAAAATACGCTACTACTCTTGGGTTCTCTAGAACCCAATTGTCTAACTCTCGGCGTTTAAAATGGTCTACTGGCTTAAGTTCTTGCGTCAACAGAATTTTTTAAGCGTCGAGTTGCAGTTAAAATGGTCTGCTGGCTTGAGTTCTTGCGTCAACAAATTTTTTTCTGCATCTAGTTGTAGCTCTTTTGTGAAAATTCGTTGCTTCCTTTTGGACTCTCGTCGACTCTTTTTATTCACTGCGGCGATATTCTCCATTGACCGGGCGGGATGTACACAAGCAATTTCTCGAGGCCGTTGTTAATTGTTGCTGCCAATGCCATTCAAGCTCTAGTTAGTAGATTCTTGAGTCTAGTTTCTAGGTTCTTGGTTCAAATTTGATGCCACAACGCTTCTTTATTGGAAAAAGCTTGTGAACTTTCTCGGACTGCTTTCCGTTCACGTTTAATTGAGCAGCAGAGTTCAAAGGACTGTTATCTTTTGATTTCGAATTATGAATCCTCAGCACTAGGTACCAAACTTTAACATGGTATTCCAAATGTTTCATGTCGACTGTATATCGCATATTTTCCTCTACAAAAGCGTATGAGGACCAGCCCCATGAACAAATGTGGTGACAGTATTCAGCCTTGTGGGACATTGCTTTGAATTTTAAAGTCTTGAAGCATTTATCAACGTTATATCTAACAGCAGTTTAAAGGATATCTACTGTTCGTTATTTTGACATTTCTCCATTGTTTTGACAGTTTGAAAATGACACGATTAACTTTCGAAAGCAAAGATGCGATCAAAGGTTTCATGCCGGACTTATCCACTTAAAAAAAATCGTTTAACTCCTTGTGTAAGGCTATGGGAAAAGGTATCTTCCGCCACGGTCTATTTAGGAAACCATTAGTCACCAATCATTAGAACTGATTTTCAATTTGTCTCATGCAATCTGGGTTAATGCATTCCCGACACGGTGCACATCTAATAAAGTAATTAATGTGAGCTCATAACTTTTTAACCATAAAATTGATAATAGAATGTGTGTGCACCCTTACGTAAAGCCAATGATGGTGGTCGGCATGACCGAATGTCATAAATGAATGGTGGACTCCGCGGGCACTTTCACATGTCATTTATGACAGTGACTAATTATTTCTTATAATTGTATCGCGAGTGGCAATTGAAGACGGAAACGACCCAATGCAAGGGATTTTAGCTCTTCCTTGGCCTTCAGACAAAAGGAAAAAATGCGCCCGAATATTTCTGGTTTTGTTCTCTAATCAGAGAGTAAGAGGAAAAGGCCATGTTCTGCCTACTGAAGTGCATTTTGGTTTTGCATTGTGTGTGTGTGTGTGCACTTGAACTTCCTGTCTGTTGTTCAATTGTAATCGGAGTGAGCATTCCCAAAATAAAAGAGTCTTGTCCAAAAAAAAAAAAAAATACGCATGCAGCCCACCACAATACAAAAGATACTTAATCTACATACAGAGGAGAGGAATGCACTTGAGATTGTTTTTCTTTTCTTCGTCGTTTGGGCAAATGAATTGAATTGATTAAGAAGCAACAACCCGGGGGCTGTGATAGCAGCCATAAAAATAGTGTGTGCGTGCCCGGCTCGGCCATGGGGAATGATATAATAATGGGCCCCTTGCTACAATCTCAGTAAAAGAAGCTAATTTTTTATTTCTTTCTTAATATTCGGTAGTAGCAGCAGAGTGTAACGTTAATCTTTTGTTATCGTCGGATATAACAACAGCTAGTCGGGGCCCGCACAAAAACAAGTTGCTGCCGCCATATCATCCATTGTGTGTCTGTGTGGACAATTCGGGGTGACGATGATTCCTTTAGATATATTTTCACAATCAATTGGGTCTGGGGTGATGGTTATTGCTGTTTTTGTGTCATCAGAAGGGCTTAGTGGCACAATCGTTGTCGTCGTCGTAGTCTTTGTGGTGGTGGATTGAATCAATTTGTAATGCTGGACATTAGAGGAACGTACCAAATGCTGGTCGTACCGCATATCACATGTTAATTGGAAATCAATACAGGAATTAAATTGAAGGGAATGTGTATATTTCCTTACAGATGTTACAAATTGCTTTGTAACTCGCTTAGGCTTCGATCAAATAAGTATAAGGGGCGTCTAATTAACATTACGAATCTGTAGTGTAAAGGCGGTTAATTTGTGTCCAAGAACGAGGGATTATCAATTTCTCGGGCGGAATTAACAAAGGTCCCGGGTGGGGAATCGTGAGGTGGCAGATGATGTGATGGCAATTTGAATCTTGTCAACAAGCTAACGATCACTAGATAAAACAGCTATCTGCCCTGCTATCCTAGTTTAAACCTTGGCTTACATTGATGTAGGAGCTAGCATCTACTTTGAATTTCGAGTTCGCTCGAATCAGAAAAGGTTCCAGTGTCTTTCAAGTAGAGGTCGGCAGCATCACAGAGGCCGCGAAATAAATCGAACAAGACAATATCGTCAGAATGACCATCTAAATTGACAGTGAAACGGCGGTTAAGGGCACGAAATACACAAAGATCGGTTCGAATCTGGTAAATCTCTACAAGCGTCACTTCTGCTAGGTATCACAAGTCAACAGACACTTGAATATCCCGAAAAATGAAAAAGTGGAACAGAAATCATTTCTACGTCCGACCTGTAACCTCTATAAGAACATTGAAGACTCGGCTATAGACAGAGCCAATATCGGATGAAGTCCCTTAGACACATGCTCAACAGTAAAGGCCACTGACCGGTCATATACAGAGAACCCTCTCTCTCGAGTATGACTTAATCAAAGTGAGGTCCGGCATCACAAACTATTAACGTCTCGTTCTTCCTCACTACGATTATTGCAGGAGCTGCAGAGCGGAAGAAGAAAATAGAGTCTATTCGTCAATTGTCCTATGGTAGCCAACAGTAGATTTTGTAATCTGGGTAGAAGCTTCTTCTCAGTGCTCGAGGTCTTACAAAATGCTGAGCCTTGAATCCTCAGGATGGTTATAATTTAGCGGTTCTTTCTCAGATTCCTAGGGTATATTCCTATCGACTCGAATGCTAGGCTAGAGAGGTATTGACTTGATGTTAGGCGCAGTCTCACTAGGATCTACATAAATCCATTGTATTCCTTGTTGCGAGATCCTATATGTGTGTACTTGTTGGAAAGTGAAAAGGGGCCAGTTGATATCTAGCTATCTATCAACTGCTTTGTCGCCTCCCTGAACCACTCCGAATCTAATATGCATTATAGAATGACCTTCGGTGGCATGCTTAACTGTTCACCCAAGTCTCTAAAGAAGTATGCGTCTAGAGTTTTTTCCCTAGTTCTGCTAAGGAAGGCATGAGTAGTTACAGAAAAGTGTGCCGTGTCCTCTTTCGCGTCTTTGTCGCCACAGCCCCTACGGAGGTCGGCTTACTAAGTCGCATTCTTACTTTCCAACTGGGGGCAGGTTGTGTCCTGTGAGAATCTGTTCAGTTCTCTTGCTTAGATCTGTCCAGAGCATTCTATTGGTGCAGCATGAAGCAACAGTGAAATCCATCTCTCTTTCGCGAGTTTTTGGAATTTCCCGGTGATGTTGAACTTTTTAAGTTCTAGTGTGGTGGGATAGAGTCATCGGTCATTGTCAGATCCATCTCAGAACCCATTCTTGCGAGCTCATCAGTTTTGTAATTCCCATGGATGCCATTATGTCCCGAGACCCAAAATGAGTGTGACGTTGTGATTGGCGCTGAGTGCCTTGAACTCATCGTGGCAGCATTTCATGGTTTTGGATCTGATTGTTGATTGGATGTAATGGTTTTGATGGCTGCTTGGCTATCTACGTATGCATTTGGATGTCGACGTAACTCCTTGGGAGTGTCTGTTGCTAGAACTTCCGCCTGGAACACGTTGTTATGGATTGTAAGTCTTATCCTGATGCATAGATTCTGGAGCCAACACCCACATAAATTGTTGGCCCATCCGTGGAAATGGATATGTGGTTGGGGTTAACGACCTCTCCTTCTGTCTAGGTCTCTCTGGAGGGATTTTTGAGTTCGCGAGGTTCAGGAATTGGTGTTAAATAGTCGGTTTTGGTTTCAATGTTTACCTACTTTGTGATTGCTTGGTGACCTATCAGACTCCAAAGGTTGAATTGTTTTAGACTAAGTGCATTTTTCGCGGGCACTTCCTTTGTAAAAAGATCGACTGGTATAAGCCCCAGTATCATCTCGGTATCATCTCCTTCGCAAGCCAGTCGCTGAATCTTTGTCAGGATGTTCAAACTCGTGGTTTTCTCTGTTGTTGGTCACCGGACTAGGCATGCATATTGCAAATTGTTAAATCAGTGTTGCCACTGCTATACAATTTCTGGTGTCTATGCGATGTAAGGTTGAATTAAGTGACAAACAGACAGTTATTATTTGTTCTAATTTTTCAAGGTCTTTTCATGTCAACTGCACTTTTTTTTTTTAATTGTATAACTAAAGTGGGGTGGGATTATATGTGATTAATTGGAATTAATTGCATTATTGCTCTCAATTTTTTCTTCTTTCTGTGTCTTTACCTACTCATATGCGGTTTCTTATTACATTCATTGTTAACTGAATGTATCGCGCAACCACATTTCATAAAATCGACAATGTCTGACACATTCGGGTGAACCGCATTAAATAACACTATATGAATATAAAATTTGAAAATGTTTGTTTTATTTATGTTAATTTTCTTTTTTTTTATTTTTTCTTTTCAGGTATGTAGCAGTACATATGTATGTTCATTTTGCAAACGAATATTGTAGTTGGCGGCAGTTGAAGTCACATCAAAGTTTTACAGAAAAAAAAAGAATCTTTTTAAATTCAAAGAAGGTAACAAGAAACCCATCATCAAGTCGCGTTAGATAAATAGGAAAAGATTGTTTATTTATGGTTTTTTTTTTTTGTTTATGAGGAAGACTCATCGATTTTGCTGCTTCATGGGGTGCAAATGGATCGGGGAGTTCCTTGGAGTTGAAATATTTATGTGGTAAACTTTTGTAGATTGATGTGATAGATATTTTTTAAAGTACCTACGGTTGGCATAATTATTATTGGTTTTGTACGATGACTGAATGGGGATGAGAAGGTTTCAATAACAAAATAAAAAACGCAAGCAATTTTATCAACGAAAATATTGTCGTTAATCTGTGCACATGTCTGTTAGGGGACATATTTTTTTATAATTTAAATTCTCGTTAATATTGAGGGACAGTAAATAAACTTCAAAGCTTTAGTGAAGTCATTGGTGGCACGCAAAATAGAAGAGCGAATCAATACAATTTTTCGTTGGTTAAATACCCATTTCAATTTTCCACGATAATACCGTTGAGGCTTAGACCACTTAATCCAACTCTTGTTCACTTTCTCAATCCTCTCTTTTTAAATGACTTCATTTAAGGTTTGGTAGTCCTGGGCCTGAATTCACAAGTATCCTCAGCCAATTCGAGCGTTAGCTAGCTGCCTCCAGTTTCGTACTCCAAGTTCCATTTGTTGGGCATGCTTTCGTCCAATTATATTTTACAGATAAGTTGGTGCATGCTCCTCAGCAAGTCATCTCCCGCAAGGTCATCAGCACCAGCAGTTTTATTGGATTTGAGTTAAGATAGGTATATCTTTCTTTATTTCATTCAGAGCGGGTAAATAAATGGAACCCGATTATAAGAACATTTCAAAAAGAAAAGAAGCAAAGTTTGATACAAGTATGTACCTATAAATTGTTGTGCTAATGGGGAAACTCCCTATTACTCCTCGGTTGCAAGCGAGATACGAGTATGTATGTTATTTAAAACCGATTAAATGTTATTTATAGACAGTTATCGTCTATTACTGAATCATTTTCTGAGGAATGATACAGTCACTGGCATTCAGAAATCTCCGAAAGCAAGTCAGTTCTTATTAAAAGCAAGAATTGACAAGTATCTTGCCCTGTAGAGTTCAATCACATTTCTAATTGTATGAACATACATATGTATAAACACTGCTACAACTGTTTGGAAACAACATTGGTTTGGTTTTGTTGGGATATAAACACCTACATACCTCGCTCCGGTTTAGGAACTAACTATCAGTCCCTGAGATTGGCTTCTTAGGGGCAAACTATAATATGTCGGTAAAGATATGTGGCTACTAGATTGCTCTTATAACACAGCGTTTTCTGTGCAGCTTTGCATCCCGATTAGTCAATTGGAATAGGTCCTATTGGGCCGTGACTTGGATATATTTACGTTGCATTGAAACGATTTTAGAAGAACATTGAAGATCTATATAGCATTTTGCCGAATTTCATCTGAAAAGCAATTTTTGAGGTCTCTTATGATGTTTGCATGACTTTGTTCTTCCAGAAGTAAAGGTCTGCTGGTAGGTAAGCCATCAGAGCCGGTTACCTTATTCTTTAGCTTTTCGATAGACATTATGACCATTCAGCAACTGCTGGAAGTGCGGCTTTAACATATCTACAACTTCTTGTGCATCCGTTGATTGTTCCTTTCACTTTTTTTTTAAGAGTTTGCCTATCGGCCTTGAAGCTAGCTGCTAGTTGCTTGACCCTCCCATAGAACTGTCTGATATTGTTTCCGTCTCTCGATTTTCTTGAGTTGGGACACGTCGTATGCCCTCTTCTTCCTGCGTAGGATTTTCATCTTCTTTTGCACAGAAGCGCTTTAAGATGTGCATCTTCTGTCATCGTAATCCATCACGGTAATATCTACTTCTTACCGCTGGAGGACAGCTTCAAGTTTTTGAGTTGTACCATACGAACGTTTCGGAAGGATAGAATACACTCAATTCATAGTCCATAGACGTTCGGTTCTGTCCGAGGCTATTGTCTCCCTCATAACTATTTACATATATTTTTTTTTTACCCGATAAAGAAGTCACCTCATTGCAAAAACCCCCTAGAACAATGGGTCGGTTGATCTGATGTTAGTGAGCGCTGCCATTGGCCCATGAAGCGCTCACTCACCCCCATCTCTTTTTCAAGACCATGACTAATTCTTGGAAATCCTTATCGGCCATGGCCTCTGAATATTTCGAAGCAGCCCAGCCAGGGTGTTATTTCCCTTCTGGAAGTTTTGACGCCACCGTTGATTCCATCTGGCGAGTTCGTCTGCTGTCGTGTTTGGCCAACACTTTCGCTTATAAGGTCAGAAAGTCGAGATAAAATAGGCACAATTGACGTTTAGTCACAGTTAAAACACTTGGCATCGCCAGATTGACGCCAGTCACTGCCAACTTCCACTTTTCCTACAACATCCAATCATCAAACTGCTCATGCATGCCTGTCTATTTTCTTTAAAATTCACTCAACGTAACCATGACTCATAGTAAATTTCTTTCAATTAACGCCATAGTTTCCTCATTAACCTCTCCACAAAAGGTCTATCCGTCCTCTATACCCTACACACTCTCTTCTTTCTTAAGAACCATCAAATTCAATTAGTTTCTCAAAACCAATATCCAAACACAAATCAATCATAATTTCTCAACAATACACAATTTTCCAGTGACACTTCCTTTCCTTTTGTTGAAAAATGTGCTTCGCTGTCCTTAAAATTATACAAATGTTCTTCCTCTTACACCGGACAAGTTCCATTAATTATTTTGTCACATTATTTCCTACGTAAACCTTAAACACCGTGTGGTTCTTTCATTTCATTGCCAAATATCAATCAGTAGGACTTCCTGTCACATACTCCGATACAAATGGCGTACGTTTTACTATAACAAAAAAGAAAACCCCTCTCTCTCTCTCTCTTTACTTTTTCTAATTGTCAAGAAATCCCAAAAACGAATTTTCAACAAGTAAATTGGAAAAGATACAAAACGTTAGATACAACAACGTTTGGATCCTAAAACCAAACCCAACTTATTTCACAGTTTATACAAAAAACTAAAAAAAAAAAAAGTGTGAATATTCTTCCTTTGTTCGCGAGGAACAAACACACCCAAAGCGTACCCACATTGAATAAATTGAGTGTATTTTGTCGAGGAAAAACTCACTCAAAGTGCACACAGATATAAAACTCCATCAGAGCGGATACAATGGATAGATACGTTCCACAGCTCGATATTTTCTCTAATTTGTTTTGTTTTATCCAACCCCACAATCTACAACGACTAGTAGCAGTCTGTCTGTAGATCGTAGATACCTACTTTATTTTGTAGAGATACTCTACTGTACTTAAAAACTTTATGTATGCATGACACTGGTAGTGTGCGTGACTGACAGCCACTTTAAACACTACGCGACGACTATGCGAATGCCGGCTTTAATGCCGCTGCTGTGCTGCTTCGGGCGTTTCATATAGCATTTCTTTCCTTTCTTTGGCTTTTTTTTGTTGTTGTTTCGTTTTCATCGTTCTTTTCTGTTTTTCCCCGATTCCAAACCGGGAGGAGAGATGGAAATTACACACATTTCTGAGATACGGATACGATACGTTCAACTGCTCAAACTTGGTTCGTTGCATTTAAGTTTGAATTTGAACGTTCAAGGGTGCGGATTGACTTTTAGTTTTTTCTCTCTCTCCATCTGTCTTTTCATATAAGTTTTTCTTATAAATTCAATTTTTTTTTTGTACTAAACAAGTTGAAAAAAAAAATAGAAAGGTGTAATTTTTTTTTTGTGGATGTTAAATTTATAAGCATCCTGTGGGTGCTACTCTGAAAAACGTGTTTATAGTTTAGATATTGTACGTGTGGTGAAAATCCTTAAAAAAAAAAATCTCGTTTCGAGAAAGGACCAGTGAAGGAAAAAGATAGATTGTGCTGTGCTTCACATATACAACGACAGTTTTTGTTTTTTTGTGTTTGTTCCTTTGTGCGCAATTGTTACATACATACACACATATAAATATATAGTGAGGATATATACAGAGAGATATATATACCGACCTCCCTTTTTTTTTTCTTATAAAAAAAAAATTGTTTGTCCTGTTGTGGATGAAAGTGAATTTTTTTTTTGTTTTGTTTACAAATTGTGAAATAATGTTTGCGCGTGTGTTTTTCTTATAAATTCTTTTTTTTTTATTTTTATTTTGTGATTTAATTAGAAAAAAAAATATAAGAATATTTCTGCAACGATTTGAGTGAGAATTTAAGAGGTCTGCTGCAAGAAGTTGATTATTCTCAAGTCCACCATTCATGTGTGGATAAGTACCTAAATCCTTTGGGATAGAAATAAATTTTTTTTTTTTATAAGGTAATTAATTATACAATAGAAATTAAATTATTTGAATCTAACACAATAATATGGAAAATTTTGAGACCCTCTGGTGTATGATGATAGAATGGTCAGTCTTGTAGAGTTATAGTTACCGCCCTATGGAAAGAAATATTTTGATTTAAAATTCTGAAACGAAGGAAGGACCACTCTTTTATTTTTAAGAAAATAGGGTACAATAAGACGTTTTTTAAGTGACACGCCCAATTGTATAAACAAATTTTTCTTTAGTGGTTATTATTATTTTTTTTTTTATATTATTTAAGGCAATTTGTGTACAAAATATTTATTTTATTATATGTAGTTTCCTTTTTACTGTAATAATGCAAGTTGAACACTTATTTCATCATCTTTTCGTGATTGGAGACTTTTTTATGTTAATGACTCAGTTGATACAAATAATATGTAAGTCTTTGGCGTTGGTTGACTTGAGGAGTGTTTTCAAATTTATGGATATCCTAAATGCAATTTTATTTATTTAAAATTAATCACGTTGTTACCCTTTTAAATTTGTATAGGGTTTTGCATAAAAAAAAAAGTGTTTCTTGCTTGCAATCTTGCCATAGTGATTTTAATACAAAGGTTTGTTCTATAAAAGAAAATCTCGTAAACGAGTATCAACCCTAAGGCTTCTACTAGTATACCCTTATACATAGTACAAATGTGAGAAAAAAACCGACTTGTGCGCCCCACCTTAGGCGAGGTCTTCCTCATTTGCGTTGTCTCTCCGGATTGGATTCGAAGGCTTCGAGCCATTCGCTGTACTTGTCCCAGCCATCTGAAACGACCCATTCGTAGTTTTTTTTTTTTTTTTGACCAGTTCGATGCAGCTGTACAGCTGCTCGTCGTTGAATCTTCTCCTCCAGAGCCAGTCATCGCCAATGGGACCGAATATTATACGAATAAACTTCCACTCGAAGCGACCAGTCCATGCTTGAGCGTCTTGTACAGAGTTTCTTTACTTCTTTGGGATAGGACCTTACTACTCAGCCCAAAGAAATCGCGATTGGTAAGAGATATTCGTCGATACCAGAGTCAAGGTAGACAAAGTTCCTTACAATCTCAAAGTTATAGCTGTCTACAGTGACTTTCTGTCCGATTCGTCGATGTTGATTGTCCCTTCTAGTTGACAGCAAATACAGTCAAAATCGTTTATAACGACCTTCAAGGGACCTGTGAATTTGGACGTTTCAAGCGAGATTGGTCGGTGTAACCGATAATTATAATTATAATGGAGCTCAGTCGGGACGAATTTGGTTGTTATAACCGATGTCGTTGTAAGTAATTTTGACTGTACTTAGTATTGCCCTCGTTAATCGCTTATTCCAATTTGACCGCTTCTGTCTCAATACTAGTGAACTGCCGGTTCAGCTTTCTGATTTTACCAATTGAAAAAATGTCGCTCCTTCAAGCCGATAGTTTCCGTGAAAACGTCTTAAAGATGAACGAATGTTTCCAGTTTTCCAAAGTAGACCTACCTGCATACAACATTTCTAGCTTTACTGGAAGTCCTGGAATGCTGATTCCAAAAAAGTTCATCTACCTAGGTTGTGAGCCTCTTTATTCACTTTGAGATCGATAAAAAAAAATTTCATTTCTTTTACTAAGAAACGCTTTGAATTTTAATTAGAAAATGTGGTTCTAAAGTGTGCTGGAAACAGTCGAGCCAACGGTTGAAGCCTTAGAGGTTTGCCCTCATAGATAGTTCCTTTGGTAATGAGCTTTGTATTTTTTATTGGCCAACTCGGGGTTTATTTTGAAGATCAATATCAACCAAGTTCTGTCTGATCTAGAAGATTTGAATAGAGTCTTGTTCTTGTTCGTATCAATCTACGCTGTCATAAATTTCTTGACCCAATCTGCTATAATGATCAGGCCACTTTTTAAGTAGGGAGGTATTTCGCTACTCTACCGTTCAAACAAAATAGGGCTGCACTATGCGATGTCCAATTGCTTCGAGCATCTTGAAGTGGACTAATATGCGTGTGTTTTCTATGAGACTTTCCTGACCTGGCACTAAGAGCGTGGACTCGCGTTTTAACATAAGTAATTTGATTGGTTTGTAAAATTTAGTAGATAGGTTCCATAATTGCTGTGCGAGGAAGTGCTACATTTTTATTTTTATTTTGGAGTGAATCTCTAGTAAGGGAGGTCTTAAGATGCCTCCAGTTGTGTAAGCAAGTTGTTTGAGGTCCACTTTGATTTGTGCACGACACCTAATGTGAAGTTTTATTCTACTATGTTGTCCCTGCGAAGAGTCTTCGGGCTGGAGAGTTGGTGACCATTCGGTATACATGTTACCAATAGGGACTTACTACACAGTTACCTTCTCAACTCAAACAAATATAGTTTGACAAGAGTTGTTCTTTGTTTAATTTTTGATTACGGATGTCGTTGTCAGAAATGGTAGAACCAAGATGGATAAAGTATCTTACAACCTCAAAGTCATAGTTCCACAGACTTTTGAAAGATTTTACATCTGAATGTTGCAAAATTCGTCTAAGTACCTATGATGTTTAAGAAGTCGCAAGGCAGTGCTTCACTATGTCTTGATGCTTTTCTGACATCGATGGTTTCGGTTAGGTAGCAGCGAGCACTCTCTATCTTCATCTTGTGCAAAATGAGTTTGCCAGGAATGCCAAGCTCTACCTCTTTTTAAAGGGCACAGGGTTCATCAAAGTTTGTCGAAGAAGGGCTAATTAAAGGTTGCTTCAGTATTTTTTTTTTGTGCAGTCTCTTATCTCTTATCAGTAGAAGTCATTACATGAAAGAGCTCGGTTTTTGAACATTCCTGCCTAGAAGTCTGACTTTTACAATTCACTGCTCCTTTTCTGGTGAAGTTTCTTTCATATTAGTTATAGTCTGACATCTGGTGTTGATCTTGACGTGAAATTTTAATTTTCAAGTCAGCTGAACCACACATGTCATGTCTTTCCCTCTGGATGCTCCCCGTTTTTGAAGCAGTAAAACTCCATATTTCTACAATGAACAACTTTTTACATCAATCCACTCCGATTCATCCCATTGGCATTAACTCGATTGTTTATGCTTAAAATGTTCGTTCTGGTCCTTTTAATTGAAAGTGAGACTCTTCCATATTTTGTTTTTTTTGTGACCATAATTTCGAAACGGTTTCCAAACAAATTTGTTTATAACACAATTTCCCATCACACCCTCTCACGCGTCAGAACTATGTTCTATATTTTTCTCGTCGCCCACCATTAATTCAGAAATGATCGAAATGTCGGGACGCGTTTTGGAAGTCATCTTAATTGCTGCTCCCTTCAATATAAATTCGTTGATTGCTCTTCGCAGCGCCCATGCCCAATGTCAAAAGTGGCTGACTGTTTAGGGTAGGGCTACAGAAAACATAAGAAAAAAAAAAAAGCGCGGGCAATCGTGCGCTTGGTGGTCCCGGTCTCGGTCCCCACTTGTTTGAAAATAATAAAATGCTTCTCATCATGTCAAAAATACTGTCACGTCACACAACAGCAATGCCAAAAACCATGAGGGCTGACTGTGCCGGGTGGAAACTCAAATATGTCGGATTACTTATTCGTTTGGGGTCAATGTATCTCTAAGCATTTCGGTGGTTTAATGTTTCTACAGTACCCATAACTTCTACTGCTCGTTCTTGCTATTTTAATTGATTTTTTAAAATGGTTTTTATTGGCTCTGTCTCTTTGTCGAGAAGCTAAGCAATTAGATATGACAGAGGGTAATTGTAGAGCTTGCTGGGGGTAGAAAATGAAATGCTTCAGAGGTTTATTTTTTCTGTCCAACTCCTCGTAAAAAAGTGTCGTCTTGTCGAGTGTTGGAGATTGATATATTGGCGTTTTATTGATGTCATAAAATATTTTTTTCTTTTGGGTGACAACTGACAACTTAAAATGATATAAAAACGGAAATGTCTCCATTTGATTGTTACAAGTGGAGAATTTATGTGAGTCATATTTGACATTCCGATTACTGATTTTTGGAGGCCATGATAGTTTTCCTAACATTCTTAGACGATGAGTTGTGTTGTTCGGGAAATATTTTGATAAGTGAAGGTGAGAGGCCCAAGAGGCGGGGGATTTCTCATGAAATTTGTTTGTCAATACATATGTGCATATTTTAAAATGCCTTTTGTTACGTGTGTAAAAATTAATGGCACACGAGGGTTTTATGATGAATGTTTGAATAAATTTTAGATTTTGTGTCGAGTAATTGTTATTTTTGAGTGCAAATAAAGCCGAACTCTTTTTTTTATTTTGTTTTTATGCGACTTAAATTGTCTAGTGAAGATTAGAGATTAAAAGTGGCTATGCTTCTTGTATGCCGACAAAAGATTCTTAATTACTCACATGAGGTCAAAATGTGTGCGGTTTGATGAATAACGAATTTTTATTCGAGATATGAGCATGAAATCTTCAAAATTGCTGTCGGAGCTAAAAAAAAAAAATTCAGATTATTGGCACATGTAATAGGCATGTGAAGTTGTTCGTTGTTTAAACGACATTTGTCATTAGTTTGTTGACAGTTGTGGTAGCAGTAGAAGTTAAGAAGGATTGACAACAGCTGGACATGTAGAACAAGGTGTTCTTGTCGTCCTCTACTGATGATGGTACACTAAATCGTAGTTTAAGATTTGAACAAAAAGTTTTCCCCTCATTTAAATCACTACATAGACTTAAGATAACTAAAACCGTTAAGGCTTTAATGAAGAGCAGTTTGGACAGAAAGGCAGGCCTATGCTATGCTCTATGACGGAAACTTTAAGAAGCACGTACAAGATGTTATGCAACATTCCTTGCAATTGTTTTATCAGCTAAACAACTTTGGAAGAGCCAAGTTAAAATATTTTTACCAATCTCTTCCCAGAAAAGAACAAAACAACTTCTACAATTCTGTGGTCACAAGGAAAAATAACATAAATCGGCTTGTGTTGTGTGTGACTTATGCTGTTTTTCCTTGTGGCCACAGAATTATTGTTATAGATTTGGTTCTGCGACTGACGCATATGGCACTACGACCTAAAAGAACTATTGTGCCTGAACTTCTACAATTACTAATAGTTAGATTCGCATAGTCTCAAAGGCTTTCTAACCGGACACTGCCGGGTTAAAAAATATCTCATGATTATGAGAAAAGCACAGGACAAGACATGCAGGATATGCAACGTAGACGAAGAATCAGCAGAACATATATTGTGTTTTCTGGGTAATTATTACCTTAAGGCGGAAGACATGCCACGAACCCACCCCAAAAAAAAAAAAAAAACATCACCAGACTCATCACTCACTCCAGCTTCATGGATGAGCTCTAAAGAAGAGGATATCACAATAGGTCCACAAGACTTCGCAGTGATAAAGGACTCAGTCCCTGGCCCCGAACGCAGTGCATACAAATGTCATGTTCGGATAAAATCTTTTAGAGCTACAACAGATACTTCAGACCTCATTGAGGTGCCTTAAACCACTTATTCCCCTTGTTCATGTCACCTTTATTAAATCATCGAACTCGTCATCTATGGGAGTTGAGAAATGTCCAGTGTTTATGCAAGTTTTCAAGTTGGCAACACTTGGTCTGGACTGTATATTAAAAAGTCAGTCAGTGACATTGCATGGCATTTTGACGGTTAGTAGCTCGAAATTTGACAGATTAAATCTATGTTGACCAATCTTGGCTGCGAGTCAGTTCGGAGGTAATAAAAAGATTTGAAAACGTCAACGAGAAGCCGGTCTTTGGTTTTTGTTGTCATTTTTAGATTCGAACTGATGCTCGGTGTAAACACAGATAGGTATGCCCAATGCAAGGCTCTGAGGCTAGAGCCAACGTTTCCTTTGACATTTCCAAGTTGGATTTCAGATCTACTAATTGCATTAAAGAACCATTCAATCTTTTAACAAAAAACCTACTCCAAATCACCGAACATTTCACTGGATAACTCTGGACAAAGGATTAAAAAAAAAAAAAAAAAACCAATTTCAATTAAAAAACAAACGTTAAAAAATCCCTTGAACATCAAACGCCAAAATGGAATTTTCAAAACCTCCAAGAATGTAAATCATTTCTAAAAATAGCTGGACACCATTCTTGTGAGTTGGTGTGTGTGGTTTTGCTGCTGCACCAGCATATGGTAGTTCACGCTCGCAATCCTTTTAGAGTCATTTACCTTTTTGCGTGCACCAACACTGATGTTCACATACCAGTTCTTCTGCTTCCTTTCTGCTCTTGGTTTCTGTTTTTTTTTCTTTCTTTCTTTTGCTTTGTGTCATTATACACATTGGATTGGAGTTGGAGAGTGTGTGTACGTTTCGCATTTCGCATATTTGTGTCAGTAATGTGCACTGAACCAGAGCTTAACAAACACAACAAAACTTCCAGAGTTTTGTTGTGACAATCGCTTGGAAACATTGTGCACATTTCCGATTTGACAAACAAAAAATGTGCTACAAAAAAAAAAGGAAGAAGAAGTTCATTGTGCACCTTAACCTGAGCATTTCCGTGTTTTCATGTTTCCATTGAAATTGTAATAAATTTTGTAAACAAAATTGTACACACAGCTGTATATACACATGTACAAAGTTAATAATGCGAGTCAATAAAACTGCAAGTGAACCGTCCCCTTGTATCAGTGCTTTCGTCTGGGATGATTCAGTCGAATGTATTTCACTTTCTTAGTACTTTCTGTACGAATGTCACAAAGAAATAAACAAAAATACCTAACTTGAGTTTTTGATAAGCGCTTGGTGCACTTTGGAGAGGGTATTGCGTGCTACTATTGCCGGGAACTTGGTAGTGATGAATCACAGGAAAACGTTCAGTAACTTCAAATGAACTGCGAATTTAATTAAAAGTTTTTACTTGGAATGAGTGATTCAGTTGCAGGAACTTGAGCTTGTACGATAAACAGTGCACAGTTTCAATGTAATAGATTGCACTTTCCTAGAATGTGGTCTAGTTCTAAGCTTCTTACAGAATGGTTATCTCTTAGGAAGTTGCACTTCCACAGTGAGAAGAGTAAAGAAACAATAATTTTTCGTCATGAATCTGATCATAAGAGATGGATGTAGTTTGACTAGATAAGTCGTAATATGTTGTCAGGCTGCGATAAAATCCCTGGAGTCTGTCGTCTTTAACTCAGAAACAGCCTTAAATTGCCGTTTGTCTGTCTTTTAACAGGGATGGCTGAGCAATGCCAAATTCACCGTATATTGGTGCTGGGATATAGGGACATTCCAGGTAACTGCGCGGCTGACGAATTCGCCAGGGAGGGCACAACTCTACCAATTCCACCTGCAAATTGTTGCTTGAAAGAAACGCGATCGACATCGCCAATCGCAGGTGGACAGAATGCAACACCTGCCTCATCAACAAGCAGATTTGGCCAAAGCTGGATTACAAACGATCTCTCTGTCTCATCAGACAGAAAAGACTGCTCATAAGTACCATAGTAGGTGCCATAATGGGACACTGTACCATCGGCAAGCACGCCAATAGGCTGGGTCTCCTCTACTACGACTTCTGCAGAAGCTGTATGGATGAGGAGGAGGAGGAGACAATTCTTCACCTTCTCTGCAGATGTCCGGCCCTCTTAGAGCATACTTAGGCATACCACAGCCTAAACGAACTGACCGACATCAGCATAGGTAGTCTTCAACTCGGTCGTCGTGAGTTAGTGCTAAGTGCCAAGCGAGCTGACACAAGTTCGAGTCGGTAAAACAATCAAACGTTTTCTTTGTGCTGCACAAAATCTCCAAAAAGAGTCTACTTTGTCACGAAAAAGCTTCCCAATCCCCTGTTTGGAGTCTGCAATAAAATTTGTAGGTTCCTTCCATTCGTGTGAAAATTTAACACGCACATCTGCTTGGCCTGACATATAGCTGTGACTTCGGCTTGAAAGACGCTTCAGTAACTAGATTAGGGGGAAACGGAAGGAATGGCTCTGGATTTTGCTTGCTCCATTGATGAGTGTTTCTGAGTCCTAGTTGCTTGTTGTATTCCATAAGTGTGCTTTGACAGTACGCTCACCATGGTTTGAAGCGTTCTCGGCACATCCAGCTACTAGGGGAAGCCACTCATGGGGCTTAGGAGGATTTTGCTAGGTAGTAAACGGGATAATCTTTCTTCTAAGGACGGATATGATCTCTCTTCAGATGGGAGAAAGAAATCGTACAGCAGGAACTCTGTCACATAACTGGTGAACATTTCCAGCAAGAAGGCCATCAATGACTGCAAAGCATGCCATAGATTATCACGGAAAGTGTTTTCCCACTAAAGTAGGTGGAAGGTCACCTACTCCTGTTGCACCATGAATCCATTGCTGATGATAGTTATTTATGCTTCCGCAAGCATATTCCATCATTAGGCGTAGCTAGTTCCGTTCCTAAATGATTCAAAATGAACGAAATAGGTGATATAACACCGCCCTGCGGACATCCTCAGCTGATAACGACGACCTTTAGGAACTTGAGAACCTATCAGACTATGTATGTATGGCCTTGTTAAGCTTCACCTCATTGACGTTGGGACACTGTCACTCCCTTTCTATGCTTGAAATTGGAATGCATATGTATTTCTTATTAGAAGTCTAAACAACTTTTCAATTTTTCAATTGCATCACTCTTGCGCCAATGACTGGCAAAATGTTTTTAAATTACGTCGCCTTTAACTTGATTTCTGCATTTTTTATCTATAAATTGATATCCCACAGTTGACATTGAACTAATATATCATTTGATTAATTCTAGAATTTATAAACAAATTAATCAGGTTTCAGATAATCTAAAAATAAAAAATAAAATTTTCAAAAGTTGTTCACACTTATCGGCGAAGCAAATGAATCGGCTTATGAGTCAAAATGTTTTGGGAAATCAAAATAAGTTCCGTCAGTGTTGTGCAAAATACGCATTCGAGAACTGTGGTGAAACTAGTTCAAGATAATACACTAACCTATTCCAATAATTAAACGCCCAGTAAAGTTTATTTTTCCACAATTGTGTAAAGATATGAAGTAATTGTGCGAAAAATATTACCACAGTTTAAGACTTTGTAAAGGTTTTCGATTTCTGAGTTTGACAGTGTGATTGACAGTTCAATTGATAAACCTGGTAGATAGCGTTCTAAAGTTTTCATAGAATTGATTATCGGCTAAATTTGAACATTTTGATAGGGGTGTACAGGGTGCTCAAACATGAGCTGGTAGATTTGAATTTGCCGCAATTTTCGTAGATTTTTGCTTCTGTCAGTTTAAATATGACATTGACATCTGTCTTCGATTATGAAAATGTACACGAACCTATCGAAATCATTGTTTGATTCAATCATGTTTTGATGCGAAACTCACGAGATCTCCAGCACTTTGGAGCACTGATTCATTGCAAAACATTGAAAGAGAAATTGTTACTAAAATGTCGGACATTTTCATCAGACATTGCTCACAAGAACTGGCCATATCTGGGAAATTTTGCATAAAGATTTGCATCTACGCCCGTAAAATAGACCCTGAATCTTAGAAGAATATCATAACTAATGATTGCTATTGCAAAGTTTCTGTGAAGTGAAAAGCTACGAAAGATACAAGTAAAGTGTAGACTACATCCTAGATTAGGGACAGTTTGGTGCTCTGCTTCGAACTTCTTTGAGAACACTCAAGGGCTGTTATGTTCAAAGACCAATGCTTCTAGCGGTGGTGTACTATTTACCATACTTCTCGTTAAATCGAGCATTGCACTAGACTTTCACAGACGAGCTGATGTGAGATGGAGCACACTCTCATCATGCAGCACCTCCAGGAAACTCTGGACAAATATCGACATGATAAAAACGGGGCACATTCTCGTGCTAAACAGATCAAACTTAGCTCTCTTCTTAGGAATCATCACAGGCCACAACCTGCTGCGTCTAAGTACAGACGAACTATGCAGAGGCTGCGGTTATACAGACGCGGAAGAGAATACAACCCACTTCCTATGCGAATGTCCCAGCCTATATAGAACAAGGAAGTCGGCCCTCGGTGAATATAATTTCAATGGCCTGGGCGAGCTGTCCAACAAGCCACCAAAAGCCATTTTAAAATTCACAACGAATTCGGGATGGTTCAGGGAGGCCGAACGTTCGTAGCTGCACTCATCTAGGCCCTTCCTTTCTTTCTTATCATTTCAGAATGGACACTCCACGACAGAGGAACACAATGGATCCATTAGAGATCCGAGTGAAGGCTGCACCACGCGATGCATCCACCTCTTTAACCTACCTACCTACCTACCATACTTCTGGTACAGGACTTAGACATTTTTTGGTTCAAAATTGGGAAATTTGAAGCTACGTAGCATGTGATTTCACATCTTGTTGCCACTTTGCATACAACAAGCGACACAAGAATACTTTTGAATAGAATGTCCCTGCATATGTTCGATGTTCCAATGTTGATTTTGTCAGTGTTTTGTTAGAATAAGTCTACATTTTCCGGTGAACTTGGAGGCTAGTCTAAGTAGTTAAACACATTTTCGACACTAACACTGACAATGACAAAGTCGTAGTACCCGTCGTGGGGAATAGGCCGTCAACAACGCCTGTACGACAACATTTTCGGAGTTCTGAAACAAGTCTTAGCTCCCTTCAACTCATCCTCAATGACCTTGATTTATCCTCAAATGTTCTGCGCCATGTTTGCCTCAGGCGACCCGTTCTTCTCCCAGATTAGGTAAATGGATTCCACTGCATAGTGTATTTCGACATGGACCTGTCTTTGCACTGTAAGGTGAGACCGATTCATTGCCACTTCCTTCGTCGTATAGTTGGTGCCTATTCGTTTCTGACCCCTTGTCGTATGGAATTCTTCTTTCGAGATACAATTTGGACAGGAAGTCCCCGGTTTGAAACACCAGCAATTACGAGTGACAGTAAAGGTCGGCAGAAAAGTCGCAGCTCGGATTTAGTCCTAAAAACATTACTTTTCTAGATTTTGGATAGTATTCCCCATCTGCTGCTTACATCGAGTTCGATGCATCCGTCAGTCGTGACTAGATAAACGAATTCGACGACTTTTTCGATATCCTTTCCTGCAATGCTCAGTCGGGCGTTAGAGTCATGAGACATTTTTCCCAAATCTTATTCTTTCTTGAATTCCTGATGAGATGTCGTTTGTCAGAAGTGACACAGAATACAGGCCAAAGTTCAGAACCCTGTGGAACCCCATTCATTTATAAAAATCCATCGATTTCTATTGTGTACTTTCAAATAAAATCCACTAATCGCCTAAAGGGATTCCTTTACTTTGTCTTAAAACGTCTTAAATCTTTTTCAACTTTCCAATTTCGTTGTCCTAAAAAACAGGATCTATCTCTATCTACCTATCGATTTTAAATTCGACAGCTAACAAATGAAAACCATCTAGGCAATTACATTCGGTTTGCTTGGTTTTTTGTTTGTTCCAATGCCCACCAAAATGTAAACGTCTGATGGAAGTGAGCACAGGCTCGCATGTGGTATGCATTTAAGTTACCAACCAACGAGGCAGCCATCACCAATTGCCCGACCGCCTACTCTTGAACTTTTAATCATCATCTCCTGCAGCTATTTATATCTTTCGTTCTCCTGCAGTCCCCAGTTGGGAGTACATAGCGCGATCCCAGAATTTGCAATTTTTGCTGATAGTTTGCCACATTTCATCAGACACACAAACACACACAGAGAGTGGAAACCAAGCAAGGACCGGGAGAGAGGCGGCCTGGTGCTAAACCATCGGGGTAACTTGAAATGAAAATAAAAGGAAGCTAATCATGAAAAGCTGGTAACAGAAACACGTTTGGTTGCGGCTCAATGCATTGTGCCGCGCATCGCTTTCTAAAAAAAAAAAAAAAGGTTTTAATTTTTCTACAGGAATCCCTGTGTATGTTCGCCTGGCTTGTGCCTGATGCCTGTTCTATACCTATACAGGTTACAGAGATGGTGAAACATGGTATCAAACTCTAAACTCAAAGCAGCAGCATTCATAGTCCATTCGGATAATCTGCCGTACAACACAGTTTAGACAGTGGCTACAGCTTTAGCATTAGGAAAAAGAAAATTAAAGAGTAGCGAATCAGCAGCACCAGCAACAGCCGGAGTAGTTGGAAAGTCTCTTGCTTCTACATCGTGAATTGTAGTGGAGACCAAGGGAGGCGCAGCTGGCAGTCTCAACATAAAACCCAACCGGATGGATATCATCGGGATGAAAGGCAAATTTGATATGCAATCTCCTTCCTGTTATACCTGGATTATGGCTGAGGCAGTGATGTGAGCTGCTTTTGCTTGCCTTTCTGCACGGTGTATCTGGCAAGGGACTGTGTGTACAGTTTAATTGTTTTTTTTTTTTTGGGTCGTAATGGACACGGATTTCAGATTTACTTTGTAGTAAAACTTTTTATCCCAATCCTTTGGTTTTTTTTTTGTTTTGAACTGTTGACCCTTATCTCGAAACTTGTTCTTATGATTGAATTGCCTCCTCTTGTCACAATTTGGAACGCGTAGGTGGGTCGTTGCTTATGATGGCGCTACAGTCCAGGTTGGGCGCCAGGTTCAACTAACAAGCGTCTCCAGCCAGCCTATTCGTTAGCTAGTTATCGCTCATTAACTCAGGAAAATTCGTTTTATTTGGGACGAGTAAATGCTAGCATAGGAGAAGACTACGTTCTTATATACTTCGAATCAGGGCATACGTCTGAGGGTTCTGTGATAATGATTTCTACTTATATTTTCTCTACGAAGAACCCTTACCTCAATTGATCTTGTGAGGTTGTGGTCGATCGGTATAAGCATGGTCCTCCTCACTTTGTGTCTTGCTACGCGAGAACATTGTGATAAGTCATAGGTGAGAAGAAAGGGATCCTTTATCCCAGTTAAATATGATTGTAGTATCCTTGCTTTTGGTATCCTTACTGGTCATTGTTCCACATTGACTACTGGCCGGCATCTGCTTTTTACTGCACTTGCCTATAGAAGACTTAGGAGAGCTTATGTAACACTGACGTTTCTCAGGAGTTCTCATAAGGCATCTCTATTAGAGATCTTCCCGACAGCCCTTACAAAATTTATAAAACCTTTTGGTCCAAGACATCTATTTAGTGGTCAAACTTCGTTCTTTTTGTTTCTGATCAACCCACCAAAGTGGTCTTTTGTACAGATACCATACACAGTTCCCATACAATAGCCAAAAGCCATCAACAAAGTATGTTTCCATATCGGATGCGTCGAAGCTTTTAAGATTTACAATAGATCCCGGAGCTTGTTACATAAGTCAAAACCTAGTGTTTGCTAAACATGTAAGTACTGAACATAGGTCCTTCCTTAGAACATAAAAAGGTTGCCATGGGTCAACCGCTCGTGTGCTTTGCAAATACAGTTGAAGACTTGGTGCTACCATTTGGGCTTAGTCTATGAGTACTCTACTCTGTCAGGGCTAATGTTATAAAACAGTCAAAACCGCTTATAACGACCTTCAGGGGACCGATCAATTTGGTCGTTATAACCGATTTTGACTGTACTTCACATATAGCTCACTTCTAAACGTGTCTTCTTTTCACAGCTTGTTTGAGATTGGTTTGTGGCTAGTCGCCAAGAACAGGAGAAAGTCCTAGATTATGTATTTGGATCCAACTATAAAAACTGTAGGTCCTGTGGTTGTCTTAGTTGTGAGCCACTTTGCGTTCCCTCGTCGAATTCCATGTTAAATTGTATATAAGGTCTAATTCTGAGCATCTTCTCATAAACTCTTTAGCCTTCTTATTTCCTGGTGCACTTGTATGTTAGGGTACAGCTCAGTATAAGCTCAGGTACGCTAGGTTTAATCTCCCGTCAATCCTTAATGCCCAGCATATCTCACAGATTGTCAAGAACTACTCCTTGACGGCGTTTGCTGACTAAGGCAATCAAAACCACAAAGTGCTTTACTAACTTTTATCCTGTTCTCCCGTTGGAGCATAGGGCCTCAACAATATTTCTGAACTTTACCCTATTTGGTGCTTCCCTACAGATGTCGTTACATGAATATTGCTGTCTTTGTGCGCCAAGTTTTACCAGGAGTGACCGGTCTTTGACTATTTTGTGGTTTCCAAAATAGAGCCCGTCTTGTAATGTTGTTTGGACTACCAGCCTGTCATAGTGGTAGGGAAGTCATCCCTGAATCCACAGATGGTCCACATTGCTTTTAGAGCAGTTTAGACAGAATCTTATGGCGAAATCCTGGTTGAAGTCTAGTTTTAAGGTTGTTTTTTTTTCTGGCAGTCCAGTTACCTGATTCATAAAGCCCGATCGTTGGATTTAACTTCATTTCAATAGAAAGGCTTTAAGGCCTCATTGGAACCCAAATGTAAGGTTTTCGTTGTAGTTTCTATTTATGGAGACACCTTACATTCTTTTTGATCCTGATTCCATAGATTGATGTTCAGCATTTAGCTTCTAGTTAAGATGTCTTTTTTAAGGCACTCAAGCTGCGAAGATTAGGGCGTAAGGGAACTTTTTTTTTTTAGAAAAGCAAAATGAGGTTCCGATGTGCATTGGTTTCGAATATTTCTTGATTGTAATGAAGAGGGAACGTTTGACTTAGGAAACAAGGTCCGCATTTCACAGTCGAAGTTGAAGCTGGCTTTCGAGGCTTAAAATTCCTTTCAACGAATTAAAAGAGCAATTAGGTGTCATTTTCTTTAAGAAATTCATCTCTCTTTCCCGTCAGACTGTCCAACATTTATGACGTGTTCGTTTAAAACTCTCCAACTCTATCCGGTTCTATCCATGATATCAGTCGCATCAACGTCATCATCATGAAGCGTTAAATAGCGCACCGAAGCGAACTTTTACCACATTCGTGTACGGTTTTTTTTTTTTTTTTTATAATTTCCTTTTTATCTTCCGTTTTTTTTTTTCCAACTGTGCTTGTGTCCCTTCTGGTTCAGCTTCATTAGAGAGAGAGCGCTATGCGTTGACCATTAACCCATGAAGGAGAACTTAGCTTAGCTAGCACAGTAGATGAAGATGATGATCAAAGAGAGCTAAAGAAAGAGGGAACATGTTTCTTTTTTTTTTTAAATTTTAATTGCCTTCCATTAGTTGTTGGCTTGGCTGTGGTGGTGTGTACACTCTTTATTCTTGCGGTGCATCCATCCATTTTACAAACGAACGACAATCATCATCTATCTGACAATGCCATTCGGCAGTGACTGTCAGTTAGTCAGAAACAGATTTGTTTTCTAAAAATGCATATAAGACAGTCAATAGATCCCGGTCCCGGTCTTGGTATTGGGATGAGACGGGGACTCATCCCGCCCAGTGTGTCATTAAAAACCATCGTAACTCAAAATTTTGTGTTTTATTGTTCCTTGTAAATGAGTTTTTATATTCTCTTTGGCTTTGTTTTTCCTTTCCATTTTATCTTTCTTTTGTCTTTTAATGGCTTACAATCTTTTTTCCTTTTCGTGGTTCGGTTGGTGTACTCTTGTACGTTTTTTTTTTTTTTTTCTTCATCAGAGATTGATTCGTACAGTGTATCTGATTAATGAGGAAATAAACAGCAAATCAGATAGTAAAACGGTACATTGGACAGAGAGGATAGAGCTCAGTCATCATTCCTTCTTTTGATTCCATTAGGCTTGGTTTAAGGGGGGAGGGGGAGGATTAAGACGGCGAAAGGTTTATTGTTAAGAGAGGTCAGTAAAAGGGTTACGGACGGATGGGGTGTTTATTATTTTAAGCTTGATTGAAGTGTTGGAACGTGATGCCAGGTGGTAAATAGGCTTATGTGAGGAAAATGAGCAAAACATGACATAAGAAGATGTTTAGATTGAGATTGTGATAGAGAAAGGGAAGAGAAGGTGTTGAATAGAAACACATTAGGTATTCATTTGGCATTCACGACTTGTTTTTTTTTTTTTTGTACAACTGGCTTTAAGAGGTCGAAGAATGCCTCCGGGCTTTACATGCCCAGTGTGATAAAAAGGCGCAAGCTATATTTAATTAAAAGTACTTTGTCAGAGAGGTAAAGCTATTTGGAAGATTCGTTTCAAAACGTGACTGCAGCTTGGGGTTTCTGGGAAGCCTGGTCGTGACTAAAAGATGTTAAACTTCTTTCGTTTGTTTTACAAAAATTTGGATCCAGTTTCTACTAGATGCAGGCTTTCAATTCTGGTTGCTTGGTGGTTTGCAGGATACTTTCCACTCTTTTGCGACGTAGTGGTCATAATAGTGTGTAACGGATATTAAAAACTTTTATACTATTAAGAGAAAGATACCACCCTCGTCCCTCTGGATTTCTCCTCGGTCCACGACATCATCGGTTTGAAAGATATTCTGCTAACGAAAAATAATTTCTTGAGTGTCAAACACACACCGATATGTGCATGTGCAGCTGTCCCCTCAACTGTAGGGAACATCTTCCAGAATACCCATAGCTGAAATTGCCGTGTCCTGTCGACGACTACAATATTCATTAGAACTTTTCTCTTGGTGCAGCTGGCTGATATTTCGGTTCGTCCACTTTTTACCACGCTTTTCCACAGTCCTTAATGTTCATTCGTGGCTCATTCATCGATCATGTCCTTAAACATTCCTTCACCTAAAGCAGCAGAGGCTGTCCTTTGCTTTGGCAGGTGGTTAGATCTTTCGTTTCCTTCGATACTTGTGTCCTTTATCCGAAGCCAATGTAGATATGTAGGTAGGTAGAGGTGGTTGAAACTGCTAAGTCTGCCAGAGACACAAGTAGCGCCGTTTTGATATCACAACTCACGTGGCCTGGATGTTGATGACCGTAGCTGAGAGTGTGGTTTTTAGATCCATCCTGTGGAATTGAGAAAGTTGATGATGCAGAATTTTATATGGGAAATCTCAGATAGTTCCTTGAAAAAGGGTTTTCCGAGAGTGCGGCAAGTACCGGGCAGTCACATAGAAAATGGAATAACGTTTCGTTTTCTTGTGAATTGTCGCAACTACGGCAGTGGGGGTTGAACGGGATGCCTAACTTGGCAGCGTGTGGACCAATTGGCCAGTGGCCCGTGCTAATTGTCGAGATTCTAGCTGTCTCGGTGCGGTTTCTGTTGATTAGGTCATTTGTTCTGTTTTTATTGTAGGTGGGTCAAATCTGTCTAGATTGTGACAAGCCAGTGTCAAGTCATTTTTATTTTTTGAACGCATTCCATTGCCAGTGGTGTATTGACTTCGGTCAACTTTATGCGCCTGATCATTGCTTGGTTGTTCAACGCGATTAACATACATATTCCTACCTTGCACCTGACTCTACCGTTTAACCACCTATCATGGAACCATTATGGAAGTTGATTAAATCTCCTTGCACTATCTGAAGCTTACTTAGATATCAGTACTGTCCGTGCCTCAATCATGAACAAAAATCTCTTAGGCAAGCTACAGTCAATGGAACGTTAAAATTCTCCAAGGAGTGACGTGAATCGATTGTTTAAAGGACTAAGTGAAGCAATTCCTTCATTTTTAAATTCCGTTCATTAAACATCTTGAGGAAACAATTATTCATCTTCTCAGACAGCCAAGTTGCCCTTGACTCGTCCATTTTCTAAGCAAAGTTACTTAGTTCTTGGTGAGTTTGGTGGAAGCAAGAAAAGCCGACACTCTGGCAAAAGATGGGACACGAAGATGGATTGACTCATGCACAGATGGCACATTAAGATTTGAAAAGAAATCACAATGCCAGAGCTGTGAAAAGCTCTCCAGAATATAATCAAAACCAATCCACCATGTCTTCATCTATGCTGACGTGGCAAGACGCGGAAGTACCAAAACATAAAGTTGGACAAATTACAATCTCAAGCCTTTGCTTGTTTATTTGGTGTCCAAGAGGAGGTTTCTGATTGTTTACGAATTTAATGTCAACTTGTTTAGGCGGCACAAACCCGTGTATACAATAAAGTTCCTATATCAACACTCGTCAGCAGAACTGTAATCAATTAACGAAAGTACCCCCATCAATTGCCATCATTCAATTAATACTCAAGCATTAAATGTAAAATTGTTCATGGCAGCATAGCCCATCAAAGCCATTATTCCGATCACAACAAAGCAAGCAACATTCCAATTGAAAACTCTTGGTGGTCGGCTGTTAGCGCGCTCCGTCCAACGATGGTCATCTCAAGTCCGGTGGTCTTCTGACTCCGGTTCTCAAATCAAATTGAGTTATAAAAAAAAAATCATTGATTTGCATTTTATAACATGTAACCAGAAACTATCATCACAATGATGGATGGCGTCGCAAATAAAGTCAATTGCCGATGGGGGGTGGTATACCTCCAAATACACACATTCCATCGCGCATACAGAGTTCAACTTAAACGATTTTTTCCCGATAAAAATGTCAACATTTTGCAATTTAATATTTTATGTCACACTCCTTGTCGCTGTCATTTTCATCTAAGCTGAAATTTTTTTTGACTTCTATTCGATTTTTACCATTTGATCACAAAGTGACTGACAGAAGGGTGGCGGTGCCGTCAAATCTATATGAATTTGTAATTGCGCATTTCATCTGTCAAATATGTCAAACAAAAGACAAAAGCATGAGAGAATAAAAAGTTACAACATGTGAAAGGAAGAGGAAAGAATTAATATTCCGGATATGTGATGATCCTAAATGGGCGATTTGTTCAAAGAAACCCTGTCATTGACGCATGACTTAACCATGCCAATTTTTTTGAACAACCATGACAGTGACAGTCACAACATAGAACCAATTGTGAATCATAATCAATTTACATTTAAAGTATCATTGTTTTATTGTACATGGAATTACAATATATGTAATGTGACAGTCATACTGAAATGGTGGACATGCTTTCGAACTGCCTTTTGACAGATGATTCGAAATTTCGAATGCAAGTTGATACTCGAAATAATTTACCATTGAACATCCGTTGAGAGAGTATACACCGTTCTAATGGTGTATGATGACAACGTTACACTGCTGCCGTAGGTTAAGTGACAGCTGTGTGGTAACGGGTATAGAAAACTGCTATCCACACTTCCGGAGTTGTTAGATTTAAATTTTCCTGAACGTGTGGTTCATTAGAAGTTAAGAGTCGCAGTAAGTGGTAAAGTGTTACTTGTGCAAGCCTGTTGGCAACAGGTCAACGACTTATTTTTTTTTCTCGTCTCGTATTCTATGCCAAACTAGCTGCTGCTGGTGGTACTCTTATGTCTAACCAAACGACCACGCAGAAAATGGACAAAACAACGCCACAGAGATAGAGAGAAAAAAGGGGACCGGTTCTTTCGATATTTCGATCCACTTCAATGGTGAAGACAATTCGCGAAGTAGCCACAACAATCGAAGCGCGTGCTGGAATAATTTTTGAATTTTATTGCGATTTTTTCTTCCAATTCTCTGGGATTTCTTGTTAGAATCGTAAATGATTTAAAGAGTGTGCTTTTGACGTCAAGCTCTTCTCAAGTCGGTTATCTAATTAAAATTATTTCGAAATAATTCCGTGAAAGATTAAGTCGATTGGTATTGGATTGGATAAGTGGATCTTGGAGGTTTGGTTTGGCGTGTTTTGTTTTTTTTTTTGCTCAAGAGGGCGCATACAAATTTTCACGACAATGAATTGAAAAGGTTAAGTATGCAAATTAGAAATATGAATATAGCGTGTTAAAATATTTTTGTAAAGTGGATCAACAAAAGAATTTGTTTTGTTGGTCTTTTCATTGAGGGAATTAAAAGGTTTTGACAGAAAACATGTGTTAGTCACGATGAATAATAATTTGAACTTTTTTACGAAAAATTTGAATATTTACGGTAATTTTGCAAAATTTTCGATGAATTATTACATTTGGACTTTGGTTTGAAGACTAATTAATCGGTTAAATGTTTGGTCTGTGAAATCCATGCACCAATCTGTGGCGAAGTGTTGTTTGTTGACGAGTTAGGTGAGGAGCCATGCGGCTTTATGTGGGTTTTTCATTGTGTTTCTTCTGCATGATTACGAAGGCGGCGGCCGATTTCGACAAGGAAAATGTTTTTGTGGTATCTAAAGGACAGCTAATTGCTTTGACGTATCAAGTGGCAACGCTGTCATTCTTTGACGTTTGTGTTCTGTCATAGTCACCATTTAACCATAAAGCGCTACACCATTCAACAACGCGTGCCTGTATGACGCCGAAATGCGTGGTCAAGTGAGAATATTGCTGCCGTTGTTGCAAGTGTGGCTGAAGGCCCAAACCCGTCGATTCCTTGTCGTGCACAAGGAGTTGGTCTTTCTTTGACCTCAACTTGGCGAATTTTGCAAAAAGACATAGGCATGCATCCGTATAAGATCCAATTGACACAAGAACTGAAGCCCCAAGATCACCAATCCCGTCGTATGTTCGTTATTACAAAATTTGACGAAAAATTCATCTTCAGTGATGATGAAGTACATTTTTAGTTGAACGGATTCGTGAACAAGCGAAATTGCCTCATTTGGGGAGAGAATAATCCACAGCAGTATCGAGAGTCTCCATTGCATCCGGAGATATGTCATAGGGCCATACATCTTCCGAAACGAGAATGGCCAGACGGTGAGTGTTAATGGCGAACGGTATCGGGCCATGATGACTGACTTTTTGTGGCCTCAATTCTATGACACGGACTTTGACGACATGTGGTTCCAACAAGACGGCGCAACGTGTCATACATCGCGCTTTACATTGGAGTTATTGCAAGAAAAGTTCCCAGAACGCATTAATTCCAGAAGAGGCGATGTGGAATGGCCGCCAAGATCGTTTGATTTAACGCCCTTAGACTTTTTTCGTTGGTTTATGGCAACAATTGACCAACTGGAGAACAATATCATTCAAACCATTGGTGAGATCCAACCCGACTTATGCAACCGAGTCATACAAAATTGGCCCTTTCGGATCGAGTGCTGTAAACAAAGTCGTGGAGGCCGTTTGAGTGATCTCAATAAAGCTTTCCTGACTTCTGACAGCTCCTTTGGGTGAGTTGATTTGAAACCCTCGCCTCTTCTGTATACTTGCTAGGAATGGCAATGTGTAAGCTTCTATTCTTCAGACAGAGTTGTCAAGCTCTCATGCGTCTTTTCCCTTTAATGCTTTAATGTTTGGGAATTCAGCAAAGATTTCTAATTTTTGACTGAGCAAAACGAAATCGTTTTGTTCCAATGTTCTAGATTACAGAAAGTCTTTCCACACGCATCCAAATCTTCAATGATTGGGTCAATAAATAACTACTCAAGTTGCACGAAATTCAATCGTCAACATGTAACACTCGCGTTGAATTCCCAATTAAAACTCTCAACAATATCATGCGTCTTTGACCTCCCTATCGAAACCATAAAGTCGGCGTATAGCACTATTTCACTGCCTTCCCCAATAATCGTAAATCCAAAGCAATTATCTCTCGCATCTCTCATTGTATCGTAATGCACACGTTGTGTGTTAAATGTTTACGCTGAGCACACAAAAATGTCATATTTCAATCACCCCTCGTAAAATCCGCCTTAAATCAATAGTTGTTCAATTTATTGACAATCAGGCAATTACAGTGCATTAACCCATCCCCTTACTATCGCAAGTTTTTGTCGAAAGGACTGAAGATGACTGTGTGTTATCGACAGACAGACAAACACTTTCTACTTGAATGAAAGCAAAAGTATCTCAAGACAAATAGATTGCGTTTGTTTTTCACCACCACCACCACCACCACCTCCTCCTCCTTGTCGTTGGCCTTTGTTAACCCCATTTAAATAACAAGGTGCTAAAATAAACATAGGCTACATGAAATTGGTTAACAAGACGAAATCTGTGCCAGCAAGAGTTTTTTTGTTGCCAAATTATTTGCGCACCAACACGAAAAGTGCGCGACGCATTTTATTTTATTTTTTCCTTTGATGCGGAAGTGCATAGCTATACGCGCACATTACAGCGCGAACACTTTTAAATTTACATTTTAAAAATAAAAGTGTTATCAGCAAATTGATACGTGTTCTCAGCTATTGGATGAAAAAATGTATTATTCGCTCGCTAAAAATATAACAAAACACTCGGAGATTGCGAACGGGTGCAGCAGCCCGTTCCAGACGCCTTAAGTCGACATCAGTGACAGTATTGTTGGTAGACGACGTTTAATTTGCAATTCTTATCAGAGTGCTCTGACATCCGTGATGAAATTCAAGTCTTGCTTGAGCTCTGGCGCTGTTGGGTGGGAGGGACCCCCCATCATCTATTGAAATTCGATCGACAGTATTCAGCAACAGATAGAATTGTCTTTAAAAATTCTTAGCACACTCTTAACGCCTCGTTGTGAGCTATTGTTTGCTTTTGGCGTTCCTCCATCTGTGGAGGAGATTTTACAATTAATCGGCGGATTTATTTAATTCATTATGCTTGTTGATGTTATATGTAGCTCTCGAATGAATGGACACATCATAGTTGTTTTGTTGTGTCTTTTTTTTTTTTATTACTTGATGGCATTCCTCCTCTCAACAACACATTCCCGTCTCAACACACATGTGCTAGCGATAAATTTATAAAAATAGATAAATACATGGCTCTTTTCTCAGTATTTGGTTTTGCAAAGTACAAACTACGCACTTTTGATGAGGACGAACGCAAAGAGTACATATTACTCAGCGCAAATTAAACGCCTCAATTGAATTTTATTTTTAACGAAACGGGTCTTGTGAGTACTTTTGATAAGCTTGTTGAATGAGTTTAAGGCATTTGTTTACAAATTCTGTTCAAAAAAAAAAATAATAAGAGTGTCTGATGGGTAAGTTGACTTGACTCTTGGTAGAGATAAAGAATGGGGAAGTATTCGAAATTTGGTAGATATTATGTGATCTGGAAATTAATTGAGAGCCAGTCGCGGTCAATTGTATGGCATAAGTTGATTCTCTATTGCATAATTTATAAATAAAGAATTCTTGTCTTTATTCCTTAGTCGATGGATGTTGTCGCAAATCAATTAAACGATTAATCAGCGCTATTTTTGCACCCATATTTCACGTGATCCTGGTTATTAAAATTGACAAACTATGAGAGAATCATGGAAGTTTCAGTGACATTCAAAGTGTTACTTAAAACTTCTTTCAAATCGGGGGGGAAAAAAAAAACGGCAATGACTCATAAACGGAAAATAGTCAAATGACATTGAAGCTCTAAATCCAAAATGCATTTTTTTGGCTCGACCCTTTTTCAGAAAATTTTTTGCAGAGAAGGAACAACACATCAAAAAGGACTTAAAGAGATCATATGAAACTGTTTATGATCAGATCCCTTGCTTTCAATCTGAGAGAGTGAAAAACTGCCGTGTGTCTTTGAACGAGATCAGTGGACAGATCAAAGTCGACATAGGGTCATAAGTCCACAGGCCAAAAGTCCATAATGAACTTTTGACCCACATGGGTGGGTTATAATGCCACAAACTGATTGTGAACTTATAGCTCACCTAAGTGGTCCAAATGTCCACAACATTTCGGGTTATAATGTTAAAAAGGAAGTGGGCCATAAGTGCACAATTCTGTCGTGAGTTTGTTGAAACACTTTGAATTATTGGGAATCTGTATTGCGGTGAGAAGCAACAAGTTTTTGTTGTTATATTCATTTGGTGTTATAGACTTATGATCCACCCCTGAGCCATAAGACCACAATCGATGAGTCAATAGTCCACAGAAATTTCGTTATGACCCTGCGCCATCAAAGTCATACTGTGTTGGGTCTTAGGTCATTGCTATGTTAAAGAAAACTATGCGGTTGATGAGCAACTGTTCTGACAATTTGTCTCAAATATGTAGTAGGAAAGGTAGTTTGATTATGTCAAAGCGTCTATGTCCTACGCATAGCACCTTATCCATACCAATTCTCTGTCGAAAGCTTATCACAGTCCTAAGAGATCAATTCGATTGGGAAGAGACAACTTTCCGAAAATTAAAAACATCATAAGGGGGCACTAGATCCTTGGCAGACATGCTTGGCAATTGGGCACTATCTATAACAACCTCTGCATGTGTCCCACCTTCGTCAACGTCAGAAAAATGAACTTGAGGGAATATTTCTTTAATGATATGATCTAAAGAGATAGTTTCAGGAGTAGATTGAGTTCAAACTTAGCATCACAGCTGCAAAAGGTTGCTCTCAAGAAGAAGTTCCCTCTTCCTTACTATGCATTCTGACAATACTCATTGGCGGCAGTTTTTATGACCAGGGAGTTGCAGATAAAATTGTGATCCTGTTCAGGGGTAAATTGGAAGAAACAATCTTGGTTCGCCTTCAGAGCGCTCTAGCCTAGTTGCTGATTGGTGCAGGAAAGGAAGTCTTATAGTTCACTTCGTCAATTCAATGTTCCCCTGGTACGATAGTTGCTAGGGACACTATTCAAGCTCGAAACATTATTCTCTAGAGGTTGTTGTTTGGTCTAAGCTAAATCATTATCTAAGCCTTGCTACCGTGCACGTCTTGAATAGGACTGTTCATAAAGGAGATTGAAATTCTAAAAGCAGTACTTCAGTATGTTAACGGCGGTTACTTTCGTGTGCTTGCCATGGGCTTAAGCTGGAGCTGAAAGACTTATAGTTGCATAACACTTCTAATACTGATTTAAGGTTCTATTAAGTGTGAACCTTGGAATTGTTTGGGCATATAGACAAAGAACGTGCTGTTTTAGTTTTAGTTCCCAGCTAAAGGGTTCTAATGGAACCTTTATAATGATTTTCTACACCCATATGTAGTATAAATATTTCCTTATTCTGTATCATTAAATTTTAGATTTATCGCTTAACAGAGTGAAATCAACTTAATATAACTATGTTCATCCAGGTGTTACTAACTTTCCATCACACTTCATCAACAAATCATTAATTAAAATACCAACGCTGTCGTTGTGCTTTTGTCCCTCCAGCAGCAGCAGCAGTAGAATTATCCAGCCAACTAGTGTTCCTCCTCAGCAGGCTATAAATGCTTCTATTCATGCCAGTCTCTCTGTGTGTACTACGTACACCTCTTTTGGCGCTTAGTGCGCGCTCCAATCATTAGTTATTCAGGAAACTTACTCAAACATGCTAATTTGTATGCCTTTCGGACGTAATGAAATTAACGATTTTCCCAACTCTTCTGATTAGAATATTCACTTCATTTTCCATTTACAATCAATCATTATTCATTCTTTTTTTTCCCTTCTCTATTTTCAGATAAAAAAAAAAAAAGAAACAAGAAGCAGAGGCCAAAACTACAAGAAGAAAACGCGTCTAACATTTAAAAAGAAAAAGAAAAGGGAACAAGTGGAAAAAGAAACCAGAAAAGATGGGTAAAACACAAAGTAAACGATCTGTTGACATAACTACAGAACCGAAAAAGGATGGCGTCGCCGAAGAAGGTACCGGCAAATTGGAAAAAATCGAAGATGCCGATCAATTGAAGCCACAAGTTAATGGAGACACAAATCATTCGGAGAATGAAGTAATTGTAAGTACACTTGCTTGCCCCTTGCCCAACTCTTGTACAACTATATACTGCTATATATAATTTTTTAATCAGACTCAATTAAAAGGAAGCAATGCAAAAATATTAATTAATTACTACGTATATTTTCTCCTTTTTTAAATGTTTATTTGGTCGAGACTGTTCTTTGCGTAGGGAACACAAACGGTAGCACTCCCTTTTCCTGTTTGTGTTTGATGTTCTTCCAGTAAATGAAACTTGGAGAATTGGCATGCAATTAAGTAATGAACGAGGGACGACGATGCCATTAAATACGTACACCACAGGAGAATATTGTTTCTCTCTGTGTGCGCTTTGCAATCAAAAAGATGGCGCGGCGGGTGGTACTTAAATTGTTTACGAAGAATACTTGTCGTGATTTGGTTCCCATTTAACAAATTATCAAAGTTCTATGTTTTCTTTTTTCTTCATCAATAAGTGCATAAACTTTAATTAGACGGGTCTGGAGATGTCATTACTGTAGAATAGTGAAAGCTTTGTCAATATTCTTGAGACTTAGATGAGTTTAAAGTGATTTTGATCAGATTCAGACGATTTTTATTTTTTTTATTTTTATAATTCACTAGCGCCAAAAAGGGTTTTGAATACCCTTATGATGGTATTCACATAGCGCTAGTGTTGGTGTAGATATTTTGAAATTCAGATGGTATTAGGTTTCAGCCTTTTTGCTTCGAGGGTGGTTGTCCAGAATGACTGGGGAGAATTATTGGTATTATTGTTGCCATTGCTTATAATTCACAGTATTTCTTTCGAACATCCCAATGTCATTACTACGTTCAACACTTTCATGTCTTTGTCTCTTAAAGTTTCTTTAACTTGATTCTGTGTATACGAAACCTTCTTTAATTTAACAGAATCCCTATCCGGAAAGAGTTTTTGGTCGCTGCTGCTCTGCTTTCAGTTCTCTAGGTGAAGCATTTTGGTTGAAATGTAAAAACTTTCGCCCGATGTTTGACATGTGACATCGTTCTTCAGAAACTGAATGGTTGTCAAGTCTAGGCCAGCAACAGTGATTTATCGCTGCTGATATAGATTGTTGCTACTTTTTGATTCAAAGACAAATAAAGCCCCATGCTGCTAGAACATCAAACAATGTGAGCTGGAGTTTGCTTTACTTTACGCTGTTTTCCAATTGAGATGGGACAGCATGTACATATCTCCAGTCAGAACGATCTATCGCCCGGCCTATTCTAGTTGTGGACTTGAAGTTGGTTAAGGTCATTCCCACTTCGTGTCGCGTCATAGTTGGTTTGACTTCAAAATATTTGGGGCTGGAACGCTGATGTCTATAGACTCCTAAGTGATATAACCATCAGACCACGGCTAGCTCTCAATGCACAACCAGAGAAAGATCAATAGAAAACTTTCATCTTAGTAATGGCTAAAGATGTCCCTCCAATTTTGATTGGAGCCTTACACCTGCTCCCTAAGGCAGCAAGTATAATATTGATTTTTTCTTCAGAGAAATTACTCTCCTTCTCAGCTGAAAGAACAGAAATCGGCAAAAGCTATCTTTTGTTTCCGGCAGTTATCGCATGATAGCACCCTAGACGTTTTGTCTAAATCGTATGCTTGTTTTCCTCCTTGACAGAAAAGTCTGGGTACTCTAACGTCCCTCTGCAGAGATGGATGAGCTTGAAACTAGGTGTTATGTAGATCTGTGAGATAGATTCACAGATTCATTCTCTCGGGCCGACTGAAATGTGAGTCGTCGTCATCTTTATTAAACGAGGTTGTCTGACTGCATATTTCCTGCAAGGACTATGATTACTAAACTGCGACTTTTCTACCTTGTTTCGTCAATCGTCTACTTTGTAACATTGGCATACTTTTTTCGTTGTTGTTTATGTCCTGTTTCTCCTTATGGGTCCTATTGGAGGCATCAGCAATTCTTACTTAAGCTTCTTTGTTCCAAGACGTTTCAACCCCAAGATGGGCTCCCAGCTCAAAGACGTTTGCCTTTCTCAACACCTGTTGCCATTCGGTAGAGGTCCATAATTTCATGTGATAGTAAGCATAACTCTTCAGCAGAGTCTAAATGAGAGTTGGGATCTAAGAGTCCATTGAAATCCCCTATTTTCCACGTACAAGGCAGCTCTGTCGAATTTTACTTTGAATCTTATTCTGACAGTCTTACTTTGTGCAGAACAAGATACTTTGGCCCATCATTAGCTCTCTTGGTACCAGGTATTGTGTAAGGCTACTTAAATAAAATTTCTGTTGACACTTGTCAACCTGTAAAGTAGCGATCGGTATTCAACGCACTGCTCGATGAAAATCCACAGGGTCTTGATGTGGTCCACATATATATAGGTAGGTTGGTAGAGGTCGCGGTTCAACATGAAGTCAAGTAGCCTTTGAATGTGTCTTTTTGTTACCACGGTTGGAGACAGTCGGTGCTTAGATCCAGCCTGTGGAGTTAAGAAAACGGATTAGATCTCGTATCCCTTTACGCGAGATGTCGTTAAGGTCGAAGAATGGTTAGTTTTGTGCACGCAGTCTGGCTCTCGCTAGTGCCGGACATTTTCAGAGGAAATGAGAGAGAGTTTCCTTCTCATTTTCGTTCCCGCAACCTCCCTAGTGGGGTTGTATGGGATACCTAGTTTGGCCTTATTTGGTTCACACTTATGTAAATGTGTCAGCTTTGTGAAAAGTGTCTTCCCTTGACAGGTCAAGATGGGTTGTCAATGGTTGATTTTCGTCGGCACATTCATTTCTATCTACGCCCCTATCACAGAAGTTCGTGCAGTTTATTATTCACGGTTTAATATGACAGACAGACCTTGAAGGGGCACCATAATGTGTCCTCGAACCTTGGAAACGACAACTTTTCAACATTTTTCATTAACAACAGATGTCTCCAGTCCCTGTCACTTAATCAAACGAATTGATTGTCATTCGAAACCACCACAATAAAGTCATATATCAAAGAAGAATTCCCTTTTTGAATGCGTATAACAACTAATTCCCAAGTTATTTAGTGCACTTGTGTTTTTCGAACACACAATAACTCTGTTATCTCTCAGGGACATTCTTCATGTTGTCATCATCGTCATCACACCCTTGAGACGAAAGAAATTCTTAAGAATCGTACAATTCCATTGTTAGTCAATTTAATCGACGACAAAAATAAGAACTAAAAAGAAATAAATTTAATCAGTCGATTATACAGTTAATGTTAATAATAATGACGCACAATCGAGAAAAGAAAAATATATATGTATGTGTTCCCTCGTCGAACACGCAAAATGTGAGTGGCTCTTGGTCAATTTCAAGAATGCATTCATCCATCTCAATGACATGTTGTGTCGTCGTCCATTGAGTCTGTTTTCTGGTCTGCGGTCGTTTTGGTTGGTCTCCGAGTGAGAGTGGAAAAGTAAGGGGGATCCTATTAAATTCATCGCTGTGCTTAAGGCGACGACAAAAAAAAAAAAAAAACACCACAACAATTTGAGTCCGCGCTCCCTTTACTCGCTCTGCGGTTGATTAATTTTAATCGAGGACAACAATACGCGCATTTATATTGTGATTAAATGGATCTTCTCCTTTTTCTTTCATCCCAGTCGTTGTCGATTGTATATTCTTCTCTCAAAGCAGCAATTGATTTCAAGTTTCAATTGACAGAGTGCGAGTAAATTGGGAAATTTTTCACACCACAAGAGTTCACGGCAAGCCGTCGTCAGACACACATCCTACAAACCTAAATCGTATAATTGGATATCAAGTTGACTAATTAATCAAGCTTTGATCTCAAACCTTCTATCCTTTCCCTCTACTTCGTCTCCTTCTGTGTCTTTGGTTCATTGAATAAAAACAATGAAAAAGGAGGGAAATCTGAAAATGTGCGGAACTTTATTTATTATAGCATTGTTCTCTTCCTTTTGTTTGAATTACCCACTGCCTCTTGAAGCCACCCAATAAGGGAGCATTGTTTAAAGTTTATTCCACCCGTTAAGAGGTATTCTATAAATAACTGTGCACACGATATGACTAAGGAACAGAATATGGTAGCATGTAGCGCACAGCAAAACAAACAGTAGCTGGCATTTAAGTGCAGTAGTAGCTTTGGTTTTATTCGCTATAAAAACAGAGGATAAATCCTTTTTATAAAGTTTGGAAGGTTCTATATAAAATCGATTGATTCTTCAAGAGATTCCATATGGTGGTTAAGATTTGGGTATAAGAGAGCTCATTTCCTTTTCAGTTTTTAGCTATAAACGTGATTTACGATGTAGTGTTTAGTTGGCCTTTACTCGATAGCGCCAATTTTATGATTAAATAAAAGCTCAGTCGCACATTGCTGTTCTTTTCCTTGGGTAGCGCAGGAGCACTAGTAATAAAAGTGTGTGATTCATTTCAATGAATGTCTTGCGACTCATAAAATTCTGATAAATTTCTCAAATTTGTCAAGGTTCTTTGAGAGGAATACCATCACGTCTTCCGTACATGGTTTCACATGTGATGAATGCTAATTAGGTTGCCTTTGTGTTTTTTTCCGACTGATCTTGTATGAGGTACACTTCACTTTCATTGACGGAAATACAAGTGTTGAATGAGATCGGGAACTTACGTGGAAGTTCTAAATTTGGTAATTTAAAATTCTTCCAAGAATCAATTGGTACGCACATTCTGTGTAAAGAGTTCTGAAACGTAGTTAAAAAGTAGAAACAGAGTACTTAGTTTAAGGACATGGCTAAAGTAGTAAACAAATCAGATATTATGAAAGAGCAGAGGGATGAATATGCGACAAATTCAAATAGGAGTAGCATTCACATTTATAATCGAGTCCAGTCGACACACTGAAAATATACTTAGATTCACGTGGTATTCTTTTAATATCTCCCAAAACTTCCTCCACCACTTAAGGAATAGATCATCGACCCATCAGATGGATTTTCTCTATGCGAAGCAGCATAAAGTCAGTAAAGATTGTCACCTCTCCTACAGTAATCGACTAATTGTGAAATGACGATCTGTCGTAACCCTAGGATAACGACAATAGATAACTTGGTTATGATAATCAGAAGCAATCATGTGGCCACCGTGGCTTAGAGTTGTGAATTGGGACTGTAAGGCTAGAGGTCACAGGTTCGAGCCAAAAGCTACGATCAAACGTATTTCGCGGCACCATAAACTTTGAAGTGTATAATTTTAAAGCTTTTTAGATTCAGCAACAAAACTGTAGATGTGCCACCACCTCTTCGCGGGTGTCGCATCTGTTATGAAAAAGCTTCTCAAGCCATCGTTTGGAAACGTCAATAGAACTGTATAAGCAGGTCCCTTCCATTCGTCCGAAAAATATAACACGCACAACATGAATGGTTGCGAGAAGCATCACCTTAACTGTTTGTGAGCTGTCGCGTCAAAAAACAGGCGCGCTTAAAGTAAACCCTACGAAAACGATTTTCATTCCTTAAGCTAGGAAACCATGACGAAATTTCTTAAATCTGTCGTTGAACGGTGTTCATATCCCATTCGCAAGGGAATTCAAGTGTTTAGGAGTAAGACTAAGGATTCACTTGAAATCTTCATTTAAAAGACGTCCTCATCAAAGCTACCATAGCTCGATGGGTATGCTTGGAGGAAGCGGGGATTGAGGTTAAAACTGATATTTTGGACCTATTACGATCATTGTCCTTCTTATCAATCAATGCATCACTTGAATGGTGGGATAAACTTGAGAATATCCAGAGGCTTGCCTACACTGGAATCACAGGTGCTAGGCGAACTTGCCTAAAACTGCAATGTCGTGGAGACTTGATGCCTTTTGTAGTCACAATAGTTCAGAATTTCATTTTTCTAATGCTTTCAGCAATTTTTTAGATGATCTGGTGTAGGCTCCTACAATGTCATTATCTCCCGCAGTTCAGTAGCTTAACAATTTACCAGTTTGGTTTAAGTACGAAGTTCGCTACAGGCTTTTGTTCTGGTTTCGTTTCGTTTCGTTGGTAAGACTTTTGAATATCATTCCATTTGGAGAACTCGTCTTCGTCTTTGTCTTCCATTTTCTTCTTCTATTAGTAGTGCTCGTGGGTAGCTTTTGTCCTTCTGTTCACCGACCTCATTTGTGCTGTCAGTGTAACTTGCCGAATACAATTACCAGTAACGAACAGAGAATGTAGTAATGGTTATTTCGTGGAGCTTGGAACAGTAAAGCTTCCCATTCCAAAGTAATTTTTAACTATTGCAGTCGGTTCGGTTAATCGTAAAGAAAAAACAATTGGAAGTCAGTTGCATGAGAATACACCGGACACAATCTCAAATGAAAATCAATTCTTTCCCGAATGTACTCGATGGTTTTACCAATGCCCAAACACAGCAGAGAATGACGCAAGAAAAATGCAAATGCAGATTTAAGACGCCATCACCAAAATAGCCTTCATATGACAGCCTAGAAAGAATTCTTCGAGATTGTTTGATATTTCGTGCCAGTATTCATGCTTCTTTGAACATGATGGATGTTTTGTAGTTTTTGTGTATCCTTGTACTTTAATATTTAGAATGACTGATGTGACCTATTCTCAAGACAATGACTAGTCTGTCATAGCAGGTGTTTATTGTCGATAAATCTTTGTTCTTGTGTGCATTTTATTTTACCTATAACAAGTTAATAACCGCGGTTTTCTTTTTTAATTTATTTTTTCAGGAAAAGACCCCAGCAGATACTGAAGGAACTGAAAATGAAAAAGATTTATCCACCGAAAAAGAACAAAATGCTGCCGCTGCAGTAGCCTCTTCTAGTGCCGACTCACCAAACATAGATGCCGGAGCTAGTGGTGATGCAGGTACTGTAATACCATTAACACCTACAGCAGTAGAGGGTGCCGCCATCGCTGAGAAAACCGATCTAAACGAAAGTAAATCTGATGCTGGTGCTGATGCCACCGCTGCTGCTGCTGCTGATACAACTGCCGCCTCTGAGAGTGGTGAAAGCAGTAAAAAATCAAAGAAAGAGAAAGTCAAAAAGAAATGGTCATTCCGAAGCATTTCATTCGGCAAGAAGGACAAACAAAAGCCATCCAAAAAGGAAGAGGGAACTGCTGCTGGTAGTGCTGTCGCTGCTGCAACAACTGCCACCAACGGTGAATGCGAAAAAGTTCCTGAAGAGGTGAGTTGTAGCATAAAATAAAACAAAGAAAAGTGAAGTACATATGTATATATGCATGTACGTTGCCAAAAAAAAAAAACAAAGTCTTCCCAACGTAGAAAAGTCCAAAATGGAAGCCATGGAAGTGCAGAAAGGTTTACATGAAATTTTTTTGTGGTTCCTTCGGAAGTACAGTTGTGTGTGCTCAGATTACCCAAAATCAATATCGATTCCATTTTGGCCGTTCGTTGTGCTTGGCTCTTTTTTTTTGTGTGCGTTAACACAATGACGACGCGAAAATAAACAAAATATTGGCATTCCGAGACCCGGGTCTATGCAAAAGTCTATGACGCACATTTTGAAATTAATTTCTTAAAGCCGACCTCGCTGTGCCTGCCTTTGCTTAGATGAGCGATTTTGCAAATCACCTTATTAATGAAGTGCTCATGCATGAAATTTCCATTTGCGCCACAACGACGATGGCTACAATATTGTATGCACCCAGTGCTGCATCCATCATAGGAAAGACGCACGCTCATGATCTTGATCTTGGGTTCATTCAATGGTGCATATTTCATTTTCAAAAAAGAAAAGAGGAATAGGTTTGTGTGCATATATATTTGGCTCATATCCAACTGCAATAGTAATAAAAATGCCATACGTAGCAAAATCCCTGGTAAACATTAGGTCTGCCAGTCTGACATGTGTAGTGCCAACAAACATTAATTTGCCAGCTCGGAAAGATGATGGGCTAGTTAGTAGATGCTGTCGTGATATGTAGACGATGACGAAGACGATGATGACGACGAACGATGATGTTTGGCTGATGAAAGGTGGAGGGCAGGTTTTTTAAAAGATGTTTTGGTTTTATTACCTGCAAGAGAGCAGATGTGTTTCAGATGTTTTTTTTAGAATGAAATTGTTTTGACCTTTGTTGTTTGGTCGTTATCGTTGGTAAAAGTGAAGCAAATTGGGAAAAGATCTTACCACAGGCTAGACTTTCAGTCACGAAGGATAGTTTAGTTGTCACTCTGTTTGTTGATATCTGTTCCTACATGTGTTCATACAATGTCTATTCGTTTTTGTCAGGAATTCAAGTATGGAATCTCTTCTCAAACACACAACTCTTGGGTAAGTTTCTCCATTCTTTGATTTCAGTTGTTTCTTAAGTTCATTTTGTTAGCTGGCACAGGACGGACTCTGTAAATTTGTTCGTCCGGTACTCATGTCATGGGCTTAGAGATACATATTTTGTTTAGCACTTAAGTTTTAAGATAGTTTTCTATCTATTCGGTAATTAAAGTTCATTGTCTAGCATAATTCCTTACCATCTAATCTCAAAGTTGACAATTTGAAGTATTATTAGGGTGACCGGCATCTTAAAGTTAAGCTAGGTTGGGACATGCACCTTGAGAGTGCTTACACGGGGGAAGAATTTATTATTATTATTATTAAGGCTCTGCGACTGATGCATATGGCACTGCGACCTAAAAGATCTATTGTGCCTAGAGCCAGTTAGACAAAGGGAACCTCTATCTTCCTAATGAAGATGAGAATATCTCCACTCGAGGCGTTACGAAGATCCTCCGGTGTTAGGAATTCCTTATGGAGAAAGCGCTTCCTGACTGTGCACACAGCCACGCACTCGCATAGTACGTGTTCTGCTGATTCGTCTTCCTCTAAGCACAGTCTGCATTCAAGTTCCTGAACGGGTTACACGTTACAAGTTATACGGGGGAATGTTGGTCCTTAAAAGCTGTGGTATTCGAACCAAACTGCGCTCTTAATAAGTTGTATCAAGTTCATTAGCGAAACTTGGTCAACGGCGACGACAACGCATTTGGAGATTATATAGCAAGTGGTTGGTAGAGTCTATGTCTTCTAAGTATATTTTGACAGTTCCTGTTCCTGCAAGAGTTTGGTAAACGGTAGTCTTATGGTCATCTATATACTTAGATGCGTATTTTCCATTTCCCCATTGATAATAGGCTTTTGGTGTTTTCCTCGTTCAGCTACTGTGGTCATAGGCTGTCCACAAGGACTATAATCCGAGAAGGATTTATAATCTTCGCCAGTACTGACAATTTTATGAGCATTTCAGCTTGACAGGCACTTCATTTATTTAGAAGTTTGCACGAGTCACTTACATGCATATGCAGAAAACTCCGGTACGGTTCCTTACTCCCACCGGTGTGCATATGAATGCCCCGTTCATTTGTGAATATGTTGAACTCCCAATCTCTCTCCTTTGGGCGTAAGGATGGAATAATTCTTATGGAAGTCTTGATATTGTGTATCTCTCTCTGTGTGTCTAAAAGTTGTTTTTTCAAAGGCCAAATTCTTTTGGGCTCTTATCTTAATTTTAGCTTCTGCTGAAGAAATCTGTAGTCCATTCTGATTCTTTTGATGGACCTTGGGGACGTAATCCGATTGATTTCGATTTTTAATCACTTTAATCGCACGTTTCTCCAATTTCGCCAAGCCTGAGAGCACACATCATGTAGAACATACATCCATTCTTTGTATTCGGGTATAAAAATGTGTAACTCTACTCAAAATCTTTTCAATTTTTCAGCTTGGCAGAGCATAACAACTTTGTTGTGTAGTGTACCCAAAATAAATTTCTTCTTTGAACAGTTTATTGCAAAAAAATATTTAAAATTAATTGATTTTCAATTTTGCGTCATGTCCGACCGCAGACACTTGAAATTTATTAACCTCGTCGTCCTCCTGTCTTTAGGTCGAATACACCCACGCTTCTTGAAAAGCCTAGAAATAATATACTCTCAATTGCATCTGTAAGTGCATTTTTCTTTAAATTAAATTCCAATTGAGCCGAACACAAGAAAGCTGCAGCGGATATAATTTTTCAAATTGAACATCTCGTTCGGCATCGCGTATGACATACAATTTGAAAAATGTGAATACACCAGTAAATCTCTTTTCAACGGATGCGGAGTAATTATCCGAGCCCCCACACATGTATTCAACACTTTTGGCTCCTAATCATAGCGTCGCAGAATATATCGGCACATAATAATGCGTCGAATGAAAAATTAAATTTCGAAAATTAATTTCGAACAACCGAGAACGATTTTTTAAATATTACTGCGCGATGTCATCGCTATTAAATCGATGTCGACGATCTGGTCGCAAGAGTTGTGTACAGCCCCATGTACTTGTTGTTCCCTCTTGTCAAAATTGTACTTGACTCATTTATCTTGTGTGAGAAGCAGAGGATACCTGCGGTTGACCTTGCTTTGCAGCACGGACGTGTGCTCTTGGACGGGGACGCGAGCAACCTATTGGCTGGTTTCATGTGCCGCCCCTTTAGTTGCAAATCATATTTATTATTTCATTTATTCTGTGGTATTAGCGCAGATTAATCAAAATCGATGTACATATATTATGTTATACATGCCCTGTCCACTTGAAATTCCTTGTTCTAGTTGGCAGCGTACAATGTGTCTGGTACTGGGTGCTGTTTTATGGACGCTTTCTGACGCTGTTGCGGCGCGCCAACTGGTCATTTTTCATTCGATCGTAAATATCTTGTTTTTTTTTTTTGCACAAGGAAAACAGTTTTTGAATGAATTTGAGTGCGCCGCTCATTACGTATAAAATCCGATCGAAGAAGGATAATGCCTCAGTCTTATTCCGGCAATTTTAGAAGTTACGCGATCTCGAGGAAAGACTGTTCGTCTTATCGCGGTGTCGTTTGGAATATTTAATTGGAAGTACAAGTACATATTTCGGAAAATAGGAACGCGTTTCTGGTGATAAAATGGAGAAGGTAGTTGAGTTCTTTTTTTTTTTGTCGCGTATGCAGTGCTTGTGCTAAAATGTTATTGATTGGCATAAATATTTTGGGAATTTAAACTTGAGTGTTGCTGATAGGCAGCTGATCAAACTGTTACACATTTGGTGTAAATTTAAGCGACTTTTAGACCTGGAGGCCGCTTTCAGATCAAATTTTCTTTGGTGTTGATACTTTGTACCTTTGCTTAAACAAATCTGCGCTACTGTGATAATACAAAAAACAGGCAGCGGCCGCCGGATTATGAATCCTTTTTGACTCCTGAAATCTTTTTTTTAGGATCTAGATAGACTGAAACTCTTTAATACGTTAAATTTGATCGAAATTAAGATAGATTCTCTTGTTAGAAGTTGTATTTTGGTACATGTTCCCTGGAAGTTGAGTTACTCAAAGCGGTTAGTGTTTTCGATAAACAATTTCGTAACATACCAGGGAGTGAAAGTGAAACTTATTTAGTCGTAACATCTTGAAGTGAAGGGTAGAGGGATAGGATCGCTTATTAGTAGGCGGAAGAAACTAGCCACAAACTCAAGAGAAAACGACGAGAAACTTTAGCGTGTGTATTAGGTCTTCGTTTTGCTAGATTTTTGTTGTTGCTTATTTGATCTTTTTGAATCATGTTCGAAGTAAGTTTTCAAGACAGAGACGAAAAAGCGATGCGATTTCAATTGACGACCGACAAGTCTCACTTTTGGCGTTCGCCCTGTGTTGTATGCATATTTATTTTCACCCTGTGGAGTTGAAGCGGTCTTTTAAGTCGTGAAGAAGTTGAATTGGATTTAATTATCAGTGAGGGGCGTTATCTATGAAAAATGACCATGTACTGCGACCTAAAAGATCATTTGTATTTTCCTCAATCTATCCAAACTAGAGGTGTGTTATGTTTTGGTCTTCTGTGAGATCTAGTAAGTTTACTCAAAAGTAAGCGGTTGGTTTGGAGTCGGTAGTTTCTTGATCTTGGAAACATTTAGCGATCTTCTGATGTGGAAGTGAAACCAACTGGTGTGATGAGTCTATTAAAAGTTAGTTTTACTTGTATTTCTCCGAAATTAAGTTTCAAGTTTATACTCACACCAATTTCCCAGACCAATTAAAGAGCAAGCTGTGACTTCTATTCTTCCATGGGTTTCGTTACGGAATGTCTATTTTTAGAAGTTTGTAGGACCTTCTTTCTTTCTCCCTTTAAATCTTTTGACAACCTTACATTGATCTCAGCCGTTGATTAAAAAAAATATCTTATTTTGAAACATTCCTTCCTAAAAAAGAAAATTAATATTTTTTTCATTTTCTTAGACAACTGAAGAACCTGCTGCCGCTGCCGCCGCCGCTGTTGCTACCCCTGCTGATGCCGCTGAGAAACCTATTGAGACAAAAGCTGAAGATAATACAGCTGCTGCTGCTGCCTCAACACCAGTCGCCGCAACAGAAGAAGATAAGAAGACCGTAACTGAAGTCGCTGCCGTAGCCGTTGCTGCTCCTACTATTACCGCCACTGAAGAAAAGAAACCAATCGCTGTTGTTGCCGAATCAGCGCCATCAGTGACAAATGGTGATGCTGCTCCAGCAGAAAAAGCCGCTGCTATTGAAACTGCTCCAGAACCACCAGTATTAGCAGTCGTTGCACCATCTATTGTCGCTGAAGAACCTAAAGTTGCAGAACCAATTGCTGAAGTAGCAGTAGCAGCAGTACCAACTACCAATGGTACAGTTGAAAAAGCCGAAACTAACGAAACGGTGGAAGTTGCTAAAACGCTAAACGGTACATCCGCTGAATCGCCAAAAATCGAGGTAAAAACTGAAAACGATGAGAACACTAGTAATACAACAAACAATACTACTACTACTACCAATATAACTGCCGCCGCCACCAGTTCGGTTGTGGTTCCTTCAGCGGAACCACCAACCACAGACGCTGGTGGTGATGTTCAGAAAACAACAATTGAACAATCACAAGAACAACAAGTTACTACTAGTACTACTACTCCGAAAGAAAATAATAGCGGTGGTGAATCTATTGAATCTATTGCACAGAATATCCCCCCACCTCCTCTTCCCTGCTCCCCTCCCCCTTCACAGGTGATGGTGTTTGCATTAAGTGATGAGGATTCTCAAATTGCTAACTCAACACAAACTGTAACAGATGAAGTAGCAGTAGCTCCCATCGATGTCAAATTACCAACTCTCTCTGAAGAGATACAACAGCAGCAGCAAAAAATCGAAGAAGAGGTGACAAAAGAAATTCCACAAATTGTAGCACCATCCACACCCGAACCATCAACAGACGTTCTTATAACTCCAGCTACCCCAGAGAATCTGACCACAACTGAGGTGAAAATTATTCCAGCCACACCGGAGCCAACTGAAGTAAAAATAACCCCAGCTACACCAGAGAATCCACCAACTGAGGTAAATATTACACCACCGACCCCAGAGATTCCCGAAGCACCTGAGATCAAGGAAGAAGTGGAAGAGGAACCAATTCAAGTTATTGAAGCCGCACAGGAGCAGACAGAGAATGTGATCAACGATAATGATATTCTTCCACCACCACCACCACCATCAGCCGAGATCGATGAGGAGGAAGTGAAGAGTGAAAGTGCAGAAATACCAGCCAGCGTCAAGGAAATCGAAAAGAACATTGAACAGGATGAAATTACAGCTCAGACAATTGCACTAATCGATGAAGTGACCCAGGAGGCCGCTTCCTTGATTGAGAAGAACCAGAAAATAACAGATGAGCTTGAGCTACAACTACAGCAATCCATAATTCAGGCTGGCACTGAACAAGAGAGTAATAAATCGGAAACTCAATGCAATTCACCACCAACTGCTGAAGAGGAACTACCATTACCATCACCACCATTACCAGCGCCCGAACAATTTAAATCCGATTTATCCGAAACTATTCCTCCACCAATTGTTGAATCACCCGCTTCCTCCGAACTGCATACCGAAACATCAACAGAAAACTCGAAAGTAGAACCCGAAATTAACCGAATAGAAACTGAGACATCACAAGCTCCATTGGCTGCTGTAACTCCTGCAACTGAATCATCACTTAACAATGGAAATGAGTCGAAAGATACAACAACAACAACAACTGGTGCAACAAATGGTGATAAAGTGGAATCGCATCCAATCTCTTCAGCAACCAAGGTGAATAGCGATTCGGAAAAAATACGTATTTAGGAATGAAAGCATTTGTTTAGAAAAATCGACAAAGAACAGAGAGCGAAAGCGAGAATGAAATTCTAAAAGCACAAACCCCTCTATAAACAGGGTAGCGCTTAAGAATTAAAGAAAGAGAGATAAATTTGATAGAAAGAGAAAGAGAGAGAGAGGGAGAGAGAAAGAGCGCGAGGGAGCTAGCGAAAGAGATATTACTCATGTTGGAGAATTGCTTTCTTTTCTTTGTTGTTTGCTTGTTGTGTTGGAATCATAAAATCTCCCTAGAATAGTGTTTAACTACCAAAATGTTTACTGTATTAACGATGTTTGGCATAACAGTACATTTTCCATTACAAATATTTATGTATTTCTTATTTGTAATTAATAATTTTTATTTTTCCGATGTGATTTATTGGTGTTTTAGGGGAAATTTTACAGATTTCAGGTGCTCTCGTCAAGAGGGGAACTATTTATAAAACCAAATTCGCTTGTTGACTTCTTTTGGTTGATTTATTAAACTTTTACTGCAGTTCGTTGATAACGTGCAAGGAAGTCAATAAAGTCATCGTTTCCAAACAGTTGGAGAGACTTCAAAATGAGACTGAAGAAGTCACATGGCAATGTGTCTCTTTGCAAAAATCTGGTGCACATTCTGTGAAAAAAAATTTGTTAAGTTCGGCGTTTCCTACGGATAGCAGCAATTTGTTCACCTCTAGACCTTAATTTCTGCTTCTGACAGCATGATGTTTCTTTCAATAATATGAAAGTCAGTTCATCGCTTTGTCTGCACCTCCTTTTCACGACGGATTGAGAAGCTTTCACAAGTTTGTCATTGCCTGCTGAGATTTGAGCCTGTATCAACCAGCTTTGCAGTTGATCCACGGTTAACATTTGTAGAGCTCGCAAATATTCCTTGTCCTGAATGTTTTTGACAGTATTCTTCATCAAACCATATGGGTTTCCTTGTTGTCGTCTGATGAAATCGAGCAAAGCAAAGACGCGGTAACTCTCGTGGCTTGTTGGTACTATTCCCATTGGTTTTCTACACTTGTTGCAGGCGGCATATGATTATTTAAGAAATTAAAATACACTCGATGGACTCGAAAGGCTCTGATGGTGTCTTGAAATGAATTTTTCTTCGCGGTGCTTGAAATATCCGCAGCAACACCCTGACTACAACTAAGAAGTGAACGTTCGGAGTGGCTTTTGTCAGTTTCAATGTGATTCATTTGGCTAACGGGTAATTGTCGTGAATTCGCGGAAAGCTAAGATGTAGCAAGTTAGCTACTCGTTTTGTCCTGCCGTAAAATCGATTAACCTCGCTTATTGGAGTTGGTGCCGTACAAGCTGTGATTTTCTTGCTTTGATAGCAGTTTTTATGCCATACCTAGGACACTGGTCATATGTTTTGTCTGGGAGCTCGTAAAAGTTATCACAGACCTATTTATGGAGGCGTGAACGCATATTAGGCAAATGTTTGGGACTTTGATTCGGATTGTCATGTTCACATGTCGGGAACTTAAAATCTCTTACCCAAGACTACGTTTAACGACGAATCCGCATCCAAATAGGCGTTGTTTCTTTTGCCGGTAATACACATCGTAGTTTTTCATCTTCCTTTTACCCGGCATATAGATCATATCGAACTTCTTGAATGACGGTTATATCTGCTAGCAGTCAATTTTTTCACACAATTGCGACTTTTGTAAAAATTTCCCCATGAAACACCAACAGTTTGCATTTGTTTCCTCTCCATCGGCTATGTTTAACAATTGTTTTCTTCTTGTTTAATCTTTTAGTTATTAGAAATTTTATGTTTTTTCTTTCTTGGCTTCTTAATTTAATTATTTTTTAATTTTTCTAGCGGAATATAAATACTCCCAAATAGAATGTTATACAAAAAAAATAAAAATAAAAAATAAAAATCCGGCTCGCTCAGTGTATCCATCCTACTGTGTTAACGTTAACTACTACTACTACTACTACTGCTAATACTACTCCTACTACACTTAAATCATCTCTACTTCTACCATATATTGTTGTGCATTCAATGTCGTTAGTTGGAGTTATCGAAAAAAAAAAAAATGAATACCATCAACCATCTCTTCCACCTCCCACCTCATCAAGCACAAAAAGTACATTCCCACCCTCATAGATGTGACAAATTGTTTTTCTTTTATTTCCTAACTTCCCATATCCATTAAAATTCTTTATCCGATGAAAATATGCACACCTGTGACTAATTTAAATTTTTGTTTTTTTGATTTTTTACTTGAAACCGAAATTATTTTTCGTGTTAAAAATCAGGAGGAATGAGTTTTCCTCTCTGTGTGCGCTTTATTCGTTAACTATTTACTAATATCTAGGGATTACTTGATTTAAATTTACATTTTTTTTATTGGATGCCTTCATATAACATTTAATGAGAATAATTAAAATTGTTTAATTACATTTCATTTTGTTATGAGTTCTTGAGTTTATTTGAGTGTTTTCCTTTTTTTGTTTTGTGCACGAAATGAGAAATTCTTGTGTAAAGACGATGCGCAGTAACGTACCACAATTTGTTTATTTTGATTGTAACTATACTTTAATTTGTTTTGTTATTATTATTTTGGGATATTTTGAAGAAAAACGAGTGCCAAGTAAACATTTAATTTCTCATTTTGTGTGTATACAAACATTTTTTTCGTTTACCATTACTGTTTGCGTTTTTAAAAATTGAAAATGAAATGAAATGAAATGTTTTTAGAATTTTTAAAAATAAGTTTTAAATGTATAAAATGCATTTTCAAGTGAGTTATAGTGTTTTAATTGAAATATTTTGCATTTTCGCAAATGGTTTTTGTAGGAGAATGGAATTGGCGATCATGAACAACCAGCCGAAACATCTGCGACAGAGAGCCTGAATGGTGGAGTTGAACACAAGACTATTGAGGTGAGTAAAGTTTGGATTTAACGATTTGTATATATATTTTGTTTTGTTTTTAATTTATTAGCCACAACAGTATGATCGTAGTTTCAACGTAAAAATCCTTTGGACAAGATTTGTTCCAAATTAAAAAAAATAAAAAATGGATTTTGAATGCGTTTTGTTTTATTTATTTGATTACATATAGTAATTATCATTTGTATATACACACGTAGTATAAAAAAGTTGACACAAATATACAATATCTAACAATCTATTATATGAATATTTTATTTATCAAGGTGTGATCATATTTTCGATATCATAAAGGCCGGAGGTTCTGTTGTTTACATCGAATCAAATCCAGTAGCTTTAAAACGATTGGTATACACTGCTGAATATGGATCATGAATATATCACCTTTAGAGCATCTGTTCGATCTTCTGATTTGTGCCTGTGCGGTTACTTACGATGGTGCTTAGTTGGCTGTGTTCAGTTTCAGACGAAGTTTATTGATTTCGTTTTCATTTGAAGGTGCCATCTAAGTTGCGATCTTTTTCGTCTGCGCCCTTCTTTTTTTCAGCTCCCGGGTGGATTCGAAGATTCTTCGAGCAGTACAGTGTGTGTGGTTAGTTGGTTGCAAAACACAGACCAAACACAATCGTTTCTAGAGCATGGGATGGTGCGAAGTCTAACTGAAATAAGCTCTTCGATGGTCGATTTATATTTTGAATGCGAAACACATAAGTAATCCATTAGAATCTGGCTTCTAAATGCCAGCGTGGTGATCTTACAGAACACCTGCTGTAAGAATAATCAAATATTTGACGCGACAGTTCAGTACTTCAAGACGATGGATTGGCACATTGTTCATTTATTGTCCGCCTTGTCAGTGTATTGTAATGTCCTTGACCTCATTCGCTTAATTTGTTTGGTTTTGCCATTTTTAAAGGCCCTTGACCTGGTTAATTTGCCTTCATTTTTCTGTAATTACAGCGAAATGACAACTAGATGTACCATACCTATATCCCCCTGTAAAGCTGGAAATACCGATTCACACAGCTATTCTTGTTCTTTATAGGCGAAATTCCGTACCTCCTTTACAAATAAAGTCCCTTCGACAGGGGGTTGAACTCCCTGTAATACATAGTCAGCCATTCATCTGAGTTTTCGCCATTCTCCCGATCGTGCTCAAATTCACAACATTCTTCAGTTATAAGAGAATCGTAGTTCTTTGGAAAGCAAGTCTGTAGGAGAGTAATTCCCTTCTGAATTTCCATTCATTTGCGACTATTACGCCGACGATTTTATTTTTTTTCATTTTGACTCAGCGTATTGTCCGACACTAACCGTTCAGTGCAGTGCAGTTTAACCCAAAAGACATTCCATGCTGCTTAATACTTACTTAAAGTGGCGATACAGTCTTGAATGGACCTGCGCTTAAGCGTCGTCAGCCAGCTCTCGAGGGGTTGTCAACAGTAGATTCGTCTGTATCCGAGGCTTGTTGCTTCGTAACTATAGATTTTTTCCATGGCCCGGCAGTTATGCCGACGGCATAAACCCCAAACTGGAGTCTTTTTGATTGCTGTAACTGGTAAGCGATTGTAAGGCGTGGAAAATGTTATGTTCAGAGTAAGAAAACGCGCTCATGTGCGTACATTGAACAGCTTACAGCTCAGTTTCGACTAATATGCATGCGCGGTCTTCAAAAACTCGTGTGCGCGAGCGTGTGTCATGGGTATTTCGTACGTACGTGAGTGAGTTTCTTGAAATAAGAGCATACACACTTGCGGGCGCACATGAGATGTACATATGTATGTTTTAGAAGCAAAAAATCATCATTCTAAAATCTTAGCAATTCACGAGTCGTTACATGAACTCATTTCCGACTCACGCACTGTATGTGTGCCTTAAAGAGAAAGCAAACTTCTGTGCGGGGTGAGTTTCTATAAATTCGACCACTCGTGTTGGAAAGCCAAAATAAAAATGTACACAGTTTATGACTCACAAGCGCTTGCTCTTCACAGTTGTACACTGGATAGTGCACTCTCCAAGCAGCTCATTAGTGTCAATTTCCGTACCCTGGTTATGTTAGAAAGTGACAGATGGCTTCCATGGTAAAGGGATATAAATTCATCATATATTGAACATTTAACACGCTAATCAAACAGGCTTTTTCGTGTGCATGACTACCGGAATTATGTCCAAATTTCAAATTTGTGTCCAACCTTTCATTTTAAGCTTAAGATTCAAACTTTTTCCAACACAAAACTAAAATTTCGTTTATTTCATTTTATTTTCAGGAAATGAAGGCTGAGCATCAAATTGAAAAAGTATCGAACGACGTGGTAACGCAAGAAGTAGCCATTGTGGCCGAATAATTTTATTGATATTATATATTATATAAATATTATTAGTTTCTCTTTTAACAAAAACAAAAAAAAAAGTTAAAAAAAATAATAATAACAAAAAACAAATACCTATCACAGATCCAAACACTTTTTCTAAAAAAAAAATTAAAATACACAATCCACACACACACTCACATGCTGATACACAACACCAACAAATATACATATACAAATAACGAAATAAACAAATATTTTACTCAAAATCTTACACAAACCAGCAAAACAAGTTCGAGAAGCGAATCAAATGAGAATTTATTACAAAAAATAAAAAATTACAAAAAAAAAAACTATTAAATATATATATGTATGTATGAACTAAGGGATATTCACATCTAAACGCTAAGTAATTATAGGAAAATAAAAGTCTGCAAAAAGGGACTTCAAAATTGTACACATCCATCTAAACTCACACAACACACATTTACACACAAAACAAAAAAATATTATAAAAAAAAAATAAACTGAAAAAAAAAATATCTTTTTTAATTTTAGATAACAAACCAATTATTTTGTTTTATACATACACATACACGTTTTTTTTTTATAAATATATATATATGCATATAAAGAGAAGAAAAAAAATAAAAAAAAAATTAGAAGGGAAAGCTTAAGTTTTAGTTTCTTTTTTTCTTGCAAAAAAAAAAAAATAATCAGAGTTGCGGTGTTAAACTGAGAAAAAGTAAATTTAAACAAAAAATTTCTAAATTGTAAAAAAAATTAGCGAAAACAGTAAATTCGCATAAAATCAACTCGAAACAAAAAAAAAAAATTCATTTTCTTTTTTAAAATTTTCATTTATTTTATGTTTTTCGGTTAAATAAATAAAAATACTACATGTCTGTTTTAAAATAATAATTGATAGTTTGTGTACATTGTTATTGGTTGCAACAAAAAAAAAAAAAAAGGCAAACACTTTTGATACGATTTAAAAATAAGTTTTTTATTTTTATTTAATGAAAGAGAAATTTAAATTAACCGTTGCAAGAAGAAATACATTAAAAATTCTAAAGAAATTACTTTGAGATGTAAAACAAAACAAAAAAATACACGATTCTTTTTCTTTTTTTTTTATTATTATTTTAAGTACGAGTAAATATATTATATTACTATATAATAATAATTAATAAATAAACATTTTTTTGTAATTTTCATTTTTCTTTTAGTTCTTTATTTTATGTTGGTTTGTTTACGATCTGCAATGCAGGAGGTTTTGTGGAACGTAAAATATTTCTCCACGCATAATTTAAGAATTTCAACTTTGATATAGCAAAGTTGTGTTGAGAGAGTTAAGGCCCAACCATAATAGACCTATGTTTGAGCAAGTGATGACGCGAACACATAGAATTCATAATGTACTTAGCGCTTTCGTTCCGTTTTGTTAAGTTTACGTCAATTTCATTGCGAACCCGAACCCGATCGCTCGCCACTTAAGTGAATTTGACAGAAGAGAGAAGAACACGAAAATTATCAAAACAAAACAAAAAAGAAATCGTTATGTCGGACGAGATACATTTTCATTGTTTTTAATCGAATTAAGTGACAAATGTGCGGGAAAAAGTTTGACATGCTTAAGGTGTATTAATTCTAGTATGGTTAGTTTCCATTTTTGACACAAATTAAGCAAAATTTACGTTCGGTTTTGACGCTAGCGTAGGGTGACTTTATTCTATTATGGTTGGGCCTTTAGGGTGTATTCATTAACACCAAAAAAAAACTGTGCAAGTACAATCGAATTTCTTTTCTTATGCGTTTTTGAACGCTATCACTTCCTAGAATATGTGCAGTCAAGATGAAGAACTGCAGTCAGAATGATTTTTCTAAACAAACTGCACGACGCTAAAGGTGCATTGACGTTTATGAACAATAGGTCCTGCAGTTCGACTGAAAATCTGCCTATATGAACGCGGATATTGTAGTTGTTTGTTAGTATGATGTTTATGAATTCACCCAGCCATTTGACCACTTGGCATTCAGTTAAATTTTTCGTTTTATGAGCAGATTTAGTGGTCCTTTTTTGAAACGATTTGCTAATAATTTTTAGTGCGTTGAATTGCTAAGAGAGAAGACCTCATGATTTTATTTTTCGTGGCACCACCTTTTCGCAAACCTGCAAGAGTGCAATCTGTCATGGAAAAGCTTCTTAATCCGACGTAGGTAGGTCTCTTCCATTCGTGTGAAAAATATAACAAACAACATGAATGCTTGTGAAGAGCTAGGTCCTGACTCTATATGAGTTCACGTGTTAAATGTAATATATACCTTCCTGTTAAAGGGCGAAAATATCTCCAGTTGATCCATTGTGATGGTCAATGAAAGAAGTAGAGATGAATCGATTACCCCAAGGGAACTTTTACACATACGGTAACGTTTTAATGTGCTAAGATGGCATAAATTCAACATTCTTTAATCTTGTTGCTTGTTAATCCTCTACCGATGTCACCATTTGCCTTCATCAAGTTGACAAAAAGTTGTAGCTGTTGATTTCAAATTTTGTTCATTGACAAATCGAACCTTGTTTGAGTGTTTTTTTTATCCTGCTTTGTGTCTAAGAGTACAAGGCGCGATATTGGCCCTTTTTTGGAATAAAAGCGGTCTATGATTACCCTTAAACTAAAGGACGAGCATTAGGGGAATTAGAAGAGGGACGAACGAGATGCCTTTGCGCATTGCTTGCAAATGCTTGCCAGTTGTAACGATGAGACACAGTTATGTAGATCATTCTACATTCTTGTTGAAGGGTACGGCTTAGAAAAGAGTCCCTATATTTGACAGTTCTTTCAAAAGGCTTAGGGATAAACCTGATGACGCAGACTGCGGGTCAATTTTTGAAGAGGCAGAATGCAACTGGATATTTCGCTAGAGAACGAAAGTCAGGACCCTTACTCTGTATTGCGATTCTAAAGTTCGGATCGTTCGAAAGCGAAAGTTTTGTATGGGCAATTTGAAACGCAATTCATAAAATTCATACAAAATTTCCGCTTTCGAACGAACCGAACTTTAGAATCGCATTACAGAGTAGGGGCCCATGACAGCCCTTGGTGTATTTCGCTCTTAAGATACCTTGACGTAGTTACACGGTTGGATAGGTCGGATCTAAAAGACTGGCATCTGCTTAAAATGGCTGTATTTTCTTAAATTATAAGAAAAAGGGAGAAACTGATACAAAACACTTGTCATGGATCGACTGTATAGCAGATGTTTACAATAATTTTCTTATTTTTATTTTGTTTCATTTTAAACCATAAACGAAACTCATTCAGGGTGAACCACAGTTTGCACAAATTGTTTAACTTTTTAGAAAAAGAAAAAAACAAAGCAAATAAAACGAGTAAGTAGTGTACATTTCTAGTAATTAGAAAAAAGAAACAAAATGCAAATTTTCAATCCATTCGAATTCCACCAGATATATTATAAATAAAATTTAACGTAACGAAAACTGCCGACGAATACTATTTAAAAGTAAAAAAAAAACAAATGGGAAAACAGTAACAATTTAGACTTTTTACAAGACCAACACACAGTGAGAGACATGAAACAAATTGTTTAGTTTCAATAGATTTTTTTCAAAATATATATACAAAAGTGTGATGTTTTTTAAATTAGGGATATACACTTAAAAAATACATAAAATACCAAATTGTAGAAATAAAAAAAAAATACATCTTTTGTGATTAGTAAAACTCATTCGAATCAGATTTTTTCAACTCTCATCTTTTTTCATTTTTGTTTTAATAGTATTTTTGCCACATTTTTACAAGAAAGCATACAACCTAGAGGTTAGATTTTTATACAAAACCCAAAATGATACTGAACTATGAATTATCAAATTTAAGAAACAAAAAATTATTTAAAAAAACAAATTTATTAAATGAAACTACTAAATAAGGGATAAAACTTTGTAGTAAGAACATTTGTATTCGCTTAAAAAAAAAAATTAAAATAAAAATAATTCAAAATCTAGTATGTATATGAATTTCAAATTTATGAAACTATAAATGTTAGATGATAGAAAAATAAAAAAGAAAATTAGAAATACAAATAATTTGTAATTAAAATTAAGTGTAACGATAGTGATGATCAGATACTGTTGCATTTATAATTCGAGTGTAAAAAAAAAAATTACACAAAAAATAGGGCTAAATAACTTAAAACATTACCTACATAAACATATACATATATAAATAGAATTTATTAGGAAAACAAAAACTAAATTTTAAATTGGAAAAATCCTTTATTTCTGGATTGAAAAGAATTTAAAAAAATTTAGATTTAAGGAAAACAGGATGAGAATAGGATAAGGCAAATCGATAGAGAGAGAAATAAACAAGTTGAGTAGATTTTGGTCATTTGTCATACCATATCTACGTGTTGGTAAAATCGGAGAGAGGTGGAAGGCTTCTATCCTGAAATATCAGCTGCATGTGGGTCTATTATTTAAACCGACGAAGAACAGAAAATCACTACTACTTAAAAGATCTTTTGTAGTCCCAAACAAGATCGAGGTCATCGGGGAACCTCAAGATCGTCTTTGCGGATAAATGGTTGACAATCGTTGGGGAAATGGACCCTCTGCCAAAGTGTTTTTATCGGCTTTGAACTATGGGGAGACATTCGCATAAATTAAGCCTTTCCCTGTCACACTTAGGTCAGTGTAGACCCATTGTGATGCCCAGGATTTGTAGCCTCCTTACAAGGAACCAAAAGCATATTTTCTATCAAGCCAGTCCGAGACGCTGATAAGTCTGTGTAAGTCAACCACAGGCTTGTCGGACAGTTCTCCCAGATCCTGTGAAAATAGTTTTTCTGGGGTCTTAAATCTTACTTGGCAGAGCTTTGAACTTACTTATTTACTTAAGGTAGCGCTACAATCCGGGGTGGCCCTGAGTCTCAACCAACAAAGACAGTGTGGAGTATCTTCATCTACTCCTTCGTCACCACATCCCCTGTGCTCAATCTCAGTCTTACGTGGTAGTTCAGCATGTAATGCCCGGTGCTGATACCTATTTGAGGAGATAAGGATTTTCTCAGTTTTCTGTTTGTTGTAGAATGGCCATAGTTTTCTAGTTATGACACAGGAGCTGAGTGCATTCTATCTATCATTTACAGTTACAGGGTGGGGTTTAAGCAGTGGTGTCAGCTTGATCGCGGTCTAATGAAGATCCTTCCCTTGCCAGCTCATTGGCAGTTAACTGCTTGAGGTTATTTAAGCAGCTCGAAACAAAAATCAAAATGGTATGAACTCAGAGTTCTTGATATTGCCTGGCTATCAAAAAAGATGACAATCTGTTTTCTAAGGACGTTAGGTTAGGTTAAGTTTGAGGGCTAATGAGAATGGTCACATCCTTACCACACAGTGGCAGTTCATCCAGACTTCCTGGCAAATTTAAGCAGGTCTTACGGTGGTCCATCCGATAGCTCGTCTATATGTTTGATGAAGAATTTGCCCATAGTTCTATTCTTCAGTTGGCAGAGGTTTGGGCAGGGACAAAGAAATGGGCCGTGTTGTCTTCATCATCGCATCGCCTGCAGATCGCTCAGGCGTAGTTTTTTGATTTTGTGATATCGTAGCATGATGTTAAATCGTAGCATGTTTCGGCCACGTAGCACTCCAATCAGCATTGACAACGATTTCTTGTCTCTTTGTAGGAGTTTTCTAGTTTTTGTTTTGTCGTATTCTGGACACAGCCTTCTCGATACTTCGCAGGTGGTGAGTGATTTCCACCTGCTATTTCCTTTCATTAATGACTTTTGTTCAATTTTGGCTTTAAGATTACATAGTGGAGGTTTAACCGTACCATCTGCTTTTACTCGGTCTAAGGCTGAGCCCTTTCTGGCCAATTCATCCGATGCTTCATTGCTGTGATCAGGGACCCCTCAGAGTTTTACATTGAGCTGCGTGCCAAAAACCTTAAGCCTTTCGCGGCAACTCTTTACAAGCTTAAATGTTATTTGCGTAGCAGATATTGCTTTTACGAAGGTTACGTCGAATGCCTTTTCTGGCGCCCAAGGCCCTTATTGTGAGTGTCGATCAGCAATCGCCACGACAATTGTCGATTGCGTCGATTGATTTGAACTATGGCATTGTGTAACTCAATCGATAGAATTTTAATTCATATATTTTTATTTTCCTTAATATAAATATTTTATTTTTATTAAAATTACTTACATTTCATACGCACAAAACTCTTCCACTTTTCTCGAAAACAAACCATCGACCAGAAATTTCTGATCGACAACAAGCGACTGTCAAATGGACAAATGTCGTTCACAATCAAAATACACAATACCAAAATCTAAAATCGACGATCGATGATCGATAAATGTCGTTCATCGATCAGCTATCGACACTCCAAAAGGGCCCAACTCTGCATACTACCTTTGCTTAAAATATTGTTTCTTAGGCAACATTCGGAAAGCATCACTTTAGACAACATAGCTTGATACGAATTATCGGGAACTATAATCTACTAGGGCGTTAGTTTCTCCATTCTTTCTCCCTCGACCTGCCTGAAAGTAGTTTTTCAAATGATTTTAAATTTACAAAAGGATACTAGACTATGTGCCAACTTGAGCTAGATTTTCAATGACTTTGTCTGTAAAAAAGGACTTGTCATTATTCCAAATTGACACATAGTCTTACTACTTATTTCAAGAACAACATTACGTGCAGAGCATTCTAATGCTGAACGTACTGCGTGTACATTTTATAACGAATTGTAATTAAATTCAAACTTTATTAAATGTCATTCGATTCAATTGAATAGTATGTAATAGGCTTCCGTAAAAACTTGGACGTAAATGTACCTATTCGTGTATGTAGGTATAAAGAAAACTTCAAATTGAATGTTTTTTTTTTCTCTTCCTACTAGAATAGAAAAAATATAAAATAAAAACTAAAAACATTAAAAATGTTATTTTAATAAAATAAAATAAGAATATTTCCAAATCAGCAACGAAAAATATATATATAAACCATTTCTGTGTGTAGATGTTGTTTCAAACAAAATATAGAAACATCTTCTCTTTTTTTTTCTTGAAACAAAATTTAATTTTTACAAAAATAAAAATATAGGTTTACTAAAATAAATTGTAACTCATAATTATTCATTGAAATTTTAAATGTAAAAATTATATATATATATCGAGTTGAAAACTCACGAAAACATAAAAAAAATATAGGTATACTACATTGCTAATTAGATGTGAATTAAGAACATATTTAAATACATATATAAAAAAAATTATATATTTTTCTTAATTTCTGAACATAACATATAAAAATTTTATAATTTTTTTTTTTAATTTTACATAATATCATCCCATAAACATTTTTTTGTATAAGGAATTTATTATTCACCATTGCTTTTATAGCTTATAAATGTTTTAATTATTTTTGAAAACTTAAACAAAATAATATTATTGTTAAATTAAGTAATAATCCATTGCTTGGCAAACTAACAGAGGGTCACACATTATGACTATACTCTCTTCCGAATTGAATGTCGTAAAAGCGTATATACATATATGAATATATTTTACATTAAGTTAATAATATTTAATTCATTGCATTGATGATGAATTGCATTGTATAACAATTTTAAATTGTAAGTTATATAAATTAAAAATAGCAGACAAAATATTTCAAAATAAATATATATATGAGCATTGTTTCGAACATCACTAAACCTTCATCAATTATTATTATTATTATTATTATTAATAAAATTACTTTAATTACAAATTATATATGTATGTATATGAAAAATTATATCTGAATGAAAAATTCCATTATAATTATAATGAATATTTTTTAAAAAGGTAAAATTGAAAAATCTAATAAAGAGTAAAATTCATCTAATGATGAAATTAAAATTCTTTTATTTATACATAAATAAACATAATATCTGTCCCGATATTTAAGCAACTCTTCCAGCAGTTGTTGAATGTGAATACCTAATGTTGAGAGAGTAATAGGGCAAGAAAAGCGCCCACCTTCATTCAACGAAGAAGTAGGAAGGGGTTGGAGCACCTATCAATAAGCTGAAGAATAACAATGATGGGTTACTGGCAGAGGTTTTTGAATACGGGGGTGATGTTTTGGTAGAATGCATGTATCAAGACATCAAGCAAGTACCGTCAATGACCTTCCTATAAAAGGAGATCCTATCACCCCTATCATTCAATCCGCCGGGGGGAACGATCCACCAAAATATCAACTTCAGTATCATTCAATCCGTTCGAAGGGAATCGTCCACTTATCGGTAATGTGAATGACTTTTCACGTGATCATTCAAAACGAACGAATCGAATCTCTCCATACAAAGTTTGACATTTCAAATCCGCAGGAAATTCATTGCGGATTGGTGTTGTGTTGCATTTTGGGTGGAAAATTTATCTGAAAATGTATGTTCTTTCTAGGACAAATTAATTATTTAGGTGTATTAAAATTAAATATTTGCTTTTATTGTCCTTAATCAACACTTCCAACACTTCCAACACATAATTAAAGGCTGCCTTATTCAAACAAAAATTGTTTATGAAACTGAAATTCAAATTGATTTCATAGAAATTATAAACTACAACGAAATCGATTAACTAACTAATGTTGTCACTGGATGCCCGTAAATATGCACGAGATGTTCGCCTATTTGAAGATATTTCTTCGTTTTCAAAAACAGAGCAATGCTATCCACTGTCTTTAAATTTAATTTTTTTTTGGTTTTTATCAGCAGCTGTTTCTAATCGCCGTCAACTATGACAGAACAGTCGGTTTTGAAAAAGAAAAATCGTAGTCGGTAAAACAGTCCATCCGGCGGATTGAATGATCAGCCTCAAGGTGAACGCGGATCGAATAAGTGAAGTGAATCTCAGATCCGTCGGATTGAATGATAGGGGTGTATATCTTGCATCAATTATCCAGGCATATTCCTGCCAAGGGTCGAATGTAAGGTCACCCAATTCAATGTACTGTGTAAACGTCTGAAGCCTTTCTGCAGCACACTAATAAGTATTTACCAGTTTGGCTCTTGGCCTGGCAAATCGATGATAGACCAAATCTTAACACGAATGTAAATCCTGAAAAAAACATAAACAAATTTCAAGTTGAGATTTTGGAAAAACCGATCCAGCTGTGCCACATGACCGTCGAAAACGCACATTTTGCAATGTGAAAACAGTTCTTCCGAACTTTTTCAAAGAAACATCCGGTTTCAGCAAATATATGCACTGTCATGTGAGTTTTTCAATCTAGTTCTGGAACAGATAGTGCGCAGGACAGGACATGGAAGGCACTAATATATATATATATATAATTCAACAAATCTATCCGTAGATGACATCGACATTATCGGTCGCTTCCAGCGTGTCATCATAAAGGCTTGAGTTCGGCTTGAAGCAAAATGAGGACTAAACCAAGTACATGTTGTCAACAAATAAAGAAGCATCTGTGCATCGCCTGGGATAAAACGTCTCTGTTGACAACAATAACTTCGAAGTAATAAAGATGGTGAGCCAAGTCTCTGAAGGTAAACGTAACTCCACGAACGACACCCTTGTGGAGAGTCGAATAGGAAAACGCCACCAATTCGATTTTTCAAAACACATACCTTTACATGCTCTACAAAACACTGATCCTGCCAGTTCTGCCTCATTATGCCGAGTGCTGGACGATTGGCAGGAAAGGAGAGCAGATTCTAAATATTTTCTAGAGAAAAATTCTTCTTTTCTATGCGAGGAGGAGGGGAAATAATCGCGGACACAATGAGTTCTATCAAGATGTGGATGCAGTCAAAAAAGCTACAACACTTCGACTACACTGGTTCGGCTACATCAAGCGAATGGACAATAGTGCTCCAGCCAATAGGATCTTTGAATTGCAGCCGATGACGAGGAAGACCGAGTGCATCGCGGATGCCAGAACGCTTGGTCTAAAGAACTAAATATTGAATGCTAGGGATTGAAGAAGATGGAAGGCTCTAGTGTATCAGGCAGAGACCCTCTACATGTAGAGAGCCCGTTATGTTAGCAGTATGTCCTGTCCAAGTTACGCACAGAGTGTCAGAGTGACACTCTGAAGGGTTCTATTCAGGGCTTCAATACCCCCATGCCAAACAATAAGCTTAGTATGTCGTAACATTTTTTGCATGTAGCTTTGCTTAAAGGGTGGCGTGGTAGGTTGTAACCTGTGAGGATGTTGTTGACTAGTTCTAAGTACGTTCATCGGAAAGGACCTACAGTTTTTACTGCCGACTCCAAACGGTGGATTAAGATGCTTTTTTATGACAGATTATACTTTCGCAAGTTTCTCATTGCCTGACGAGAAGTGGTTTCTCAGAAAACGTTTGGTTGTTTTCGTATGCTCAAACCTGTTCGCTCATTTAGCAACAGCGACCACTGATAGCTAACCGACCAATATTCCCTCTTTTTCTTGAAAGAAAACTAGTTTCTTTTACAATCTGATGAAATGTTGTTAAGAATTTTTCACACTTTATTTGGAGGTTTGCCAACAGAAGAAACTGGAAGTTGAACCTAAATAACCATCCATCTAAAGGGTCAACGATCGTTTTAACCTCACGTGCAAGAGGTGAAATAATCTCATACTACCAATTTGAAATGGAATGTGTTAACAAATACACAAAATGTTTACATGTCTGTTCTCTTGTCATTCACTTGTCACTTGTCACATTTCAAATGTCACAGGCATTTCTTTTATAGGAACCATTCCAATAAGCCCAATGAAATTAGAACTTGTAAACAGAACGACAAATTAAGAGTTTCTTCGTTATAATTGCCACACTTTTATGTCTTGTAGGAACTTATAAACAGAACGAAAAATTAAGAGTTTCTTTCACTATAATTGCCACACTTCTGCGTCCAAATCAAAGGTTGTTTTTCTAACCTTTTTCATTATGAATTTGTCACCGAAAGATGACCATCAATGCTGGAAGAACTGTTATTGACCCAGTTCCCTAAACCCATTTTTATTAATAAGAAAAAAAAAAAAAATTGGTCATATAAACCGTTTTCTCAAACTCAAAGGTGTGTGCTCTATTATTAAGGTCCTAATCAAATCACTTAACACCTTTAAGCTCAACGCTTATGAATATGTATCTCCTATTCCGTTCATCGTTCTAATTATTAACTATGTAGCTTGATTATTCGGTGACATACTGCTCTGACAACACGTTACGTTTGAGTTACTCCAAATGAAATTAAAAAAGCGACCAACCAGTGTTACAAAGTTTTAAACTTAAGACTATCGGATGTGAAAGTGCTAAAAACAAAAAAAATTCCTAAACCCGATTAATTAACGGAAAATATGTGTTTTGTTCTTAAATCTGTCCATTCGGTGGCTTTACATTTGCCAACAAAGTCATTCTTTTCGACACAGCCCTTCGGAATAGAACCAGTGAAGTGAAAAAGTTTTAAAAAAATTAGTAAAAACCGTATCAAGTGTTTTTTTTAGGCTAAAAATGCAGCTTCTTCCAATAATTCTAATTGGACTACACATCATCAATAGAGTGTATTCCTTTCGTGATTATCCTGCCAATTATACAGAGTCCTTATCGACGGGTAAACCAAGACTCGATAAAGCTTGCAATTGTACGGTTTATGAAAAATCGTTGAAAAATGTTTTGACGCGTAAAAAACGTGGATTTATTTTTTTCCCTGGCACTGTTGTTGTCTTAACCAATGTTGCAGCTAAACATCTTATAGCGCCTACTCCTCGTGGTATTATTCAATCCAATGAAATGGATTTGTTTTATGAAGTACCGTTATTTGTTGAAGGATGGCGTAAACCAATTGATGATTTTATAAAAACTATGAGAGCACAAAGTAAACAGGACGAGGAACCAGTTAAAGAAGATGAAAAACTTAAAAATGTTGGTGTGGTTAATGCGAGTGCAATACCAATGGATGATTATAATAAGATACCTTATTTAAGACCATCATGGAGTCAATATCCTTTGAGATATCAAAACAATAGAAAGAGTATGTGGAATCCAAATCGAAGGAATCATCAAGGAGGTTACAGGTGAGGTGAGATGACAGCGAGACAAAGTTCAAGTGTTGAATGAACTATTATTTTTAAAATTTGATACTGTGTTTGCACCCAAACTTAAATGACGGTATTGATTCTGTTTTTGAGTGTTCTTTCGGCCAGTTGTTTAGTAAGTTTAGGGCTGATGAAAGTATTTCAAAGAGAGGGTTGACATTTTGCACTACTTGCCTGAGATATTGTAGCCCTTCATCCTGTTCAATCCCACGCAAGCTGTTTTCAGTTCTCCAGATCAAACACTTTAGCATCCGCGATAGCTTGAGCCTTTAAATGGATCATCGATCTTCCTTGTCGTCTCGAGCCTTTGCTGGACCATTGTTATCCACATCTTGATACAACTCATTAAAGAATCGCATATCTTTGCCGAAATCGGTTGCTTGTTATAAAAATTTCAGAAGAGAGGAGTTCCATTTGGATATTTCATCGCGTGTGTTTTCCACCATCAAGCGCCACAGATGGACGAGTTTTACCTAGATTCTGAATTCAGCCATCGTCCTTTCGATCCGAAGACGATATACTGCTCTGAGGTCGATGAAAAGGTGATGAGTCTCGACTGGAAAGTCGTTAGTCTTTTCCAAGATCTGCCTTAGTGCGAAGATTCTGTACATCATCAATTTGCCGGCTTGGAAGCCGAGTGGTATATGCGTCCTTCCTTCACAGAAGGACGTGCTGCAGAAGGACGTAAGACGTTCCGAAAGCACGTTGAATATGATCTTATATGCTCCTCGATGGCTGGTGCAATAGATGAGCTGATATTCCGGTCTTCGGGCATACATTCGCCCACCTATACTTGGTTGATGATTTAGTGTATGCACTCTATAAAAACATCACCTATGAAAAGCTTTACTTGTTTGTCATCAGAACCAGTGGCGTTGTAATTCTTTAGCTTTTTGATAGCTGGCCCACCTCTTCTATCCTGGGAGGGGGAATTATTTTTTCGTTGAGCACTTTTCTGGGTTGAGCACTACACTGGTTTACAAAACAACTAGATTTAGGTCTCTTAACCTGTAAAATGAGAGTCATGTTCTTCTGAGCAGTGATCATTCCAGACCCGTTGTATGGTGCCGTGTGGGTACTGTGCAAAAGGATTTCACGCAGAACGGCATAGGTTGCCTTATAACGACTACTGTTGAAGTTGCAGGGACAAAGAAAAACAGAAGACACCTGTTCTGCGACTATTTCGGACTGATCATCAGAAGATTTGATACCTTTGGCATTAGCTTTTCTATGAGCTGCAGGACCTTTGCATTGCTGATTTTGTAGAGATTTTTGTCTCCTAAACTTGGCGTCACTTTATAGGTTCCCCAGGTTGGCACATCCAGAAAATCAACCATGATGCCGAGTGCTGAACAATAAGCAGGAAATTAGGGTGGATATTAGGAGCAAGAATTATTTCGTTAGATATTTGATCTTGTGTTTGAGAAGGTTAAAAGTAAAAGAAGACATCACCACAAGCTATATGAGCTGTTTCAAGATGTGGATTAAGTCCAAAAGCTTAACCACATTGGCTTCAACAATGCTCCACCTGAAAAGAGTCTTTTTAACCTAACTTCCGACTTACGATGTTTTAGGACGAAACTCTGACTTACTTTAGATGGCGCTAGAGTCCGTGGTTTGGAGCAGGGTCCCAACCAATAAGCTTGCCAATAGTTTCACACATTAAGTGGGTTCCAACTCTAAAGTGGGGTCTATTTATACTGCGCTATCTCTCCGGGGTGGACGCAAAGACTCTTCATGGATTCAGAGTTCGTTAATGTTAGTTCAAAAAGGAAGTCTAAAGTTTTTACAAATTGAATTTGGGATCAGAAACTCACACCCAACTCCTCTTCCACTGACTCTGTCTCCAAAAATCTTAGCACCTCCTTTAACGAGGCCTTAGAAACCTTTTTTTACTTCTTTTTCCCCTTGGGAATCTTAGAGCTTCACCAAAATGCATCCTGTTTGCCGTGACTCCTCTTCGTTTGTCCTTCGTCATGTTCTTATGTCTCGGTCGATCCGCTTTTCTGGAGTCTCGAATTCCATTGCATTGCAAGGGAGGTGCCGCCTTTCCGAAGAGGATGTTCGATCCACTGCCACTTCCTTTAAACTCAATTTTTTATTTTAGATTACCACTCAACAGAGGACCATCAAGATACTACTATCCAAATTCCCAACGAAGGAATTATGTACAATCCCGACCACAAGAGAGAAACTATGCATCCAATCGATACCAACAAGTTCCATCTGGCAACTCCAATCGTTCCTATCAATATGCAACTCGTAATGAAGGCGAACGAAGTAACGATGATGAAATCCCATCATGGCATCATCATCGAGAATACCGTGAACGCAGGGACATTTACGAACACATCGATGCATTTGGAAGGATGTAAGCATTTTACTAAATCCTCGGAGATCCATTTGTAATGTTTAAACAATTGTTACAGGCTTGGAAAGAAATTAAGAAAATGTGTTTTGCGTGCCATATGTGAAATGAAACAAGAAATGATGCCACAAGGAGTATCTTTAATTAATGATATTGCACGTATCCTGTTCACGTAAGGCATCCTATCAGATCTTGAAAGGCTTGGAAGGGCTTATATATATTTTTTTAATTTCATTTTTAGATTTCCACTTGATCATGCTAATAAAAGTGATGAATTTAGCCAAATGGCGCTTGAGGAGAATGTGGATTGTGCTAGACGATTTTTGGTCACTTGTCCACACAGTCCGTTGCAATATTTCTTCGATAATTTCCGGGCTGCAGATGGAAGAAAACCAAAGCCACCGACTGCTGATGACTTAATAAATAGTATAGTTTATGCCTAACCATTGCGACTGGAATTTTGATTAACAAATATACAAATTAATAACAAAAGATTGAAGATGTGTTGTAAGGGAATAGGTTACAGTCCAGGTTGGACCTGTGCGTCAACCAGCAAGAATCTCTATCTAATTTGATAGGTAACTGACTTGTTCCTCTTTGGAACATTAAAGTGGTTGAAGTTTTGAGGGCTTCCTTACCCAGTTCTTTGGGCAGGAGTGATGTCAATCTTGTCCTGCCAATGAAGTACATCCATCGGGGATGTTCGGAATGGCACGTTTTGGGAAGTTTATATGCTTTCCTCCGTGCTAGCAATATTAAGTTGACACAGGAACTAAAGCTAGCAGATCATTCTAAGTGTCTACAGTTAATCAGTTTGATTCTGAACTATCAAGGCAATTAGAAAACGATACATTCTCGATGAGCCACTGTTTGGAATGGGGTTTTGGACAAGTTGTGTCATATCGTCTCTCAAAAAGCGGACACTTGCGGGCGATTTTTTCCTTCTGGGCTTTGTGGAACCTCAGGCCACAAGCATTTTGCTGGGTCAAGCCGAAATTGGTGAGATAACGCTGTATCTCTGCGGAAACTTCATCTTAAATTGTACCAGGGTAGTGGATGTCAAAGAGGGGTTCAGACAGGGTGATTGTCATGAGACTTTTTGAATGGATTGTGAGGAACAAGCCAACCCCAGACACTGACATTATTGAAATCGTTTGTAGAACTGAGCTCGCTGTCTTCGATACGTTCGCGAGTATCGGGGCGGAACCTTCCAAAATGGAAAAGACGCCAACAGAAGGTACACCCAACAACTTTAAATCGGACAGAACGTCAAAGTGGACAGCTATAACTTCGAATCTAAGCTACACTATGAGTTCTGACAAGGATATCTCTTACAAATCAGGGTTCTGTGGGCTGAGAATCGAGCAATAGAGAGTGGTAAGGCTGTATATCGAACAACTAAAGCCCTTATCATATAAGTCTTTTTCGTTTCGAACCGTCCCGTTACTTTGTCGGGCTTTGGAAAAGTAGATTCAATGACTCATCATACAAGCTGTACAATGATATCAACCTAGTCAAAAACTTGAGTATTAGCCACTCGAGATGTCTAGGATATGTAGAGCGAATGTAATGTAACCCTCCGGACCGCAAAGACTTTGAATGCAATCTGAAGGGATAACGCAGTAGGACCTCGCCTTATGTGGCACGCTCATCTGTGTCAATAGAAGAAAACATCGACCAACTTGTAGTTCGCAACTCAAGTAAGTAATATGACGCCCGGTACTACTAGTTGGCTTTAATTTTTGGTATAATTCATCTCCCTTCAGCTTCACAATGTTTTTTCAGTCAACTGCTTCCATTTGAATTCATAAAAATACAAATTAACCACTCTTCCATCCATATTCCAATTACATTTCACTTTGAATACATAGATGTCGCACCACGTCCAACAATACAATCCACAATCGAAATTTACCCTCCACACAACATATGATTACATCTGTCAATTTTGTTGATAATTTTAAGCTGTCAAGCAGAAAATCACTTTTTTGTTTACAAAATTTTTATCAAAAAAATGCACGAATTTCTTCTTAATATCGATAACAAGGAAATTTTAATCGAAGTGAGTTAATTTATTCAATTTTATTTCAACTAACTAACTAAGTTCGCATTCTGCTTCCATTTAGATCCTTCACTTATCCATCGATTACCTCATCGGAAATTGCGATGATATCTCAACTATAAACAAATCTTCTCATAAGTATGGTTTTTCCGATCCTGATGATTTCCATTCCGCCTTACAGACAATCGCTTATGCCTATAAATGCTACTGCCTCAAAGCAATAACTGAGACTGAATTGCTCTCGAATTTCGCTCATATGAATCCGGATCTCCAGCAGTCGATTGTGGAAGTTTTCAAAACCAGGCAACCTGAAATTGTTGAATTCCTTCTGCGAGAACATAATTCCAGACAGGATAAGCTGGTGGAATCATTTGATTGGGATGTACGTTTCGTAATGGGTGATAGTAGTTTGTTAACACAACGTCGTCAATTGACGACGGTCACAATGAATTGTTTAGAACCAAGTGGCGATAGAAGTTTGGTGCACTTCCAGATGAACACTGGCAAATTGGATGAGTTTATTAAAGTTTTAGAACAAAGTGAGGCTTCCATTGTGCCAGTAGGAAAGGACCAACAAAGTAGAACAGTAGAGTAGTGATGATGTGTGATGTTTTAGATAAGTAATGTGCCCCCAATTAGAAAAGAATTTCAATCAAATACTTCGAAAAGCGAACATGAAGCAATGCAAATTAGAAAAAAATTGTGGAACATCAATTGTTAACATTTAAAATAAAAAAAATCAATTAAAATCGCTTGCTTTAACAAAGAATCGTGTTTTGTTTTCATGAAAAGTGATTCTACGACTATTCTGAGTGACTTGTGTGACAGTTGAAGGTATTCGTCGGCATCCACGGTTACAATGTTCTACCAACAGTTAACAAGTTGTGGATTTTCTTTTGGATGAAATGGTCATGGAGACTTAAAGAAAAAGCCACTACAGGCCTACCTTCACCTCTTCGTAGTGCTGTCTGGGAATTTCATCGGACGAACTGCGAGCGCTGTAGCCAACTAATTGCTTCGACGGCATGGTTCGGAAAAGAAAAGTTACACTGGTGACGACGATAGCTATTGCTACCAACAACGGCATGTTTCATGCATTTTTGGTCTTTTGAGGAAAAATTCTTCGTTTCAGAAGAAACTCTCAGTTTTGCCGAGAGTTTATACGATATACATATGAACGATGAATTCCATAGAAATGAAAGAAGAGTGACTAAAGCAAGTCTCAAACGGAAACCATGGCTATATAAGTACCTACTGATAGAACGAAGTAAAATCAATGGAACTGTGTCCAAAGTTATGACCATAGTCATGCATAATAAACACCTGCTCCGTCATAGGTGATTGCATTATGTCTTGGAGCTTGTGGCAGAGAATAGACAGGAGCAGGAGCAATTGGCTTTCGAAAATAGATAAAAGACAAATGCGTATCTTGTGTTCTGGCAGAACACTGCGACTGTCAGAATAGTTTTGGTATCAACTCCTTGGACTTCTGCAGGAGCTGTCACGATACAGAAGAAACTGCCAACGAAGCAGTTTTGAGGCAGCATGTCCTCTGAAACATGGTCGGTATATGTAGAAACCCCACTACGACTTTCTATCGTTGTTTGAAGTGAGTAAGGTCCCTAAGGGCTGAGCAGTAGCTTCACAACTTGTAATCCAATCCCACTCTTCTTACTTTCTTCGAGCTACATTTCAGGGTCACTCTGATCTTTAACGCATTTGGTGATGATTCTGGCGGTCTTATGCGATTGCAATCTGTCAACGTTGTACCTTCTCACAGTACTTCTTCTTTGTTGTGGCGTTTGGGATATCCGCATTCGTACATTATCTTAGAAGGTAGTGATTCGATTCAATGTTGACCGCTCCGAATGTCTAGACATCCAGAATATTGGAGGCATGCCTTGCGTCCATCGCAATGAGATCAATTTGTTTGACAGTTTGGTGATCAGAAGAGCACCACATCCCCTTGTGCATATTGAGGTGTGGAAATCGTTTGCTTGATATACGTTGTAAGGTCGTGAAGGCTTTGCTTGCCAACCGTACTGCCAAAGATGCCCTCCTCTATTTTTTTTTCTGTCATATTTATGACATTGCGCATAAGTCTTGTCGAGGAGCTCGTAGAAACAATCTTTGGTGTCGTCGGCCTTGTCCTCTGTGAGGGCATGAGTCAAGTAAGGCTGATGTTAACGAATTTAGCCTTGATGCGTATCGTCATAAGACTTTCGCTCACGTGTCGGAGGCTTAAGACTTCTTGCCTTAATCCGCATCCGAATAAGTGCTCTGTTCTCTGTCACTATAGTAGATGTCACATCTCCCGTTTGCCCGGTCCAACCCTGTATTGAAGCAGTAAGGGGCTAGTTGTTCGTTTGTTAAGGGTTCGATCATTGCACGTTCAAAAGCGAAGATCGTTTCCTTTAGTTCGTAAGCTAGGGTCGTGAACAGTAGTATCATACTTACCCGAGGGTTGTGGTCGGCACGTGCCGGATAGTTACCCCGATGGCACAACTCCCAACCTGGAGAATCACGATGTATGTAGGTCTTTAAAGATGAAATTTAGGTCGATGAAGAGGGCCATCGCATAAGCAGAGCTAGTCTCAATAGTTTTTCTTAAAAAAAAAATTGATAAATAACAAAAAATCGCTTTATTTCTGTTTCGTTTTCAGTACGTTCCTTTATTTGACTCAAATCATTTTCACTGAACATGTTTTCATCTCCTAACGAACACAGCTTTGTCTTAAATATAAAAATGTACGCGTATATAGTATAGTAGCTGCAGTAAATGCAGCACACACACACACATAAATAGTAAACTAGCATAAAATAGTTTTTCGTTTTCTGTTTTCTGTATTTTGTCTGGTTGTTCTCTTGATCACTTACGGTATTTTCTTAACACAGTTGGGAAAAGTGAGGTTAGAGTAAAGAAATTTGTGCTCTCAATGCCATGGAATCTTATGGCACCGGTATGTTAACCTTGCCATAGAACAATGGCAATCTTGTCGGATCGTGTCGGACGATTATTAAGAATGGTGTATCACATCGGATGGAGACATCAGTTCCTGATCTTTTAAGGTACGTCAAAGTGGCAGCTGCTGCCTCAGTACCTTGCTCGTTCACAATAAAGTCTACCTTATGAAGAATCTCATCGACATACAGTTGGGGTTTTCGCAAGCCTGGTGTGTAGCGAATACGATCTAAATTCTGAAGGCTGGCAGCTGAGTCTGGAATGGCTTGACGACGACTACGTGAAACTTTCTTACCAGGATTTGGTTTCGTAATACGCTTGCTTAGGATTAAATCCTTGAGGCGAAGCGGGAGATTGCTGCGCATGAACTCGCTTTCGACCTTATAAGTGACAGTACGTTTTGTTCGTTGTTGGGGTAGAGCTTGACCAGTTAGCAGGTCACCTTGTTGACTCCATTGCATTCGGGATCTGTTACTCGGCGAGCTTGGTACACCGGTTATATTAATGCCCTCGCTGAAACGAGAAAAGATCAGTGGAGCTTCATTGTAACGATCGAAGGGTCCCTCTCCCTGTCGCTGATAAATTGGTACTCCTTGTGATTCCAGTATGCTGGAAGCAGCTGGCTGACGTTCAAAGTTAGGAGCTGTTGATAGACGCAAGGGAGGTGTTTGCTGCGCGTTCGATGTTACTGGCTGACGCTGAAAAGTAGGTGCTGCTCCTTGAGGTCCTACGAGCAAATCTTGTGGTAACCTTGCTATCGATGGACGTGCTTGAGGTAAGACAGCTGATTCAAGTAGAAGCTGTGCTTCAGCTTCAACGGCTTGTGTGAGTATTCCAGCATCGGCAATGAGAGAAAGATCACTTAGACCATTTTTAAAGATATCCTCGATTCCCATTCTAATCAGTGGTGTTTTAAGATGCAACGTATTCGTGGCGTGGAATTTTGGGAAAGCCATAACTGCAGTTTTATGTTCCATTTTTGAGATTAACTCGTTGATCTTGTCGCCAGTGAGGGATCTCTGTAGATCATATAGATTGCGACGCGTTGAATCATGGGGTTTAATGATATACATTGTTGTTTGGTTGCCTTTGTAGGGCAGGCCTATGATTTGACAATCTGAAAAGAAAGAAAACATGTTATTGCAGCTTGCTTACTATTCAACTCAACCCTTTTAAGCTACCAAGCTTCTGTTAATATTTAGGAAGCACCAAAGATCCTGGAAACAATAAATTAATCCTTTTGCTGAATCATAAGTCACGGAGAGGTTAATGTTAAAGGACTTAGCAGACGTCTAGAAAAACTTAAGGTGAGAGGCCTAATGGCTGTGGATTGTATTGAGGGAGGAGAGACATGCCTTCCACATGCAACAGAAAAGTGAATGTAAGGAGATTGAGGATGATTTGTAGGCGTTATGGAAGCTAAAAGATCTACAAGATGCAACAGGAAAGTGGCCTCTAGTAGTCCACTGGATTTATACCGCAAAAATGAGACAAGTCCTGGTGTACTTCTCTGGCACCCTAGACAGACAAAGTAAGACTGATTTTCTAAGAAAAGTTCAGAGATTATGATGTGTCTGTAAACTCCCACCACTGTGCTGGAGACAATCCCCCACTTGCTTCCTGTTGATATTATTTGTGGGAAACAAATAGCAGCAAAAGCTGTATTTACGCTTAAGGAATCCTCGCAGTTGGAAAAACTCTATGTGGGCAGCTGGATCACGGGCAAAAATGACGTCAGTCCTAGAAGCTGCGAGTCAGCTTTTAAATAATGCGGTAACTGGTAACGCCATTGCCTTGGAATTACTTGCAATACGATCCAAGTTGGTAAAGCAATGCCGGAGGGCTCTAAATGAGATCGCTGACAGATGTGATGTTTCTCTGTGTTGGATTCCAGCACAAATTGACGTTCTGGTCAACTGCAGAGCAGACGAACTGACAAAGGAAGATGCCGGTTGAAATGCCGCTGAGAATAGAAAGGACCGTCTACACAATGCTTTGATACTGCGGCCAGAAGATACCTCGATAAGTTTAGAGAAATAACCTTGAAAACTGTCGTCCTTTGGTTCTTGAGTAAAGCTTAACCACATTTTCGAAGATCTACTCAAAATCTTACTCCAGAATATTAAAAGACAACATCTTCTGTACACACTTACTGTATTCCTGTGAATCGTAGTAAGGATAAACGCCACCAGTAGCCATCATCATAACTCTCACCGGTGGGCCGCTCGGTCCATCTGGATAAAAGTTACCCCTGTAAAAAATTTCAAACAATTACTCAATCCACGAGCTCTATCGATCTTTTACTTACTCTGAGGTACCAGATCCCAAAAATGGTTGCTCCCAGAATCCCTTAAAATACACAGCACTCGCAATAATCATATTGGTCTCTCTGTCCACTTCGTCGGTTATAATAGCTGGAATCTTTCCCAATGTATTCTGATTCACCCAGCTATTGATATAGTGCTTAGCGTATTCCTGTTGCGTTCTAAAATCCAATTCCATAAGTTCACTCTTATACACAGACTGTGCTGCAAATTTGTAATCCGGCCTCAGACTGAAACCTTTCTGAACGAAAAGTCCATTTGCCACCCGAATCGTGTGTTCATCTGGAGTGTTCTTACCCCCGGTTCCGACGGCATTTTGGTTAATTGGAGTTCTTTTCCATGCAGGCCGATGGCGTGGTCTTCTCGGATTTCTTCTATTCAATATCAAATCTTCCAACAACCAACCGAATTCTTCATGAATCTTCCATGGATCTGTTTTCGGACCTGCGGCCAGAATTTGAAACAATTTACTCAATTGATAAAAGCTGTTGCCGGCAGCACCCAATTCGAGAATGGACAACGATGACATTACACTTAACGGTGAGAATATTTGACTATTTGGGAACTCCTCGTCCTGATCGAGAGCAACTCCTAGATCATGTGCAAAATTCATTACACTATCGGCTACCAATCCAGAAATCAACGGATCAAAACGCACATCTGGAGTGATTTTAGGAATTTTAAAGCGTTCATTTTGATTTAATTGGAGGGTGGATACTGGACTGTTAAACTGAATGGAGTCGTTACTGCAATTAAATTTTAAAATAAGTTTTTGATTTTTGACAGATTTTGTTGGTGACTTACTCTTGGGCACTTGTCATATGAAGTGCTACGATCCAAAGAAGGCAGCCAATTAAAAACGGTTTTGTTCCCATTTTAGATCTGAAAGTTAAAAAAGAACGAAATTAGGATACGATTTTGTCAAAAGGATTTGAAAGATCAGACGTTGGCTCAGATTTTCTCAGAATCTCGGCTCTCTCAGGCCAGGAATAATGTCTTAGTTTGAAATTCGATAAGGAGATGCGCTGTCGTGTGAATTCTTGAATCTTGTGTTGGTGTAGTTGATGCGAAAGCCCGGCATAAACACAGAAGGCAAATATAGTACCTTTGTCCAGCTGCTGGGGTACGCAGTCGATATCGATATCATCGCCCGTAACCAGCGTGTCATTATTGAAGCTTTTACAGCGATTGACGAACAAGCCAAACGAGGTTGGTCTTATGGAATGAGAAGAAGACAAAGTACATGCTGTCGGCCAAACCAGATCCATCGAGCACCAGGTAGGACAGAATTTGACAAACGACAGCTATAATTTTGAGGAAGGAAAGGAGTTTATCTTACTCGGGGCGGATATAACCTTAGGCAACCGCTGCTACTTCGGTTTGTCCAAAGTTCCAAAATCATGCTCTACGAAACTCTGATCAGTTTTACTTTATCAAGCTGAATGGTGGACAATGCGTTAAACCGCGGAGTAGATCTTGGGATCTTTTGAAAGAAAAATTCTGTCCTGTCTATGAGGAGGTCGAATGGAACACTAAACAGCTCCATAGACCTAGTCAAAAAACTGCACATTGGTCGTTTGAGATGGCTAGGATATGTAGAGTGAATGTATACCAAAGCCCGGCCCGGAGAGTCTTCGAATCTAACCCGGAGGGACAACACAGTAGAGAAGTGACACGCCTAGAGTGTCACGCACAAGTAGAAAGGGACTTCATTCAACTTGGAGGTGGTTAGCTAAGAACTGGGCTAACTGGAGATGCTTGTTGTAAATAAGTAGTGATGACTGTTGATCTGTCCTACCCTCATGCCTCGTTGTTTTGTGGAAAGAATGATGCTTTCAAAAAACGTGGGTATGCATGAGAGAGGTTAGATATTTCACTCTTGCATGCTTTTAGGTGGATAGGTATGATGTATGAGTGCTTTCATAGTTCAGGAAAAAGTGCCTGTGAGATTGAAAGTTGAAAAAGGGTAGAGAGAGGTTCTAACAAGCCATCAGAGTTAGGGAGTAATCGACCTTCTGTTTGTTGATCTTATAAACGACCACTAATGAGGTTGTAAAGGGTCTTCCAATAGGGACTTCCGAACTTTGACAATTGATAGCGGCCATATAGTTGAAGCTATATCTGTCAAATTGGGTGCCATTTATTCAGTCTGTTTTGCCAAATCACCATGGACGGACATAGCGTTCAACAATACGTGCAAATAATAAAATTCGCCCATTTAACAGTCGCCATAATCGTCCTTCCGAGAGGACTATTCGCAATGTGGTGGATAAATTTGAGTCCACTGGTTCAGTAAACGATCAACCAACACCCGTACGTCGACGAAACGCTGTCCGTGAGAGTGTGCAGGAGAATCCGAGGCAGTCGATTTCGCGTCGCTCACAAGAACTCGGCCTTTCGCAGACCACAACTTGGCGACTTGGGCCTGCAACCGTAAAAAATTCAACTGACCCAGGAGGTGAAGGTAAACGACCATAGACAACGACATGTGTTCGCTGAATGGGCTCTGTAGCAGTTGGAAACTGACCCGATGAGGCCCATTTCTGGATATATGGGTACGTCAATAAACAAAATTGTGGAATTTGGGACGATACTAATCCACATGAGATCCAAGAGCGTCCAATGCATCTCGAAAAGTCACTGTTAGGTATGAATTTTGGGCTGGTGGCGTCATCGGTTCATATTTCTTTGAGAACGACGTTGGCCAGGCCTTTAGGTCGATGATTACCAACTTCTTTTGGCCTAAATTGAATGATATGGACACCAAACACATGTGGTTTCAACAGGACGGCGCTACGTGCCATACAGCTCACGCCACATTGCAAATTCTGCGCGAGCGATTCGAGAGCATGGTCATCTCATGTGGAGGTGGCCACCGAGATCGCGCGATTTGACCCTGTTAGATTTTTTCTTGCGGGGTTTTCTGAAGTCGCAGGTCTATGCGAATAAGCCACAAACCACAGCGGCCCTAAAAGCCAACATAACCCATGCCATCGGTCAAATTCAGCCTGATTTATGCGTCAGAGTCATGGAAAATCTGACATTTCGGATGCGCGCCACCCAGAGAAGCCACGGCAGACATTTGAACGATGTTACATACATAATTGCATCGATAGGCCTTTCAAGCGAATAAAAAATGTCGATGATATCTCACACACACTTTGTTTTATTTTAATTTAAAGATAGAAAGCGCTAAATGAAAGACCCTTTATTATATATCTACACTTCCATTGATCCAAGGCGGATATGAACATTCTTCCCAACAAAAACTGAATAAGTAAAATTTCGATATTTTGTCTGCTTAATGCATTCAGGTACACGTGCGCATACATGTCAATCGTCTATGTGAAGGCGTAATCAGGTCGGAAATAAATAAAATGAAAGCAAACAAACTCAAATTGAATTGAAAAGATGCCAATCAAGCTGTCAAAATCATGACAATATGACACTTTTGACAACTGTCAAATCAAATAAGTTAACAAACTCATTTTGGCTTTGGCAAACTATACTTTCCATCAAACTAACTACATATCTACCGAATGGTTTCCCCTATTTCAAGTCAGTGACCCATCACGTATATAAATTGAAACAAATTTAATAAAAAAAAAACTCTTGCACACCTCTGCTAAACGGTTCGTTGGTTCTTTTGTTATAGCTTCGCCATTTAATCATAAAAAAAAAAATTATTTTATTTTTTTCAATTACTTAAATTACGATAAAAACTGACATTCAGGTGTCAATTAATCATTCGCCATTTATCCCGCAAAGCGAGTGAAAGAGACAACAAACTTGTTGTTCCGGTCAACATACATAAACCAGATCCTCCATTTGTCGAAAAAGAGGCTTTCGGCCATGCTGTGCTTAAAGTAATGACATAAAGCTGCACAACATAAAAACGTGTAGATAAAAAACTGCACGAGTTGTGTTGTTATTTAAATACGTTTTCCGTTATTTTATTTTTTTTTTGTTCGCACTGTTTTTATGCGACCACTGCTCCGGTGTCTGATGGTATCTAGGTGTACGTGGGAATATTCATTTTAGCCAGATTTGCCTCGGGATCTCTTTTCGATTTGGTGACAGTATTATTTTTTTTAATTTTGTCTGTCATTTTGCATGATTAATACGAATGACATGTTTAAAATGAAAGAAGTAGGAAGCGGTATAGGGTAAATGAGTAGATGATTGGCTCTTAAATGATCCTTGAACTGGGCACAAACCGTCCGTCACACAAGTTAAAATAAGAAGAGACTAATGTAATCCGTTAAACTTTAACCTTTGTCTGAATGATGTAATCCTTGTTAGATGTATTGGATCTAAAACCAAGGACGATCCCAATGAGCTGAAGACGTGAGATACTGTTTTTACTTGCAACAGCTGCTGTTCTGTATAATGACAGACTACACACAGTCTGTCAAAAGTCTGCGCAAGTACTTACGTATGCAGACGATATTACATTGAAGCTGTCAAAATTGGCAAACGAGGGCAAGACCAAATGGAGCGTTACAGTGGACAGCTTTAACTTTGAAGCAGTAGGGACTTCGTCAAACTTGGCTCTGCTATCACGTCTGATAACGAATTCTCATTAGAAATCGGCCGAAGGATAATAACTACACTTGTCAATCGCTGTTCTTTGTGTCGAGAAGGATCGTCACCGATTGAGGGACAGAATTTACATTGAGAGCACATTCATACCACCCAGGACCAATGGTCAAGTTGACGGATATAATCGAACTATTTTGGGATGACTTAAGTGCATACGTCACATCGTTCGAAGTTGCACAATGAAGGCGAGCGCACATGAGCTTCGGTTCACTTATACCCAGAAGAAGTTTTCGTGTGATAAACTTGCTGGAGCTGGAAACGAAGATGCTGGTGAAATCCGGTGAAGCTTTTGCAAACGTTAAGTGGAATCAATGCTACCAGTAAGCAAATCATAAGCGGAAAATGCAGTATCAGTCAAGGGACCTTGCATTAGTTGAGAATGAGTCTGTAGTCATGAGTTTTGAAATTTTGAATTGCGATACCCTTACATTGGCATCAGGGTGTTGTTGAATAAACAAGGATATCCCCAACATGCAGCAATCGCAGCGGAAGTACCCACAATTATCGGAGAAGACGAAGTGTTCGTAATAACTCCCGGAGGAAGGTTTCTCCAAGAATGTTAGTGACGCCGAATGCGACGAATAATAGAACGATAAGTGCGGTCTTCGTTTTTCAACATCGACTGTAGGACATTCATCAAGACCCTGTTCCGAACAACTAAGGGGACTCTATATAAGACCCTTAACATCGAAGTTCTACTCTAAAGACATGGACTCTATCGAAGGCGGATGGAGATAACCTTTGTTCGTTTCGAGCAAAAATTCTTCGTAAGATGTTCGGTCCCGTTTGTGTTGATTTGGTTTGGAGGAGCGACACCAATCTTGTCAAAAAGCTGCATATTGGACACCAACGCGCCGGCCAGCAGAGCTCTTGAATCTATCCTGGAACACACAGTATTGAAAACCTTGGATACCTACTAACGTGGAGACTGAAGTCCTTTTCTTTTATGGGATTCTTTTGGTTTAAGTTTTGTTTAAGAACGACCAGACTATGCTAGGAGCTGTATGAGAGTTGAGCGTACTTCATCTGATGCTGTTACTTCTACTTCTTGCTTATGATTGAACAGTGGGATCCTAATCAATGTTTTAGCTTTTCCTTGTCAGTTTATTAGCCTCTTCGTTACCGGTAATACCTTGAAGACTGCGAAGAACGCAATAACAACGGATAACGTTCGTAATAATGGCAATGTCATCACGTAGTGTTGCCTTCATTAGGGCTTTTTGGGTGCCAGTTTCTACCACCAGAACCTCCACCTTGAAGCTATCGATATAGTCAGGAAGCCTGATGGATTTCAAAAAATTGAATGGCGGAGAGAAAGGGCTTGCGCCAACTCATACATGGATAAGTTGAGATAGATTTGGTCTTCTAAAGTCTAAGCAGGGTGTTGTGTAATCGGTAGTTACTTCATTGCCAATGTGCTTCCTTAAGATTTGAGTATGTCCTTTCGGACTTGGCATCCAGTTTCCCCATTTGCTTATTCAAAGTACGCTTTCAGCTCCAGACTTTTGTATAAATAGATACAGCGGGAGAAAATTGAGAATGCGTTCAAGCTTCGCTGTTAAAGTGCGGTTCTTATTGTGCCGGTTCGACCTTTGTACCTTCGGTGTGCCTTTAAGGTTGGTGACTTTGTTTGCAGCTTGTCAGTAGACAAAATTGTGGCAACGAATCGAACCCAGAGCGTCAATAAAGCGGAGTCAGACTTCGCCTTGAGAGAAGTTCGCAACTGGAAGCAGTTAGCTTAGGACCGGAACAATTGAGCAAGCTTGTTGGTTGAGGCTCAGGTTCCCCTCAAATTGCTGTTGTAACTCCTGTATGGCCATGAATAGTGCATTTACCCTAAACATGAGTCACAGGAATAGGCAAACAACGAAAAGTCAACCCACTCATCCAGGTGATAAATCAAACAGTGACCACTTAGAAATACAAAAAAAAAAAAAATTCATTTACAGGAATACCAGATGCTTGTCAAAGTTTTTTAGTATTTTTTTTATTATTTTACTATCCAGCCTAAGTAGCCAGAATCATAGGCAGCACAGTGGCCATTCGAGTGCCAAATCCCACTCTGAGCACAGCAAACCAGTTCACTTCGCTTCTTTTTTTTTTGATTTATTTCTGTCTGCTCGAACTCACTTTTAAGGTTGAAGAGTACCTAAAGTACAATTTGTTTTATTCCACGGTTCGAGTTAATGTCCTATTGTCGGAGGCTACCTACCACACCACACTGCTACTGCTTCTGCTTCTGAGTGGTTAATGTACAAATGAGCTCTGATTCTGATCGATGATGCATTAGCTGCTACCCCAGGCCATGTTAACAAGTCTAGTCTCGTGGTAAAAGTGAGCAAAAGTGTACCGGGAGCTGCCTGAATAATTACTACCAATCGACCTGAACCACGAACATTTGAATCAGCGAGTGCAGCCATTAAATCTGACTGGGACTTGTGGGTGTAGAGAGGTTTCATGAAACTGGTGCTACTGCTCCCGGCGACCGATATGGAGTTGCTCTTTCGGAACAATAAGTGCTGGTTAAATAGAAATAAAGTTAAGCGTGGTAATTTGCTGACTCAAATGAAATAGAAACACTAATTTGCTCATTTCCATTGACTGGTTGAGTGACGGAGATGGCTGTTTGGTTAGTGTTACTCCATTGTTCGTCGATTGGTGACGCCGAACTGATACACTGTGATGGGGGGGGAGGGGGTGGTGGAAGAGATTGAAATCGCTTTTTGGGACAAAGCTTTGGGTTGATTGTGTTTAGGAGTCGCTTAAAGGCTGATTGGAGTTGGAGTTGGTCAAGTTGGTAATTGTTTGAATGAAGTACATACTTGGTTTTATTCACCAAAGGCATGAGGAAGGTAGTGACGCGTCAGTTAATAATGAGCTTCGGATGCAACAGGCACAAAAATAAAGCAGCAGAACATGGCAACTTTGACACCACACTTCCATTAAGCAATGACCGCTGAACGTTTTTGAAAGTTGCTCGTATATAGCCCATTGTGAACATAAACGTGTTAGACGAAGCCAGGAGACGTTCAAATTGAAGAAATTCTTACTTCTAGAGGGGGACTGCGAACGGTTGAATGTGTACTTATGTCTTGTCCTCGATGAACTAAGGTGGCTGATGATTCTCGGGGTTTATCTAACTAGAGATAGTCCATGGTGATTCAGCTACTTGTCCAAATTTCCAAAACAATGTTTGATCTAAACGACTCAGAGATACAGTTGTCACTCAAATGTGTCACGCCAGATGGGAATAGAAATATCAGAAGATCCCTTAGCTCAACATCACGTTAGTCTGCCAGCTCTTCGAAGAAGTGACTACCAAGTGCACTCATTCTTCCATTAGCTACGACAGGACACTCGCGTATAGTAGGTGCCGAGCAGATTTTATTTGTTTTCGTCGCTGCAGCTCCTTACGATAGCCGTTCTGATGTATCTCGAACCATTCTGCATGAATACTAGCTGCCCAGTTCCCAGTAAGAACGCCAGGAATGACTCGTAAATTCCTTCGACTGCGTTAGATCAGAAAAGGGTTGGTTAAAGGCTCGTATGTTGTCCACAGTATATGGATCTATCTAGGGCTTCATTGTAAGTTTTGGAATAAGTACTGCTGAATGGGACGGACTTAGTTCTGATCTCTTCCAAATGCATCAGCTCTTTCATTGTCCATTAAATCGTTCTGATCCGGTACTCAACGTAAGATCATTTAGGTATCATTTCCAGAGTTCCAACTAGGAGGGACAACACAGTAGACCTCGTCAAAGGTACCACGCACAAGAAAAAGGAGACCTCAATAAACTTGGAGTGCGTAACTGGAGACGGACTAGGTCTAGGTACACCTCGAACTGTAGCGTCACCTAAGCAAGTAGGTTAGATTTAAATGTTTGAGACCCCAGAGCCTTAACGGCCATCTAGCTGTCAATATATTGTTACAAAATGTGTGGTAATGGTTAGGCTTCATTCAGGTATTTCTTGAAAAGTATACAATTCGTTAAATTGACAGCTGTCAGATGGAGCGGAAAAAAGATGAGACGTCTCGTTCAGGCAACTGGAGATTCATAACAATATGTTAGAATACCGTATTAGCCTTGGTGCTCATAAAGGTGAAGAATATTGTATGCACATTGTGTTGAAAATCAAGAAGAGAGACGATAAGCCTTACAACGCACACTGCAAGTGTCCTAGTACATCGTGTTTGTCAATATGTTCAAGAAAAAACTTCTTATGATGCCTTGAGAGTAAGGTTTCAAGGTCAAAATGACAAAATGAATACATTTTAACTGCGTTACAACCGTTAAGGATCATTGTAACCTGAAACAGCGACTAGTTCTTGCTTTAAAAAAAAAAACCTTCACACTGTGGTTAACACTGACTACTAACCACTATTTGTACAATGTCAAAACCATTCCCCGAGCACAGTTTGACACCACCACTATAACAATTGTGTCTAGAAATAAATTTCATATCATAAAATCAAAACTAAACACAAACGACAACAACATGGCAAACCATACCTTCCAACACAAACCGGAATTTTTACAAATTTAACACACAAACTGCCTCCAAAAATGCACACAAGTACCTACTACTCACAGCTAAAACCTATTCACAACTAAATGAAATTATTTTTTCCAAAAAAAAAAAAAAACAAAAATAACATAACACACGACTTGGAGTCCATCCAAAGTTATGACATAAGCTATAGTAATTGTTGGCACTTTAACCTCCAATCCGCTCGAATGTGTGTACTATAACGAAAATTATATTCCGGTTCCGCATTGTCCTCTGACAATTCAATTGTTAAGTAAATAAAGCTTCAGTCAGAGTTCGAGTTCTGTCCTAGTAGTCACACATTGGAATGACTATCCTGGCTGCCACTTCCGTTGAGTAAACATGACTCCTGTGTACACACATACAATGCTTATAGAAAAAAAATTATAATTTCCTTGACATTCATTATGAGTCCTCCTATCTGTGTATGCCTGCGTTTGACGTCTGTTTGCATATGGAATTCACTGAACGAATTGAAACCTTGGTCAGATATCTGATAACCTGAACAATGACAGCATATATGTACAAGTGGGCAAATTAACACATCAACTATGCATACTGATTGGGTATGTGTTTGTGTGTTGGAGTGTGTTCATAAATTATGCGTTTCACTTATTTTTATGCACCTCATCCTCTACGGGTCGATATGGGTTGTTGTTTAAGTTATTTGGAGGTTATTTCTCGGTTCGAGGACGATGTGCTAAAGTGATATTTTGTGGTAAAATGATGCCTCTTACAACATTTTGTCACGCTAGGTCTAAGAAATTGGTTTCGTTCTTTTTGACACATGTTCAGAGGGTTAACTAGCGTGTAAATATTATTATCTAAGATTGGGAATAATTTTGGCAGATTAGATACTAATTTGATCGAAGATGGGATGGGATGGGCACCAATTGTCAGTTGGACTGATTGAGCACAATTTTTCGAATGCATATTCTACTCACAAGGGAGCTTCAGTCTTTCAAAAATCATGAAGTAGAAGCCTCCTGCATTCACAAGGTAACGTGGCAGCCACCTGATTAACAGACCACAAAGCAAATTGATCTCTTGATCCGGGCGAACTGTCAAACATGCCACTGCTTGGTTAAGGGAGGCAAGCAATAGATAATTAAAAACAAATTACCTCTCTTCACTTGCTGGCACACAGGTACACTTGGAACCATGAAGGTCCGAATGAGGTGGCACCTTAGATCGCGTTGCCAACCCTTTAATCTAATCCTACTTAGATCAATCACTTTGTAATTGATGAAGGGAGTTCTCTAGAAGTCCAATTGCGAGGGACCAATGACACCACTGCCAGCTGTCTAGCAGTTTAAATTGTCTTGCAGCTCAAAACCTCTGGTTACATGCTGACTGAGAAAAAATGGTCAGCCGGGTCAATCAGGCAGCTCTACGAGCAGAAAAGAAGAAGTTGAAGAAGCCTCGTTATCGATTGCAGAAAGACGATTAAGATCTTCAGTGATAGGGAGCTTAGTCTACCAGCACTCACCACATCAGCCTCAAAAATCTGCCATTTCATACGAGTAAAGGCTGGATAATCATAGATGAAGTGTTCTGCACTATCTTTGCCCTCTCCACAAGCGTCACAGAAAGTGATGTCACTTAAGCCTAACACGTTGAGATGATTGACAAAGGCGTAGTGGCCCTGCAGCAAGAATGCCGTGGACTTCTTACAGACGTCGGGAAGTATGCATTTAGTCTACCCGCATCCTGGAGAGTCATGCCATCTACAATAGAAACCCAAATGTCAATTTAAGCTCTAATCGATGATATGGGCAAGTTCAACGTCGGTTTGGGACTGGAGAAGTTCTCGTCTTTATCTTGCCTAGCAAGCTCATCAGATCTCCGGTAAGCCCTCTATATCCTGGGACTCAGACAAGCAAATTCAGTCTTATCGAATTCAAGCTAGTTCTGCATTTTTGAACTATTTTGGATCTAGTAACAGGATTGAGCAAGGTCTCTAGCACATACTGGCTACAGACGTCGATTTTGTTTGACTCCACCTTGGTCCTTACCAGGCAGAAACTCCTTTTTGGTATATTGTACTGAGAAACTTTGATTCCATTCTTTCCTCACACTCACAGTCATTAAGACTTAAAGCTTTTGCTTTTGTCTTGGTTAGGGTACAATCAGACTTTCTAAGTTAATGCGGCGCTTAACTCAAACTACACTGTTCCATACTTGGACTTCTAGAGGTCCTTCTCGTGAGCCTTTCCAAGCTGAGAACAGTGGGAAAATAACAAAGTGTCTAAGGAGATTTGGACTCCTTTAACCGATGACTCAAAAATGAAAAAAAGCATTGGGGTGGGTATTTTCTCCAAGGAGCTAGGACTAAGCAGCTCCATAAGATTCCCAGATCGCAGCAGTGTTCTACCAGTGACAAAAGCCACCCAATTAGTGTCAATGCTAACAGTTTCATGGCAGAAGATCACGATTTACATTGACAGCTAAAAGCCCATGAAAGCAATAGCTGTTCACAGATAATACCGAAGCTTGTAGAGTATTATTGCGAAGGGCTTGGAGTTCCTCGCTCGCAGCAAAATGTAAATCTCAACTGGGTCCCTGAAACAACTGCTGAATTAGCTAGAAAAGTAGGAGGTTCATGAGGACACGGACCATTTTCTCTGTCAACTAAGAGATAGAACCCTAGACTAATTATTTTTCTAGCACATCAACGAACTGTCTACTGGAACGCCATTCACAAATTTGCAAGGACGTCCGGATGGTTGGGACCAAATAACAAGAACTCAACTAACCTAACCTTAGTGATTCAGGTTTAGTTGGTTTGCCCTTATTAAGAGCTTTTACCTTCCGTGACTATGAAAGTGTTTGCCAATGACCAAGATTTGATGCCTATATTTCAGCTATCACCAGACGCACGTGAATATATCCAGTGCAGCATATGTCTGAAAGCTATGCGTCCGTCGCTTGTTACAACTTATTGTTCAGCACTCCATGCCACATAAAATTGTTTATAGAAACGTGCTTACAACTGCTCCATGACAAAATTGAAAAAATGGATATGGCATCGTATTTCCTCGATGGAATACTTCCGAGAAAATGGTACAAGATTTCGCGTACACGTGAGACATTGCAATGGTTTTGTTGCACTTAATTGCAACGACTTCACAAGAAAACTTCTACAAAACGCTCAATTAATTGCAAAAAGAAAACTGAAAACGTTTTTTATCATTTCGTTTATGAAAAACCTCGCACATTGTCCGTGCAAAAAAAAAAAACTCCCACTCATAATCATTATGTTCAATACGAGTGTCTAAATTTATTCCAAGAATTCCACTTGTTCCAAATAAATGGGAATTTCCATTTGGGTTACTCAGTCCGAGTCACTGTAATGACAAACAATGTCAACAAATACATCTTCTCAATGAGTTGTGTGATGTTAAACAACCCTTTTGCATTTATTTCTTTCATTTAGCATTCAATTAGCATGTTCCATTTCAACTTCATCGTTTTGTCACTTATCAGTGTCATGTCAGTCCCAAACAGTATACCCCTATCCGGTCATCAATAATCAATACCAGCATACTAATACCCACAAATGTCAAAAAAGAAAAATAAATCTATGTATGTACTTAAATAGTTTACTAATGTTTCGAATTTTTTCTTCCTCCTAATTTGCATATTTTTTTTCATGTGACATCTGTCAAATAACTCAATCGACCATTTGACAATTATTATGAGAAGTGTTGCTCATTGGAGTGTACCTAAACTAAACATTTTCAATTGTCAAAAAAAAAAAAATGGAATTAATAGATTAATATCTAATTTTGGGGGAAAAAGTGATAGAAATAATCACAATATGTCAAGTTAGACAACACATATGTCACATTGTCGACCTAAATGTGTAGAATCCACGAAATTATCGATGCAACATCAGGAAAAAGAATGTCAGAGATAATTACTCTTTTATTGTATGGAAATCAAGTATTTTTTTTGTTAAAGCATTCACCAATTTGACAAGTAGTTTTTCATATTCATTTACGATCTAATGACTGTCAAAAGTTGAAGCATCCAGAGTAGTTGTCAAAAATGATTGTTCGGTGAATGTGAACTTTGGATGGATTTTCTCTATTCAAACTGTCATTTTGGGTCAAAAGTGGGGAAATGTATCAATTTTTTTTTTCTCTGGGAATCCCAGGATATGGGATAGAGAAAGGTTTTACTTTTTCTCTTTTGTCATGATGATGACGTACAGAGATTGAAAAATAGAGTGCGAGGTGAAGAATACTCGTACCTCCTATGAGTAACATTGCGAGAGGGAATGTGTTTTGTATTGTATGCGTGTATGATTGTCTTTATGTTTCGTTTTTTATTGTTCAGGAAGGACGTGAGTAGAATTTTTCGAATGTGAAACAAAGAATAAAGAAAACAAAACAAAATCAACAAAAAAAAAAAAAAATTAAGAAAAACAAACAGAAATTGTTGGGAATTTCCGTGGTTTCATTTTCGATAGCAATAGGCAGGCGATGACTCTCTGGTAAGAGCTGGACTTGGTAATTTGAATCAATTTGTATTGTAAGTCATGTAAACAGTAATGTAAGCCATGTTTTATGGAGTGCAAAATGAAAGTGTATTAACACCCTTCTTTTGTAAATGATGTCAACAGAGTAGCCTTGTATGTCATTGAACTATAAAGTCCGTATCCGAATGAACAATTTGTAGCTGATGAAACCACAAGAGCAATCAATTGGATAAGGGGCTAGGGGGTCTAAGACGAGCTTTCAATGTCAGTCCACAAGATCATTAGGTTCGACCTAGAGAAATTACCTTCAGTAAAAACCCATGTCATCACTGGACAACTGTCTAGAGGGCAAACATGCAACAAAGATTGGAGTGTACTCAAATGATTTTAAAAAAAAGCTCTATGGACGAAGAGGAGGAGGAAACTATAACTCACCTTCTTTGTATCTGTCCAGCTCTTTACAGCAAAAGAAAACTTTACTTAGGAGCCTTAGATGTAGGATCCGGGATCTATGCATCAGAACCAAACATCGCACGGTCAATAAGACTTCCAAAGCACAGTAGCATATTCCAGGTGGAAGTTCTTGCAATCGCCGAGGCCTCGCGAGAACTATCACAACAGACACTCCTAAGAAGTCAAATCGATATCTATTGAACCCATCACATTCACAACAATCAGATCGAGAATCGTGAAACTCTGCCACGATGAGTTCAAGGCACTTAGTGCCAATCACAATGGCACACTCATTTGAGTCCCATGACATAAGGGCATCCATGGGAATGGAAAGACGGATGAGCTCGCAAAAATGGGTCTAACATGACAATAACTCAATCTTACCCCCATTAGAACTTAAAAAGTCCAGCATCACGGGGAAATTTCAAAAACTCGCGAACGAGAGGTGGATTTCGCTCACGACATGTCGCACCTTAATAACGCTCTGGACAGAACTAAATAAGATAAAACCAAAGGAAATCATGGCACTCAACAGAAGTCACCTATCACTTCTCATAGGCATTATGGCAGATCATAACCTACCTAAAGAGAATCCGTTTGGGAACAACGCACCTATGCAGAGAATGTGGCGACAAAGACGCCAAGAAGGACACATTTCACCTCGTATGCGAATGCTCAAGCCTTAGCAGAAACAGAAAGACAGCCCTCGGAGAACACTTTTTCTAATATCTGGGCGAATTGTCAAACAACCCACCGAGAACCATCCTACAATTCCTTCGGAACTCGGGTTGGTTCAGGGGGGCCAACTGATAATAATAATCTGTGGGGTACCCACACCACACCGGGGAGCACAATGGATCCTTTGAGATCCGAGTGAGGCTGTACATATATGCAGCCACCCCTATAACCTAACCTAACCTAGAAGCCATATGTTTTAACGACATAGGCGATCTGATGAACACAGCGGTCAGAATCCTCTTATATTTTATCAGAAGTGCCAAATGGTTCAACAAGCAGGAAAGGAGAATCCCTTCAAGTTCCTTGTGCTAGGTTTAGTTGTCAGCTACTTTTTTTATCTAACTTATCTTTCTGCCTTTTCTCTCAGCTAATGGTATGGGTTCCCTGATCCAAGGGAGGGCTTGGAGACTTCCCATAGTGTTTAGGTTTTTGTAGCATAACCAACAGAATGCGGATGTCATTTATTTTGTTAAAGTGCCCGGCAAGTCCCTCGTATCTCCAGCACGTGTAACTCTTTAAGAATGCAAAAGATATTCGCAGCTATTTTCTAGAGGCATTTTCAATTTTCTTTGCAATGCTGTTGGAACTGTTTTGTGAGGTGCTTATCTAAATGTTTTTCCCTTAATTGTTTGTTTAAAACGAAGTAGCACTTTCGACTTTTGGTATAAAAGCACCATCGACATCAGTCTTTCCATCAATTCGTACATTTTCAGTAGCTTAACATGTACATCGGTCCTAGTTTGTTAATCCTTATTTGGAAAATAAAGTCAATCGCTTGCGAAGAAGACATTTCCCATCATGTGGAGGGAAAAATATTTGACACTTCCGGTGAAAAAAATGCAGCAATTGAGGAAGTTCCTTACCAAGTTGCATTGATCTATAATGGTGAAGCTTTTTGTGGAGGTTCGATAATTTCTAAAGACGTAATCCTAACTGCAGCCCATTGCGTTTATAATTATCCAGCCAAACGTTTAAAGGTTATGGCGGGATCATCGGAACTTTATACAGGTAAAATCTATAAAGTAAAGAGTGTGAGAATTCACGAAGCCTATCAGAGTCTTGACTATGATATTGCACTTATGACGCTTGTTAAGTCTTTGAACTTCGGACCGGGTGTACAACCCATCAAACTAGCTGAAACACAATCACCCGACAACAGTAAAGCTAATGTCACTGGATGGGGTATGACACATTATTGGCAATTTCCAACTTATTTGAAAATAGTTACGTTGCTTACAATCAGTTGGAAAGAATGCAAATCTGCTTACGGTTCTTATTTAACTAATCGAATGATTTGTGCTGGTTATCCTGAAGGTGGTAAGGATTCTTGTTATGGGGATTCTGGTGGTCCATTGGTGGATATGAATACTAAAGAGCAAATTGGTATTGTTTCATGGGGTAATGGTTGTGGCCAACCTGATTTTCCAGGAGTTTATACTTCCGTTTCTGTTTTCAACGAATGGATTTCAGAACAAATGCGCTAAAAGTACGATTAAGGATATTTCTCTGATACCTATGTAAATGAAAATAAATAGATTTTATGAATTATTATTTTTATAACGACCTTGTTGTTAATTGTATCACAATGGACCAACCACTGGTCTTAGTGTGTTGGCAACAGCTGACAGCCGCTTCAACCTAACCTAATGTTATTGTCCTGCCTTGGCTTGGATCAGGTGATAGATGTTCTGTGCTAATGCTGTGAGTGTTAACAACATAAGCGCTTCATCTCTATCTGGTAGTCTTTGAGTCTAAAAGTGAAGGTGTCACACTCCCACAAAAAACAAGGAGTGTACAAGTTTTTACTTCGGATGGGAAAAGCTTAAAATGGAAAATAAAAGCACACTGTGTTGAAAATGATCTGTTGTCGAAGGTCCTTGCCTGAAAGTTATTTGAATTCTCTTGTAAATTACTTTTGTAAACATAAAATTTATCGAAAAAAGATGATCCTTTAATCATCCACTCATTTGTTTGTAAATCCACTCAGCTATTACCAATCCAATGGGTAGCCTTGACTAAAAATAAAAAAATACCACGAAATAGCAAACCAGAATGGAACCAGATACAAAAAATTCAAGTTTTCATTTAAAAAAAAACACGTATACGCCCCGAATACGTATGCAAAACCACTTTTAATCAGAATTTAATTTTTATCATCACAATGATTGGCAAAAATCACTGAATTATCAATCTGTTAAGCAAAAAATCTGTTAAATAAAACTTCCTCGCATAATAAATATATTAAATCCCCCACCGGTATTTATATTTAAAAAAAACACACCCAAGGATACACCGAATGTAGACATTTGTAGCTCTACCTTTGCTTATAATTAAGACATTTCCAGAGCTTGGATAAAATTATAAAATAGTGCAACAATTAAACATTGACAATATTAATTAGTAAATAAATAAAAAAAAAAAGAGTCGAGTTACATTTTAATCAATTAACACTGTAGATTCCTATCCCCACTTGAGTCGTCACACATATATTTTCCATTTCCCCCCAGGGTAAGGGATAATGACAAACTTCAAGCCCACATGTAGCAGGAAGAGAATGGGACAATTAATAACCTGTGACAGTTTTAATCGATGATCAGAATTGATTATGCGATTACGTTGTTAACCGCAGAATGTGGTTTGTACAAATACAAATACACAATATCTATCTACCGGAAATAAAAACTGAACTTATGACATTTACATTGATTTTGAATTCCACAAATTAATAACCGAGTAATTAGGTGGTTGACGTGTTACCGTGATATATGACAGAAGGCTTTTAAATTTAATTTTTTTATTTCATCGTTATTTGAAGCAAACATTTTTTATTTATATTGCACACAGGAATACATTTGTTTTTTTTTTTTTATTGAATTTATTGTTTACATATGAAATATTTGTTGGGAAATCGACTATAGTTGATGAAAATATTATTTTAATTTATCATTTTATGTGATATATTGTGTCGTGTTTATTTACTTATTTAATGGGAACTTATATGTGTGTTCCGATTGTTAATTAAATGATTATAGGAATTAATTTCGGAGATTACTCTATAATATTTGCACTCAATTTTTGGACTAGGTGTAACTTATCTAATTTGAATTGCAAATGTTAATTCTCACGTGTGTGATTTTAATTAATCGTGACTAGAAATAAAAAAATTACATGGATATTAATAAGAGTGTTTTTGTTTGCCTTTTTTGTTTTAATCATTTTAAAGTGACTTCACGTGGTTAATGTTTTTTTTTTTTTTTGTTTGCTGAAGATCGTATCAGGGATGTTATCAGATCACATCAAACTATAGTGACTTTTAAATAGAATGCCATTTCGCAACTGTCAAACCTCGAATCAGTCACAATTGTGTTGACAGAAATGCAAAATTTGTTATGCAATGTTATCAAGTGAACAAATTAATCAAAAACAAAACAAAAAAAATTTCTAAGAAACTGGTTCGGTTCAGTTTTGTTTGGTTTCAACAGTCATCACGTCTAATTGGATATTTTGCTGAGTGAAAGTTTCAGATAGCAAAACAATTACATAGTTCTTGGAAATTGCACACTTTCAGAAGCTCACTATAATGGATATTAAACAAACATTTTTTAAAGATTCAATTGCGTCATGAAGGCATTGAGATGATCATTTTCTTTCGTACATAACTCGTTAGATGGGACTTTAGACGTGTAAGTATGTACATATGTAAGTATGTCTTGAAGTCTTACTTGGACTTCTGGGTGTTTCTTTGTTTGAATATACATATATATTTGGAAATCCACTAGAAAAGAGCTAGGAGTCTTGAGAGTTTTCTAAAATCAACGATATGAAGGTCTGCCAGCTCATAGAAGAAACTACAACCAAGTATGGGGTCATACAACAAGAAGCAGGCCACACGAAACGCTGTTCTTTTCTGAAATCAACGATATGAAGGTCTGCCAGCTTATAGAAGAAACTACTACCAAGTATAGGGTCATACAACAAAAGGCAGACCGCGCAAAACGCTGTACTTTGGCTGATTGGGTGAGGGAACAAGCTCATGCTGTTTTACACAAAGTTATTCTGAGTGATGAGGCTCATTTCACATTCAAATTGTCGCATCTGGGGCTCCAAAAACTCAAGAGAAATAGTGAAACAACAAAGGATATTTTGGTTCGGTTTTAGGCCATTGGATAATTTTTTTTTCGAAAATAATGCTGGTGTGCCCATTTCAGTGAATGGATTGCGTTCCCGAGTGATGTTGACTGACTTTTTGAAATTGATGCGTTGGACGTGGACGACATTTATTTTTAGCAGGACGGTGCCTCATGCCACACAGCTGGTGAAACAATGACTCTATTGCATGACAAATTTCCAGGACGTGATATTTCTCGAACTAGAGACCGCCAAGATCGTGCGATTTAAGACTATTCGACTTTTTTCTTTGGGGCTATGGTAAAGATAAACTCTACACCAATACTCTTCTAACGATTCATTCACTAAATGAGCTGTTATTTGCGAAATACAGTCGCAATTATGCGAAAAAGTGATGAACAATTGCATCAAAAGAACGACTATTAGTAGTAGACAGAGCCGAGGCAGGCTCTTGGCAGATATTGTATTCCATTACTAACCTCAAAGTGTTGCGATTTTAAAAGATGCCAGTTGTTGGATGACCATATGCACTGTTTTCACCAAAGTGTGTTTCTTTGTACGGGAAGTTGCACATTCCGTTTCTCTATATAAGGTGCTAACAGGCGATTTTACAAAGGACAGGGTATATACAGAATTTACATTCGACCTTTTGCTTGCATGTTCATCCTGATGTATGTATCTTTACATCTTGGTACACAGATCCTTAGCTGTAGCTGTATAAAACGTCGTTGATCTCGGTTTGAAATGAGCCACACTGAAGAATCAATTTATAAGTGTGGATTAACAGAAGAGGTCAGATCTCGTTCTAGTATCGATTTCGGATCCATCTGTGTGGAAGGCTATTTATGCTCAAGATTCCAATATTGAATTTCTTATCGAAGTCTGTTTCCATACAATTGTTGTAGGTCACCGGTCTAGAATAGAGGTGTGACCAAAGGTATTGGTTGTCCATAGACAAAATCTGAGTGCCATTCATGCTGCTCTGCTGCTGTAAAACAGGACAACTGGTAGAGAGGGTAGAGTGTTTTCAATATCTTGAAAGTATTGTGGGACCAAACAAGGCATAGCCAACCGTATAAACAAGTATGCTGTCCAAATTATAGACAAGCAATGCCATTTGGTTAGAGACCAAGCTAAGGTTGTTCCGATCTAATGTTGAATGGGTGCTACTATAATATGTCCGCAACTGTCACAAGAAAACATCAAATGGTCTTGAATCAATATCTACAAAACGTCTTGCTCCATCAATGAGGAGCTCCGTGAGAGAACAGGTCAGGATTTAATAGAACGTCACAATTCAAGGACGGAGGTAGCAGTTGATCGGACATACTTTTCGAGAAGGCGACACCTCCATTGTTTACCAAGCGATGCAATGGTCAATGGAAGAAAAGTGGGTCGACCTAGACATAATTACAAGGCGAAAGACAGTAAAAGAGGAGACACGGCAGCTAGGACGAAGTTGGGCAAAACTATGACATATTTTCAGAAACAGAACGCGAAATGGCTCGTATTCATGAGAGAGGCTCGAAGACCCACAAGGAGATATGGGACAAAAATTTAAGTTTTGTTGGTCTTAGTCTGACACGATGTTTGCTGGTTTTATCTTTTTCCTCTTAAATTCTAAAAGAGTCACAACCAGTTACGGTCACTGAAACATGTTTCAAAATACACATGAGTATATATATACTTATGCATATAAATTTTACATGAAATTTACTTAAAATACATTTGACATTATGTTCAGAAGATCAGAAGACTAAAAGCAAAAGTCAACGATTCTGCATGAAATATTTGACCACATTGACCAGAAAAGATGTTGTTCAACTTAGAATTTTTGAATTTTAAATTTTTCATGTTTTAACCTATAAATTTTGGGATAAATGACAGCGTGGTCATTTTTGAATTTATTATTCTGTCACTTTTGACATTTCTATTTATCATTGGTTACCATTTTATAAAATGAAAGACTAAGGTAGGAAGGTAGGAGTGGTTGAATTTGGTAAGGTCCTACCAGAAACGCCGCTTTGGTATCACAACTCACGTCACCTGGATGTTGATGGGTGTGGTTAAGAGTGTAGTTGTCAAATCCCTCTTGTGAAGTTCAAAAAGTTAAAGATGTTGCAGAATTTTGTGCCAGATAATTCCTTAAAAAAGGATTTACCAAGTGTGCGATGCTTGGTTCTAGTTAGTGCCAGCCAGCCACAGAGAAAGTGGAATAGGGTTTCCTTTTCGTGTGAGTTGTCGCAACTGAGGCAGTGAGGGTTGAACGGAATGCCTAACTTGACAGTCTAACTTGGCCAGTGGTCCGTGGTATTTGCTCCAATTCTTGCTGTCTCAGTGCGAGTTTTGTTGATTGAGTCCCGTTTTTATTGTAGCCGGGCCATATCTGTCTGGATATAGCACAGGTTTCTAGACTTTTCCACCTAGAGGTGGAAATGGAGAGAAAGTATTGGAAAATTTTACCCTTGATGAGCCCCATCGGGGAGCAGGTTCACTCCGCAAGAGAGGCATCACAGGTTGAACCAAATCTGTCTAGTGCGTCGGCTCTCTCATTCTCCTCTATTATGGCTGGGAACCCAGAGGCGATTGAAATTGAACCGAGCGTTGGCCTGCGTAAGAGTTTCTTTACACTGTTTTACAAATTTGGAAGACAAAGTGAGAGAGTGGGGCGCTTTGATGACAGCCTGGGTCTCAATAAAGATACCCTTGTTGTTCATGGTAGTGAGGGTGAGACTAAGTATCTTGCAGGCCTCTCTTGTATCGCTACCTGGAAAACACTCGAAGAGTTTAGAAGGCGGTACGATTTGGATGCATTAAGTTCTGCTGAGAAGACGTCTGCTCCAACACCGCACTTCATCTTGGAGTAACAATTAAAGCCTTGTGAAAGAGCAAAGTGTTGAAATAATGGCACGTTGCTGGCACTGAGATTCTAAATGGCGCTGGCGTGGATCAAGCTACAGACACAGAAGGGTCCTGGACCTTGTAAGCAATGGGATCTAGGATCTTTATTTGTTTATGCATGGGAGAAAAAGAAGTCAGAATTTCCGACATTTATCATGGAACTCTTGTTATTAATGGACCACTTTTGGATGGAGGGCTAGAAGACTTAAGCATCTTTAAGGGTGTCAGGTATATTTTTAAAAAAGAATATAAGCTCAACCTGTCATCTCAGTCGAATGATCTCAAACTGTGTCATTAAAACATTGTTATACTCGAAAGGAAGTGCCAACCAAAATGCAAGAAGGGATTTTAATTGGGCATATGAAGGACCATTAGGCTTCTTTTTAAGGGTATATGTGACAGGATCTGAAAACAAAAATCTCCTTTGTTTCAGCAGAAGCTCCAACTAGTTCAACGAGAAGGTAAGGAGGTCTCTCCAGATCCATGTGGTATCACAATGGACCTATCACTTGTCTAAGTGTGCTGGCAACAGCTGACAGCCACTTCAATCTAATCTAATGTGAAAGGATTCCCTACATCGACTGTCGTGTTCATAAACTAAACTATGGCATTGCAAGGTCGTTCAAACCAAAGTACCTATACATACCATCAAATGTTAAATGTTGTTGCAATCTTAGTCTCAACCTTATGAGCAAATGTTATGAAAGACGATTCTTACTGAAATTACATTCCCTTTCAAGGAAAATCATTTGATAAACTCAATGACCGTTGGAAAGGAAAGTTTTTAATTAAGTATTCGCCCACAACAGGTTATAAACAAAACAAAACGATTATCTGTCAATTATATATATTTTTAGAAACCAGTCAAACAAGTGTCATTAGTTTGGTTTATGTAGAAAAAAAAAAAAACATATTCTCGTGAGATAACAGTTTGAATCTAACTCTACACACGTTCCAAAATATCGAGCCAGTTTTAGCATTAAAACGCTATCATCAGTGAACCTTGACATAGTACTTGCGTGATAACTTCAAGATCATCGCGCAAAGCGTTTGCTTTGAACAATTACACAATTAGTTCATGAAATCGTAATCAGGAACCCTCCAAGGACATGCAACATATACTCGCAGATGTCATGCTCATGCTCAAGTCAAAGTGGGGTGTTGTGTTATCCAACTAGTCCACTTAAGACGTTTTCACAGGTTACGCTCACACATACGATTGTATCTCAAGTTTACTATGCAAATATTTAAATCAATCAAAAATTAAAAAAGCACACAGAGGCTGACATCCATGCCCCACTCCACAGGCACACACGATTGTCAAGAAAATTTAACCAATTTAACTAAATCGCACGCTGATTCCATTCAAATTCTAATTTAACCCGTCAGAGAACTGTCATCTGCGTCAGAGCTTTGATTAAATTATACTCTCCGCTCCGCACAAATCGGTGCAAGTTATCAAAAACTCTGTGATTTACCGCTTGCAAATTATCGCTTGAAACGGGTATTTCAGGAACGTAATTGGGCGATCAATTGTTGAACATACTCACCAAAGTCGCTAGCAGGTGTTAGATGTGGTTTCCCCAACGTTCAAAAGATATTCTAACAAATCCACTCAAAAGGCTGTAAGCGCGAGTTGATAATAAACAGCTCGAAGGTCAATCTAAGCCGACACAACACTATGTTTCTCTTAAGCTCTTTCCCAACTCTCCACTGGAAAACACGTTAAAAAAAAAATGCAAATTATGCGTACAGTGACTATTTTAAGCGCCAGATTCTGACGTTTGTTGATGCGTATGTCGGCGAGGTGTCAAAATAAATTTCGTTTGAACTACTACTATACGCGACGACGGGTTTTTTTAAACTACCCAGCTTAAGCTTGGAACTTATACCGGTGGGCTGCGAATGGTAAGCGAAAAGTGACAGCAACAACGACCGACGACGAAAATACTGCGCTTCCGTTTTGACACTGAAAGAGGTTCGAGTCGGACTGAAGTGTGGAAATTTGCGTCGAACACAATTAGCTGGTGTGGCTTCGGCTTTGGCTTACTGCGGGGATCTGAGGTTTAGTTAGTTGGTGACGATGTCGTCATTAGTCATTGCGGTAGCAATGTCAGTATTTTTGTGGGGGGAATTCTGTGCTAAAAGGTCGGTGGGATGTACATATACAGTGGGAGCAATCAGTGGGCATTTGTTTTCGGTTGAAAGTTTAACGTGACAGCTGAAGGGGTTTCAACAGATATGACATTTGTTGTTTGCTGTTCCTGCGACGAAAAGTCATAAATCGAAGTTACTAATTACTATGGAAATGCAAAGTTTGTGCAATTTTTGATTGATTAAAGACTTTGAAGATACGAAGTCGGTTGTAGATTAAAGAACTCTTCTTGTTTAGATTAATAGGAGACATCGTGAATAAAAGTGTCACTGAGGGGCGGGGAATGTCAGTTTGGCATCACTCACAACAACATTTGAAGGAGTTCTCTTCAACAAATATTTAGGAAAGACATACAACGCTCTATTTAGAAAAGTGAGTTGAACCAGTGAACCATTTGAAGTGCCGACAGTTTGTTAATTGGATTCCGGAGAACCTAGAGGAGGACAACGATATTTTGAACCAAATCATCTGCGTAGGTAAAGTCACGACAAATGTCTCAAGTTGATTAGGATCATTTAAAAATCTCCCTTAAACGAAATCTACTGGTGAATGATTGGGGTTTTTAATGAACAACATCTTTTCTATATGCAGCGACTTTTACTAAGATCCGTCCGTCTTTCAGGAGATGCATTCCATGGCTGGCATCGACATCGTGACTCCATGGCTGGTATTGATTTTCAGCAGCTGCATTCTACTGAATTACATCCGTCTAGTGTTTACACTTAAAACTGAAAAGCGAGGTCATGAATTCGCAAAGAATTTCACACCAATTATCTTGACATGTTTCTTACTGACAAGCTAGGAGCGTATTTCAAATTTGAGAGAAATCATCGTTCTTTAAGTCGCAACACGTATACAACTGAGATAGCTCTTCAAAAAGTTGTAAGGACAAGTAACCACCAGAGGGTGCTTCTATTTGCATCTATGCTGCATCTTTTCTAGAATCTCTCACTGAACTAGGTTCCACTTCCACACTATTCCGTAGTGAAACACCACAGGGCAGCTTTGTCTCACCACTACTGTGGCTTCTAGTCATTACAAATATCCTGCCGTGGCTCGACAATAGCAGAGTCAAAGTGGTTGCCATGATTATCCTAGTGTAGAGGATGTTTCTCTCCGTGATAAGTGAAATCATGGAAGTAGCGTGGTTAGAGTAGGCCTTTGGACCACAAGTGGTACTTATGCAAGTTGAACTAAACTGACGCTCTTTATAACTAAAAACGAAATACCGACCTTAACGTCTTCACAGGTTCACGGGCAATCACTTTCTCTTTTCCCGGGTATTATCCTCTACTCGAAGTCAATCCAGAAACTTATCTGCAGTTAAGGAGTGTGGCTTAATAAGCCTGCTGTTAAAAGATGTGGGGTCTTGTAGATATACGCTGCTGTGGTACGTTGTATTCTCATCTATTTGTCGCTGGTTTGGTGGTTCTCATTAAGTAAAGCCTACAACATAAGAAAACTATAAAAGAGTTCAAGGAACAGCAGGATTGGGCTCTACAAGTGCCATGCGGTTATATCTGATCAAAGCTCTATCTACAGTCAGATTGAGAGAATCTGGGTGCTGGATTCCCTACCAAAGGGTCTGGTAAAACCGGTGACAGACTACACTTCATCAAAGCTTAACTTGAGAAAAAACTTTCAGGGAGGAACGGAAGTATGATGAAGTGATGAAAGATTCATTTACAGCGATTTTCACTCAACGGCTCAAATATGAATTGGGGACTGAATCTTTTGGAAGAACTTCCAGTTTCATCTAACATCTTCCAAGTGGAGTTGTATGCCAGACTATTAGACACAAAACTGCACTCTAAACAAACAGAGCTTTCTTCAGTGATAGTCAAGCCTTTAGAGACAGTCTTCGCACATTAGCCAAACTCTGATTGACTTTGAGAATTGGTTACACCCTCCAGAGCATTACATCAGATTTCAAAAACAGAGGAGGCTTCGATCCGGATATCAGAATGAACCTGCTTTTGTTCTAAAGGTTCCTTCAATAAGTGCAGCCACTAGCAACCTATTGACACAACATCCTTGAGAGGAAACTGTCTGACAGTAGCGTTGCAAAAAGAAAAAAGTCTTATTCCATCTAAACCCCTGATTGCCGCCACTGTGCATTGGTTTTTCATATGAACACTTATATGCGAATCTTATTTTGTGTCTGTGACAACGATTTGTGTCGTCATTAGTCATCTGAGCATGTGCAGCTGAAATATGAAATAAAAAAAATTATTCTGCAAGTGTAGTATACTTAGCAATCCAAAGAGTCAGCGGCATGAGTGCATGAGTCGTGTTTGTTATTCCTCCACTCAAAGTCAACCCCGAGTACCAGCAACAACAGCAAATGATCTAGTTATTCGAGTATTCCCGCGATAAATTTGTTTATTTTGCATCATTCCGTCCGTCCGATATCTAAAATGATTATCGATGAGTGGATGCGGGCTCTTGTGGTTCTGTTTAGCGATTCTACTGGCAGGCAGTTTCACTGTGTTGTGGTGGAAACCCCGAGATGAGTTACTCACCTGTAAATTCCAAAATGACGCAGTGTTCGCTTTTTATTGACTTGAGAGCGAGGGGGGTTGGGGTGACACATTCAACTTCAAAGATACATTTAATAATCCGTATCTGAACTAATTTAAAGAGAACGTGTCGGTCCAATATCGAGCTATAAATAGGTTTTGATGGAGATTCCTGTTCCATGGATGGACGTGGAAAATGCATTCATGCTGTCTGTCCGCGTTTGTCGTGTGCACTGTGTCCTCTGCGCACTGTTGCATATTAATTGAGATGAGTTCGACAAAGATACTCATACTTGTCGATTGAAGTTTTCGCTTTTAAATTGATTTTCAGGTTTCAGGCGAGAGTGTCATGCACGTTTGTTGTGTTGTTATTGTTGTTTTGTCGCGCGTTCTTATTTATTTAACCTTGAAAAATGTTTTTTGTATTGAGATTCAGTTTTTATGAGAAGCTGGTGGTTGAAGAGTATTACTGGTTTATGGATTGTTGCGATTTCTTGTTCACAGCTGGGATGGATAATTGGTTGCCAGTTTTCAAGAACTACATTGTAAAATTAAACAATTAGTTGTAGATTGTGCAAAGTGTAATCGCAAGACACTTTAACTTTGACTTCCAATATCGCCTGGATCAAGAACAGATGGTCAGTGACATCATTGCTTACAAACGGAAGCATTCGAATTCCTCTGGCCAGCACATCGAAGCTTCTGATTTGGTTAAGAGATGTAGTGAAGGAAAGGCATACTTTCAAGCTCTACGATTAAAGGGTCTTCCAATAGGGACTTCCGAACTTTGACAGTTGATAGCGGCCATATTGTTGAAGCTACATCTGTCAAATTGGCTGTCATTTATTCAGTTTTTCTCGCCAAATCACCATGGACAGATTCCTATAGCGTTCAACAACACGTGCAAATAATAAACGTTCCTCGCGCATCGCCCATTTTACGGTCGCCATAATCGTCCTTTCGAGAGGATTATTTGCAGTGTGGTGGATTAATTTGAGTCGACTGGTTCAGTAAACGATCAACCATCACCCGTACGTCGACGAAACGCTGTCCGTGAGAGTGTGCAGGAGAATCCGATACAGTCGATTTCGCGTCATTCACAAGAACTCGGCCTTTCACAGACCACAACTTGGCGACTTGGGCCTGCAACCGTACAAAATTCAACTGACCCAGGAGCTGAAGGTAAACGACCATAGACAACGACATGTGTTCGCTGAATGGGCTCTGGAGCAGTTGGAAACTGACCCGATGAGGCCCATTTCTGGATGTATGGGTACGTCAATAAACAAAATTATCGAATTTGGGACGATACTAATCCACATGAGATCCAAGAGCGTCCAATGCATCCCGAAAAAGTCACTGTTTGGTGTGGATTTTGGGCTGGTGGCGTCATCGGTTCATATTTCTTTGAGAACGACGTTGGCCAGGCCTTTAGGTCGATGATTACCAACTTCTTTTGGCCTAAATTGGATGATATGGACACCAACGACATGTGGTTTCAACAGGACGGCGCTACGTGCCACACAGCTTGCACCAAATTGGAAATTCTGCACGAGCGATTCGAAGGCATGGTCATCTCATGTGGAGGTGGCCACCGAGATCGCGCGATTTGACCCCGTTATACCTTTTCTTGTGAGGTTTTCTGAAGTCGCAGTTTCTGTGCGAATAAGCCACAAACCACAGCGGCCCTCAAAGCCAACATAGCCCATGTCATCGGTCAAATTCAGCCTGATTTATGCTCCAGAGTCATGGAAAATTTGGCATTTCAGATGCGCGCCGGCTAGAGAAGCCGCGGTGGACATTGATAATGGCTTCGAAAGTCCTTTCAAACGAATAAAAAATGTCGATGCCACCTCACACACACTTTGTCTTATTTAAATTTAAAGATAGGAAGCGCTTAATGAAAGACCCTTTAGATGAGTGGGTGTGATAGTTGACTTCTTCGAAAGAATCGGAAGCAGTTTTAAGGGCTCGCAAACGAACAACGTTTCAGGAAAGAAAGACTACAAACCTTGACAGAACTTTAAATTAGAATCTCTGTCGGTACTTAAACTCTGTAAAGTGCATTTGATCGGTCCGTTCTTTTGCAGAGACGAGCTCTACTTTCTGTATTCCCACCAAGTCTGTCTGTCTACACACATAAATGTATCAGATTACAGTGTATATAACATTCTGCTCCATTAAGTATGCCTAGCGCTGCAGTTGGAGTTTTCTCGAGATTTCCTTTAAACAATTGGTTGATGGTCTTGAGCACCCATGGTTAGGTTAGGTAGGAATGGCAGGCCGCAGGTTGCAACCTCATTTAGACTATATAAGGTCCTGTGAATCTGTACTTCACCAGAAATACTACTCGCAGAACCAACCGGAGCTTGCTATGAAGCGCTGAGCACCCAAAAGGTTGTCCAAATTATATGCCTTTAAATTTTCTTGTTTGTTTACTAGAAGCGGGACAAAGAAAAAGAAAAAAGAAAAATCGCTTGTGCATCAACTTCGTTATCAAAAGGTCGACTTGTAGAGGTTGTCAAATTCATCTTATCAACTGTATTGAGTTCATTTACCATATAGGGTGTGGCTGGATTAACCAATGACTAGCAACAAATAGAACAATTCCAATTACTGAATTCTAAATTTATTGACTTTCACACTCCTTACAAGTTAAAGGAACATTTTACTAGACCGACAAGCTTACATTAAGGACTCATCGGTGGATACACTACTGCATGAGGTGTTAACGCTGATAGGAAACTCACACCATCACAAAGAATATAACATCGAAGCTTTTCTGGATATTGAAGGAGTCTATAACAATGTTGAAGTGAAAGCCATTCAATAGGCTTTAGACTCCATCAGCATAGACCCGTCCCTCTCTGATTCTCTCTAAATCAAGATTCGTCAGCTATGAAATGGGGTTTCAGAAAACCTAAGTCCTGAATTTCAGAGGCACACCTCAAGTATGTGTGGATGGCTAAGACCATATTTACTGTGTGTACATGGACCGTAGAAAAAGCCAAAAATCCATCAATTAGTATGCATCTGCACAACCAGCTCGACAAAGACCAAGATCTCGCTGTCAGGCAGAATGAACTATTCGACCTTGATGACGATAGCTTCCGTCTACCTGATCAATGCGAGGTAAGGCAATACTCAAGCAAAAGTTCAATAAAGCTGCTGGACTTGACGACTTACCGGCGGAGCTATAGAAAGTGGCTGGAGATAACTCGGTAGAGAGCATACACATATTTCTAAAAGTTCTTTAGATGAGCGTATGCCAGGTGAATGTGGATCTTGTTTTGTTTTCTTTTTTTGCAAGATCCACAAGAAAGGTGATTCGCTTATATCCACCAACTACAGAGGCATCAGTCTCCTCAGCATCTCGTGAAAATAACTTATCTGCCATGTTGTGTGAACGTCTGAAGCCTTGCTAACCTTCTGATTGACCCCTTTTAGTGTGGTTTTAGACCAGAAAAATCCACAGCTGGATGACGATGGAGAATGCTCGCTGCTTCTCTTGCTAATCGCTGGCGACATTCCGTACAACTTATATATATTTTCGGTCCCGTTTACGTTGGCAGGCTTTGGCGGTGAAGATTCAAGGAAGAGCTATACGAAGGAAACAGCTACATCAACTTATTGAAAAGGAACTGTGCATGAAGAGAGAATGGACACCCACCCTCGGGCCCGTAAAGTCTTCGAATCTAGCCCGGCAAGATATTTTAGGAGAGGAAGACTTCTATTTAGGTAACGCGCACAAGTAGAAGGAAACCTTAACCTACTTGAAGTGCACAACTGGGAACAGTTAGCTCCCGATGGAGTGGAGAGATGTTTTGGTCAAGGCCGAGAGGTTCACCTCGATCTATAGCGCCACCTAAATAAGTCAGAAAGCACAACCAGGGCTATAAGAATGACCGCGACAGCAGCCCCAATAGCAGTCTCAAGAGAACTATTCTGACTAACAGCTCCAAGGAGAATTCAAAAGCTAAGTCGTGATCCAAACCATCTCATCATCTGAAATCAGAACTAGTTGATCGATAGCAGTAAAAAGGTCGATAAACTGGCACGAACAGAATCAGAACTGAACCAAGCAATGGTCGATCGTTCAATGCTGACTCCTTAAGAGGTACTAAAACACGGTTTACCCTTGGACTTTTGGAAAGATGCCGCATATCCAAGAAAATGTGGCCAAAATGCATCAAACTCACTCTCAATAGATCGAACTGGCACAAGGAATCAGAATCCTCACAGACTACAACCTGTTGACCGTTCACTTGAAGAGAATGCGACTAAGGGAGACGTGGACGCCATGCCCCATACTACCTCTAAAACTACGCAAGCCTCACCTAGCCTCAGCCTTGAATCTGACGATCTTTCTCGCAGATACTCGTTAAAGGTCTGATTTCAAGTGAAGAATTGAAGTCCTTGCAAAGAACTATAGGGAAGCTACAACTAACCACTTCCAATCCCAAAGAGCAGAGAATAGTTCAACCGACATAGGGTGCTGTAAATAGATGTCCACCGTATTACAGTTTCCCTCTAGTGTCTCCCTCATATAAGTAAAAGGCTTTTACTTCAAACCAACTTGAAGCATCAAAATAATCTTTGTATGCCACTCAGAAGCACTTTACTTTCAATCATGTCCAGACCTCAAGTAATCTTTGCTGTTTGCGCTCTCTGGATTGCGGTCGGTCATTGCAACACGCCTATCTGTGAGTTTATTTGTCAATAACAAGCTCCATTTCAAGTGTTTGCTAACAAATTTAGCACAACCGTTTAATTACGTCCCCGATGCGGGCAATTCTTATGCATGGATTATACCGCCCCAACATCAATTGCAACCAACCTTCCAGGAGCCATTGCAAAGTGCCTCCAGCGTCGATCAACCAGCGGGTGGCTGTGGGCATCCTCCACTCAATCGGCTTCACTCCCACCAACAATTAGGTCACCCTAATGAATTTCTCATATCACCCAGCGATCCCCGACAGCCATCGCCGCCTGTGTTCCTCCAGCTAGACCCGGTAAGTTAATTTCACAAGGATTCATCATTAAATATATTATTTGTCAAATGCAATAACAAACACTTGTGTGAATCAGGTTAATTGCAATGGTGCCACCACCACCACACAGCCGAACCAGGATTGCATCCAGCAACAGCCCATGGTGGAGACGCAACGCAATTTTGTTGCTGTCGAAGCCATGCCCGATCAACGAGGTTTCCCAATGCAACCTGTCAATTCGCTAAGCAGTCATGGCGGTGGTATTGGTCTTCTCTTCTTCGTCCCGGAATCAGGTGAGAGCTCGAAACATGGTTTAAAAAAAGATTGTCCCTCCACTCAAAATTCAATATTAGCATCTCATTTTCCGATGGAGCAATTGATTCGTCAGCAGTTGGTCTTGCATCGGGCGAAGCTTCCATTTGACATTTCAATGAATTGCGGGGATCCCACCAACACTGCCGGATGCGTGGGCATAGCAGGAGGAGCTAACCCTCCAACCGTAGCGACCACTTTCAATGGGGAGCATGTTGAAAATGTTGAAAATGTTAAATATGCAAGTCTACCTCTCGTTAAAAATGTCAACAGCAGTGGCCAACGACGACATGGTGGATGGAGGACTATAGGTGAACTGCTGGCACATCAGCATCAGCATCAGCAACAACAACGACAACAACATCAGCTACAACAGCAACAACAACAGGAACAACAGCATCAGCGACAATTGTCAATGTTACCATTATAGTTGCTTGCTTGCGTTTATCCTAAAACGAAGGATGTGGATACCAATTTGGAGTGTCCCATCACCAGTTGCCTAGACTTTGCTGGACGCAATTTAATTGGCCAACAATTATCATTGTCATCCACATTCCACATTCACATTCACATTCCACGATAGCTATTGCTACCAGGATCATCCATTAACATATCACCGAACATCAACATCATCAGCAGGACACATAAATCACAAAAGAGTTTTTCCAAGATTTTTAGGAGGTAGAGGTGCATACGCATAGTTTGGAGTTTACACAGTGGGGCCGAACAGAGGAGGGAGTTTATAAAATATTGAATTTGTGTTTAAAATAAAGTTTTTTAGTTTTAATTTTGCGGAAGGACTGTGGGAAGCTTCACTAGGACTTGTAGGACTTTTTTGTTGAAAATTCGACACACGACAACCAACGTGGAGATCAAAAGTCTTGACAGGAGCAGCATCTCAACGAAAAACCGTCCTATGACCCAGGGTTACAGGATCAGGTAAGTAGGTAGAGATGGGGCGGTTCAACAGCACCCAAGTAGTCCTAGGATGTACCTTTTTTAACCAGGACTCGTGTAACCTGGTTGATGATGTGCGTTGTTGGAGATGTGAGACAGTCGGTGCCTTGATCCAGTCTGTGGATTTTAGAAAACGGATTAGATCTCGTATACTTTTACCCTAGATGTCTATGAGGTCGTCAAAGAATGGTTTATAAAGTGCACGCAGTCTCTTCCCAGAGAAAAAATGGGAGGGAGTTTCCTTCTCATTTTCGTTCTCGTAACTGTGGCAGTAGAAGTTGAAAGGAATTCCTAGTTTGGTTGCATGGTCTCCAATTGGCCATATCTGGGCGGGTTCTCTTTAGGAGTTCTTTTGTTCTAATCTTATCGTAAGTCGGCCATATCTTCCTTGGTTAATCGCCTTCATTGGAGGTTGGTCTTCTGCAGGAAGTGTGAATGGATTTGTCCTTTAACCGCTCCTAGCGGGATGTGGACCTTTGCCGAGAGTGGAACGAGTAGAGCTAAGCCCTGCCTAGCCAGTTCATCCGCACGCTTGTTTCCTATTATGTCACTGTGCCCTGGAACTCAGGGCAGTGTTCGCCCAAGCGGGTAAGCTGGTTCCGACACTCCCGCACCAGTTTGGAGAATGTGGTATCTGAGTCAATAGCTTTGATAGCGGCTTGGCTTTCTATGAGGATAGCAATGTTTTGTTTGTGCCACGCCCGAGTTGCTTACAAGTCTCTTGGATAGCCAGTAGTTCCGCCTGGAAAACACTGGTACAATCCGGCAAGCGGTATGATGTTGTGATTTTCAGTGATTTCGAGTAGACAGGCCTTTCATCTTTGAACCGTTCGGTGTAAATGACCGTGTCGAATTTCCTCTGATGGGAAATCCTACGTGGAAGTTTTTCTTGGAGGTTAGGTTTTGTGTGATGTAGAAAGATGAAGCAATCGTAGATCTGGCTTCGCCGATAACCTTAAGCTCCGAAGATTATGAGAAGATCTGATGTAAGTGGTCGGTCCTTACTTGAACTTAACGTTTGTGTTGAATACGTCTTCTGAAATCGAAAATTAAGATTGAAATAGTTCAACGTTTGAGGTTAAAAATTTGCTCCTAATAAGGCGGGTCTAACGAGGTTTAAAAAAGAAAAAAAGAGAAGTAAGTGCGTTCAAAAGGACCATCAATATGCACTCTCTCCGTAAAGCAAATCTAGCTTAAATGATCCATGGTCTTAGCGGCAACTTTCCTATAAGGTCCTTGTTGATAGGATTTCTTAGAGGCTCTGTGAGACATCTAAGACTCGGCTAGTGGAAAATGCCATCATTAAGGAACTCGATAAGCTTTTTTGCTCATGCAAGACTTGCAGTCATCTCTGTTAACTCTCGTCTGCTAAGAGTCTTGGGAGGACAATGAATGGTAGGACTAACATTTGGCCTCGTAGAAGAAGTATCTCCCTAAAGATGTTCGATAAATAACGAAAAAGAGCTTTTGCAGTTTAACCCCACGCTTTCTCGTAGGACCATCTATTTCTTTGGGACTCGTGAAGTAAAGAGGACGAGTGGCAAGCTACCTGTGGCATGAAAACACCCAGCGTTGCAAATCTTCCTGATATTTCGCTGACGCCAATTGGTGTGAAACCTTAGGATATTTTATTATGAGCGAGATGAACCTCAGAACTTGAGCTCACGCCTTATGAGAAGGACATTTTAGAGCTAACTCTACTCCGGAGAACTGGGTGGAAACGTTCGTAAATTCGACTGGGGACTAATGCTAATTCCAACAGCAAGCGACAGCCAACATATCTTGTAAGTGGGTATTGACTAATGGCTCAGATAACTTTGGATAGAACCAAAGATATTTTGGGATCTTCCTGCGACGGAATCCACTTAGATCGTCAAGCCGAAGAGTGGGTCGCCCGAAGCAAACATGGAGCAGAACAATTGAGGGAGCAAAAGTAATTGTGGACTACCCTGAGTAGTGAGGGCTGTGGCTATCTCCAATTCTCTTGGAGGCTTATCTTCCTACGGAACTGTCCTTCGTACAAATGAATTCGAAATGGATTTCCAGGCACCTGTTGTCTCCACTCACATCAGTTATTCACCTCAATGAACAATAATCCAAAAGACAGGATTCATCCATTTATCGAGATCAATTGAAACCTCCATTAGCCGTTCGACCTCAGTGTCTAAGGATAATCCACTGTGTTGTTGTGAAATTCAACGACGACATCGATAAATGCCGACAATGGAAACAAGATATCGAAACAGAAGTAGAAACAAGCTTATCAGGAAGACCAACCAACCGCCTACAAGAATCGACAAAACATTTACAACAATTGCAGGATCAACAACAACGTCAGCAAAATCAACGACCAACCAACGAGTCCCCCATCGTCATTATTGAAGACCGGACTTTTGGTCAATATCGGATTGGAGGAGGAGGCCTAGAATAATTTGTCCATCACGAAATGCAAACTACTTTGATAGTAACCACACATGCAATTGTCTGGGTCGGCACGGCTCCTGCCGATGGAACGATAGCAGTGCCACTGATAATGGACATGGTAACAGCATTGGTTTGATGGTCCAGGATAAGTAATAGGAAGGGGATGATTCTGTTGCATTGGGTGGTACGAAAGGCAGGCAAGCGAGCGAGAAAGTTTCCATTGTGTTGGCAACTGCCAATTTGATTAATCCAATGTCCTTAGCCACAGATAGGGACGATTGTAGCAGACGGACATTGGGAATATCTTTTTGTCCCGGTATCAGTTCTCGTAAATGGCCGACTGGTGTAGATGATTATACAAGTGTACATAGTCAGTGTGTTGCCATTCGGAGCATGCACAAGACTCTTGAGCCCATCCACAGAGAAGAGTACACCAGCAATTTTAAGAAAATGTTTTCCAACTAATAGCGTGTAACCAGTATGGGCGACTTGCAATGAGGTTTTGAAAGTATGTATTCACACCTCTAGTTATGCTCTGTGGTAGGGATACTTGTAGGCTGCTACAGTGGTGGGCTCATGTTGTTGGGTTATGAGCAATTAGTTGAAGATCTCGATTGATCAGCGATCACCGGTGACCTTTGTTTAAACGCAGAATAATGGAGAATTTTAAGGGGGACTAAGGTTGCGGAGGTGCAGAAGGTGGGCAACAGGCCAGAGAGAAGGAGCTTGCATGTAACCAGTTGATGACTTTCAAACTGCGACTCCAATTCGACAGATAAACTTAACTCTAATAGCGCACTGTGTGATAGAGGTGTAATGTAAGAACTTAATTCATGCAAGGTCCAAGACCAAGTATTCTTCTTTCACTGAAAGGTACTTTCTTGCAATGTTTCCGACAAGCTGATGGGAGATGGAGCACACTCTCGTCATGTCGCATCTCCAGGAAACTCTGAACAAATATCCACAAGATAAAAACGGCGCACATTCTTGCTCTAAACTGGACAAACTGAGCTCTCTTCACAGGGATTTATCACAGGCCACAACCTACTGAAGGTCCACCTCAGAAGAATGCGTTTAAGCACAGACGAGTTATGCAGGGAGGCTGTGGGAATACAGACGCGGAAGAGAACACAACTCACATTCTATGCGAATGTCTCAGCCTACACAGAACAAGGAAGACGACCCCCGGTGTATATTATTTCAACGAGCTGGGCTGTGCCGCAGGGGCTTTTTTAAGTTCTGGTAAGGGCTTGGCTACGGTCAGACTTGAGGTTTCGTTGTTGTCTGTCAGGGCTACGAGCTTTTGGGCCCTTTCCAGAAGATTGAGGTCCTAGAATTTTAATTTGAACACGCCAGACTTGGTGAGTCTTCTGATGGTACGTCTGGCGTTGTCCACGTTCTTCCCTTCTTGTGTGAGCTGACTCCTGAAAGACAGTTTCTTTTTGACTCTGCTCACCTTCGTTTCTGATTGCCCTTGTTGCCAAAGGTGCGTCGCTTTGGTGCTGTCAAAAGAGCTGATCTCTGCCGCCATTCTGGGGGACTTGGGCGTGGAGGTAGCTGCATCCATGTACACCGTCTGGCGACCTGTGTAAGAAGCCACCAAAAACCATACTAAACTTTTCTGCGAATTCAAGACGGTTCAGGGAGGCCGAACGATCGTAATTGCACTCACCCAGACCTTTCTCCTCTTTTTCGTCTTTTCAGAATTGATATTCTATGTCAGAGGAACACAATGGATCCGCTCGAGATCCGCAAGAAGGCTGCATCACGTGATGCACCCATTTCTTCAACCTGCCAACCTATAGAACGCATGCACACCAGCGTTCCGACTCGGCGAGTCTTTAAAGCAAGACCGCAACTCAGGTGGTACACGTAAGTGGATAGGGACCTCAACCAACTTGGAGTGTGAAACTCCAGGCAGCTCGCTGAAGATCGAGCTGGTTGTAGCCACTAGTTGGTTGATGCCAGGTCCACCTCGGACTGTAGCATCATCAGAAGTCTTGCGGACACAAGACACAAATGGGCGATCCTGAGAAGTGGACCTGAAACAAGGTTTTCTGAATCAACTTTCTTTACCGCTGTCATTGGGAGATTGACAATGTTTTTGCAAGTATCCTAGTACATTTTAGCAAATACAACAACCAATCAATATATTACTTCAATTTATTACCAACAGATGTCATTATTTAGAATTTCTCCTCCGACAATTTCACCTTATGCTTACCATGCATAAAATCTCAAGTGAAATTTTTTTTTTATTTCAAAAAAACCATCCGGTTAATTCCAATCGATTATCACAACACACATGCGACCATTTACGAGTTAGCGCCACATTTTAATCGCTAAACCATTTATGAAAACCCAACAGTTCCGGTTTTTTTCAATATATCGCAATACGAGTACATCCTTGGGAAATCCTTGGGAATACTTTCATTCATAAAAACTTCAAGACGATAGCCCTAGCCAAGCAAAAGAAGGATAAACCCATATAACAAATTATGTACAAACAGTATTGCTTTCTTCTCTCTCAAGTGGGTATTCTTCTTTTGAAAGCACAAAAACCTACCTGAACCTGAACCTTAACCACTTCATATGGATTCCAGGTATAGAAGGATGTTGATGACTAAAAAATCCCATCATCGGTAATCCAATGTGAAAAATTCCTAGCACACTTGACGGTAATTATGGGAAAAAAAAACGTGTAATTTCCAGTTGATCACCAGAAAAATTTGGAGAAATTAATTTTCCAAACTCGATGTTGGGGAAATTTGGAAATTTTTGAAGAAAATGTGTGTACTTAGGGATTTTTGACAGTTTTTTGGTGACCATCAGATGAAGGATCCGGTGCTGTGCCATTTTTTTCTCAGCAGATTTCTGAATAAGTTTAGCTACAGCAGTCTAGATACTTTGGAAAAGCTGTGTAAAGATAAAGCCGGAAGCGGTGCTCTAGTTTCAAAAGGGAGACCTGAAGATTTACCGCTTTTTCAAGCCGAAATCATAGCTAAACTTCAAATTTCCGACATCATATCGTGCCCAGATATTTATTTTTTAAGTCAACAGTCAGACCTTCAACTTTCGAAATAGTCGGGCGTAAGGACTAAATAGTGGACAACACTTACAGACTTAATAGCGGACTCAAAACGGAAGTGATTCTTAGAACTTTTCGACAATCACCGCAAATGATTTCCATTACACAAGCCTCTAAAAACTCGTTACTTTTGTTCAATCTGGATCAGAAACCCAATTAAGGGAAAAAAAATGGAAAAATCTCAATCATCGATTGTGGTATCTCCAAACAACGCCTTACACATGTAACCTACAGGAAATGTCCAAAAAGTAAATATTCCCATGACACACAGGAAAACGGAAAAAAAAGAAAACAATATGTGGCGCCTGCTCTACAAAAATCCATAAAGGACGCAATTTTACCCAGACAAACACCAATCTAGGTAGAGTCCCACCGTATGTTGCATCGGGGGAATTCCGTCATCATTATCCTCGGGCGCTGTATAAATGCAGCCATCAGCGGAGGTTTGGCAATCATTTCACTAACTCACTTCAAGCAGTCAACATCTAACTTCTAGTCAACGAAAAATGGAAGCAGTAATTCTCATGATTGTCATGTGCCTCATGGCCTTGATACAAGCCAGACCTCAACCGCAACCACAACCAAGCTTTGTACTATGGTAAGTTCTAAAGATAAAGACTTTCCCTTTGAAATGATTATTAACAAATTATTTTTATTTTCAGGAACTACTTTCCATTTTTACAACACCAACAACTACAGATGATGCAACAAGCCAATATGCCAATGATGCATCCAGTGAACCTTCCCCACCCAATGCAGTATCCTTCGTTTGAAATGTTTTTCAAAGGATCACCTCCAATGAACAATAACATGCCAATAATTGGAGAAGTGCAGTTCCAGGTGCCAGTGCCACAAACACCGCCACCAAGGACTACAACACAAAGGCCAACAACCACTACCACCACTACGACAAGACGACCAACAACCACAACCAGTACAAGTACCACATCAACATCAACAACAAAAACAACAAGAACAACAACAACTGTAAGGCCAGCAAAACAACGGCGAACATTTGTCAAACAATCATCGCCACCAGTAACAGAAGTCCTCCAATCGCAACTCTCCAAAGGAATCTTTGAGATGGCACGCAACATCCAAGCGAACATCCTTTCAAAGGACAACCACCAGCAGACCGGCAAATTCCATGTTTTCTCACCGATCAATGTTGCCTCTGTTCTGTCGCTCCTCGAGTTGGGTGCTAGTGGCCAAACCAATCAAGAATTGCAGCAGATTTTGGGTTTCGATAAGTTGAAAGCATCCGAGTGCTCTCTTGACCGTCACGATGCACTTGGACAAATGTTCGAATCAATTCTCCATCCAGAGACGCCCACCACCGACCAGGATGCACAAATCAATATGGCAAAAGGAATTTTCATGCAAACAGGCTACAGCGTGCGGCCAGATTATCGCACATCCGTGGAAACAATCTATCAAAGTCAAATCACATCCCTGGACTTCCAGCAACGACCGGCAGTGGCTACGAAATTCATTAACGACTGGGTGCAGCAGCAAACAAGTGGAAAAATTGAAAATATCCTTGCCGATGGCATTGACAGGAGCACCCGGATGATGGTTGCCAGTGCGGTATACTTCAAAGCACTGTGGACGTTGCCGTTTATTCCGGCTGCCACGTCAAAGCGGCCATTCTATCCGAACGGCAAGGAAGGCCAAAAGATCATGGTCGACACAATGGGCAATGGTGGTGAATTCAAGTTCTACGAATCAAAGGTCTATGACTGTAGCATTATGGCATTGCCCTTCAAAGGCCAAACCACAACAATGTACATTATCCTGCCGAATAAATCGAACCCGGAAAAGCTGAAGAAACTCCAAGCAACTCTGACATCCGAAATCATCGAAGATATGATTTTCAAGATGCAAATGCGGACGAGTCTCATTACCCTGCCAAAGATGCATTTAACCGAAACTGTCGACTTGATGGATGTCCTCGGGCAGCTGAACGTACAACGTGTATTCCAAAGCGGTAGCAGTGACCTCAGTGGCATCACTGAACACAATCAGTTGTCCCTCGATGGATTCATGCACAAAGTCGACCTGACCATCAACGAGTCGGGAACGGAAGCGGCTGCTGTTACAACGACATTTCTGTCGCGAGATGACTTTGAAGTCGAGTTCCGGGTGGACTCACCATTTATGTTTTTCGTGCGACACGATGCGACGAAACTGCCGATATTCTACGGGTCGGTGTTAGAACCAGTGAATAGCGCCTAAGGACAAATATCAGTGATGCCGCTGTGTGGCCAAAAAGGAGTAGCTTTAGTATTTATTTGTAAATTGTTATTTATATTTTTTTGTTAAGACTGTGTTTGATCCTGGAAAGTGCTATAAATATTCATTTGAAAAAAAAGTGTCTTTCTTCTGCTCGAAGGAGATTTCAGTTTAGTTACAGTCGGTCTTGAACTTTGATGTTGGGACACAATTTTTTGGAAGTTGAAGCTTACAAACCGTCTGCATATGACCAGTCTTCCATTTAATTTCAAAACTCACGGAATGTTTCTTGTCCTTCAGTTCAATTTAAGACGATCCAAAGCTTGTGGACATAAGATATTCTGAATCAGTTCTCTAGTTCATTCATTTAGTAGGCTAGCTACAAACAGTGTGAGTCCTGATTATACTTCCAAAACTGGATTTGGTATCATGACTGTAAGAAGCAGCCTCTCTCCGATCAGGGTAGAGTCACGAAGACATATGGACTACTGGTTTCTATTTCCACTAAACCAAAAACACTCAAGAAAAGTCGCTTCTTAAACCTAGAGCTAAGAGGTCTCTTTTTTTGGAAGTCCAGCCTCGAAGAAGACAATGCAGTGTTCTAAGGGTTCGGTTATAAAAAAATGTTCCACAGTGTTCCAGAGGTTTCTAATTGTTTCTGCTTCTAAGTCAAGGTAACGCCAAAAAAAAAGGCAACGAAAGATGTGTATCGAACTAGAAGAAGGAAAGAGATGGACATTTTGCATTGAAAAAACAGGGCATATGCGGTCTTCCAGCTCAAGGAAGTCGAATAGTCACGCTAAAGAAGTAAGAAACTGTCTGCTTGTTTTTAATTAAAGCCGGAATGTAGCAAGTCTCGTGAGAGAGATGTAGGGAAGTTAGGCAACTTTTCCAGCAGGAGCTTAATGGACAAGAAGAGAACCCAAGCCTAAATCTAGTCAACAGAAAAGCTATAAAGAAGCTAAAGAACATCAAAGCCGCTGCTGGTGCAGATGGCTTTTCAAGTACAGTTTTTCAAATACGAAGGTGATGTCTTGATAGGGGACAGTGTACAGTGGGATAGTGTAAGTCGATGAAAGCATAGGTAGGTAGGTTGAAGAGGTGGCAGCCTTCACTCGGATCTCTATGGATGCATTGTATTCCTCTGATGTGGAATGTTCAATCTAAAAAGACAAAGAAGAAGGGAAAGGTCTGGGTGTTGAACCATCCTGAATACGTAGTACATTTTAGAAAGGCTTTTGGTGGCTTGTTAGACAGACCGCCAGATGGGGCACATGGATGCAGCTACCTCCACTCTCAAGTCCCCCACAAAAGCGGGAGACAGCAGCTCATTTGACAGCACCAAAGCGACGCCATTTGCTACCCTCGTTTAAGGCCATTTGGCAACAAGGGCAATCAGAAACGAAGGTGAGCAGAATCAGAAGAAACTGTCCTTCAGGAGCCAGCTCACACAAGAAGAGAAGAAAGTGGACAAGGCCAGACGAACCATCAGAAGACTCACCAAGTCTGGCGTGTTCAAATTAAAATTCTAGAACCTCAATCTTCTGGACAGGGCCCAAAAGCTCGTAGCCCTGGCAGACAACAACGCAACCTCACATCCGACCGTAGCCATGCCCTTACCAGAACTTGTAAAGCCCCTGCGGCACAGCCCAGTTGTTGAAATAATATTCACCGAGGGCCGTCTTTCTTGTTCTGTGTAGGCTAGGCTGGGACATTCGCATAGGAAGTGCGTTGTGTTCTATTTCGCGTCTGTAATGCCGCAGCCTCTGCATAACTCGTCTGTCCATAAACGCATTCTTCTTAGTTGTAGCCTTTGATAATCCCTATGAAGAGTGCTAAATTTGATCTGTTTAGCGCAAGGATGTGTCCCGTTTTTATTTTGTTGATATTTGTTCAGAGCTTCCTGGAGATGCGACAAGATGAGAATGCATTCAATCTCTCTGTTTTTGGAAGTCTGGTGCAATGCTAGATTTGACGAGAGCTAGGAGGGGCAGTGAGTGGTCGACCAGTGATAAGTCCATCCGCCATTTCATTCCCTTGGATACTTTTGTGTCCCGGGATCCACCAGAGTGTTACGTTGTGGTTCGGGGTGAGGTTTTTGAGCTCTTCGGGACAGCCTTTCACAATTTTTGACTTTATGGCTTTGATAGCGACTTGACTGTCTATGTATATGTCGATGGTTTCCCTAGAGACTAGCTTCATTGATAGTTCACGGGCTGCCTCGGCGATGGCTAGGACTTCGGCTTGCAACACACTAACGTGGTTCGGAAGTCTTATTTAAAGATCCCAGAGCACACTTCTTCGGTTTTTGACCCGTCTATAAAAAGCGAAACTATCGTCGGGTTGATAGCCTTCCCGTTGGCCCACTCATCTCTTGAGGGGATGATCGGTTTTGTGCTTAGGCTGAAATCAGGAGATGGTGTGATGTAGTCTGAGTCAGTTTCTAATTATTTCCAACTTACTATCTTTCGATGGCCCATATCGTCCGCTTTCCAGAAATTTGATTGTTGTTTATGCGGCTGCTTCCTTTAGATAGAGGTCTAATGGAATCAGGGCGAGAATAGTTTCTAGGGCTGCAGTTGGAGTTGTTCTGATGGCAGCAGTGGTGCCTATACATGCTAGTCGTTGTATTTTGGTAAGTGCTTTGAGATTTGTTGTTTTCTCTGCAGCAGGCCACCAGATTAAGCATCCATAGGCTAGGGTGGGCCTGACAATGGCTGTATACATCCAGTGGATGATGGCGGGCTTAGGACTCCATTTCGTATCAAGCATTTTGCTGCATGCGTAGTTCTCGCGAGAACTACCGAGGCATACTCTTGCTAAATGTCTAAAATCTCAAGAGTTTCGGAAACACATTTATCATCAATGGCAGTGCGGATTTTGGCTTGACAGATCGACTATAGACCAAATTTTTACACAAGAGCGAATCCTCCAAAAGATCAAAAAATTTCATGTCGAAACTTACCACGTCTACACGGAATTGAGGTCTATACGATGATGGCTGACTCAGGATCTCGTCAATCTCGTGCTGGATCAGACAATACACAGGGTAGGTGTTAGTAAATTAGACACTATCTGTTGACATATTGCCTTTTCTTCTAAGGCATGTCAATACAAACGGGACCGGATGCCATATGAAGAATAAAGAATGTTAATATGAGTCCAATGATGACAGCTTGCAGCGTTCTGCTCAGACTTTTGAAAGATTGTGCGTCAGATGTTGGCTTAGAAGTTTCGCACAATCTGATCCAATTTTATGTTAAAGAAGTCGTGCGATAGCACGAGTCTAACTCCGTTGCGTTAAGGTCGTTACCAACTTCAATGGAACAATGAGTTATTTTGCATAGATGGACAAGTTTGGCTGGGATGCCAAAACAGGAGCTGACATCAGATGAAGAGATGGTGGGTATCGATTTGGATTTCTTGGGCTCCCTCCAGAATCTGTCGAAGTATGGAAAATTTGTCAATTGTAGACTCCTCTGGCCAAAAACTGATTTTTGATGAAAGGTTTCGGACGTTAGCTTCTTGATGTACCGAGTTGAAGGAGCCTCCTTTCTTGTGAATCGAATTCCATACACTCATGCCACCAAAATTAGGTGGTCTTTACTCTCTACCAAGTCATCTCTAGCTGCTTTGAGTAGCTCGTCCTGTTGAGTTTTAGGCTGTCAGGTCGATGGAAGTTTTCGCCGTCATCATTTAGGTTGAATGAGGTGTTCTTCTTGAGAGCTTAATTTTGGTCTTCGTCGTAATTTTTAATGATTTCAGTAGAAGCTGCATGAACGAGGACGATGAAGAAGCGATTTTTCACCTTCTCTGCATGTGTTAGAGCCCTGTCAGCTAAAAGAAGCAACTATTTAGTAAACGAACAAGCTGACACCAACATAAGCAGCTTCCAGCGCTTCAAAGGAAACTTCGGCTGGTAGTTTTCTGGAGTTAATATGCAGATCCATGCGGCATTACAAAGGACCAACTCTGCTCTACGTGTGGCTACATCTTATACCTTTTGGTTAAACTTCCATATATTGTTCTTGAATTTTGATTAAGTCCGGAGGACATCAACCGGACGGTGTTCCACCTTCTGTTTGAAACTCCAGATACAGCTGAACATAGGTGAGAGTTACAGGCACAGAATCTAACACAATCCTTAACCGCATCAAACGTAAACCACATACACATCCTTTGATTATTGGAATTTCGCGTAAATTGATTGCATGAGAATTTCCCAGGATGGAAGTCCTTTTGGGAGTTTGCCGCGTAAAAAAAAAAAAAAAAAACTAGAAAATTCCCCAAAGAGAAAATGAACGGAACAATTGGAGCTCCAATATTTTTTTTTCACTCGTTTGCATCTCATTTTGGTTATTTTTTCCACACAAATATCCTGAATTACCGCCGTTTTTATGCGTTCTGGCTACTACTGTGGCACTTCCGTTTGTCCTGATTTTTTTTTTTATTATTCAATATGTCAAAATAAAAGGAAGAAAAATCCCTAGCGGTAGTAATTGGGTTGGTTTCTCTACTTGATTTTGTGTGTGTTCGTCCTTTTATATGAATTTTTATGACCCTCTCTAGAAAATGAATGCGAGCCGTTGAATGTATTCAAATAATGACATATTAGTAGGTCCTTTTGTGTGGTGGTTTATTTATTCGTTTTTTCTTTCCTTTTTTTATCTCCGGTTTAACTGACATTTTGGGATGTCCTTGTTTGTGTGGCAGTTTTGTTACGTTTTTTGTAGGGAAAAGTGAATACATAATTTATATAACAGCCCATGTTTGTGAATGATTTTATTAATTTTCACGTCCTTGACAAGGATATAAATAAATGAATTGAAATGTTATGATATGACATAGATTTTTACAAATTATTCCGGCATTTGATGCATCTATTCCAGTTCTAAAAGGATTTGTTTCACTCCACTGCCGATGCAAAGAAATGCCTCAATACCAATTTCAAATGACAAAGGACGAAGTAATCAACAGGAGATCATTCCATTAAAAACCAATGAAAACAATTTGCGGAACCTGCAAAAAAAATCAAAAAATCCTTAATGGGTGGATGAGAAGATGCAATTTTGTCACATGTAATTACCATCGCGGAAAAAACAACAGACATCCTGCCACACACGCGTGCTGATTATTCCACCAAATATTCCGCAACATTTCCCAACACATGTGGTAGGAGTGTAGAAATGTTTTTTTACGCGATTTCCTGGAAATCCCTGTTATCCTACATACATCAGCACACCACACTGTGACGCAAATAGAGATCCCTGTCTCAATTGTTGTTCTTTTCAAGGGTGGAATTGATTATTAACTCTTGTAGCATGTGCATACTGCATACATGCATTTTCTGTGTTCTTCCGGTAACGGTCATATTTACAAAACAGAAAACGGATATGGATGAGTTTAAACAAATAAACGCATGATGATGATGGAAACAAACTAGGAAAAGGAATTTCTTTTCCAATGACCATATGTGGAGCACAGTTACATGCATTCGATTGATTCTTCCTACAAGGTACACATACAGTAAACAGACGTAGAAAATCCCAAAGTTCTTGGTAAATACACTTGAGAGCCAGGACATGCAAGAAGTTTTCATGCAAAAAAAAAACTTTAAAAGACGGAAATTAGTTATGAAAGTGAATAGGTTAAGGAAGTTGGTCACAAATTGAATGATTTATAAGAGCATAGACGAAAGGGTGGACTATTAGATAGGTTAAGGCTTGTGTGATATTAAGGCATCGAAAGGTTGTCCTAAAACCTTAAGGAATACGAAAATAAGAATCACACTCTATGTACATAAGTTTTTATCTCAAGGCGCTTGGAATGTGTCCTAGGCAGAATTATATGCCATTCTCGATTCTGGCATTAAGGGAGCAACCATCAATATATTTACTAACAGTCAAGCAGCACTTAAAGCACTGGGTTCCCATTACTATAACTCAAAGACCGTTTTAGGCTGCTTCAATACTCTCCAGGACCTCTCAAAGCGAAGTAAAGTCAAGCTCTTGTGGATACCAGGGCACAGAGGTATTGAAGGCAATGAAATTGCAGATCAACTTGCCAGGAAAGGTTCTTCAGAAAGGTATATAAGTGCCGAACCCTTCTGCGTCATCCCTACTTCCGAGTTCAGAATGAGTCTGGACAGCTGGGAAAAACAGAACCTTCTATCATACTGGAACAACATTCAGGGACTCAGACAGGCCAAAGGACCATACAACCTCGAACAAAACCACTAAAAATATTCTCAACAATAAAAGGGACGATATCAGAAGACTGGCAGGCTTCCTCACCGGTCAATGAAGCTTTAGATATGACTTACAGGAATCTGATAGCCGAATTTGCTTGGAGGAAGACGAATCAGCGGAACACGTAGTATGTGAGTGCGTGATTGTCTGCAGAGTCAGGAAACGCTTTCTTCACAAAGAAGTGCTAACCCCGGAGGACATTCGTAATGTCTCGACTCTAGATATCCTCAACTTCATAAGGAAGATAGATGATCTCCTTGACATAGACCTAGGATATAAAAAAGCGTCATGGACAACCACGCTTAAACCTGCAGAGGTTTACTGCAGACTTCCATTCTCTTTCATCCCGGGAACAATGTTTCCAGTTCTCCTTTAGACTTAGAGCTCTGGCATAGTTTGGTTTGGAGGTTTGAAGGCTTGTTGACTCGAAGCTGGGTATTGTGGTTCGAAGAACCCCTTGGATGGAGCATTATTGTCCATTCGCTCGATGTGGTTTTCTCAATATAGTTCATAGAGTTCGCGGTTGTATCTTCACTTTCTTTTGCCTTCCGCACAATTAGGATCGAATATAAGACTCAAGTGTATTTCATTAAGATGAGCCCTGTATCTGTTCTTATTTTCTGCTTATCGTCCAGCACTAAGCACCATATAGTAGAACTGGCAAAATCTGTGTTTTTTGAGCATGCATTTTCGTCTTCTGGGCTAGAAGTTTTGAATTTATTTGCTTCGCCAAACGAAAGTAGCTGCGGTTTCCTAGGACAAGTCTTCGTGTCATTTGTGGAGTTGATGTAGAAATATTCCTTATCTACTTAGAAGTTACTGTCAAAAGTGAAGTTTTTGTCCTAAGCAGTGGACAGATGCTCCTTTGCTTGTTGTCTACATGTCGTCACCTCAGTATTGGAGTGACCTAAATGCATTTTCGCCGTTTTTGAGTTAGGAGTGCATTCTTAGTGAAAAAATCAATATCTTTCGATTGGTGTAATCAAATTTCTCCTATCTCTATTATTTCAAAAGATATCAGTGTTACAAATGACATTGTACTTTGTTTTGTCTTCATTGTCTTTAAGGCCGACTCTTTGGTTTGTTGAAGGTGATGCCTTTCAGTGCTCTGCGTATCCATCAAGAATGGAGAAACAACAAAGCACATCTCCTTGTTGAAATCCGGTACATGTTTAGCAAAGTTCAGAAGAGTTGCTGCCACAGCACAGCTGAATCCGTCAGTATCCTGAATTCAACCATCTTCATGTAGAGCTTTAGATGATAGATGCTATCATATGCAAATAGAAATTGGTGAGTCTCAACCTGAAATTCGCTGGTTTTTTCCAGGATTTGTCTGAGCGTAAAGATTTAGTCTATAGTCGATTTGCCAGGCTCGGATCTACATACATTGGTACGTGACGATTATTCAGCTGCGGAAGAGCTTCAGACGTTCATACAGTAAGTCAGTCTTTAGCTTTTTAATAGTTCCTATCTCTTCGAGGAACTACTTCTGATTCAACTGGAGTTGGGTGTTCTTCTTGTCCTATCACTCCCTTAGCATTCTGCCTATTAAGGAACTGTTGGAAGTGCTACACAAACAAATCTACAAATTCCCTGTGCACAGTCAACTTGAGAAGCTCCAATTCAATTATCATTTGGTTCCCTATAGACCAACTTTGTCTTCGATGGCGCTATTAGAAAAGGCTTGTTCTACGCGTCTTATGACTTCCTGAATCTAAGAAATTCGTCATGTCTTCTACTTACACTTCCAAAATTAAAGATCGTAAATTGAGAAGTACCACTCTGTTCGTTACTTTACGTTTAAAGTGAGGAGTACGCTGAGGTCAAGGCTACTAGGGTGCAGAGACAAGTTACAACAAAAATTTAAAACTTCAAGTCGATACTTGGATCTTAATCCATGGCTGAGAATTCAAGTAAATTGATATCAATCACGACTTAAGTGGTTACAGGGCAACTTTAAGGCTTGAATGCGCTTTACAAGATTTGTGCTTGCGATTTCGGAAGGGCAAAATGAGTACAAATTCTGGTGATGGCTAGTAATCTCTTCAGACTTTCACTAGAAAGTCTAGCTTTTTGAACTCCACAGGAAGGATTTGAAAATTTCGCTCTTAGCCACACCCATCAACATCTAGGTCAAGTGAGTTGTGGTACCAGTGAGTGTGGAGACCAGACAACTAGTTCTATCTACCTCCACTGGAAAGTTAAGAGGTGGTAACTGAAGTTGTTAAAGACTCTCCTCTTCTGAATCCCTGGATACTTTAACTTTTGATGAGATGAAGTGAACTGAGATTCGACGAAGAAGTAGGAATAACGATGAAACAGGAAACCTTCTTCGACATAAAAGCGAAACTTCAGTTGTATCCGAGTAAAAATCGTAGTAATTGGACAAAAAAATTGTCATTCTGTATTTAAACAAAGACTTCCCCTAGTAGTCCTTCCCTTCTAGTGGATTCTATGTCCCTTCACAGATATTTGCCCTACGCTTAAGTGGGATCACACCCGATGTATCTAGGCAACGATACAAAACACTGAGTTACTGAGTGAATACAAATACCATAGCAAAGTGCAAAACCCTAAATTCAGATCAATATCTTAAATCTAGCAAAGTGCGAAACCTTTCTTTGAAAATCACAGAGAACCATTTAGCAGAGTTCAAACCCCTTTGTCAAAATCAATACCGGAGACATAGCAAATACCATAACCATTAGTCAAACATAAACTCAATCGGTTGCAAAACAGAAACAGATGCTTCATATTGCAAAAGTGATAATTCACATCTCTTTTTGTGACCGTAATTCCAATCAATTGCAATAAACTTAATTATGAATTGATAAACACCAGCCACCTTATTCCCATATTTACGTGAGTGCAATAATTCATTTGGCAATGTGCCAGGACACAGGTATAATCACAGGAAAATCCAACCGCTCATTTTGCCAGATAAGTCCAATTGGTAGAGTAATTCCATTAGCAAGGTCCATGCTGATCGGGATTAAGTATTAAAAATAACTCTCTCTCTCTCACACACACATGCATATACACATAATTGAACAGAATTTTATTATTCTTTCGAAGTTGCAGTGGTACCCTGGACCATTGTATCCATCATGGGCTTTCGTTATTCCAATAATTTCAATCAAATCCTGATTGCAATTCGTATGAATTGTTGTTACACATGGCAAACAGCCGATTGGAAATGGATAATTATGAAAGCTGAGTGTGGGATGAAGGTCGAGCGAGAGTATATTTACAGACTTATAGCTGGGAAAACATTTAAAATTTGTTTATGCAACCGTACGTAAGGATGTGTATCTACAAGTGGAGGGTTGAAAGAATGTAGTGAGATTTTTAATTGGAAATTGCAAGGATTCAAGCTAGGGATGTAATTAAGAGAGCCTTAGCCTGCAAGCAGTGAGTATACAATGGAGAGAGTGACAGCCAATAACCAGAGCTGGGCATAAAATCGATTATTAGCTTCGGGTTCGTTCATGTTTGAACCGCCACCTCTACCTACCTAGCTTCGGAAGTGCTTTTAAAGGTGTTTGTACTTACGGAACACAAAAAAGTCATCATAGGAGGACTATCCGCCCCATAAACAAAAAAAAAGGCGACCCTATGTCATGCAAGAACTACTGAGGCATATTCCTGCCAAGTTTTGCATAGTAGATCTTATCCGACATACTATGAACGTCTCACGCTTATCTGCAACACACTAAAAGGCACATATCAGTGTAGCTTCCGACGATGGAACAAGTCTTCCCACTAAACCAAATCCTGGAAAAGACAAACAAATTTCAAGTCTAGACATCCAGCGTTTTCATCGACTTCAAGGCCGCTTACGACAGCGTTAATGATCTGGAGCTCTGTAGGGCGATGGCTGAATTCAAGATCTCGGCTAAACTGATCCAGTTGTGCCTCGTAACAATTGGAAACAGCTCTTCGGAAGTCCTGTGAGGAGGACGAATGAAGGAGAAATTAGAATCACAAACTCTACGAGCTGAATAAAGATGTGATTGTAGTCCGCAAAGCCAAAATCCGTCGATTGCACTGGCTCGGCTACATTGAGCGAAAAGACGAGAAAGATCCAGCTAAGTGGGTCTTCGAATACCAGCCACCGGGTTCACGAAGAAAAGGGAGACCAAACTCCTGGTCTAAAGATCAGGCAATCGCGGAGGCTAGAAACCTTGGTCTAGTAAACTGGAAGCAGCGCGAAGGATGGATTAGTTCAAGCTCAGATCCTCCTAGGGTCGCTGGCCTAATAAGTAAATAAGTAAGTTGCCGGAATTCTGGAAGGAGATGCCTTGTAATGTGATTCCTTCAATCTCGTGCTGGAAGAGAAGGTGCAGAGGGCATGTAGGACACTACTGACAACGAATCTGTCCAGCTGTTAGAATACAAAGACAACATCGGTCGCTCTTAGCATGCCACTTCAACGGACGAAACAAGTTGGCCTTAAAGTAAATGAGGACAAAACCTTATATGTGTTGTCAACAAATAAAACAGAATCAGTTCACAGCATAGGACAGAACGTCACTAAGGAGTTCACTTCGCAAATCGGCGAGGAGGGCAAATGAGGGAGGAGATGCACCCACGAACTCTATGATATGTATCAAGCCTACATTGTCTAGTCTAGACCACATTAAACAGCCTCCAAAGTTCGAGATGACCAAAAAGACTGAACCATCATTTCAAAGACCAAGCGATCACGGATGCCAAAAGGTTTGGTTTAGAGAACTGGAAACAACTCGCCCTGCATCAAAGAGAATGAAAGGTTGCACTCAGTCAAAGACTCTATAGGGATCCGGAGGCTGATCAGTAAGTAAGTATTTAGGTAATCGATGTTCAAAATAAGACTTCTCGACCTAGGCCGGAACATTATGGTTACCAGTTGGTCCTACTTGGACGGATTCTTCATATTCTATGCATTACAAGGATCTTCTGCAGATTGGGGGTCTGCCTAGGACTGTTTCAATTCAGGGGCATATGGCAAGCTTAAGTTACCTATAGCAGCACGTCAAGAGGGCTCATCTGTTCAACCACGTTCAGTTTAAGGAGGAGGCCAAGCCAGTTCATCTCGAAGGAAAGGAAGCAAGCAGTCTTCCCAAGATTTGTTAACTTTTCTGGTCCAAACTGTCCTTTGACATTGCTGCTATGGACAGTGGTATTCCCCACGCGGTTAGTCAAGGAATAATGGACTTATTCGCAGAGAACATGATACTTCCTCACGTTGTGGAGGCGTAAACAGTCAAATAGTTCTAAAGCCTTTGGCTTCTGGTTTCAGTTTTAGAAAATGCTTATGACTTATGCATACAACGGGCAATCGAGTCATGGCAAGCTTCGCACTGAAATCTATACGCGTTGCCTTTAAATTGTTTAATTTGCTGCCAACCTCGATTGATTGGTTCTTTAAACCTAGGTCTGGTTCTTCTGAATCCAGGAGATAGGCTTCAAATACACCCGTCCATTCAATGAATGTATTTTCGAAAGATTTACGCACTTATGGGCGCCTTTGAACAGCTCTTTTGCATTTGTGTGTAGGCCACCAGTCGCCCCCTCAACATTTAGGATACACTTCCTACACATTTCATAAAAGGACATTAAAAAAAAAAAAGGAAACAATCCCCCATTCATTTGTTCGATGATCCTTCAAGTAAAACTGACACATCCCCTCCGGAAATGTCACACGTATCATCGTGAGTCTGTGAATATAATTGTCGCCGAAATATATCAGCTTGTCAGGTAAAGTTCACCCTCTCAAATGTGCCCCAATCCACAATAAAACATTTTTCCACTAAAGGTGTAGCACACTCATGGCACTTCACATTTTTCTTGACACGCCAACGACGACGACGACGACTCCAGCTGCTAATGTATGTAATCCATCAGCACAAATTGAATCGACCATTGACCTCCATCACATTTTCCTTCCTGTGAAAGAACAAGGAAGAAGAAAAGAAGAAAAAAAATGAATCTCACGCAGCAGTTCTCTCACTATGTAATCTTATAAGGATCCGAAGGATCTTCCATCAAAGTTAAAGGGTTCATAAATTTTCCAGTTCAGCTTGTTTTTCCTTCGGCTCGACCAACAACAGCGAGTTTGCCGCGCGCTATTTTGTAAGAAAGTGTGTCTGTTCTGTTCGTTTTTGAATTTTAAGAATCCTGGGCACAAAAGTTATTCATATCACGTGAACGAATTGAAATTGAAGAACGCAATTTCATGACACGGCGTGCGTCCTTAACAGGAGAAAAAAAAAAGTACAAGTACACAGCAACATTTTTGCCTTTTCAGTCATTCAGAGCCATCACTAGGGAGTTGGAATTCATCCAAACGAAGACGATGAGCACAGAAAAAGGATATTTTTGGGAGTCCTTATTTATTTTCGATTTTTTTTTGTATGCCTTCTGTGTGTGTGTATATGTTCGTCGCCGCGTTTTAACCAGTTTTCACTTTGAACGTGAAGTTTACATAGGAAAATGTCTCTGCTGAGTGGCAGGCAGGCAGGCAAACATTAGAAGGAGGAGAAAGAACCTTGTTGTGTTGATTGGTAGGACCAGTAGCGGGGTAGTATGTGTGTTGTTATGCATTCAGAAGCAAACGGCGGCAAGATAAATTCACACTTTTACACTTTTTATGAAACGCCATAAAGATGATAAATTTTATTGCCTTCTTTTGAAGACGCCCATAAGTCATATGTGAGGCTTCTCACTTGTTTTGTAGTTTGATACGAAGGACCGGTAGATTATTGGAGACTGTATGTTGGGATGTCATTGACTTTAAAAACGAGGAGACGTTTTGTTTTATACGGTTTTTTTGTTTGATGGCTTACGCAGTGCAAAGTGTCGGAATATAACCGTAAAGCGAAATGGAGAGGCAGGCTCCTAAAAATAAGTGCCATGATAAATTGAGGTCTTGAAGTCAAGGAGGTTAATTTTGGAAATGTAGCCAAAAGAAGATGACACTTTATGGGAAGTGGTCATTGACAATGAAGGCTTTTTAAAAAAGAAGCTGAGCACAGAGCTGGGTTTATAGAATTGAGCTGGAGAAAGGAGAACCTAGCTGGAAGGGAACCAGCTTCTTAATCTAGAAACATGTGAGACTCCTTACATTGGTGACTGAGGCTTCATTTGGGTTCTGCTAGGGTTATACCTGAGATCCATCTATAGAAAGTGGATCTGTCTATGTTCACGAATGTTCTACAGTTGAAAGTGATGGTGTGTTCTTCTTCAGCTTTGTCCCTACAAATTTGCTTGAAAGACTCTGTACAAGACGCTGTACATGCTTGTGCTAGCCATGTCCAATAATCAGTTCGACTTTGAATTTTAGCCTCTAAAGCTCGTGTATGCATATGGGATCAAGGGATCAAGTCCGTGCTCTTGTTTGTCATAGAGTATAACTAGGAAGTGATAGCAAAGCCAAGGTAGACAAAGTCCTTTGCTACTTGTAGCTATCCACTGTGAAGTTCTGTCTTATTCGTCGATAGATGGTGTCCCTTCACGTGGACAGCAGGTACTTGGTTTTATTCTCGTTCAACCCTTAACCCATTTTGACAGCTAACTCAGTTCTGTCAATGATGTCAAAATTAGGTCTCTTGTGTTGGCTTGTGAGTTTCAAACAATCATTCAAGTGACATCAAGGATCTCGGCATGGACGCGACGGCGACCCACCTTGGTGAAATAGCGAGCATTCTCCATCGTCATACTGCACAGATGGACGAGTTTGGGAGGGATGCCAAAACTTGACATGATTCCGTATATCCGTTCTCTAGACCTTAGGAGATAGCGGGTATTGATTTGGACTTCCTGAAGTTCTTCCTGGGATTTGGCAAAGTGTGGACTCTCCTGACCTAATACTCACATCAATCAGATTGTCGATGAAGGGTTTTAGCCGTTCACACAATATCTTGGACGCGGTGCTGAAGAGACTTATGACTCTAATTGTGCAGTTGAAGCATACGATGTTCAGATCAAATCTTAAAAATAAGTTGAATTATACTCTCTACTAAGGGATCGCCAGGAGCTTCGGCTGGATGCCTTTGGAGACAAAAGACCGTCATAGTGAGCAGAAATATGTTTGCTGTCGGAGAAGGAATCAAGGAGAAGATGTAACGACAAATGCTCATTTAGTGCAAAAATCCAAAACCTCAGTCGAATTTTTGACTTCCTCATCGTTTAGACTTATAATTCGTTGAAACGGAACTAACCATTCCAAGGTTTTCTTTATTGAAAGTCGTCTTCCTGATTCAATGACGAAATTTGCTATGCCACAGTGCTGCTGTAACTTTCAAGACATGTCCTGATTTAACCCACACACATTATTCTCCTCAATTCCGCTCCAATTACTCCAAGTCGATACACCACACTCCGTAAATATCCAGCCTTCTGTGATAGTCCCTTTATCACAAAAAAAAAAAACCGTCCGAACTCCGAAACAGGATGGCTATCTCGTTATTGACGTCTTTAAACCCACCGGTCACTCGTTAAAGACTATCTTCTCTTCAAAATGAATTTCTAAATTCGGTCGGCCATCGTTTATTTCACATTCACATTATAAGCACTAATGGTCGAAATGGCATTAGGACCGGATCAACTTCATGCTTCGCCTAAACTCACACAAATTCTGCACAACAATAGGCCGCACGCCCATTGCCAAGGACACCCATGCATACCAAAGAAAAAAAAACCCATCTCCGCCTACGCAACAAAGAAATAGAAAAATTCAATCTAAAAAGGATTAAGGACATTTATTTGAACGAAGAAGCTCCATCCCTTTCAGACTGCCGCCAAAAACAGCAGCATCACACCACAAGGACGTTGAATTTTATTTCCGAAATAGTTCGCAAAGGACAAAAACCGTCATCCTACAAAATAGTTTACCATCATCGTCGTTTCCCTTCCGCAGATTGTGGTAAACCATAGTCTTCTTCTTTGTGACACTTAAACACACGCATTGTGGTGGAAAATCCTATTCTACCACACCGCACTAATCGAAATCTCCACCAATGACGGCTTTTGGTTTACTTTCGTCCTTAAATCCCGGTTGGCAGGATGAGAAGGTTTGGCCCGCAACATTCGCGGTGATACACTGGGAAATGATTTTCAAAACCGCACAAATTAATTTCGCGGAAAAATACTAAATTAATTACTTGATCCGTTTTATTCAATTTCGTCCTTAAAATTGTGTGATTTTCTGATTAAAGGATTAGCCCTTCCCTGCTGTTACGGTGTGTGCATTTAAAATTGAAACGAAAAAAATCTGGTTAATGAAATGCATCGCTAGAGAGTCCTGTTTAGAGTTGGGATCCTATTCAATTGAAAGGATTCAATGGAATTGTGTTTTTAGAGTCGAGGGCATGAAATCCTTTTCGTGTATACATAATCGAGTGAATGAATAATTAACCGTTAATTTAAGTTGGTTTTGATGAAAATGTTCATAGGCAACATGTATGAAAGGATAAACGATATCAATTGACCGGTTTTTGTTTGTATTTTGATTTGAATTGACGTGAGAGGTGGTTGAGTGTCCTTTGGCATCGACCAGTTTGAATGTGTTTTAGTAAAATAATTTTAATTAGTAAACAATTGAAATAGGGTTGTGATTATTCCAGACCGGGATATCTCGGTTGAGAGGCACTAATGATGAATGCTTCACTTAAGCTTTTACGGTTGATGGCAAGGGTTGGTTCGAGGTAGACCCTAACTTCCTTAGTGAGGTCAAAAATTACATGCCTACCAATGTCTGTAACAACTTAGCTAGAAAGGAGTTGAAAACCAACATTCTAGAGAGTTAAAAAGCCGCTTCAGCTCTGTAGTGCTGCAAAAAAATAATAGGAAGCAAGTGGGGTTTGCAACAACGAGCAATCTACTGGCTTTATGTGTCCGGTCATCAGACCTATATTGACGTATCGTCTGGAGGAACGCCTTGATAAAGCGATCCATCGACACTATCTCGACTAACTACAAGGATCAGCTTGTATATGTTCGGTCAGTTGAACCTTCAGAACCGTCCCAAAGGCTGCCCTGCACCATTAGACATCTACAGCCAATAAGTGACAGGCAGTCGTGGTGCTGGACACTGCATTATTCCCAATGACTTAGAACTCCTACCGTAAAACACCGACTATACCTTGTCACGACTCCTATTTCGTTACCACAATCCCCTCCCGACCTGACTGGAAGAATGATTTTAAGTTACAATAGAAACTGGATTGGTTGAAGGTGTCTTCTCCGAGGATGTAAATGTAAGCATCTCCCTCCGTTTGCCTGACCACTGCAGCGTCTTCCAGTTAGAGATAACGACATTCAGAGACGCCCTATCGTGGCTGAGGTATAATGTGATATCTACACTCGATATCACCATTTTTACTGATAGCCCAGGTCCCGATAAAATCCCTGAAATCTGTCCAATTTCAATCGAAAAGAGTTCCAAAGAGGGAATGCGTCAGGGGAAACTAAGTTCCCCCAGTGTGTCGGACTCTTAGAAACTAAACCCTCTACATCTCCAGGCGAACCAACCCCGGAACTTCTTTTTACATTACTTCAGGGTGGTGCCACTTTTCCTAGCCTCTATGGGCTCTACTCTTCTATGGTTTAGACGGATTTATGTGCTTCTCTTTAGCTTCACTTTCTCGAACTCTGTTCCACTTTTCCTCGCTCGTGCGCATTACCGTAACGATATTGTTCGGTATGATTCCACCTACCTCCATTTCTATTCTTCGTACCTCCTTACGCCATCTGCTGCATTCGAAAAATGTGTTTTTGGCATTGTCCTGCCGGGAAGGAATTGGGTGAGATAGAAATGCACCTCCCTGTCCTTCCGCCCCGTCAAATCCGCGATGTTTCTGATCAGTTTTGCGGTTCATCTGACCTTGGTTTCTCTGCTCAAGCGTTCTTGCCAGCGACGCATCGTGATCTCCTTGGCTTCTGCTGTGGCCGTTTCCGTTCCAATTTCTGGGTCAATGGGCGTTACTCCAACGACGACTAGAACGGCTGGTTCGTTAGGAACTCGCCACCCGAAGAGCTCCTCTTTGCTGTACCGTTGGCAATTGTCTCCTATATTTTTCAAACAGGAGCGCATTAGCCGAGATCTCGCAAAGGGTAGGGTGCGTAGCTGTCATGAGTAGTATAAGCCTGTTTGCCGTGGTGCCGCGTTAGTTTGCTATTAGCATTGTTTCATATACAATGCTATTAGTCTCCTCAACGCTAACCCTCTGGTGTAAGGATCAAGAAATCGATCGCAGAGGCCTAGAAAACTGAAAACAGAGTGCCTGAAATGGTGGATGGAAAGCGGCATTAGTTCAGGCTCAAACCCTCCAAGGGTCGCTGGCCTGATAAGTGAGTAAGTTGACGTTGTTAAAGGCTCCTCCTAGGAGATTTTTGAATTAAAAAGTTTTTCAATGAAAATTATTCAAATTTTGTTGCAAAAGTTTGTAAAAATATTTAACATCCTTCACATTAGTGATCAAATTAATAAAAGTCCCTTCTAAGCTTTGTAAAATCCCTTCCTAAATCAACTCAACTATTAGTTGCCTCATTCACATGTGAATAAATTATTGTATTTCCCCGAATTCTTAGCTCTATAACTCGAAATAAATATACTCCTACCATATTCCTGGAAATGACCGAAAGGACATAGGGAGTGTGTAACTATTTTTTATTTTTTCGTATCTCTCTCTCCTGTTTCGTATCTTCAACTGACCAGAAAACATATTTAACGGCTTAACAAGTTTAGAAAAAGGTCACCAGGTCGGAGACCTTCAGTTTTCCACTGGAATGAATTTTACAACTGAACACACCGAAACCCCCTCCCTAAATTTAATGTCATAATTTGGTGAAGAGTCAGGATTCAGAAGAGCCTTCGTAAAAGCGTTAGTAAGTAGTGTTAAGCATTCAATTAAAACACTTGAGTGGAAAATTTATTTGTCTCGATACACCAGCGTAATTGTGTGCAAATATGCATAATTCATGTTTGTTTACATGGTAATTGTATTGAATTACATTGTGCTTCTGTTACAAGGACGTAATGAAAGTATAATCGAATGAATTCCAAATTAGGTTTAGGAACGGCCGACTGATGTACATGTGTTATGTTTACATTAAGACTGAAAGGAGATTCATTATTTCGAATTAGCCAACTTGTTTTGAAGCAGTGAGAAGCAAGAAGGCTTGTCAGCAATGAAGGGATGTTTGAAACCCATTTAGCGGGCGATTTCGAAGCCACATCTTACAAAACTCAATTATTGAGTTTTCGACACTTAAACACTATTTAAGAACGCTCACGATTTTGATTTACACCACTGTCCGTCTGTCCGCCTGAACGCTGAAAGTAAATGTCAAATTTCCATTTTGTTTTCACCGCCATCTTGGCATTTAACACTCACATCAGCGGGCGCGTTCATAAATTCGCTCCTTTTCATAATTAGCTATAGATTATTTTGTTAAAAGATTTACATTATTCCGTACCGCCTCAACTTAACACTAATTAACTGTATAAACATACTTTAAGGATCTCATGTTAATCCTTACGTTCATTAGTATGATTAGCTCATTCAAAGTCTCTATTACGACACGCAAAACAACTTTTGTCGTATTACGCATAACATTTCTTAAATTTAACTTTCATTACGACGACAGTCAACAATGTTATAACCGAAATGAATATAAAAATAAAACCGCTATAAGCAATTGTTAATAGCCATCCCATTAAAATATTTGTCTGGATGAATTTTCAACTTCGTGCCCCACAAATCATTCTAATATGCGGCCATTAACGACTTTTCACATGCAATAAACAATCCCTTCTACAATGTATATCCGCGAATTACCCCCGAAAAGAATAAAACCAAAGGCTTTGGTATCCTCGTGGCCTGTATTTCGTCCTCCCGCCACTTAACGTAGAGCGTGTGAAGTACTAAAAGTATTCAAAGTACGAAACTTTTCCCTTTTCCTTAGTCCTTTTGGAATTTTTCTCTGATGAATGGCAGCGTAGTCTTTACGGCATAAAATGTTCTCGTGCCCCTAACACTATACATGTTGCGAATGGCAACACTTAGGGAAAGGCAGTTAAAACTCCCTCTTTTCCACCATCAGGCAAGCAGGGACGTTTCTTAGATACATCATCCATATGACGAAGGCACTCAATAATGAATGACTCATTGATGCAGTAGCTCTTTCGCTGTAACTACTTGCGAGAGAAACTTTTTGAAACGACAGCGCACACGATTGCAATGTGCAGCAGGAGCAACCAGGAAAGAGACATCATGTTACAATGCCATTGGTGAAATTAAAAGGCATCCTCTTCGCGAAATGGCAGGGAAGGATTACAACTTTTCGCATTCTAAAGATCGTTATATCCTCATGCAAGGGCATTTACGAGGCTTGACAGGAAGGATTCTTTTTTAAATCTACGCAAAAGGCAAAAGACATTTTCAGAAACAGGAATAGAAGGTTTCCTTCCTTTATCCCAAAATTCCATAGAATTTCTTTTTGAAATCCTCAGCTTATCTCCTTTCCTTAACCTGGGTGTTCGAAGGTTAGACATGTACAAGCTCCCTCAAGTTTCTCAAACTAACCACTTCCTATACCAACTTCTTATCTCAGCTCCATGCAGTGAATCCTGGGAGTCTAGTACGTCAACTACCCAACGCCATTGGAATGTTGTTGGGGGCATATAATGTGAAGGATGAAAACAATGCTTCCCGAAGGCATTCCAGATCCAGATAGCAGCGGAGAAGTTGAAATCAACGGTCGCGTCTACAGTTCCAGTCCGACCGAACTACTTAGTGAATACGTGCCTATTCCCCAAGAAAAACAATGGATCCGTAGAGATCTGAGCGAAGGACCAGTTTATCCATCGCATCGTTATAGGAAAGAGATCACCCAAACCATTTGACCCTCAAAGTTAGGCATTGTGCCGTAAGGGACACGAAGAAAAATTGATGTTACGAAGCAACAGTGGACAGATTTACTGCTGCTGGTCCTTCAAACGAAAGAACCACAGCGACATTCGAATTTACACATGGACTACTAGGTCCCTTATCGTACCGGGGGCAGTCGAACCACTAGAGGAGACTGTGGACTGCTGTAAAGCGGTTTGTTGGGCTGCAAAAGACGATGGCAAACTGCGAAATATATTAGGGCCATTGCTACGAGCAATCAAAGCAGCTTAGACTTGACGACCAATCCTTATGAACATTCGTATCGAGGCTAAGTTTGTCAACATAAGCCTGTAGCTCATGGACTCTTGGATAAGACAGCTACTACGTCTGCGTAAATGGAGGGGATATAACGACGAACTGTACAGCGCCATCGACTTAGCCAGAAGAGTGAAGGTCCAACGACTGAGGTAGCAGGGTCATGTAGAGCGGATAGACACCAATGCTTCGGTCCGAAAAATCTTCGAATCCAATTCAGAGGGATAGCACAGTAAAGGAAGACTGCGACTCAAGTGGCGCACGCAAGTTGAAGAGGACCTCAACCAACTTAGCATGCGAAACTGGAGGCAGCTAGCTTAGCATCAAGCTGGCTGGAGACACTTGTTGGTTGAGGCCCAGGTCCATCCCAGACTGTAGCGTCATCTTAAGTAAGTAAGTATGTATACGGTGGCTAGGCAACATCGGCCTAGCCGTAAGAGTCTAGATACATGGAGAGCGAATGCAAAAAAGTGATCTAGCTCGGAGACTCTCGAATCCACGTCGAAGTGAGTGCGTAGTAGACGAAGACCACGACTCAAGTGGCTTGCCCAATGGGGAAAAGGATCTCAACCAACTTAGCACGTGAAACTGGAGACACCTACATACCTACAGATCGAGCTAACTGGAAACTCTTTCTGTTTGATCCTTAGATCTACTACACCAGAAGTATCACATCTTAACTTGAACATTTTTCTATAGGGAATCCTTTAAGTCCACTATCACACCAAATTGCACCCTTGTACTCATGTTTATGGAGTCCATTCCACTCAATCCATCTACATAATGCACAAGACCTCAGTAAAAAAAGCCTCCCCTCTCCATTAAGGACTCTCTAAAGCTCATCTAAAAATCTATGACAAAATGTAAGCTCACATCGGCCGCAATCAACGTACATAATTTACATTAGCATCAGCTCCTAAGCCCATCCAACATCCAACATGGTCGGACAGACATCAAAAATAAAATGAAATCCAATTACCTATCTCGAACCATAAGCCCAGTTAACCATCAAAACAGTTATATTCTGTTTCCAGAATCCATTTCTCTTTTACCCCGGAACACAGTAGACTCTCATTCTTCAAAAATCGAAAAACGGAACGATAGACATATCCCAGTTCATCCCGGACTTAATGAGCATCAACATTCCCGTACCTGGATGAGTATCTTTTTTGCTATGAAAACAAAGACAAAAATAAACCCCCGCTCCCAAGGGTATCCCTGATGGAATCCATTTGCAATCTCGTTTGTATTACATTAACCAGGTAACCACGACTGGAGGATCTGGGTATAGGAAAGTTTCCTTCTCCCCCCAAAAACTTCTGTCGAAACACGATGGGATAACCGGTCCCGATTATATATCTCTGTATTTGGGAGAGGAAACGGAAAGCGAGTTGGTGAATGTCCAGTTGACATGGCGATTGGGGACTATCAACGTTGTCAGAATTGTATGCCTGGGATGTGGTTTGGCATAACATGGATCCCAATACCCATCGGTTTCAAAAAGAAATTGGGCATCCTTCGAAGTTCATTTTGTACCTTGGGGGTACCTTTCGCCTTGCCATCATGTCACTTGACGATATCTTTCGAATATTAGGTGCCGTGTCGGCAATGGAGAGGAATTGGATGATTGGGGTTATTTGGGGTTTGCTGGTGGAATACCTACTCGTATCTGGTCGACCGTTCGTTGGGACCGTATTATCGGTTTGGGGATTTTCGTCCGACGGCACTGGTGATATTAAAGGTCGTCTCACTATCCTTATGCTCGTGAGCGCATATGAAATGAAGGTGATTGTGCGATATGGGGATTTGATAGAGTCGGCTTGTTAACTTATACGAGATAGAGATACTTCGCTTGTGTTGGGTAGGGTAGTTTAGTTTAAGGATTGACAACGGAGTTATACAGCATAATGAGGAGCTCACATTTTGATGTCAAATATGTGCATTTGTTTCCTTGAGGAAGACGAAACGGAGAGAATGAATGGAGGACAAGAACAGGAACCTTTACATGGAGTCCAGGGAGTATAAAGTTTGTTGCAAGAGGCTTAGAGAAACTTGAAGATACACTCTCTTCTTTTGAATGTGAGTTCTTAGATGAGAAGGGACAATGGAAAACGAGGTTATTTCAATAAAAGTGGATAAAAGTTAAATGTTAACAACCAAAAGTGGTCCTTGGGAATTGTCCTGTCAGTAGATTGAGTTTGAAAAGGAATTGGTTTGGGTGAAAAGTTTTGAGGAATAGTTTCATTGAGTTTAAATTATTAAAGGAACGAATGTTGCAAGCTCCAAGTAATGAGAATTACAGAACCTTCTATGTAAGTGCAACCCAAAGACTTCGTTTATTTGAACGGAATTTTCTACTTATAATGAGTTTGATGCGGTGTTCGACATCAGCTCAAGGATTGTTTCCCCGTTGCAGGCAGAAATTTACACAATTCTTTTTGGCTTCGAAACTTAAGACAGACAACATTCGAAGGAAAATTAAGTTGAAACCTTAGCTGAGGTAAATAACTTGGGCCATTACAAGTCATACTGCCAACATACTCTGACGTATGACCACTTTTAGGCTGATCTAGAGCAGTGTCGCATGATCTCGTAATTCGACCACACAGTGAATTTCAGGCGGGAATTACAGCAATCCAAGAAGCTGCGGCTTGGTTTTTAATAAACGCGGCAGCCGACAAGATCGACAAGACGATCCAAGTTGTTAAAGCACTGCCACGGGTCTCTTAACATGATCGTTGACAGATGCGACGTTTTTCTGTGCTGGGATCCAGGATAGAGAGACCTTCCGAGCAACTGCAGAGCGGACGAGCTAGCAGGTCGAGCAGGACGAGGGAGCAGGTCACAATCTCTCTGAAGGGGGGGGGGGATGACCGCCTGCCTCATTAGAATTGATAAAATCTCGCCGAAGCTAGAAGAATGGCTAATAGTAGGTGGAGTAATATCAACACTAATGTCTTTCCTCGAGACAGATCTGGCCTAACCTGGATCTGAAGCGAACATAAGGACTTCTGTCCATGATAGGAAATGCATAAGTATTAAAGTAGGAGCCCTCATATGGCATTGCTTAATAGGTAGACACGCCACTAGATTAGGCGTCCCCTTCAACGATTTTTGCGGAAGCTGTAGAGACGAGGAAGAGGAAGAAACGATCACTCATTCCCTTTGCATCCTTTCCTACCCTTTCAAGGCTAAGAAGGCAAACTGTAGGAGAATATTTTTACGAAAACCTGAATCGCCAAACTCGATATTTACAAATCAAGAGCTTTGTCTGTGGTGGTAGTGGTAAGTGGTGCATTGGACTGCTAAGCGAAAGATATAAGATCGATTCTCAAAACCAACAAACGCTTTTTCGCGGCACCATCTCTTCGCAGGCATGACAAACTTGCAAGAGTATAATATTGTCATGAAAAAGCTTCTCAATTCGTCGTTCGGAGTCGGAATTAAAATGTTAGGTCCCTTCCATTTGTACAAAGAACATAACACCCACAACCTGAATGGTTGTGAGAAGCTAGGTGTTGGCTCTCTATGAGCTGTCGCGCCAAGTATTTGTTTGTCTGTGGGTCTAAATGGTTCTGCACAGAGTGTGGTACACGAAGGGGTCTACACTGTAAGGCTATCCATAGCTTCTTCCCTGACAAGGAAATTAATCATGCAAGATTCCTGGTGTCGGTTTCCAGTACTATACGTAGTAGCACAACAGCCTACATCCTGGTCTTGGTTAAGTTAGGTTGGAGTGACAGGCTGCAAGTTGCAACTTCACTTAGACCTTTGTATTACCATATAGATCTGTACTTCAGAAATCCTACCCGCAAGACCAGCCGAAGCGTTGGAGGCTGCCTATGTTTTTTTCTGTCGGGGTGTTGGAACACCACGCTGGAGCAATCAGACGCAAGAACAGGTCCTAAGAACAGGTGCCTATGTTAATGTCAGTTCGTTCAGGTTGTAGAAGAAGCTGGCTCCTAAGTATGTTCTTCTACGAGTTGAGAGGGCCGGACATGTCCAAAGAAGGTGAAGAATTATCTCACCCTCCTTCCTGTCCATGCAAAAGTCGTTGTAAAGAAGGCCCAACCTATAGACGTGTTTGCCGATGGTAGAGTGTCCCGTAGTGACACTTACTAAGGTGCTTATGAGTAGTCTTTTCTGTCTGATGCGACAGTGAGAGCGTTTGAGATCTAGCTTCGGTCCAATCTGCTTGGTAATAAAGCAAGTACTACCTTCTGTCCATCTGTGATTGGCGATGTCGATCGCGTTTCTTTTAAGTAACAATTTACAGGTAGGGATGCCAAAACTAGACATAGCTCTGTATGGCTTGTCTCTATAGATGCTGCCATACGCGGCGTTGAAATCGATGAATAGATGATGTGTATCAATTTGGAGCTCATGGGTTTTTTCCAAGATCTGCCGCAGTGTGAATATTTGGTCGATGGTGGACTTTCCTGGCCTAAAGCCGCACTGATATGGACCAATCAGGTTGTTGACGAACGGCTTCAGACGTTCACACAAAACGGCAGATAGGATCTTGTAGGCGATATTAAGAAGTTGGCGCAGTTCAGCGGGTCTCCTTTCTTGAGGATCGGACAAACAATGCTGAGGTTCCATTAATCGGGCATACTTTCTGCCGACCATGTCTTACAGATGAGTTGGTGTATGCTCTTTACCAACTCATCGCCTGCCGCTTTGAGGAGCTCAGCAGTCAGATCATCTGCTCTAACAGATTTGGCTATCTTCACTTCATCCAGGTCGGGTGGACAGATTTGTTGGCCTACATCGTCTAGGTTGAAAGGTTCATTCTGCCTGACAGCGGTATTTAGTTCGCAATCACCGTTATACAGTCTACAGAAATTCTCCTTCCGAATCCTCAGCATCGACTGCGACTCTACTACTATGTTCCCTTGCTCGTCTCTGCAGGCTTCGGTTCGGGGTTTGTGTCGTTGGCATGTATTTTTTACCTTTTGGTCAAACTTCCGAATCTAATTCCTGGAGTAGCATCTCTCAATTTCCTCGACTGGGCGCTTCTCGTGCACCTTCTTTTTCCTCCTGAAAAGCCGGTGCTCGTCTCTCCTCTTCTGCTTATGGAGCTCGTGAGAAGCTCTAGTACTTCTATGCAGCGTCGCTTTGAATCTTGCTTAGCTGCATGTGCTTGCCGGCACTTGTCAAATCAGGGATTTCGTCTTGGTGGCCGAGTGAAATCTAGCACATCTGAGACGGCATTTCTGATGGCTTTTTGGCAGTGTTGCCACCTTACTCAACCTAACCTAACCTTGCCTCCGAGAATTTAGTACTTTCGTGCGGATCAGGACTGGTCCGACCATTCTTTCATTTATTTTAGACATTCTCTACCAGACTTTGTAGAACAAACTTGATTTCAGTTCAACTTGGGCCCCGAATTTAAGCACCTCGCCCTGGTGCGTTTCCCTCAAAATACTCTTCTTGATCCGCTACTGTCCTCGTCTTATAAAAATAAAAATAAAAAAAAAATTCTGCGAATCGAATATTAAGACGAAACTGTGTATCTGTATCTCAACTAATTGAGAGCCTAAAACCTAAACCACTCAATGAATTTTTACAACAAAAGCATTATTCACACTTGATAATGTGAACTTCATTCTGAATGTTGGATGTTGTTCGTTTGTTTATTATGATTGACTGTTTGTTTTGTATCTCACAGAACGCACATCCGTCAGTAATCGAATTAACGTTGATAAGATGGTTTTCTACTGAAAAAAAAAATTCCACTACTACTATCTGATGAAGTTTACAATGTAGTTGTGTACTCACAGTTGTAGTGGTAGCAACATTTATCTTCACGTACAATAAGCAATTTCAAGCTCAGTCGCTGTGAGACTTTAGAATCGATCCCATCTTCTTCCTCCGAGTGGCAATGAATTAAAGTTTTCTAAACTTGATGCTTGAAAGTATATAGTTTAATAAAATGTTTGTAAGCATGTGCAAGGTGTTGCTTTTGGGGTCAATCTTGTGCATTAGTTTGACATTCGCACGTAAATTTCGTAAGTCACTTGGTTATCATGTGATAAAAATTGTTTTTGAATTGTTATTTTTTCGTTTAATTTGTTCTAGAATATGAACAACTGGTACGGAATGCCTTGCCGGAGACATCAGCTGAAGTGCAAAAGGCGGCTGCAGAAGAAGTCATCATGAGGCTGATTCCAAAACACGCGCATTTGTTTGAAGTGGAAGTTGATAAAAAGATGCCTTTGAGGAGTTTTGAAGTGAGTTCAGTGGGTTTTTCCCCTGAAATTCTAGATTGAATTTCATGATTATCTGGGAAAAAATCATGGGAAGGTCAGTTCCGTTGTATTGATAGCTGAAATCTTAAGTCTCCTTGAACTGGGGGGCGAATGGTGTAAGGCGAGTCAAATGTTAAACTCTGATGGAAGTTGCATGCATTTCTATGAATCATCTTCAAAGTTTAACTCTTGAGACACCTTTCCACTAGGTTTGTGTTGTATAAGTGTCATCCTAACAGTCAGTGAGCACCTTGATCAGAAGTTTCATTTCATTTTACTGCACGAAGATTCACTGAACGTCTTTTGAAGTCTTTTCTACATTTGGCTAGCGTTTCAAACTTCTAAGTCATAGTTGTCCTGATCGGTCGAACAAATTTGACGCGACAGCTCATAGATAGCCAAGGCCAAGGATTATACTCTGGCAGGTTTCTAATGCCAGCGAAGAGGTTAAGCTTTGAGGTGATTTTGAGGATAGAATCTGTGTCCTCACGCTTAGCAGTCAAACACACTTTCTGCTAAGCCATGGCGACCACCTACTTGACCGGTTACCTTCTTGAAAACTTATGTGGGCAATACATCAGCTCTTGGTTTCTCTTGGCACCTCTGCCAGCGTCTTTGAGAGTTTTCCAATCACAAAAGGTTTTACAATACTCAAGTCCGACTTTGGAAGCCATAGTCATCCAAACGAACTCGCCAACCAACCAACCAGTTTTGGGGCTTCATCCATCTAAGATTCAGTTGGTACAAAAGCTCAACCCTAAAAGACCATTTGTTGTTAGGTTCACTGACAAGACTTAAGAGCAGCTCGAAGCTGCCTTGAATTTCGGAAGATAAGCTGTCTGGCCTAGTTTGAAGTGGCTCTCTGAAAGGAGCTACACTTTAACCAAAAGTAGGTCATTTGTGATAGGCTGCGGCACATGGGTTGCAAATTATTCACAAGTGACTTTGGAGCATCTTTGGTGCTGATTGTGTGTTAGTGGTGTCATTGAGGGATGAAAGCAGATGTATCGGGCGATGGTTTGATTTGAAGCACCTTTAACAAGACGAGGTTACGTTAAACACAAATGGCGAGACTGTTCTGTTACGTGAAAAGTTCCCTGACGACATAATTTCACGAAACGGTACCGCAATTGGGTAATTAGCTGTCAAAATCTTGACGCCTTAAGACTGTGTGGTTATGTCAAGTCGTTCATCTAAGCCAAGAAAGATTTAGGAGCTAAACGATACGTCTGACGTGGATTCATCGCTGTTTATGCCAACAACAGTCGCCCAATGCATTTCAATTTTCAACTTCCAAGGTCGTAAGAATTCAAACTTCAGTTGAGGCTTCGACTCTCGAAGGTAAACGTCTATCAAGCTGAGAGCATTCTTTTGAGACTTGTGTGTCCTCACATCTCCTTAAGGTTGTCGAAGATTGGAGTCTGACCGTAGTTGAGTCTAGATGTCTCCACATACATAACTAAGCAGAGTATTCCCAACTGATCACTGAGGATGGCGTCCGGCCCTTAGCTAAAAGCCTCTAGTTGTGTATTCCAAGTTAGTAGAGGTACCCCTCTACTTATACGCGCCGAGTTGAGCGAAGTCTTTCTTGTATTTCTGTGTTGTGTGTCCAGGTTCGATTCAAAGGCTCTAAGGACCGGAGATTTTGCGTTCGATCGCTCTCTATACCGTTGCCATCTCAAACTTCCACTAGGACTACATAAATATCTGTACAGCTCGTATAGGGCGTCGTTGAATCTTCTCCTCTAAAGCCCGTCGACGTTAACGTGATCGAATACCTTACGAAGAATGTTTCATTTGAAAACACAGGATATCTCCACCCGTCTTCGATGGGATCCATGCTTTAGCATTGTAGTACAGAAATGATAAGGCTCTTACGTATATAGAGTCTTCTTAGTTGTTGGACCTCGCTACTCAGTGGCCTTCTCAGTTCAAAGAAAAGAAACCACGATTGTCAGAAGTTGGGGAAGCAGGCAAAGTCCCTTATTACCTTGAAGCTATAGCTGTCAGCTCTGACGTTTTGGTTTTTTGGCGTCGTTATTGTTGACAGCAAGTACTTGGTTTTGCCCTCGTTCAGCACTTAACCCTCGAGCACTGGTGAAAGCTCGCTTAGTACTTCGAATGAAGTCAATATCATCGGCGCATGCAAGGAGCACAAATAGCGATTCATTAACTTGCAGCCTTAGAGCTACTCTCCCTAATCTAGCATCTACAGATATGACTTGAGCTGAAGTGTTCAATTATCGTCCTAACTTCCGCAGTTCGAGAACCGTTCCATTGTGGTGGAACCCCGAACCCTTGATCAGCTTATCTCCTGTCCTTGCCCGCAATATTACCAACACACTCCAATTCGCATACACCTATCGTTTTAGGAATGTGGACACAAACACAAACATTCTCGTACGGATGTGTTCCACAATTTCAATCGATCAGAGTTGTGAGTGCTTCACCTCACATCGGCATCCATGTTCAATAATTTGATTTCAACTGGAATAACTGTAATTATTCGCAAATATACCATGTACCAGCAATGTCCAGTCATTAGCTCTTTCTAAGTGTAAACTCCATTTCACTTCAATCAAAGCGAGTACACTTCTTGTCGTCCCGAGGCCGTCCTGCCCCCTTCTTCCATCAGCAGTGAAAGATTATATATCACCGGTAGTTTACTTACAGCTGCGGCAATCGCCAACGAACGGCAACATCCGTATCCTCGCTTCGGATGGTATTTCCGCTACGAAAGGATTCCATCATTACCTGAAGTACTACCTGCACTCGGACGTATCATGGTCGGGTAATCAATTGGAACACATTCCGTTTGAATTGCCCGCGCCGCCCAATGGAACATCCCATTCGGAGAGTGCATTCATCTACTATCAAAATGTTTGTACGTGGAGCTACAGCTTTGCCTGGTGGTCGTGGACAGATTGGAAACGTCATATCGACTGGATGGCTCTAATGGGGATATCGCTTACGATTGCCCCCATTCAGGAGCAAATTTGGACCGATGTGTACCTGGAGTATGGTCTCGACGAAGAAGAGATATTCGATCATTTTGCCGGTCCGGCATTCCTGGCTTGGTAAGTGATGCTAATTGATTTTGATGTACCGCCATCAACTTGTTTCCCCCTTTCCGTTGTTCCAGGCAACGCATGGGTAATATCCGCGGTTGGGCCGGTCCACTGACCCCCCGCTACCGGCGAATGCAATTATACTTGCAAAAGCAAATCATCAGAGCTGAGCGGAACCTCGGAATGAGTGTTGCACTGCCCGCGTTCGCGGGTTACCTGCCCGTGGCGATGGCACGGGTATATCCGAATACTACGTTCACGAAAGCCGAACGATGGAATCGTTTCCCAGATGAATATTGTTGTCCGCTGTTTGCCGACCCCAGTGAACCCTTGTTCCGCGAAATCGGTCAACGATTTCTGCGTGCCGTCATCGAGGCATACGGCACGGATCACATCTACTTCAGTGATCCGTTTAATGAAATTCAACCGTTCAAGTCGGAAGAGGCCTATCTGAGTCGAACAGCTACGAATATTTACCAAGCAATGTCGACGGTTGATAAGTCCGCTGTGTGGCTCCTCCAAGGGTGGATGTTTGTGAAGAATCCATTTTGGACGAGTAATCTTATGGAGGCATTTCTGACAGCGGTACCGCAAGGCCGGTTGTTAATTCTCGACCTTCAGAGCGAACAGTTTCCCCAGTACGAGAGGACACACTCGTACTACGGCCAACCCTTTATCTGGTGCATGTTGCATAACTTTGGCGGAACCCTGGGAATGCATGGCTCTGCGGGCATTGTAAATACCCGGATTCGCTTGGCCCGCACAATGGAGGGTTCCACAATGATGGGAGTTGGTATAACTCCGGAGGGAATCGATCAGAACTATGCGATGTATTCACTGGCTCTGGAGCGAGCCTGGGTGAAAGATGATTTCGACTTGGACCAGTGGTTCCGCACATTCGCCACTGTGCGTTACGGCGTTAAGAACTCCGAACACCTGCAAAGTGCATGGCAATACCTAAGGAGGTCGGTGTACTCCTACCGCGGTTTGTTGAACATTCGCGGAAAATACGTGGTTGCGAGGAGACCAGCGACTAAACTCACGCCCTGGGTTTGGTACAACACCACGTGGGTGCATCTGGCATGGGATCAAATGCTGCAGGTTAACTTGTCATCGAATGCATTGTGGAAACACGACCTGGTGGATATGACACGGCAGTTCCTTCAACTTATGGGCGACAAAACCTACGTTAACCTAATGGATGCATACCGGTTGCGCGATTCGAAACGATTCCGCTGGTTGGCTACCTGCATGATTGACATACTGTACGACATGGACAGTGTGCTGGCGACACATGAAAAATTCCTGCTTGGCAAGTGGTTGGCCAAGGCCAAACGAATGGGAAGGTATCCACTGGAGGAGCTTTTGTTCGAGTTAAATGCACGCAATCAAATCACCACATGGGGACCGAATGCCCAGATAGTGGACTATGCGACGAAGCAGTGGGCCGGCTTAATGATGGATTTCCATATGCCGAGATGGAAATTATTTTTGGACACAATGCAGGAGGCTTTGGATGGGAATCAGACCTTTAGCTTGTCGGAATTTAGGCAAAAAGTATTTAAGGATGTTGAGAGTCCGTTCGAAGTGGACAGAAAGGAGTATGCAATTAAGGCGGTGGGCGACACATTTGCGGTTGCACAGATGATTGATGACAAGTGGAAGGGATTGCTCAGGAGTGAGCACTGGAAGAAAGAGACTCCCTGGAAGTGGGGTATAAGTGATGAGGATTTTGGAGTTGAGTTTGAAGAGGTAAAGGTGACAACATCATTGCCTCCTGCGGTGGTTGCCGTGTAAGATGAATAAAATGGTTCTTCCATTGCGATTGTTGCTTGTTTGGTGTTTGTTTGTTATTGTAGATGATGGGTGTTTGGTTGGTTGTAAGTTTGGTTTATGTCGATTTGGTAGTTAAATACGAGTCGACAAAGTGCTAGGTAAGCAGTCCCGTAAACAGGTAAAGATGAGTGTTAATGGACGAACATTTGGGACAAATGAATCTGATGAAACTTTTCTTTGATGGGAATTCCTTCCCCAGGATTTGAAACAGAAATCTAGTCTGAGGATCTAAGACCTCCAAATAATTGATAAACATTACACCTCGTACACTGGTTTACAAAAGGATCGGAACAACGAGCCTCTAAAATATCCTGGAGGAGTATGACTCGACATTTTCCGACTTCGGACGGGCTTGCCACGTGGTAAAATGTTGGCTTCTGATAAGTGTTTTGGATAGTGTTGTTGATAAGCTAATTATACTTAAGGACCCTTCTTTTCTTCAACCATCTGCTTACCATGGAATCATTTTTCGCTTCACTTCAGGGTGGTTCCACTATGCAGCCCATTGGAGCTACTTCCTACTTTTTCACTTCTTCATTTGTGGAGTTAAATCAGCTCTCCCTTATCTTCGAGTATACTCTGAATGTAGAAGCACACCTAGTTCCATTGGTCCTTGTTAGCAAGCATCTCCTTTAAGATATTGTCCAGTGTGATGACTTGTACTCCCCTTTTCAGTCTTCGGGGCTATTCTTGGAATTATGAACTTTTCCGTGTTTCCTATACGATCAATCTGAAACGATAGAGATCGGTCGCTTGTTCCGTTTTTCTCTAGTCTCTGTTCTCCAACGTTACTGCCAGCGTTGCTTGGTAAGTTCTATTGCTTCTGCTATTGCTTTTCCTTTACCTACTTTAGATTCTCTTTCAAAGACGTATTTTTTCTCTGCTGCTAGTTGTAAGGGTCACTCCCTCCACTACCGCACTTACTACCTGAAAGGATCCTCTTTGCATAGAGGCGATACGTTTCCTATTTGAGCGCATAAGCCCTCTCAGCACTGTACAATAGGATGGAGTTCGTGATCGACATCAGAAGTCTTCACTTGCTAACGCCATTCGACTGCTTAACAATGCAGTGACCTTTGTCGGCTCTGTCAGATCCTGTCTTTATCTGCTGCTAAAATGTGAACTTTGGGTCTAACGTCACTGCTTTCACAGTCAACCTTGAGTCCTCTATCGTGGTTACTCGTCTCCTAGTCAAAATTACAATATCTTTGTCTTCCAGGCCTTAGACTGTGGTTTTCAATTCAAACGCGCACGCGTCTCATCATTAGGTTTAGCTTTCTCTTTGTATTAACGGTTTCGCTTGCAGTGGTTACTTCAGCAACATCATCGGCATAGCTGACAAGAAAGGCGTCTTAGGGGATCTGTAAATGAAAAATCTCATCGTACAAAATGTTTCATAAATCCGTTCCCAAGATCGAGTCATGAGCTACTCCTGATGTTTTCTACAAAATCCTTCTGCGGTGTCGTAAATAGGTTATCGATCTCTAGCTTCGATTTTCACCATACGCAGAAAAGGTACCTTGAAGGTGAGGTGTTCTCTATAATGTCGCCCACCTGACCGAGTAAAGACCATTCCGTACAGCTCGAGTCTTGGTTACTCTGCTGAGCCATCTGAAAGGTTTTTTCCACCTCCTTCGCTGTTGTTTTTGAGGAGAAGTTTCTTCTCAGCCAAGACTGCTGTCTTCTGTACATCGGCAGGAAGTCACGGCTTCAACAACTTCTCTTAAAGCTGTCCTGTCGTATGAAGTATACAGGAGGGTATGATGTTGATGGAGGATCTGCGTTTCTTTTCCCTTTCCTTTCGAAGTCTTGTAGAAGATCCAATCGTCTAAGCAGCTTTTCTTCATATTAAACAATAGCTGGGGGTAAGTTTGAGTATTCCATTAGGTCCAGAGGTCTTCTTATTATGCACAGCGCTTGCAGCAATGTTCAGCTCTTCCTTAGTTGAGTTTCCTCTCGCTGCCTTGATCTCTAACTGAGTGTGTGGGAAAAAGCATATTTACGATACTGTCTATCTTTTCTGGGCTCAGGGTTGGGTAGGTCGTTCGTGGACCCATCTTGGTTGGTTGATTGTGGAGATTGGGCTAGCCTTTGAAGTCTAGATCTACCCATCTTCGTTTTTTGCTCTTGAGCTTTAACTTCTGTGTTCTATACTCCGACTTCATGCATCGGCAAGGGTGGTCAAGTTCCCCTGTATGTCGGACTTTTAATGATTTAACACTATCCATCTTCAGACGAAGCAACCTCGGACCCCTTTCTTGCATTATTTCAGCATGTCCTAGCCTCAGATAGTCTTGACGAATTTAGGTGCTGTTCTTCTTTTTTCAGCACTTCCACGAAGCAGGAGCACCCTCTATTCCAGTTTTCCTCCCTCGTGCGCATGATCCTTATGACATATTCCGGTGCGATTTCGCCTAATCTTCGTCTCTCTGCAAGCTGTCTGGTGCATTCGAAGAATGCGAAGAATTCTGCACTCCAATAGGACTTCTATAGTAGATTCAACGTCACTTCTTTTTCGAAATCGAAAGTGAAGGCACTTTCATCTGTCCACCAGTATACAGGTATTCTCCCACCCTTTGAACTGTTTATCCGAGGCTTAGAAGCATCGCATGCATATCGTATTAGTCGCATTATAAAGTCTTCTTTCTGTTTTCTTGCTCCGGACAACTGCAGGATCGTGTCGTTTCCTTTACCTTCTACGGCGGCTGCAATGGATTCCGATGCAAAAGTTATGTCAAGTACGGTCTTGCACATTGACTCTCGAGTATTAGACTTTCTTCTGCGTCCATACTTTTCATTTCTCCTTCGATGTCTTCTTTCTAACCACCAACAGGAATCGCACTCCAAGGATTTTCTCCCATCACTCAATAGCTGTCCACAGCTCTACACAATAATTTCAGTGACAGATTCTTCACACGACCACAAAACCACAGTCGAACTGTCAAAACTGACAAAATAACTTTCCTATGTGAATGCAGTGGACATCCATTCTTAGCGCTCTCATCCGCAATCCTTAACCCCAGTCGATGTTGGGAAATTTCGACAAGACCACCCTTTATTGTTGTTTAACAACCCAAGTCTCACAGAGAAAACTTTCGGACTAAATTGCATTTATGCCCTAATAAATACGAAGACTAGTTCGTACATCCCTGCATCAGTCAGTCAGCTGTCAAACTGGTAGCAAAGTCAACCCACTTTCATCGGCTGTCAATGCATTCCGTAAACTTTAATTACAAGCGCGTCGTAAATTTTCGAAGAACTTTCCACACCGACAGGCGCTCCGTGCTTACCATGTCCTGACAGATAGAACGCAACCACAGCAATTCATCAATTTACGACCGAAAAGGATGTTTTGTTTTGGAACACTGACAGATACATAGAGAACTTGTCAGAGATTTTCTTACAGCGCCGTCGTCGTCGTCATCGTCATCGTTGTCGTGTTCTTGGGTGGTTCGTGGCTTGTGGTCTTCAGAAATTCAGAACCAAAAAGTTCCAAATTAAATATTATCTCGTAGCTGATTGTGATTGGCGGTGGTCCTAAAGTTTTCTCTTAATTATTGGACGTTTGAGAAACGTCCTCGAGACGGCTTAATGAAATCTCGACCATTAACCCACCTACCTACGGCCAGAAGTCGGATATGATTAATGTGAGCACTAAGTCGACGAGCATAGAAAATGATGATGTTCTGATGTAACCACACACATAAGACAGGATACGCATTCGACAACTGACAACTGACAACGACGACGACGACGATGACGACGACCCTAGGAGCAACATAACCGCACGACCCAAATTAATTCTGACAGATTACGATTGTAATTGAATGGAACATCTTGACTTAATGATTTTAGTGTTGTACTTCGCGTTGTGTGTATGCGATATGGTCTTTGGCGCGGCATCTGGAGAAGTTGGAGATGGTTGGAGGCAGGCACGCACGCACGCACTTGCCATCAGTTTGAGGAATAACTCTGTTATACACCACACACACAGCTGGACAGTAATTTGATATTAATTGTTGCGGACTTAGTTTTGGTGTTGAGGCAACGACGACGACGGACGGAGGACGTCCTGAAAAAAGGGATGAATGCGAGAACGTGCTCGGCATGGGTATGGAGGGATTTATAAGCGGGTTATAAGGGTTATCTCTGAAGGGTGAGCAAAGGCTAAACTGAAGGGTTAATGTCAGATTGGTGAAAAACAAAAGTCCTGGTTCGGTCGTGCGGGCGGGCGAGGAATTAATTAGATTGTCCTAAGGCGTTGGATTCCTGCGGTAGCTTAGACGGGAAGCTTTCTTTTAGTGGTTTTGGGAATGGAATTACATCCTCAAACCTAATGCGTGAGATCACAAAGATTAATTGATGAGGTTCACTGAATCTAGTTAATCATTATGACGACTTTCATAGAGTGTATGCTTGAGGGTAGGTTTGGCTGCAACATCCCATTGGATGAAATTCTAGGTGAGTGTTTAGGTAGATACTTCAATGATTGAATGAATTATAGGAGTGGTGTGTCTTCAAAAGATGTTTTGTGTTTGGAATCTCTTTGTGATAGCCGAAGTAATTCGCGGATCAAAACATCTCCTTCAATTGATGTTGTTTTCTTTGGAAACTTGAGGGTGGAGAGGAAACTGGAAAATGTGGGATTATTGCCCACTAAAAGTCATTTAACTCCCACGACTGACGACAGTAAATGTCAGAAGAAGGTTTAATTTTTCAAGTTTCATACACTACGTTCAACCAAATGGGACTTAGCATAGACCCTTGTGGGATGCCAAGGAATGGCATGGTTAATTGGTATTCTGTGAGGCATTTCTCCTCAACCGACTTAGCGGACGAACCTGGAGACGGCTAGCTAAAGATCGAGCTGATTGGAGACGGTTTTTGGTTGAGGCCTAGGTCCACCCCGGACTGTAGCGCCACTTTGAGTAGCAGGCATTTCTTATGTTATGTGTCTCGATTGTTTCCATCTACACCACATCTCCTTTTTAGGATCGTTTACGACTTCTACTGTTGAAAAACCTATAGCCTCTTCAATTGCTTTCTCTAAAAGATTGCATGTAACTCGTTCTCGCACATTCAGGATCAAGATTCAGAGAGGATAAGGTTCCCCCTCAGGTATGTGATATTCTCGACAAAAACTTGCGGATTAGACTACTCCAGATCGATAGAAGGTTATCTGGAGCTTGCTACAGATTCTATGGGTGTGTTCACATATCGAATGTCGAAGTCCGTTAAGATTTGGAAACCTTTTCCTTTTTACTTCGGTAGAGGCATGTCTTAGTCTCTTTTCGGTGGGAGTTTTTGAGAAGTATCTGAGCCACCTCTGTTACAGAAGCGTGTTTAAAAGCCTAGCTTTGTTGATCCTCTTTTACCTTATATAAGTTCTCGGTCTAAGGTGTAGGGTTTGTTTCTTTGATTAGTCTCTAAGGGCGACAAGTTTACAACAAGATTGCTTTGGAAGAAAATGACAAACACTACATTGTAGACTGAGAATCTGCGCTGCGAAGAGGCATGATGAACGCTAATTTCATGAGGAAGCATCCCTGACAATCGACTATGATTTGCTACGACCACTGCATTGGAGTCTATCTCCTTGTAGGACGATGGGAGACATCAATGGTCGGCCTGGCAAGCATCATGGGCAATGTATATCTGTGGGTGGCGCCAGTTTATCTACCTGAGGGATTTGTGATGTTCATGGAGCATGACCTGACCAATGAAGTGAAGATTGCAATACCCAACCTGAAACAAGGCTGTTGAAACATTGGCTTAACATCCATCTGGAGAATCACTTGTTTCTAAGATTTGGTTAGACAGCATTGTTTGCCTGATCCACAAGAAGGAATCAACTACGCCAACTACAGCCGCCTCCTCAGCATTGAGTACAAGATTTGATTTGCCATATTGTGTGAATCGCTGAAACCTTTCGTCAAGAACCTGATTGGCCATTATCAATGCGTTTTTAGGCCAGAGAAGTCTACCGTCTAAATTTTCACACATCGACAGATTCTGGAGAAACCCCAAGAAGTCTAGGACTCATCCACTATCTCTGTATCGATTCTAAAACTGTCTGTGACAGCATTTTTAAAGACGAGCTATACAGAGCCATGTCCAGTTTAAGAATTCATGATAAACTCGTCCGTCAGTTCAGGATATTGCTGGAAAATGGCCACTGCTTCATCAACAGTAACGACCGCGAAAAAGGAAAAAAATAAGGCAAGGTGACGCGCTGTTATGCGAAGATTAGGGGCACAATCTTTCAAAGTTCGTACACTGACTTGCCTAGGCCGACGATATCGATACCATTCGCAGAACCTAGCGAGCTATCATGAGTAGATACTGAGGTGTAAGCGGTCAAAAAGAGTTAAGCGGTGAACGAGGGTAAAACCAAATATAACGAGATGGCACACGACGAATCTTACAGAACAAATAGACAGCTGTGTCATCGAGGTAGTAAGGGATTTTGCCTACATTGGCTCTGCTATCACTTCTGACAAGCACAAGGTCTTCGAATCTAACTAAGAAGGGCAAACTCAGTAGAGAAAGATCTTGCCATAGGTGGCGCCCCCAAGAAAAAAGCAACCTCAACCAACTTGGAGGGTGTAACTGAAGGCGGTTAGCTAAGGAGGTGATTGTTGAATGAGGCGCCACCCAGGCGTATTCCCAGTCTACCTGCAATTTGCCTCCATGGCTCTACATTGTTGAATGCCTGCCTTATACCCCGTTGTAACTGTACAATGTCTTCCTGCCAACAATTTTTGCAAAAGCAATAAACAAATAATCAAAGTGTAAAAGTAAAGTTATTACTTCTTCTAAGGTCTCTCTCATGGCATCGAAACTTTGACAAGACTTCAACGAAAGTAATAATAAACGTTTCATACGAGTAGTCGTATGTTGAAAACGCTTTGCCAAACCACTTTAAGCATGCACATGTGTCTGTGACAGGACAAGTGCAACCACATAAACTTTTTGTCCAGCCATAGGACCCGGGGTAAATCCATTGTAACAACACAATGACGTCCTGAGTGTGTCAACTATTGCTTCACATCCACATCCCTATACTCGTACTCGTACACCACGATGAAAAGTTAAGTTTTAGAAAATTTTACAAAATTGTCTGGCAATCCGGACGTGTTGGAATTTTTAGTTTTAATTGCTGTTGGCTTGCTTCTTGGAGAAGTTTCTTAATTGAAAATAATTTTCCATTTGACTTTGGACAACAGTTTAAAGTATATTAAGTTGGTGTGTGTGGGTGTGTCCTTTTTTAAAGGGAGCCTTGGCAAGGTAAGACGACAGTTTTTGGGTGGAAAAAAGTTGATAAAATTGAGTGAAAATGTCTGTCAAAAAGATCGGATGTTGCCAAGAGCTAAAGAGATGAGTCCAACGTTCCAGCAGTATTTTGAGCCGGACTGTCTGGTTTGTACTAGGAGCTAGTTGGAATCTCTACAAATTTAGAGGACGACGGAGAGAAATAGTCATCTGTTGAGGCAATCTGGCTCTAGCAGTGAGGAAATGAGATATTAGGCGAGGTTGAGTAGTCTCTGCTCAAGCAGACCAACATTTAGGTCCTTGATGGCCATTTTTAACATTTTATCCCGGAAACCTCTAAAGAATAAGAGCTGATTTAGAACCACCCAAGAGGTCTGTCTCATATTACATAAGTCCTTCAGTTCCGTGAAGAAGTAACTGCCAAGAGTCCTCATTCTTCTGTCTGTGAAGCCAGTCCATTCGCACAGCAGATGACGGGCCCATTAAATTTCTTTCTTGTCCCTGTAGCTTCTCTTGTGATAGTTCCCGGTCATGATGTCAGAGATGATCCGTGCGTCACTGAGCGACTGACCGTAGCCAGAGAAAGAGCTACCTACTTGTTATAGGCCGGTCATAAACTCACAGCCATAACGCATTAATTTTTAGCTTGACTTTATTAACGACCTTTTTGGGATCATTACAAAAGGGAGGACCTGTGCGTTTGAAATTGGGAATGGTAATGAGAGACAGGAAGAAGTGTAATCCTAAAGACTTGGGTGGGCTTGTCAGCGGCTTTCATAAGGAAACAGACTTGGATTTTCAGAAGGAAAGACACAAAAGACCTTAAGACTTGGGTGGACTTGTCAGGGGTTTTCAAAACAGCGATTGCAAAAAAAGGCCTAGAGATTAAGGTGGGCCTGTCAGGGGCTTTCAGACGGAAAGAGACTTGGGTGCTTGTACCAAGTGCTTTCAGAAGGAAAGGCACTAGGAAAGGCATTGCAAACAAAAAGACTCAAAGACTTGGGTGGGTTTCTTCAGGGGCAGTGGCAGGGACTAACTATGGGACTAACCTGTGTGATTAGTAAGCAAGATGCATGGCTAACTTATGATGTGCCTGAAGATGTTTCTTATTATGTGTCTGATGATGTAAGGGTTGGTCTGTGTCGAATATTGTTTATGGCTCTAGTGGTTGCTTGACACAGAACCCATCCAATTGTTCTTCTGTTCAGGAACACACAAGCCCAATTATTGTCCAAGTGCTAAACACTCACGATTGGGGATTGCATTATCCCAGAAAGGTGTTGTTCGTTAGAGTATATGGACACGCCGGTGTCGGTGCCGGTGTAGACGGCGAATGTTATCATAAATAGCCTCAAAGTCAACAAACAATCGGTAGGATTCGATATGGAATTCATCTTCCTCGTGCCACTTTTGACGCTGCTGGAGCACCCAGGTTGCAAATCTGAGGACGAGAATGAGTTCAAGCGTCGAATGAGGCACGCGGCAGACCCAAAAAAACTTTTTTTTTCCCACCGACCCCGGATCTGCTCGGATAGCACGCATTTTTTTCTTTGGCAACTGGGTAGAATGGAGCTTCAAACTTGATGGAAAGTCACTCCTGGGCTCAGATATGTAGTCTGGGTGCTTCAGCAGCGTCGAAGACATTGATTTTGGCTGTCTTCAGTTTTCTGAGGCTTGGAACGCACTTCGTTCCACAAAAAAGGACCTAGAACCGGGTCTTTTGAAATCCCATCCAGGATAAAAAAGGGTTCGATATGACGAGGGTTTTATCAGGTGATTTGGCACAAGTCCTCGAATTTTTCATGAATCAGGATATACCCCTTCACTAAGACACGTCGTGCATAGATTTGAAAACATATATTGGTGGTATTTGATTGCCACTTTTAGTGCTATATTGAGGACTCCATTTACTCCACGTACTTTGTGGTTCCGAAACATACCACATATCACATCCTTCTGTCTTGTATGACGAACCCTCCACTTCGGATGTAAGTGATGGTGTCCTAAAGTTCGTCAAAGTTTTCCTGACTATGCCTTGCTTCACTTTGTGAGGCTTCATTTCTTGTTATTGTGGATGGCCTGTTTGAAAGCGGGCATTTCTTCATCATGAAAGCCCGTAGAGGACCAAGGCCTATCTTGCTTCATGTTGTGCGTGTTATATTTTTCGCTCGAATAGAAGGGACATATCGTTTTTATTGCCGACTTCGATGTTTCTGATGGCAAAAGGCATGCATGTCTCTACCTTGCTTAGTGGTATACGGTACGGCATTCTATCAGTAGACTTGTGGGAGGTATGCACCAGCCATCTTTGTTTGCATTGATGCAACACCAACCTTTGAGATGTTTTACTTTATCGGTCGCACACCCCCATTGGCCCTAGGTCTTCTATGACAAGTTTGAAGAGATCTTCATGTTGTTCCACTTCACATTGGTAAAGGTTTACTTGTGGAACCCTTCTTGCTGGGCATCTTCCACTTCCAGATGTGTCTGATATTCTTCCCCTCATCTTTGCAGAGCTTGAACGTGTCGCTAGGAGCTTTAAATGCAACTTAAGAATTTGAACTCTTAATGTTCTACGTCCGTCTTCATAGAGGTTTCCAGCACCTGTATCTCCTTTAATTGTTTCATTCCATCTGGGTAGAGTCTACCACTTGTTTGAACTTGTCGTAAACAGCTCTTTAAACTCTGGTGCAGTCTTAACTTTTTGGAGTACCAAAGCGTCCTATGTATGCAAGGATATCCAAAAACAGTCCTTAATCTGCCACTGCACTCTCATTTCGAAACACGACTCCTTCCTTATCCTCATAACGCCCGCCATTGTTCAGTCACACTTGTTGGCCAGCAGTTCAGAGTTCACATCACTCTCGAGGACATGACGATTTTATTTGCAATAAACACCCGTGCCACCAAGTTTGTCAAATTGACATCGTTAAGGCGGTGGAACCATAAAATGCTGGCAAAAGTTGTGCCTGCTGATTTGTGTGGCCCCAGCATACAGAAACTCACCCCGAATGCAATTTTCCTCACTAGAACCGGATGTTGAGCGCCTTCACATCGAATCGTGAATTTCTTATTCGAAAAGCCAACACGTTGCCTGTTCCTTTCCACTTTGAGTCCTTGTTGGTGTTGCAATAAAATTGCAAGCAATAAACGTGTCAATCATTCAACCAATTGCCGCAATAATTTTTCGAACAAAAGGAAATTGCACACCCAAGCACTCCCAAACGGAGTAGGGACCGTCCCAGTCCCAATGGAAAACCACTCTGGATGCCACTTGGGCAGCTTGTGATGGGCCCTCCTTCCGAGTACGATTTGCCAGCTCAACAACTTAATTTGCATATCGATGTGACTTATGGAGCTAGCTCGGGTCTGGTGTATAGTCCTTCTGTGTCTGGGAAGACTCCTGCTGGCTGGCAGCTTATGCCATATTACTTTGTACTCATTGTACTGTTATGGAGAACCACCTAATAATGTTTTCTAATATCTGAGAGCATGTCAATCAAGTTAATTCTGCACGAAACAATCATTTCCTGCTCTCGGTGATGGTGGCGAGGAGCTGGATTGCAGTTTCGGAGAGGTGCTGTTGTCACAAACAGATACCCCCAGTTGGCTTAAGTTTGGGGGAAACCACCATCACCATTGGAAAGCCTTTCTGGGATTAACATTCGCTACACGGCTTCACGACGAGGGCGCACTCGATTCACATATAGACGCGCAAAAAGAGCTCCTTTGCCTGTGCAATGGTGAGATGCATTCAGCCGCTTGGGTTTCACTATTCTAACGCGCTGGCTGGCGCTTACTTTGTATGAATGATCGCGTGTGAAATATGTGCCATGGCCGGGTATCATAATAAAGTCCTCGTCATGAATATGAAATGCAATTTCCTTGTCGTTGTCGTGTGGCGGACAAGAAAGACGAATGTGCGCCAGGATAACACCAAATGTGTTGACACATGAAGTGGTGTGGCGGCCGATTAGTCCTTTGTGAGCACACCAGGTGCCGTTGATTGTGGATGATGACGATGATTATGACGTTGATGGCAGGATAAGCTGCAACGGTATTGGATGGGTTTGGGTATTTTCATTTACATTTGTCGTCGCTGCTTTTTTTTTTGCGGTGATAATCGAAATAATGTCCGATAGAAACGTTAGAGAAAGTGACAGTTGAGGCATTAACGACTCATGGAGAGCTTGTAAGTGGTGAATAAAGCCCACAAATTAGCGTCCCTTCGATCTAAAAAGATGCCGGTGTGGATTATTAAAAAAGAGTCGAGCTATCTCGACAAACGGGGCCGGTGACGGAGAAAAGCAAAGTCACAGGACAGGTTCCACAAGGTTCAAGAAACATTAAAACGGAAGGAAATCCATTTAAGTTACAGCAGTGGACACCAATTCGCATGCAAACCAGCGATGAAGTTCTTTTGTGTAAGGATTGATGCCAGGCTCACCTTTACGAAGCATGTGGACTACGCGGCTAATAAGGCCACAAAAGTGGTCATAGCTAGCTGGGCTACAGAAAAAGACCCCGTTTAGCTGGGGTGAATTCTTTGTTCGCCAGTGATTCCAACAGTGCCAACGAGAGAGTGCGGATTCACCATCATACGTGGGGTGGTGGTTAGCCCATTCGCTTATCATTCTGAAGATTCCAGGTTGAACTCCACGATTATGCACGCATCTCATGAATGGATGAAGTCTTCTCTGTGCATCATCGGTGTCTCTTGCGGTGATCACGGTAGCAATGGAATCTTCAAACCCTGTCTTCTGGCATCCCTGTACGAAGAATCCTATCGTGGGAAATTTTTCACACATCATATCCCAGGATTGAGCCCTGCGCTTCTCCAACAATAATTTCATTTATGCGAGGTCCATTCGTGGTGTCATGCAACAGCGTGCCTTTTCGACAGCCGTTCATCATGCGCAGGAGGTATGATGGCTAGATGAATTTAAGGCATTTCTCATGTCAAGAGTGACAAGTGTTGAGCAGCGTGAATGGTTTTAGCCACTTCCTCGATTGCTGTATTTAGATAGCTCATCTGCTTCTGTACTGTACTGCTGCTTCAATATTTTATCAAGTTGTTTTCCTGTCATGTCCAGAGGACACAGAGGTCTTAACGCTGGTGAGGAGTTTGGGTTAACTCTTCCCCTGCTTATCAGTATCCTTAGCGTTGTGTTTAATAGTTCGTCCCGTCCCGTTTCGTCCGCAGTAGCTTCTGTCGGATTCAGAGGGTTTCTTGTTCTTAGGAGTTTTCATCGGCAGTATCAGCTCCTCTCCGCTGAATATTGAAACATCCGAACTTCGCGGCTCGGCATTCTCCTAGTACGTCTTTTGCAGTTTCAATGTGTCTTCTCCTTTCCCTGTTAATCCTACGTCTTGAATGTAGACTTCTCCTTTTGAGAGCAACCATGACCATACCGATTGTCTGTCTCCATTCAAGATGATAACCTGAGCTTTTGCTTAAGCGGCGCCCGTCATTTCTAGGATAGTTTACATCCTTCCCTTCCTCGATCTTGGTTGAGTCTTTCTGCATTCCACCTCGGTGTTGGCCTCTGGTGTCCATAAGCAATCGGTTACTTTGTAAACTAAAGACAATGCATTGCTGGTCCCTGTCGGTGTAGTCCTCGAAGACTCTTGGTTGAGACTTTCTACATTCCACCTCAGTGTTCGCTTCTGGTGTCCATAAGGAACGCATCGGTTACTTTGTAGACCAAAGATAATGCATTGCTGGTCCCTGTCGGTGTAGTCCTCGAAGACTCTCCATGGACATCCGGTGTTGTCTCGCCATATCCGAGTCGCCCGAAGGTTCTTAAGTCACTCATATTGACCACGTTGGGTATTTGCTTTCCTCTTGACTTCGATGGCCTTGGCGTTGAAGTCACCGGCTACAAGGATCACACCACCAATTTCCCACGCGATGTCTTCCAAGCTTTCTTTGAAAGTCACTCATACGTTCATTCGCCGTGAAGTAGCAGCTTACTATCGTAACTTTCTCACATTTCGACCAAACAAAGCCTCTCCCAGAAGGAACTGTCTTTGCGTTCGATGTTCAAATTTCCCTCTTCATTTCTGTTCTCCTCACTAATGACTACTTCATCCAGTTGTGGAGGTAGTCATCCGATCGGCTACTGTGGGATCAGAAAATGAAATGAAGGATACTTGCCTTAAAAAAAAATTCCCAAGCATGCTAAGGACATATATGTACATACTTTCCACTGTCGCCTACCCCTCCAAACGATCCTGCATCCATATCTAATTACTTCATCTTCAAACATCGTTTCACCGTAAGTTGCTCTATTTTGGCAACTTTATCCGACATTCTCATTTTATAACCCATTTCCACTTTCATGGCTCATTATGCGACTGTCATCCTCTCGTTTCGTTCCACAACTCATGCACATCTGCTAACCGATGAAGTATGAGATTGACATTGTAAAAAAAAAAAACAACAGTGTGCGTGCATTGTCCTTAGCCTCCTCAAAAGGTTTATGTGTTTAGAAATAACTTTTTAACGGTTTTTTTTGTTCGATAAAAAATAAACAGACAAATAAAATGACAAAAAATATTCCAAAATGCGTCCTGAATACAAAGTACATATTCCGTTTCCATTACTTCATTTCACACACGAACACCTCTCTCCCCACACACAGAGGAACATAGTCCTTATCTAGAGGAATGAAGCTTTGAAAACCGAAGGTCATACATCTCTCATGCGACGACGACGACGATGCTGCCAAACGAGTACGAGTGTACACACAACAAACAATTCTTCGCTCCAAAAGGATGTCTCAACTCTCTAGCGAGATAAATCCTTGTCGCAGAGATTACACCAATGGAACAGTCATCTTTGCCACAAACCGACACATGGCACAAGGAGACATTGTCTATGTGTGTTTGCTGTCCCTGCAGCAAGAAAAAAAAAGAAAAAATCCAAAAAGGACTCCCAAAAAACTGAGCAAGGGCTTGAACTGAAATGCTTCCTCATTGCCCACCAGCCCGCCCTTCGCTCTCATATTAGAATGATTGCGTAAACAAAAAATATTTCATTTTTATTATCCATTTCGCTGACACAGAGTACGTGCGGCTGGGCTGGGATCTATGTGGATGTGTTTGTGTGAACCAGAATAAGCAAACCAACTAAGAAGAAGAATGACATTGCCAAACGAATCCAAGGAATCCCTCCCCATCACCATCCCCTTTCTCTCTTTCGTACAAAATTCGATTCATGAATTGACCCAATTCTCGTCGGTTAAGCTCAGTCTCCTTGCCGAATGTATCGAGGGGCTAACAACCACATAAATTATGATTTTCATTTCCAAGAAGGATGAATCGCGAAAAAATATTAATAGTGTGAGTGCATTAAAATAAATACGCAAGACGCAACACACAAAGGAGTGTCGCTTTGAATAGACAAGCAGCAGGTTTGGTGTACACAGAAAGGATATCACAAGAAATGCGAGGGAAATTGTGAGAATTATGCAATCCTTTCAGTAAAGATAAATAGGACATTTCTGAAGTTCAATAACTGAATGAAAGAGGGAAAAATTGAAAGAGAAAAAAATTGGATAAAAGGACGACCGAGCAATGGAATCCTTTTGAATGCTTGATTTATTTTTATAAATTTTCGAAATTGAAATCGTTGTCGGTTCTCTGGACTATTGAATTGAATACACTGTATAGTGCAGACATTCGTCATTCGATTGCAACAAGGACGAATGGAATTGCTTTCACATGAGTTTTGAGAATGGAAGAGGAAAGAAAAAAAAAAAATCCTGTTCCTATGAAAGTGTTCGTTCTGTCATTACTTTTGGAAGAGCTTTACCTTTTTGTTGAATCATTGAGCCTACAGGCGACTTATTTTTATGTCGCAGACTTCTTACAAATGTCGGGAAGCATCGATTTAGTCTGATTGCATCCTGGAGAGTCATGTGCAGTTGTGTTTTCTAGAAACCCAACCATCGATAGAATCTCTAACGGGAAAACCTTGGGTTCATTCAAGGCCGGAGAAATTCTCCTCTGAACCTTGCCTGGCAAACTCATCAGAATCACTGTCTACAGGGACCCAGACAGGGCTTAGCAAATTAAGTCTTCCAACCGAAATCAAACTAGACTTGCATTCTTTAACTATTTTGGATCTAGTAAGAGGATTGAGGAAGGTCCTTAGCGCAGCCTGACTTGATTTTCACAATATACCTCGCAGCCATAAATATTGCAAAAATCTCCCCTTGGAAGACAGGCGCATATATATCTCAGTGAGAGTGCAATCTAACGTTGTCGCTTTCCACAAAGTCTTCAGCACCGGAGTAAACACTAGTCTTGGAGCCATCTGTAATATTTCGACTTAATTCCTTATCCGGCTCAGAATGTGTCGAAAACCAATCTTATGGACAGCGAAAGTCTTAATTCCGGAACCATTGCGATGGATGGCATATTCATAAAATTTGAGTCTCGTCCTCCATAGGTAGGTGAAAAGAAAATCGAAAAGTCGGACGAAAGGTACAACAGCCGATAACACTTTACGAAGGCTTAAGCCAAGCAACTGGTTTCTGTCTTTAATGCCAGAGTGCAGACTTTTCGAAATAGTGAAGGGCACCTAGCCACCAATGCATAGGGTAGGAAGGTAGGTAGATAGAGGTGGCGGTTCAACAGAACCCAAATTAGCACTGGGATGTGCCTTTTTGTTACCACGACTCGTGTGACCTGGTTGATGATGTGTGTTGCTAAAGAAGGGAGATTGTCGGGAGTGCCTAGATCCAGCCTGTGGAGTTTAGAAAACGGATTAGATCTTGTATCTCTTTACCCGAGATGTCGTTGAGGTCATATGGTAATGTGGATTTGTTTGAGCGCAGACGCTGAATGGGCATACTATTGAGAGAGTGATAGGACAAGAAGAGCACGAAGAAGTAATCTCCTTTCCCTGTGCAGAAAAGGATTGCGGTGTTATCAAAAAGTTGAAGAAGGTCAAGGGTGCCTGATGGGTGTCCAGTGGGACTTTTCGAATACGGATGTGATGTTTTGAGAGGGTGTATGCAGCAAATTATCAACCAAGTATTTGATGGACGACCATATGCCCGATGACTGTAATGTCAGCTCGATATGGTTCGTCTACAAGAAGGGCGATCCTATGTCTTGGACCAATTTTCGAAGGATATCCCTAAGAAATGTCACATATGTGATCCTATCCAACTAACTTTGTGGACGTCTGAAGCCTTTGTGCAGCACATTAATCGGCTCGTGCCAGTGTGGCTCCCAGCCCAGCAAATCGACTATAGACCAAATCTTCACATGTAATACATGCAATAAACCAACGAATTTTAAGTCGAGACTCACTACCTTTTGTATTGACTTCAAAGCTGCATATGATAGCATTTATCGTCTGGAGCTCTAAAGGGCGATGACTGAATTCAGAATTCCAGTAATGGCTGGACGGGTGATGACTTATCCAGTTGTGCGACGGGATCCTGAAATACATGCGGTTCAACTAGAAACAGCTGCTCTTCTGAACATTTTTAAAAAAGGAAAGAGCCTGCCCGGGGTCGAAGAGAATGGAAGGCTGCAGGGTCTCAAAAAGTAAACACAATGGATCCTTTAAGATCCGAATGAGGCTGTACATAAGTGCAGCCACCCCTTAAATTGTCTCAGAAAGGAAAGCTTAGGGCACGATGGATCTAGTTACTGATCTACATAGGCCGACAAATGATGATCATCAGCTTCAAAGTTTTCTAAACAGAAAAGGCTCTTCTTGACTCTTTCTTGCTCTTTTATAGATTTTTCAGGCACCATCCCTTTATCCTTCAAATAGCTTTGCATCTGTCTTGGACCTTTTATCAACTCATTCTGTGCAATTTGGTCAAATTAAGATTGATTTCCCAAACTGAACTCAACTCACATTTTGTAAACAAAGTTCTACAATTGCGTTATAGAAATTCTTAATTATCTCCTCGGAGAGGTGCGTTTTACTCTTGAGACAATAACGGTCCAACCAACACAGATCTAAGTGCTTCTCCACAGACACAGTTGAACTCATAATTAAATTTTAGCACACACTCTTCGACTCCTAGCCCGATTAACATTTCCAAAATTCCTTGTATAAATTAAACACCATTCTCGAGAGAATGAAAGACCCACTCACATACACTTGCAACAAAATAGGTATTTACGTCCCAACCAACGACGACGGATGAATGAATCCATATCCTGAATATGTAACAATCACCACAGATACTCTCCGCACTCACACTTCCCCCGATCACGGTCAGTTGAACCTTTCGACATTGGCATCTGTTGTACGGCTGTTTAGTTCATATTGAGGTTTCCAGCAGTCCAATGTCATGACACCTAGTCGGAGAATACTGTAGCTGGCTGCAGTGTTGGGGCAGCAAAGGTGCGACACCCCCTACCACCCAACATAACATATGTTACATCCAAAAGCCATGAGACCAATTGAAAATGTCAATTAATAAACGTGCTCGTAACTCTGTGTCATATGAAGTTTAGTTTTGGGTTACACCTATGGCAGAGGTGTGAAGGTAAGCGAATGGCGGTTGGTAGTTTGTAGATGGTAGTTGGGCTTGTTAGAACCAGTATTGGGCAATAAATTGTGCATGTCTGACGAGTTGTGCTACTTATCGTCGCAATAAATCGCATTAATTTATTGCCCTAGGACAGTTAAATTATTTAGTGCACACCTATATGTGGCCCCGAAGCACACACTGGTTAAACATTATTCAACTGTCCAAGCTGGTCTGAAGGGCTAGATTGTGTATTTTTCTATGGCATAGGGCAAATTGTTAAAGAACATATGTAATTGACAGTATGGCCAACAGGTGAAGGTCTAAGAAGGTCGAAAATAAGGGATTTAAGTTCTTATATTTGATGAACAAAATTCAGACAATTTCCAGTCTAGGTGGCTTCAAAAGTCTTAAATTAAGGCGACAATAGCGAAAATGGGTTTCTCTAAGCATGCTTACCAGCAAAGACCCTAGGAATGGTTATATAAATTCCAGTCAATGGATCTGTAGCACCGCCAAAGCGGAATTTCAACAAGGCCTCTTGCGACATGCTCAAGGACGACCTGAATGAAAAATTAAGATGAATCCATCCAAAAACATCGAACTCTTCTATCACCTTGTCGGCACGTTTCTTTGCACGGCAAAGAAGCACGTAACGAGAGGCTTCCAAAAGTCACAATAGAAAGCGACAATCAGCGCGAAACTGCCTACAAGCTCCTCAAATCCCTCGACAGATTACGTAGTGGCAACATTCAGTCGAAAAAACCCTAACTTTGCTTTCGAGCAATAGATTACAATCAGCCCGCATGGGATAGCTACCAGGATCGTCAAACTTTCCACTGCACCTTAAGTCACTGAATATGGATTCTCAAGAACTGACCAAATTTTAAGAAAACCTTTTGGTTGCGATGAAGTCAAGACCAGCTATTCTCGTAGTCCCTAATACTGAGAAGCACAAACTACGGGTTGCTACTCGAAACGAAACATATTTGGTCGAACCTAAGAAAACTTAGATCGTAAGCCTCTTAAGACCCGCAAAGCCGAACTACAAACCATAAATTGAATACTTTTTAAAAGCTCCGATTTATAACCGGCCTAAGTCAGCTCTCGATGCAGTCATAACGTTTGAAAAAGTAGGCTTCACACCCGTCAACAACGACTTGAACTAAATTTTAACGCTGACACAAGCCACATCGAAACAGGCTACCATGGAAAACTTCTCTTATGGCCAAGCTCTTTTTTGTTTTTTTTTATAATTAGAGCGCGCTAAAGGGATTATGACTACCCTTAAACTAGAGCACAGGAAATTAGAGGAGGTATCGATGCACGTTGGTTTAAAATGCTTGAGGGTTGTAGTGATGAGGAAACACAGAGCTATGTAGATCATTCCACTTTCGTGTGGTACGGCTAAAAAAAGAATCTCCATATTTGACAGTACGTCCGAAAGTAGGTTTGAGGATAAACTAATGTGCATTCGAAGCATGACATTTGGCGACATCGAATATATGGTCATTCCAACGAAGATCGTTGTTAACACACATACCGAGGATGGAAAGTTTTTCAGCTTCGGCGATGCAGGAACCATTCATGGGTAATGGTTCTAGGTTTAGGTTTCGCTTGAGAGACAGTAGGTAGCATTGAGTTTTGGAAGCTCAAATTCCACTCTTTTTGTAGAACCCCACTTGATTATGCTGTCAAGGTTCCTCTACTACATCCAAAGAGCACGGATGTGGGTTAGGGAACGAATATGAAAAACTGAGAGTACTGTCACCGGCCAAGGAATGAATTGGATTAGAAGTTGCAGACAAGAGATAATTTATAAAAATGAGAATAAGAGTCGGAGACAAAACGGAGCCTTGGGGGACACCAGCTATATGGTGGATTGCAGACTTGAAGCCGTCCAAAACAGTTTGAATTGAACGGCCCGAAGAAGAGATACATCGATGCCATATGCACGCATTTTCAACAAAAGAGCTTGGTGCCAAACTCTGTCAAATGCTTTTGAAATACTTATTTTCACCAAGATGATGTAGAGATTCGTTCCACTTCTCGGTGAGATAAGCCATAAAATCACCAGTGGACTTGTTGCTACGGAAATCATACAGCCGGTCATTGAGGAGTTTCCATGCGTCGAGATATTTCATAAGCTGACGATTTATCAGCGTTTTTATGACCTTGGAAAGAAGGGACGTAAGTACAATGGGTCGGTAGTTGGAGGGAGAAGAAGATTCGCCTTTTTTTGGGGACGGGTTCGACAAATGCAGTTTTCCATCCACTAGAAAAGAGACCTGAGGAGTAGGACAGATGAAAAAGCTTACGCAGCGGTTTTGCCAGGGGGGGAAGAACTCCTCTTCAGAACTTTAGATGGAATACCATCTGGACCAGCGGATTTGTGTATGTTGAGACTTCTAAGTACTCCTTGCTGCAACTGTACGAGTGCGAAAGTGGACTTGTCCCATGGAGAATTGGATGCTCTCCAGTACAGGTGGTGACAACGAACAATCTGGGAGCGTTGAGCTAGCTTCAAAGTGTGCAGTAAGCAGATTGGCCTTGTCTGTGGAGCTGGGTAGGACCAATCTAAGTAGGTACGGTTTTTTTTTTTTTAGATATCAGCGAGACTTTGCAAGTACCAGGTGTGTAGTCTATCTAGCAAAAAGAGGCACTTGTTTGTACATTGAACCAGAAATGGGACTTGGGTTTTAATCTTCATTAGACTTGATAGCTTGGGAACCTTAAATGTAGCTTAAGAGAGCTATCATTCGCGAAGAAATGATCTTTCATTGTAAATTGAGTTGCAAATAAAAGTAGAAACGAGAGCACTCAACCCTGAGGGACCGCATTATTGGATGAGAAGAGGGTATCCTTCCCATTTTCAAAGCTGCTTCTTATAGGATGGGCTTGAGACTTTTTTTTTATGAAGGAAGGCTTTGAGTATATTATCCATACCTTTCTAGGACAACTAGTCTTCACTCTTCGAAGCTTCTTCATTGAGAGTCGTGCTAGCTGGGGAACGAGCAAAGTGTCGAATGGTTTACTGTCGCCTTTGTATTTGATCAGCCTTAGACTGAAGCGAGTAAAACGACGAAAGTTCTTTGTTCCTTCAAGGGGAAATACTTGCTTCAACTTAAGAGCTCCATTGACTCGAATTCAATACCAAATCCAGTCTTTCAGCACCTCAATCTTCATGCTTTAATCCCTCAATTACCCATCTTTCTACACATACTGTGTCCCAAGAAATGATGTGACATTCAGTGCAAAATTCCTTGCCATCAGCGCATACTGCAAACCTACTCTCATACAACGATGGTAACGACAACGACAACGACAACGACGACAATGACTTCACCTCAATGTGCAAAAATTTCCTAAACGAGATCCTTATCAATTGGACATATTTATTCCAGGACATTAAAAATTTATTGCACCTGTGCCACGTTGGAATTCCATTCCGGAGACTCTAAAGCTGAAACGAGAAAAAAAAAATTTAAATTAAATTCAAGAAATACTTCCATCAGGCACAAAATACACTACAGTATCCTTGCTGCTTTACTGTAAACACAGACTTGTAGTCTAAGGGATAAGGGACTCCATTTGAAATGCGTTTTTGTGTGCGCGATGTTCCACTTTGGATTTATTGCACTCTCGTGACAAAGGACAATTTGCTTTACGCAGAAACGGTTGCAGTGTGGTGGTAGAAAATCTCATCAAAATAAATCACCTTATAATGGATTGATATTGTTTCCCAATTTATGAATCCTTAAAACGTCTTAAAATGAGTCCTGTTCCTTATATAGGTAGCAAGAGCACGCTCACCTCATGACAAAGTCATTGAAAAGTTTTTTTTTTCATTTTGCTAAAAAGGATGTGAAGCGTTGAGAGAGTGAGAGTGAGATAGAGATAGATGAACACCAAGTGCAAATGTGAGTCCTTGCAAATTCTACCGTGCGAAAAATCATTTTGAGAAAATTTCAAAAGTTTAACAAGGACATCGCGGCACAGTTAGAGTGGGTGACAATGTTGGAAAGAGGGAACAACAAACTGAGAGATTTTTCTCTGAGGTTAAGACATTGCCACTGAGGGAATAAATTAAACTGTCGACTTTGATTCAATTTTGCATGGGGTGGGGGGAGGTGGAGGATTATTCCATTAACTCTTTCTAAGCAATCTATGTGTGTGTTGCTGTGAGAAACAGCGGAACATGAAAAATTAGAAATGCCAAGGAAGTTTTGCTGCGCAAATTGCTTTCTTGAACTTGAAAGATTCGAAAAGTTGCAATGACAAGTGGGACTTGTAGATGGCCTTGCCATATTGCAGGGTGTTGATCCTAATTGGGAACACGCCGATAGTGGAAGACGAATTTAAAACGAAGCCATTCTAGAAATCAGGGCGTCTTAATTCTTTTAATAAAGAAGCTGTAGAAGTTGCCTTCTGGAAAAGCATGAAGCTGACAAGTTCTGATCTAGTCTTGGAACTGCTGTCTTTTGAAATACTGCTCCACGATCCTGTAGAACATCAGCAATCAAATCAATTGATAATAAGAGAGCTGGAAGTCTTTTTGATAACTTGAGGACGAAGTTTTAGCTTTCTGTAGACACTAAGGGACGCTCAGACATACACTCAGATGACATTTAAAGCTTATATTACAGCAGTTCAATCCTAGTACCGCAGGAAGATGAACAGACATTGGCAATGTGACCACATAAGGGTCTTCGTGTTACAAGTTAAGAATGCAGTAAAATGGCCCCTCAGCAGGATTGTATAAAGAATCATCAAGTAGCAGATAGGTGGTTGAAGTTCCTGGCAATCAACGATTAAGAGACTGAACAGGGATTAAAATGAGCTAAGCAATAGTTTGCCGAATACCACGCGCTTATTCTATCAAAGTGGTAGGACTTCCTACCATTCCTGTTGTGTATTGGATGCGAATAACTTTTCCGATTCTTACCCACTAATGCAGGGGGCCCTACGTTTCGGGACGAACTAACAAGCCTTCCGTAGCTTACAAGTTTAAAAACTCTGTGGGCCGAAACATTGGTTTAAATATGCTCCATAGGCCCATGCTGAACTGATGTTATTCACCATCAAGTACAAAATACCGACTTACAAGTCTCCATGTCCTAACAATCAAACACTTACTCTATCCCCCAGTGAACCTTGGCGTCATACTTGACCCCGTCCTAAACTGGAAACTGAACATAGAACATAAGGTAAAGAAAGCTTGTGTCGCTTTCTACGCCTGCAGCAAGACCTTTGGCAAAAGGAAGGGGCTTTAGCCTAAGATGGTCCTCTGGATGTACACTGCCGTAGTTCGTCCTATCATTACTTATCGATCGCTTGTGTGAAAAACCTTAAGACATCGCAAAACTTAATAGAGTCCAATGAACAGCTGGTATTGTGATCTCAGGAGTGAAACGATCGAACCAGACAGAAGCTCTTAACGTGCTCCTCCATATCGTGCCCCTGAACCCACACATCAAATATATCGTCTCGTAAAGAGCTATCAGATAAAGAGAATTTGGGTTCTGGTCTCCGAACTCCTATGGTCACAGTAAAGCTCTTAATCAGCTGGCTGGGCATCTGGCCTCGATAATAACAGAATATTCAAGTCCTCTTTTCGAAATGGAAGGAATGAAATAATAACTCACTCCTTTCGAAGTACAAAGTATCGATCTTCACCGAAGGCTTCAAGATGGAGTGTATTGTTGGAGCAGGTGCATTCTAAGCGGAACTGAGCGTATCCAAATCGTTCCGCCTTCCAGACTCTTCGAGTGTTTTCCAGTGCAAGGAAACTCTTACGCAAGCAAAGGCTCGGTTCAATATCACTCTACCGGTCATAGTAACATGGAGGGGAATAAGAAAGCCGACGTGCTAGCCAGATGTGGTTTAACCCTTGCTGTCTCTCTTGCGGAGTCAGTCTGCTCTCCGATGGGACTCATCAAGAGAAAAATGTTCCAACACTTCCAGTTGTGGTATCAAAACAGCGCAACCACTCTACCTGAGAGCCAATTCTACCTACCTAGGTCCATGCTTTGTTGACTAGGGCGGAGGGACAAAATATCTGATTAGAGTATTATCTCCCTTTAGTTGTTCGAGATTGCGTCTACTACTCTGAGCTCCAAGAAGCGATTTGGAAGATCTATCCTTCATTCGATTGCTGACGAGATGACATTGTCAGAAATGATAGCAGAGCCAAAGTACACAAAGTTTCTTTCAACTCGTTGAGTCCTGTCTAAAGATCTCTCTCCGAAAAGAAAAGAACATTTCCTTACAAGTTGCCTCCTATTAGGTTGAAGTAACCTTTTCTTTGTGTATACTATCGACGGTCCTTCCATTCTGCTTAGAGTCCTTCAAAGACTTTTCCTGTTCGAAGCATGAGTACAAAATCATCTCGAGTTGCCCTCATTTTCTCTGCTGTTGCTGCGAATTTGGGGTTTAAGGTGGGTTTCCGATGGCTCGCTTGCAATATTTTCACTACTACAATTGAAGGATTTTTTTAGAGCTTCAGCAACATTTTGGGAGCTCTAGCAACATATCTGCAGATGGTCTCTGGTTTTACTCATTACAGCAGTCTTCGTAGAAGACGTTGCAGATTTCAGTTGGATGGGTGCTAGGTCCTTCCATTCCTTTAGAGTAACCTGTAGGAAACCCACTAATTTTTCGACTGCATTCCGACTGCGAACTTTTAGTCTTTAGACCTTCTAGTCGTTAGCAACCTTTCGCAACTTGTCTCACCTTCTTCATTCGATTTTTAATTTCAATTCATTCCTTCGATTCAAATTACAGTGCCACATGTGCGCAAGGACATACCATATTTTGCCACAATTAACGCTTCAAAATCAAATAATCACATCACAGTATCGCTTACATTCAATTAATATTGCATGCTCCCCAAACAGTAGTCACGTATCAGCCACTGGACATGCAAAACGAATTAACTCCCGCGAATCCTGTCAAACACACATACAGAACCGAAAACCTATAATTTACCATAAATTGCAATGAAATTGTCTGCCAATATTAATTTTTCCGTTGCTCATAGTCGCGCCTCGTACGGGCCAATTTGGAACGTGAAACGTGTCATGACTGACTTTAGTTGGCCATTAATAGCGGTCAATGCCCTACATTTTTCAACTGCACCCATAAATCCTTAGAATATGAAACGCTGAAATTAGGTTAAATTGAAATTTTGACAGTTCAATCCGAGGGGTGGGTGTTCCCTCATCATGAATGCATAATACATCGTTTGTACAAAGTGAATGGACCAAGTTATGTTGATCAAGTCAAGGGGAGAACTAAAACAAGGATATTTGAATCGCCTTCAAATATTGACCTTAATTGTTGTTGCAAGGACGGGTCCTAAGTAGCTTATAATTAATGCTCATTCTTGTTTGCCCAAGTATATGTGAATGAAAAGTTGATTTTGAACTTGAGACGATTTGACAGCTGGCACAATGAAAAGTCAACTTGATTTACCTACCGTTATCGACACACAGACAGCGATTCGCGCTGTATAAATAAAATCACATTGTCAACCTGCTAATGGGTTAATTGAATATTTATGCCTCCAAGTCGGCATAGATTCTGTAATTAGATACAAATTGGCAGTGTTGGCTTTATTCGACTCTCATTACACGTATCAAATGTACATTCGTGTTGCTATGGAGCGCTCGGTGTGGGGTTAGAGTGCCAATAAAATAAATGAAAGCCTTCGAATCGTTGGCTAGAGATATGTACATGCAACTTTAGAATTCAGTGTCGAAGGTTTGGCAGTGTTACAAACAATTCGCATTAGAGCTGAAAGTTGGTTTAACTAAATGTTGGTCCTGGCTGTCACACATTTAACTTGTAGCCTAATGCATTTCACATTATTTTCATAGAATTTCCAAAGGATATACATGCACACGCAGGCATTTTATCAATAAAGCTCTGGCAATGCGTTAATCGGTCTATTTTAATGAGTGTTTTTGGTTTTGCTTGTGACAAGAGAGGTTATGAATTTCAGAAATAAGGACTGTCTCATCGTGTGAATCTGTATGTATCCTGAATGGAAAAACAGCTTAAACGAGTTCGAAAAGAACAGCAAAGAGGAAATCATGGGTTAAGTACTGTGTTCTATCTCTTCCAACAAGACAACTCTTGGATTGTTAGCAACTAGGAAACTCTGGAGATTCTCCTTACAACAGACTTCCCTCTGGCCGTAAGGAAGTAGGAAACCGACGGCAAGTCAGCTTCACTTCATCTAGAAATCAACAATTCAAGCCATGTGGTCACCCTACTGCCAGTTGTATGCCTATGCAGTAGAAGCGTACGCAAATTAGAGGGGACGTCAACCAATTTAACGTGCGAAACTGGAGACAGCTTAAGATTAAGCTGGCTGGAGACGCTTATTGTTTGAGGCCCAGGTCCACTCCGGACTGTAGCGCCATCTTAAGTAAGTAAGTAGAGGTGACGTCAACTTTTTTGACATCAGGAATTGAACCTGGAACCTTTAATGTGACAAGCAATGATACAACCACTACACCACGGCCACCCAATTTATTGAGTTCCTTTTTCTTTCCTTTCGACGAGTAGTCTTAGTCAGAGTTAGCCTTCGAATTTCGCCGCAGTTCTTTCTTGATCGCGATTCCTGTATCAACGATTTGTTTCGTCTGTCAAGGTGTTGGAACACTCAGACACAAAAGTAGGTCCATTGTACTCCCAGCAGATACAACCCTTTTACTGTGTTTTCTTCGTTTTTCCAATAAAGTCGAGGAAGAGCTAAAGTGAGCTTGGGTTCCCAGCACTCATCACAAAAAACGGACACGATAGGAGCAAAGGTAGAACCACAAGAATGGCAAGAATGCCGCGGACTTAATAGAGACGTCGGGAAGGATTTATTTAGTCTGCCTGCATGCTGGAGATTCATGCCACCTACAGTTATGTTTGCTAGAAACCCAACCATCGATAGAAGCCCTAATCGATGAAGTGGACAAATTCAAAGGTGGTTCGGAAGAAGTTAGCGGTTAGCGGTACCGTAGAAGTTCTCACCGCAAAGATTTACGGTCTTATTCATTTATATTCGCGCTATCTTTGGTGAAATGGCTTTGGCGGATCAATACTCACGGTCTTTGGCAGTCTGCACTACTCTATCATGTTTTAATGTTTCGGGTTGAGATGCGACGAGGTGTTGGTGGTCACATCCGCTTTTGAGTTTACCGAAGGTGAACATTTGGGACACTGTTACTTGAATGTATTTCGTGCATCACAACCGTAACAAAACACTTTTCGAGGTTGAACGCAATCAACACGAGAGTACTTGTTTCGGACGCTCTATCTCTGATATTTCTTCATCTCTTGCATCTTCTGAAACCACCTCAGATACGAACTTCCGTGGAGAAGGATTACGGTTGAAATTTCCTCGGTGTATCTCCTGCATAAAATGTTCATGTCTATGACACGCTTTCCGCAGCTCTGCTATAGAGGTGATTTCCAGATGTAATAACTCATGTCAAAGATTTGGTTTGAGATTTCAGACCAAGATTTCCAGAAATTGCCTAAATCCTCAGATCCATCGAAATTAATGTTCCAATTCAAGATAATGCTCGATACTTATTGTGGATTGGGAGGCATACCTTGGTATCCAGGATATTTAAAGTCTCTGATAGGATTAGGTCGAGAGATCGGAGGAGGTGGTTGAAGATGTTGTTGAGTCCAACTGGTTCGATCAGTCATGGGAATGTTTGGAGGTGCTACATTCGCTGAGCTACTCAAGTACCTGTGGAACAAGTTTTCGATGGTGTTCCTCCATCTCTTCCTAAACAACTTGACGAATATCAACATCAGTAAGCATGATGGAGGGGGAGAGACAAACTGGCACGAGCTTTAGGTTGATCTTGGGAAAAATTTAAGTTTGGTTGTGCTGGGAGACTTTTATTTGCCGAGGATTATTATTATTATCATTATTAGGCTCTGCGGCAGACGCATATGGCACTGCGACCTAAAAGATCTATTGTGCCTGGTGCCAGTTAGACAAGGAGATTTTCTATCTTCCTAATGAAGTTGAGAATATCTCCAGTCGAGGCGTTACGAAGATCCTCTGGTGTTAGGAATTCTTTATGGAGAAAGTGCTTCCTGACTCTGCAGACAGCCACGCACTCACATAATACGTGCTCTGCTGATTCGTCTTCCTCTAAGCAAAGTCGGCATTCAGATTCCTGAACTATATTAAGTTTATGTAGGTGATATCTGAGGCTACAGTGACCGGTGAGGAAGCCGGCAAGTCTTCTGATATCGTCTCTTTTATGGTTGAGAATATTTTTAGTGGATTTGTTCAGGGGTCGGATAGCTCTTTTAGCCTGTTTGAGTCCCTGAGTGTTGTTCCAGTAGGATATGAGGTTTTGTTTTTCCCATCTGTCCAGACTCATTCTGAACTCGGAAATGGGGATGCACCTATGTACCTTTCTGAAGGCCCCTTTCCTGGCAAGTTGATCTGCAATTTCGTTGCCTTCAATTCCTCTGTGTCCTGGTACCCACCAGAGCTTGACTTTGTTTCGCTTTGAGAGGCCCTGGAGAGTATTGAAGCAGCCTAGAACAGCTTTTGAGTTAAAGTAATGAGAACTCAGTGCTTTGAGCGCTTCCTGGATATCGGTAAATATATTGATGGCTACTCCCTTTATGCCGGAGTCTAGAATAATATTGGCGCAGGTATCGATGGCATGTAATTCCGCCTGAAAGGCACTAGGACTCATTCCGAGTGCCTTTGAGACTTTGTGATGAGGGCCATAAACACCGGCACCAACACCGGTTTCCATCTTTGAACCATCAGTATACCACACTAGTCCTTTTATGTTCAGCAACGGATCTCCGGTATCCCAGGAGTTACGGTTCGGGATCTCAATCTCGAATTTCCTGCCAAAACAGAGTAACTTGGGCATAAATTCCGATACCGTGCTGATCATTTCAAGCTCGGGGAAGTCGGATAGGATAGCCATTTGACCCGTAAGTCTGCTAGGCTGGATACCTGTCGAGCGTTGGAGGTTAACTGCACTGCGTATTGCCACTTTTTTGACAAAGATGTGCAGAGGATACTCTGCTATTGATGATGCTTAACTCCAGTCAGCTTCGGTTCGCGTCGTTGATCGAGTTCCAGGGCGACGACCCTTAGGAACGGCAGGAGGTCGACTCTTTCAGCCAGTTGATAAGGCAAGGGTTGTGAATGTGTTTTTATAATTTCACAGTTGGAAAAACACGCATTTTGACTTCAACTCATGCTTGTTGACACTCACACTACATCTTATTGAAATTTTCAATTTCTTTTACCTTTTTACGAGATAATTTGTGTTTACACCTTAACGTTAAATGACAGGGCAGCGTCATAAACGGAAACAATGGCCCGCTGTCAAGTGTTACCATTTTGAATTTGGCTTGTTAAAATCAAAAAAAAAAAATGTCATTGTTCATGTGTCGTCATAAATCAGGGATGTCTTTAACCCTCTTTGCTGACAATAAAATGTTTATATCCATTAAATACAACCAAGGCTCGTGGTGTGGTTATAAAAGAATTAACATTTTACACTCCTTTCGCATTGTAATTCTTTTTTTTTTGTTTTTGTTTTTCCTAATTTTAGTGTAAACATTAGCTGTGTATATTTCATTTTCATTTCATTTTCTTTTTTCTTTTTCTTGGTTTTCTTTTTTAATAAATAGCATCGCGTGTTGCACGTTCCACCTTCACATCGTATTCATGACAAAAAATGTCTCGTAAAAAAAAAACGAAAAAAATATGAAATGGAACGATTTCACTTCCGTAAATTGTATGGTTTCTCCCTGTTGACAGTCCAAGATCCTTGACTGTGAATAAATAATTCGTGAAAATGTCCTTTTTACACTTTAGATGTTTTATTGGTGTATTACATGCGAAATGTTGGCACGAGGTAAATAGTAGTTTGGCAGATAGAAATGGGGCGTCAAAGTGTGACAAAAAAAATAAATAAAAATGAAAGTATGTTTCACTGTAATGGATTTCAAACGGGAAACTAAAGTGAAACATTTTAAAGTGACACATGAAGTGAGTCATGTCTACATTGGTCGTTGAAAGAGATCTCTCAAGGATAACTGGTTGACCTAAAGTTTTACAATTTTTGGGAATACAACTTTACAGCTTCTTTTATGGTCCAAAAGTAAGGTGCTTTCAAGTCAGACAAGGGATGTCAATGTCATAAAATATCGTAGCCGACTTTGAATGCTGTGTCTACGTTAACTTTGGTGTCACTTATGATAACGACATCTCATCTGATGAAATACAAGTCCAATTGGATAGGAATGACCAACACTTCAGCCACAAGATAGCAATCGACTACAGGATGAACTTTTATTTCTACAAATATAAGGCTAAGGCAGGCCTTATAAGCTGGCTGGAGACGCTTGCTGGTTGAGGCCCAGGTCCACCTCGGACTGTAGCGCCACCTTAAGTAAGTTAAGTAAGGCAGGGCTGACAACTTGCAGTTCGACGTTTTACATCTCAATATGCACACAAGAGGATGAAGAGGACCACTTCTTGTGCCATTGTCCAGCCGCCGCAAGACTTCGTCAAAGAGTACTAGGGTCTATGTGGACGCATCTAGACAGAAGTTTAGGTAATGAGATCTCTGATGAACTTGCTAGAAAGGGTTTAGTTGAGGATTTCCCAGAACCTGAGCCTATGTTGGAATTGCAAGAGTCCTCTACCATTGATTGTTGGTTCTCAAGTGAAAACAATCCAAACAGGATATTTGTGGACAATCTTGCTATAGGCATCTTTGCAGAAAAGTTTGCAGACAAACGAATGGCGTTCTTAAAGTCTGGCATCCCACTGTGTTATGTCGCTGCAACACGACTATTTCCGACGCCTGTCGAGAAGACAGTCACATAACGAAAGACTTTCTATGTGATTCTTGTGCCTTTGCTGAGAACCTAAATCCTTCCTTACGCCTACACAAGTGTTCACACTTTAATGGAGTCCTCTGGAGGTCGTTTCAGGGTAGGTAGGTAGAGCCGGCAGTTCAACATGAACCCAAGTCCGTTTCAAATCACTTGCTAGTTCGGAAAGCTGTGCCAGTGAGCAAGTGAATTAAAAATATTCGAAGCTCTCTCTGCGCGGCTTTTCCAACTGACAATGGAGTTGAAACGGACTCTACTTGATGGTACAATGGACCAGTCTTCGAGTCTGAATTTTCTACCTAGTTGTGAATATTTTTCCTCCATTCATTAGAGGTACTTTCCCCCCCAAAGTTTCGTCCTTTTAGAAGTGTTTTTACTCCCGGAAACTCCACAAGTTTCAAGCCCGCCTTTTGTTTGTCTTAATTTCTCCATTTGATACATTTGCAACTTCAAAACCTACTCCAAATCGCCATTGTAATGGCTTTCCTTTTCCTGTCGTTCAACACCTTCATATAACAATGCTCCACGCGAAATTGTACCCCCCTCCCAAGTGAGTTTTAAAACAGTCCTCCCGTTTGGACCACTCATTTTAACGCATCCATGGCTCAACAACCCAAGCGCGCCATTATTGCATAATTAATCCGCCCGAAATTAAGTCCTCGAAATAAGCCGAATGGCAAATATAATGACGAAAATAAAACTCACACACACGTACACACAGGAAGAGCCAGCACCTCCTTCGCGATTCGACTGCAATTTTAATTAAATCTCCGTTCGCTAATCTTGCCAAAAAGGATTTTCCTAAAAACAGACAACACATACCTATAAAACGCAGGATGTACGAGTATACATATACAACACGGTACATTGCTGAGTCAGCACATCGTAATTTTGGTTTTGCACTTAATGGCAATTAAATTTCAACCCTCAACGTAAATACACACACAGGCACATTCACACAGACTTTTAGAAGGACTTTTCCCGCACTGCGATCTACGTCTGTGGCAAGTGTCTGCATAATTACATACTAAGAGCACCAAAAGTGCCACTCATAGCATTTACCCTCGAATGCACCCACCCGCTCTAACAATGACGTCCGTTCGTCGACGACGTATCGCGTCCGTGTTACCAATCGACCGTATATCCTCAAGTATCCTAGCCACAGTTGTAAATCACAGTGAATCTCTGGAGGTGGGAGAATCAAAAAAAAAAGATTCGGTGTCTGGTAATGATTACCAACGACAAAAACCCCCAACCCTCGGGGCACAGCACTGAGCATCCTTTTGAGCCATGACTTGCTCACATATGGGGTGCTTCCTTCCGGACAACTCTCAACCCTCAAAGCGCAGTGTTTGAGTTTGAGATTTGATTATTTGCGCATTTCACAAAACGTCATGGCGAATGATATAAATTGTTACAATTATTCTGCGACGACGACGTTGTCCTGGGGTGAAAACGGTTTCGCCGAAAAAAAAAAAAAAAAAAAAAACAGGACTACGCTTGTTGGCAGATACTGCAACTGGGGTTGATCCTGTGTCATTTGTATGCCTTTTTCCACTCTCCACGAGTGTCACACAGCCGAAATGGATGATGCTTTTATTTCTCGTTATTCGCCGTCAAAAAAGGACACGTGCCAAGTGACTGTGAGGCGGCAGCTACCAGCCTTTTTCCACCCCATTCTCTATAGCCGGACCGTGCTTAGTAAGTGAATCGAAAATTTATTAGGAATCTTTCGAGGCCCGTGACTTGCATAACTCATTGCATTGTCAAGTAGAAGTTCTTTTATTCGCATCTTCTTTGAAGGCTTCCCCTCCTCTACACACACAGCCAGAGAGAGATGATACAATTTTTATTTTTTTTTCGGGAAGGACACGACGATCTCATTTAAACGCTTTGTGATGCATCCCACACCCCAGTGGAGAAATGAAATTAATTTATTTCACATGAATACGCACGTATACCGGGGATATCCTGGTACCAGTACTCGTCCTAGCTCTATGTGAGTCAACTGATAATTATTTTTTTTTTCATTTTTTAAGGATGACAATAAAAAAATACATTTGAAAGAATGTCTGATGAAGTCATCAAAAAAAATAAAAGGAAGAACGGGCAGTACGCGGTAGTGAGGACTAAATGGACGGAACGTGCTTCCTTGTTGAGCAATATTTTACCGCGGCGATCTTAATTAAAAAACAAAAAAGTTTTATTTTCCATTTTTATTTGGGAATTATTAGATTTTTAATTGTACAAGCTGGAACGGGATTGTAGTCCTTTTTTTCAGCAATTTGGAGAGAAAATGCAATTATTTCGTGATGAGAAAGGATTAACGGGGATAAATGGTTGTGCTCCTTATGTTTTATGGGCTAGATAACTTTGACCATATTTTTATGAAGAAGGTTTCAGGCGCGTTGTCAGAGAAATTATGATGTTTGGGGGTACTACTGATGAATCATAGACGGCTCTTAAAACCTCAATCCGCGTTAAAAGTTTGAACCAAAAAAAATGAATGTTAAGGCTATTGATGCTGGGCAAGGAGATTCTTGGCAAACCTCTTAGATCATGTTTATTGTGTAGTGGGGGTAGGTTTTTTTTATCAATTTACTGCTCCTTTTGGGGTGTCTTGAGTGTACAATAACCTACAAGTAAGGCACTATTGCTATTGTAAGCCTTACTTTGGGCTTCAAATGTTGTTTTTATAACTTCTCTCACCAATCGGTTGCAATCGTGTTGATTTTTAGTGAAAGATTGCTTGACAAGTCTGGCGTAGAATATGTAAGCAGAAAGTTAGCTTCAGTGTCTCTTCATCAACACTTAGGAGTAGGTCCTTTGATAGTTTGTGAAACTCGAGGATAGGAAGAGGGAAATGGCTGTTCATAGAGAAGTTTGAAGTTTTTACACAAACTTGCAAGGGTGGGCTAGGTAAGGTTAAAGTAGTGGCAAGTATGCACCAGTACACTTTGACCAAAGGAGTCCATTCTGGTCCTCGATCTCGGGGGATTCTGCAACCTTTTTTTTTGAATCACTCGGAACTTCTAGTGTGGCGTGGGAGACAATTGATATTTATGTGTTGAGGAAGAATGCTCCCAAATGGAGTATCCTTCTGATGAACTGTCCATGCCCATGTATAGGAGATGCAGGATAGCTCTTGCAATCATTTAAGAAAAGGCCCAGTCTTTTCGTATGCTTGCCTGTATAGCAATTTCCGGTAATGACATCTTTTGTTGTGCTGATACGCAGTCTCCTATGTTAAGTTAGGTTAGGGTGGCAGGCTGCAGATTGCACCCTTACTTAGACCAGATAAAAACCTTTGTGTAACCACATGGATCCGTACTTTTTCCTGAAATTCTACCCGCAGAACCAGCCGGAGCTTGCTATGAAGAACTTTATGCTTACTTAAGGTGGCGCTACAGTCATGGGTGGATCTGGGCTCAATCAACAAGCGTCTCCAGCCAGCTCGGTCTCTTGCTAGCTGCCTCCAGTTTCGCACGCTAAGTTCGTTGAGGTATCTCTCCATTTGCGTGCGCCAGCTAAGTCACGGTCTTCTTCTACTGTGCTGTCCCTCGGGGGTGGATTCGAAGATTTTTCAAACCGGAACATTGGTGTCCATTCGCTCTACATGAACCGGCCACTTCAGTCGTTGGATCTTCACTCTTCTGGCTAAGTCGATGTCGCTGTACAGCCTGTACAGTTCGTCGTTGAGGCTGCCTATGTTAATGTCAGTCAGTTTGTTTAGATTGTGGAAGAAGCTAGCTTATCTAAACGACATTATTTCCGTGGTTAGGAAGGTGGAAGGAGAGACAAGGATTTACCTGCCCCAACTTTGGCCTTGGGGCCATCTGTGTATTTTAAATCGTAGATTGGCCAGTTTGAATACCAGACTATCAAGAGCTGTCTAGTCAAATCTTATGTCAAAAATATCAGAGGAAGACAGGTGGAACAGCATATCCAATGCATCAGAGAGCGGCAATACACAGACGCGGAGTCCTACAAGTCGCAAGTTTATACCGAGCAATCGAAACCAGCCATCCTCGTAGTCGCGGGACTAACCCTTATCAACCTCTTAGTGGCAAAGAGAAAATGCGTTTACGACAAAAAGACGGAAGTTGGAGTAGAGGCGGCAATAGAAGAGGTAAAAGAGTTTATAAAATAGCAGTGGCAAGTGAGATTTAGCTTAGAAAACAGAGGGCGATGGACCCCGAGGCTGATCCCAATCGTTACTGAATGGAAGGGCTGGAAAAAGCTCAGGTAAATTATTACGTCTCCCAGTTTCTAACCGGATAAGGGCACTTCAACTGCTCAAAATGGGCAAAATAATTAGTCCAGCTTGCCAGTACGGCGACTCTCAAGCGGACGATAGAAACCACACTTTCTTCGCTTGGAGTAGATTGGAAGCTAAAAGAAAAGCACTAGAATCAGTGAATGCGAAAAGCGGGTCCGTAGTGGATGGTGTCAAAGTGAAAAAGTGTTAAAGGCTTCCTTTGAATGAGTCTCACGCTACTTAAAACAAAGAGGGACTGTTTCTCTAGAAAAAAATTAAAAAAATTCAGCAGAGATCGTCGCCCTGAGTGGTCCACTTATGCACGGAGAAGCTGACTCTTGGACTTTTCCTAGTATGTCTCAGTAAATGGCTTTTCTAGGGTCTTCCAACAAGCAAATCCTCCAAATAACAATCAGTCATGAGCCTAGTCCAACTGCATGGTGACGATAAACTGGTACTCATCCGAGGATGAAACAAGGACGGAAGGTGGATGTATATGAAAGTTATGTGGTTCTTTACTACTCCTGATGAGTTGATTCAACAAAATGACGTTCTTAGTTCAGCAAACGGCACCTTTGGCTGCCTACAATATCTCGATCTTAGCTAGAAGTTGGTGCAACATGGATTGTTGAGGTGGGCTCTGATATAATTTTTAAAAGACGGAGATTCACTTTGAATGCACCGCGAGGAGTGCCTCCACATTCCATTATTTCCTCTCCAACTTTTCTTTTTTTCTTAGATAATGTGTTCCCCTTTATTGCCCAAGGTATGGTCCGATTTTAAGAACGACGAAGGGCTTCCCTCCCAGCTGACGTCTTCCAGTTTCACCATTGAAAAAAGGAAATTTCAGCTGGCTTTAAGAACTGGCTCATTCTTTTCGAGGTGGTGGAGGGCATTTAGAAGCATTCAAACAGCATTTCCAGCAGCTCCTTCAAAAGAACGCAGATCGTCTCAAATACAGGCTACAATCTAAAGGTACTGCTACAAAAGTTTGAAGTCACTTAATCATTGATCATTTCCAACCTCTTCTTGTGCTCTTCAGAACCGACTGTGTTCACCTAGCTTCAGTCCAACAGACATAAGCCTACAGGACCTTGGTAACAAATTTATAACTTTCATTGCATCTGGTGTGCAGTCTTAAAACACCGTCGTACATAAAACTCAACAATAGGAGACCAAACACTAGCTCTTGTGGAACTCCATTCATGTGATTCTAATGATTTACGAAGCGATCTCAAGACATGGTTAAAGTTTACGAAGTTGTATTGTATTTTCTCGTGTCCATCTCTACCTTCCCATCGTCAAATTTGTCATAAAATCCTAGATCTTGTATGACGTCTCGGGACTGAGCACAGAGAACAGTTTTCAGCAAAGGATTCTTGATTTTCTTTCAAAGCAAAGGTCAACAACATGAAAGATTGCAACAGAAAAACGAATTATCATATCACATTACAAGCACTAACTCCTTTTGTCCTTGAAAAGTTGAAATTTCCAACAAATATCCTTTTGAATAGATAATTCGCCTAATAAATGTCACACAAGAACTTCCCTAATTGGACTCTAATCGCCACAGAATGGCACCGACTACACCTCTACACACACTCGCACGACAACCCTCTACATCCACTTCAATTTCAAGCTAATCGATGACAATCAATGTCACCCCCGGTGTCTAGTCCGACATAACATCCACCTCCTACACACACATACACCTATATTCAGATCAAACAATAATTCCAGTTCAAAAGCTCCATAACTGCATTCGTTATCCTTGTGGCATTATTGATGTGACCCATCGACTAGTCAAAAGTAGAAGAGCTATGTACATTCGCAAGAATATCATATTGAAAGGACAGACTAACGCTTTGATAGGAGTAATCTTGTAATAAACCAAAAAAACATGGCAGCACCATGTCCATGCGAAGATTTATTCTATTTACTTTCTTGTCTACTGGCAGGATTGATGTCCTGCTCGTTGGTATCGATAGTTGGTTGTCACTTGTCTCGTCCTTCGTAGTGTTCGTCTAGTTGTGCTTCAAGCCATAGGGAATCTAACCCTCAAGATTTGAGGGACGAAAAGGAAATGGAACTCTCAATGTCTGTTCGTTATAAGTAAGCGAAGCAAAGGAAACTCTGCACTGTAATACAGCTTACCCACAGGAGTCAGTGTAAGGAACCTCTTGACAAATCACTTTGTTCTAAACCAAAACAACTGCTATAGTATGTCATAATAATCCGTTTGGTAAACTACAGCAACAACAAGGACCAACGCAGCAACATCATCATCTTCTTCTCCGGACTAGATGGAACCTATCAGAGTGCATTAAAGCCAAAACGTTTTCAGCTCATCTCGATGGAGAACAATCTTTCTGATCCTTCTTATTGTTTGTTTGTTTTTTTTTTTTAAAGGACACACATTGAATGGTTTGTGTGTTGCATGTACGTTTGGTTGCATGTGCTGAATAGACGGGGCACCAAGGATTTATGGATGACTTAAGATTTCTTTTTTGTTTCGTTGCATCCTTGTTTTGATATAAATGTGTGATTTCTTTACAGGACATTATCCACAAGGATTCACGTAATTTTTTATTCGGTGTGAGCGATAAAAGAAAGCAGGGGAATGTGAATGAAGTTCGCTTTAAAAATTTCCGGATCGAAGAGGCTTGATTATAGAAAGTACATGGAACAGTGACATGGACGATACACACATTGGGGTCAACGAAAAGGATAAGGGGTTGATATGATAAAATAACAGGACTAAGTGTGGATTGGTTTGGAGTGATGAATGATGTTCGAGAAGTTTGACATCAAACCAGTTGGGGACACAGCAGACAGAAGGAGTGGAAAGACTCTAAAAGTTTGCTGACAGACAATCTGTTGATTTAAAATTGCGGATCGTTCCGGATCTCATGAATCTACGTGTCTATTTTTTAGGTCTTAGCTAGGTATGAGGAGGATGGACAGAAAGGGCATTTTGCAGTATTGAACTAAACAAAGCATCAGAACTGGATGGTCTTTATCTTGTACAACTTCAAAGGACCTTCCGGATGTTAGGAACATTCTGGGATTCTGACTGTCTACCTATTGATACATCTTCGGGTACCTGGACTGTGTCAGGATGTCATTAGATCCCTTGTATCAAGCATAATCAAATCTAGACCAGTGAAGGACTAACACGTGTCTCTGAACGAGATCCAGGATACCAGGTCATTTAGACGTTCCAGAGAACTTGTGTGGCTGATGACCTTTAAGCGTTCTCTCAGAAAACTTACTCAAGATAGCGCTACAGTCCGGGGTGAACTTAGGTCGCAACCACCGTCTCCAGCTAGCTCGACATTTAGCTAGCTAGCCGACCTATGCAGGGGATGTGGTGACGAAGAAGTAGATGAGGACACTCCACACTTTCTTTGCCACTGTTCAGCGCTCTGCTAAATAAAATTCAAGACCCTAGGAAGGCCCTTCTTTCAGGATCAAGAAGAACTGTCCGACAAGTCTGTGGTCGACATAAACAGATTTATCGGCGTTTCGGACTGACTCGATAGAATATAGACTTGAGGTTCGTAGTAAGAGGGGCTGAAACCCCTAGGGTACCACAATGGGTCTACGTTGCCTAAATGTGTGACGGAGAAAGGATTTCCTTTCCCGTCAACCCTATTACTTAACCTTACCTAACCTAGCCAGCTGCCTCCAGTTTAGTTGGTTGAGCTCCTCTTCTACTTGCGTGCGCCACCTGAGTCGCGGTCTTCCTCCAATTCGCTGTCCTTCAGGGCGAAGGAAATTTGAAGTTCAGGTTAGGTATGAGGTAATCGGGTGGATACGCAGTGGGTTCCCATGGTAGAAGCTCCAGAATGTTGATATGACTAGGGAGGTTACAATGCTAATACTCAGAATTTCTAAACTTGTGCTAATAAGACGTTTCTAAAAGGATCAGTAGCACATTCAAAGTTTTCTCTGAACAAAACCTTTAGAAAATTTGCCAATTTGAATTCTTCGAAGTTTATTCGACGTTGTTACCTTTATTCAAGCCAAACCACCAGATTATCGTCCTGTTATGGCAGTGTGCTTCGACAAGACCATCTTTGGTTGATAATCTTAATTCTTGCGAAACACTTTTAGGCTAAACATAGTTTCTAGACCCCCTTTTCTATGTTTAGTTTCCAGTTAACTTTGACACCAATGGCTGTTACGGAAGTGATACTCAACATCCTTCTAGTAAACCAGGACACTCAGCGGCAAGATTGAATGTGCCTTGGAAGCAGAATTCCCCTCAAGGGAGTCTGGGAGTCTTAAACTAACGAAAACAAAAACGACGATAATATCCAGACCACATCCTGTAAGAGAATGTAGAAAGAAACTCCACGTCCTTCCTAGGAACAACGATGTCAACCTTAGCTGGGTTGAAAAGCTGTCATGGGAACCAAGAATGTCGGCGAACTGGTAAGAGAAGGATCGCAGTCACAAAACTCACTGGCAGTCGCACTGAAAATAATTTAAACAACAACCAACGAGATCAGTGAAGAAGCCTCTTGACGGGCAAATTGGAAGATCACTCATAAAGAATCCAAACAACCTCCTTACCAAATGGGTTCATGCTGATTACAGGCTCTCACTCACTCACTCACTTACTGACGCATGGATTTGAAAGAACTGTGGGGACAAGTAAGACAACTGCGAACACTTCTTATGTGACTACCTAACCTTAGAGATTCTGGAGTCCAAGCTAGACTTGAAGCATTTCATGCAAAAATAAATCGGCAACTTCCTGGATTCTCCCCATTACAACCCTTCCCAACAAACATCCCAAACATAACTTATTTCCATAGACGGGGAACACAACCGACCCAAGTCCAAGTAAAAAGCCTTCGAATACCGTACCATTCAAGTTGAATATGGTCAAGGGTCACCCCCAAATGTCTAGCGCTGGATGACAAGGAGAGTTGTTTGCGTGTGAAGGTGTGAATGCTTGTATTTTGGTTTTGGTGGCATCTTTTGGCTCATAAGCTTGCCTTATGCAAGACCTAATCACGAAATAGAACATTCTCAACATCAAGGCCAGGTTATTTGCTCGGAAAGAAGCTGGCAAAAGTCCAACAAGTCTTTACTTAAGAGCTAAGTTAGTCTACGAAGCCGGTCTTGAAAAGTAGATCCAAGTTTCAGACTTCAAGGTCTGCATTGTTCCTTGGCAGCTTAAGAAAGAACTCAAGCCATTCACTCTTTTCTTCAGTTGACATCGCAATTCATCTGTCTATACTGGTTCCTGTGTCAAAATGAGACCCCACTGCTTCTCACAGTTAAATGAAAACTCAGCTATTATTCCACCCATTCCTACGTATATTTGCATGTATTTGTTCGAATAAAAATGAAATACACGTGTATTCAGTGAGCAGTCAACCGATATATCATTGCGTTTACGCCGTCAACGGTACTTTTATTCTTATTTTGTCGTCATAGGCATCGTTGTCGTCATCGTCACCGTTCAAACTCCAACCCTATAAGCAAACACACTTAAATCTGCACCCGGACCCTTTCCGTTGTGTATTTGCCAGGACGAAGGAAATAAAAAAAATACAGAAACTACATAATAGGTAAATTTAACTCGCGTGCACGTCCAGATGAATGGATGGATAATCATCGTCGTCCTGTAACAACAGTCGAAATGGAAAACTGAGTTAAGGACGCGAAATATTCTAAATTGGAATACGATGACGTTATGTGAACCCTTACCGGATCAGTATTTCATTTTGACTGAAGTTTCATTAAAGTTTCAGTCTTACACGTGGTTTTTCAGTCCCTTCCTGATGGTTTCCCTTTAAAATTATTAAATCAATGTTGGAATGATGTTTTGAAAAGATTTATGTGTCCTTAAATGTCGAAAACTAAGAACTGTTCAGACTGTACTTCACTCCCGAAGCGTGTAGCATAATCTTTGCTAATTAAAATTAATTACGTTGCACAGCTAAGCAGGAACTTGATTCCACACAGTGACTGTGTCTTTGTAGGATAAATTCGACTTTAAATCTTCACATCCTTAGCGTTAAGAGGATGCAAATGCTGCATTGCAACGAACGAAAGACTGCGCGTCAACCGCGTTTTCCTATCGGTGATGGTGAAGGATGAAAAAAAAAATTTTAAATTCCTTCGATGGCATTCCTGTGTATATGTGTGACATTCATGGTGGGGGTTCAAGGATATACCATATTGAAGAGCATAAATCATTTGTCTTGGATTTGCAAGATGTCAAACGCTTAATGGCGATAAATCTCGTTGAAGAAGAGTTCTCTTGTGAAGAAGAAGAGTAAGTGGGCGGCTCGCGAATACAACATATTTTTTCTGTTGTTCTGTTTCGTTCCGGATGTCATGTCTACGGAAGTGACATTATTTTTGTTATCCTTGAATGTTGTTATTTTGAATTTAAATATTAATGTGGATTAGATGGGGATTTGTCTTGTTGTCGAGGGAGAAAAAAATGAGATGAGAGGTGACGGTAGGAATAACAATTTTTATTTTTTTTTTTTAAACAAGGACTACTGTCGGAGAGTTACGAAAGGATATAGTACTTAAAGTATTCTGGGTTATGAAGATGAACTGAGAGGGGAGTCTGTGGGATTTCGGCCGTTCCATAGGGTACTGGAAAATTTATTCTATTTATGTTTGACTCCAAGGTTGTCTTAGAGTCGAGGTCGATGGTTTTATCTTTCAGAGCGCTAAAGATTTTGTTTTTGTCCTTTGAGTCTGTAATTTACTCCACCTACACCCCTTGATTCGGTTTATTTAGTACTGGACCTAAGAAACTTCAGGCAGCTTGTTTTATTTGTTACGTGCTTATGGCACATTACTTGACTTGACATGACTTGTTGATTTGTATCTATTCTGTGGACAGGCACCGAATAATTAAGCTGCGATCCATGAACACTTCCTGTGACATTCTGGTTTTTACTTAGGGAACAGTGAGGTACACTTTCCTCACATCATTTCCAACACTCATCCCAAACTTGACGTACTCCTACGGTTTCGTCAGAATACAGGCTCGACTGAGAGACATTCTGCTTACCCTCACAAACCATACCCAACAAGTTGCGATTGAAGAAGCTTTAACGAAAAAGATGCTTTCAATCTACCGCAGGGTAAAAACTGGAATGTGGCTTCAAAGGACTCTGCATCACGTAGTGGTCAGTACAGTGTTTGTGGTTCGAAAATGTACAGAACTTGGTCTAGCTTGCACTTGGAATATATTAGTCTACAGCACCTTGTTCGGTCTGAGAACACCATAACCAATTCTAGTGTACTGAGACCTTAAGCCGGTCTTCACTTACAACCATTTTATAAGACCCTATATCTTCTATGCTAACATAGCTGACAGATAGTTCGAGGACAATAATAAACAGCCATGTACCGAACGTTTCAAAACCCGGTCCACTCTTGTTTAAAACATTTAGAGACAAGTTGATACAAATACTTGTGCTTTCAAGAATTGTTTCGCTTTTGCAGTAGGCGACCGTACTCAGTCCCAGAAGAATTTTCAAGGACATTCAGATCCATCTACTTTCGATACAATATCTCCTGGGACTAACTTTTGGTCAAAGTGTATATATCCTCTAGATGACTAGTCCTTCTTAATGTCCATACAATCGTAGCCAATTTGAAACTCAACACAAGGAACTACTAGTTGGGCTAACCTGCCCATGATCAGGCAGGATTACGACCTCCAGACATCTTAAGGAGTGTAACAGCAGATCGTCGACAGACTGGCCTGATCCATTAGACGTGATGCAATTAGACGGATATCAATGTTTTCATATTCGGCACTAACCTCACACTCTGTAACAAGGAGTGCACTGTAAGGGGTTCTAGATATCACCCTTCTTCCAAATATCCTCTGACTTGGTCAAAGACTGAATTTTCAGATAATTCAGTCTATCTGACCACCATCCAGAGTAGATAGCTTCCTAATAGTAAAAGAAGGGTTTGAAGTGTTGCAACCTCTGACTTATAAACAGGAAAGTATCGAAGACCTCGACTTTGTTGCTGAAACCTTCACCACGGCGCTAAATGATGCAATGTCAGTGGCTTACCCGCTCCATGGTAACAAATCCAGAAGCACTAAGGAGATATCTTACGGAGATCTGTTGACTTTTACAAGTATACTTAGAGAAAGAAGCAACGATCTTCGTACCATGAATTCCCGCCACGAGCTATCTAAGTCTCCTATGTAAATTCTGCAATCCCCGGATATGATCCTTCCTTATTTGGAGGCTATCTGAACCTTAGGTCCCTTTTCATTTCTCTTTCCCCGGCAATGCTGTGAATCACTTTGGTGCTTTCTTCAACTCGAACCTAAGGCAACTTGATCAGCAGTTTTATATTCTAACCCTTGAGCCACTGATCTCCGACCAATCAGCCCACATTCCTAATAACGCTGGAAAGATTGATGGACACGCGCTACAACATATGTAATTACCAAGCTCTTGTCAGCGTCCCCGCATGCAAGCCGCTGGGGGAGATGGTTCAAAACTGTCCTGCACACGCATCCTTGAAGAGTCACTTAAGATTGCTCTTCTAGACATCGAGGGAGCCTTTAACAACGTCAAATCCAAAGCGATCTGAGATGGCTGGATGCAAAGTGGCTTAATACCCGAGCACCCTTCTTCAAACGCTTTGAGTCTTCTTCTCTAAGAAATTCAAAATTTCTCTCATAGATCCTCGCTTTTCAAAGGGTTTTTAGCAACTTCTGGGTTCCATTCATACCACAAAAACCTTAAAGTTTATCCTGGAAAACGGAACAAACAATTTTTGAACATCAAGTGTGTTTCGGACAGAGAAGTGCCACTAGAAACGATTCGAAGCCGAGGATAGAGTTGGAGGACATATTTTCTTCGAAATTTCTGACTAGACCTCCGTCTAAAGCTCTGATCTTCAGATGTAGATCATCAGCGCTGTGATCAGTGTTCTTACTGCCCACTACCCCATTGGTCAATATCTCAGAAGGGTTTATAATTCGCTGCAGGAGTTACAAGGATGAAGAGGAGGAAGAATCTGTCTCTCACTTTTTCTGTACCCTGTCCGAAAGAAAGAAGTTCAATTCTTCAGCACTTCGACCTCCTTACCTTCAATTGTGGCCCCAACTGGAGCAGGACTTCTTGGTTACAGAACCATGTGGTAGAGACCTGAGCGGGCTACCCATCCAAATAATTAAGCAAACAAATGTACATAACTTAGCATTTATTAACCATTAAACGTTTATTACAGTCCCACTTCCCTACGTAGTTGTGTAAACATCTCGAGAATGTATCAGTTCCGGAACAGAGGCATACACCGTCGGCAAAGCAGGGCTAGAACAACCACCTCCCCATGACACCAGTCCCACTTGCTTTCCAGTTGTTAGGTCTACCAATGGACTTCCAGAATCCCCTTGGCAAGGATCTCTTCCGACTTCCTCTTGACTAGCACAGACCATGCTGTTAGTAACACTATTCCTGGGATACGAACGTTGACAAGAATCCCGATCATTCATTCTCATCACCACCGCTGTCATAACATCCGGAACCACATCATTATCATCGTTCAGTACACCCCAACCAGTGACCACAGCTAAAGTACCACCCAGCGGACGTGTCTCGGCCAATTCGATCGATCTGACATACCGATCAAATGTCAAACTTTTCCGAAGTGTCAAAATCGCAACATCACAATCCAAATTCGTCGAATTGTATCCTTGATGTATTGCAACACCACGCACTGCCAAGGATTCTCCCTGAAAATGTATTGACGAACCAACCCGGACACTTAGCACGTTGACAGGAAAATTAGCAACACAATGTGCTGCGGTTAGGATCTCAGTGTCGGATATAATGGACCCGCCACATCGGTGTTCGTCATTTACCCGCAATGCTACCTGATAAGGAAAGTCTTCAATTTTAGCGTCGCGTACTTTTCGAACGTATTCCACGCGAGGAGTCTGTCCTGGAATGTGTAAACTTATGTTAATCAAATCGGTTAGAGTTAAGAAAAGCGATAAACCCGGAAGGAGAGCCATTACAAGCGGTTGAATGTGAACTACAGTTTTGGGGTGATTGACGCCATTGGTGTGGCTTATATAGGATGCCGGTGCAGTTTCATCAGATTGGTTGCATTTTGTTGAACTTCTGAATAGGGTGCGTTATTTTTGATTAAGAAAACCGAACACAGATAGAAAAAGACGTTTGGACATGGGGGGGGAGGCCTGGCAACTGATTCGCATAAGATTCGTTAAAAAGACAACCTCATCAAACTGAAACATTTTGTCTTGAGTTTTCAATTGACTTTAGACCCGTCTTTTGGGATAAGTCCACATCAGCTTGTTCCTGTTTTGAAGCTGACTGATGCCTTTTATTATTCTACAAACTGGATTTATTCTGTCCTTGTCAGCTGTCAAATTTGACAGATAAATGACGCTCAATTCGAAACGTTTACGTATTTTTACAAAACCCTTTAACGTTTTAGGAACCTTTCAGGAGATTTTGGGATGACTTTTCAATTCTCCTTCCCAGTTATCGTTTCTTTTAGTTTATTTAGCACAAACCCTGTAGAATGTACGCTATATGGCTCCAAATGTTTAAAAAAAGAAACTGATAAGGCAAGCTTCCGGAAAGACAAAAATTGATAAGAATATTTTTAAGCCGCTTGTGGTTGTCGTATTGAATAACCTTAAGTCGTTTATAAAGCCATCGATCCCATCGACATTATCCAATATTATTATTTAATATTCTGACGAGCCTTATGAGGCTAGGGAACGGTACTGGATTGTGACAATTGATTTATGTGTCAAAGTGACGTAACTACGACTGTAAAGTTTTATATATCACGTTCGACTTGCAGGAGACTCCCAGCAGAATCTGACAATGCTCATGAAGGTCAACTGGTTTGATTATTGAAGAAATCGAACTTCAGTAAACGCGGTTCTAAGCCAGTGCTGGTAGGTGAAAATCTTTTAATGACGAAACTGGGCCCTTGTTCAGTAACAGAGTTGAGTTTTCATCCATTAAGCCTACCTTCCATTCTCGGCCCTTTTTCTCTATGGAACCGCAGTCTCGGCATTTCATCGTGGGGGTAGCGAACGACGCAACGTGCTCATAGGTGGGCAGCACTAGGATGTGCCTGTTTATCACCACGACTCGTGTGACCTGGTTAATGATGTGTGCGTGTTGTTGAAAATGGATGAGAGAGTCGGTGCCTAGACAGCGTGCTCATAATCTCTTTAGCAATTCTTTAGTCTGTCGACTTTCTCGTTTGAGGTTCCTCCGCTTCGCCATAGGCATCCCATGTCCCCTGTCAAACATTTTACCACGTCTTTGGGGATTGATGATTCCCGAAGCTCATTCTTCGGCGAATGTCTCTCGGTTTCGAAACGCATGTTCTGCATCTTCCTGTGTTGGGAAGTTGTTGTACCTGACACTGTAAAGATACAGACGAAAACATTCTTGCAGCTTGTCCACGTCTCCATTTGCGGGATGAGTCGGTAAGTCCATGAGCCTTTGCTTAATACGTTCCATCGAGAGAATGCACTGTTTACTCGTGACATTTTTACACTAACATACTCTAGATGTTCATTGAACGAGAGCCGTGCATTGATCTTGTGTCCTTCTATCGTAAAAGTTTCTCTTCTTTCTGTAGCTGATTAGCCCCGCTTCCGTCTTATTCCGTTCTTATTTCAGTTCCACCGATTTAAGGCTCGATTGTGTCTTTGCTTATTTAGACCACTTCTCCCAGTAGCTTGGCGACCACGACTATTGCAATACGGTCCGTAAATCCTATGATCGAATGAGTATCCCACCATATATTCCATAGAAGTGAACTCAACACTGAACCCTGTGATACACCTCCTATGATACTCCTTCGGTTCGTCTCGTCTGTCTCATATACTAAGCTCCTTTGTATAAAGTAATCAATCACGGATTTCCAGTATGTGCTTCCAGTGCTTTAAGTTGGCGGCGTCGCCTAAGGAAAGGTCTTCCTCTACAGCGAAGAGTCGACGCTTTGATGTCCTATCCGCTTTTTTTTTTGGCTAGGTCGATGCAGCTGTACAAATCGTGTAATTCGTCGTTAAACCTTCTCCTTTAAAGCCCGTCAATGTAAACCGAACGAAGTATCTAACAATGAAAGGATTAAGGATGTCTTTATCCGCCTTGTATAGAGGCCATTAGATAGGATAGAGTTCCCTTAGTTGTTCGGGATATCGATTTTTAAGCGTTAGATTTCCAATGAGATGTTGTCACAAGAGATAGCAGAGTTAAGGTCAAGACTACTTCAAAGTTTTCGTTCTGGCCAATTGTAGGTAACCACATAGTAATGGCACAGCTAGTATCAGCTTTCCATCTGCCACATTATGTCGGTTAAGGTTTCTTTGCAACTTTTTCAAAACTAAGCCCAACGTCCTTAACATTGATTGTAGATAGAATAGTGCTTACGTAGAGTGTGCTCAAGGTAGGAGAAATATCGTCTAGAGTTTGGACAAACCACCGCCTCCTAGCTCTATAAGTCGATCCTACTATCACCTACATAAGATAAAAGATCTAATCCGCTTTCTTAACTCCACAGGCTGGATCTAGGTACCGACTGTCCCATATCTTAAACAACACACATCACCAACCAGGTCACACGAGTCGTGGTAACAAAAGGGCACATCAAGAGGTACTTGGGTTTAGGCTGAACTGCCATCTCTACCTACCTACCTATCACCTACAAATTTGTAATGAAATTTAGGAATCTTCTACCTAACCTAGGAACGTAAGAAAGTCCAGCTCCGACGAAAAAACCCAAATTAAAGTTGCCTTACTTGCTTTTCTATTTTGCAATGATACTGAGGCGACTTTGGGTCACCTTTTAAGAATCTGTTAAGAATCTGTAAAACTCGGACATGTAACAGAGCAAGCTGTTTGAGCTTCTTTAGCAGACGAGGTATTCTCGGCTATTGTCAGGCACAATAGACATTTCCTACTTCTCTCGTTTCATTCAATCAACACTTCGGCCTATCTTCGCAACAAACAAACATCTAATACCAATACAAATCGAAACCAACCTGCAACATTGTAAACCTTAAGAAAAAGCCTGCAAATCGCTCAAGACAATCTTCTCCAAGAAGTCACACAGTCACACGAGCCGATTTCAATTAATACTGACCACCACCAATTTCTTTTCACTAGTGATGACCGGAAAAGTGACGTAAGGACAGCTACTCAAATTGACCGGGACATATTGTCCTTCAAATTCATTTACCACTTTCCAAAACCTTACAGACAGTTTCAAAGAATGTTTCCTCCATTCCGCTCAACAAAGCCAATGAGAATGAAATAAAAAAAACTTGTCCACCCAGACCCATTAGACTACCGTCCTTAAACATTTCCTCTCCATTAGGGTAATTTCTGAACAAAACAAACTTCACAACTTTTTGCATATTTTATGCGACAGCCACTGATAATCAAACTGTAAATACTCGTAACATGCCCAACAACTAAAAGCCTTCAGCACTCATTTTCCAAATCAACTCGTGTCAAGAGGCCCACCAGCACCATACCCAGGCGCCACCGCCACCAGCAAAGGGACATTTTTCAATATCTCTGGCCCAACTTTCAACAACTTTACAAGTTGATTACCTCAGAGCAGACACTAACACACACACACCAGCCAGCCCTATACTGCCCTGCCTCCCAGGGACAGTGTAGGTACAGAATTTCTACGCTGCCGCCGGGCCCTAGGCATAATTTATCCATGCTGCCAATTTAAATTCCATCACCAGGTGATTGGGGGTTGAATCCAACTCCAATCCGCGTCGCACAACAGAACAAACAGAAGTAAGCAACAAGAAGGACGACAAAAATGACAAAACGAGGAAAAAAATCAAAAAAAAAAGGGAACATCCCCCGAATTTTCTCACCCCTCCACAAGTATACAGCGTTCGAACGGGTTGTTAGACGAAAACGGTGACTGGTTGCTGACTATGGCTGATGGCTGGCTTGTACCTTGTCTACATTGTAAGCATTTTGTAGTGAACCCACCACCACCCACCAACCTTCTCCTGCTGTTTACACATCCCTCAATATGTGTGCCAGGACGACGACACACGGTGGGCATTCACAACGCGAGTATATTCTGTTGCAAGGATGGTAACGGGCGTATGGAAAAATCAAGGAAAAAAAAAAACCCGTTTACAAGAAAGTGAAGTGTTTACAAATGCCGCGGGGGGGTAGTGCGAGGAACGGTATAACTGAGTGAATGACGAATGAATGAGTGAGGACGTTGAATATGTCAAAGGCAGCAGATACAGACGGCGGCGCAGAGTCTGTGATGCTGCGACAGTTTTCGTTGTGAGGAGGACGTGAAATTGAATAAGAGCACCCACCCTGAAGCTGCCTACCTTTCACGAACTGAGCCTTTAACGTTTGACGAATTGAAAAACGGTTTTTTTTTCAGACCCGTTCGCTACTAGTTTTCCCTTACACCTACGAGTACCTCCGGTGTTTTGATGAAAACGGGGGGGGGGGCCTTGGCCCCGAAAGATTTATCCTACAGGTGTGTGAGTTTTTGACACGTTGTTCTCTGTTTTTGTTGTTGTTTGAGATGGTTTTTTGCGGTACCAGAGGAGCGGGGGTGATTTTTGAAAACGACGGTAATAGGTGTGTAAGTTTCGAACCATCGATTATGCATTACTTTGGTGTGTTTTTTGGGGATTTCAAAAGTGTGGGGAGGGGATACACAATTAAGGACGCTCAGGACTGTGTGTTGTGTTAAGCGGAACAGCAGTTATTTCGTGTACTATGCGCTTTTGGTTAAGCAACCGCCGACGAGGGGGCATATGCTTACAGGCATTCAATTCATTTGGGGATTGAATTGAATTTTGTTTTGGAAACTCAATTCAATGGAATTAAGCATTGATGCTGGCAGGGGTATTACATTAGGATAATAGGTATTCCAGGAACCCCAAGAGGATTTGTGTTAAATTGATAGGCCACGTAATTAAGGAATAAATCGATTTGAATTTCCGAAAAAAACAGGACCCCACTGGTAAGATTTATTTATTCAAAATAAATACGCAACATGAAATCCGGTCAACAGATGGACAGTTGAATGTTGTAACCCCAAAAGGGGATGAGGGGATGGACACAACAAATTCAATCCATCCATCACCGACGCCATCTTATACATTCGACACTTAGTCATTTTACAGCGGAAGTAACATAACAACATGTCCTTGCACTAACTCTCATTGTTGTGCCACAAAATCTGGTAAACGCAATTAATCCAAGGACATCTCAACATCTCACATCATAAAGAGGACCCGCAAAGAACAGCTACAATGGCGACTAACACTATTTTTATTTTTTTATACTCTGTCAACGTCAGAAGCACAATAAAGTGAATTTGTTCACTTGGGTGTTCGCCTCCAAGCGAAACACACTCGTGGAACGTGATTTTGACATGAGAACCATGCAAGCGAGCAGTAGTACTGAACACCTGTAGGTGTGTCCCATGCTTTAATGGATCACCACTTCTCGAGCCATAAAAACGACAATGTATACGTGGCATCCTTCATCTGGAAAACGATGCCAGAGTAGCTGAGTTAAGGGCGGACTTTTAAGTGCAAAAACATAAGAAGAGTAATGTAAGCGCATTAACCCTTTCATTTGAGCAAGTAAGTGCGGTTGGTCCAGACACATCCACAGAGAGTTTGCTTTATTCGTGATACCTGTCCTTGTTCTGAGGCGACATATTAATCGACTTAAAAGAAAAAACTGCCAAAGCTGCTCCATTCGCTTCGACAACTAAGCGTCTCAAGTGTTTTAATTGAGTTGGAGAGAGTCGCAACTCTGGGAACATTTTTGATGGGTTATTGCATTGTCTGCGTGTAGAGATTGTGCATCGTACAAGCTTCAAGTAATAGATGACACTTACAACATTTTGTTGTAAAGTAATGGAGGCTTGTTGCTTTCATGTTTTAATTACGAGATTCATTCAATTAAGTAGGTTCTCCTTTGGTTTTGATTTTATTCAAGATTAAGTCTCAGCATAGGCTAGCTAGAGATGAAAGGGTGATATTCTGGTAGTAAGTCTTGTAAAAGTTGCTACCAAAGTGGCAAAACAGCTACTGTTAGAGGGGAGACTTTGTCAAATTTTATTCATAACTTGAATATTCTTAACCTTAACCACCAGTCAGGCCTGGAGACAGTTAAACTTCGGAGTGAGGCTGGACAAAAAGCCCATATGTTGGCAGGAGAACAAGTTTGTACCCGAAAAGACTGCAAAAATCAATACAGTGTCGAGCAGACTAATTGGTAACTTGGCAAGTTATGCATTCCACCCCTTTGTATGGCTGTGAGATCTGGGCTGATACGTTCAACCGTTCAAGAAGAGAACAAATGACAGCGGTACAGCGAAGAAGAGCTCTCCAGGTAGTGAGTTTTTACCGAACAGTATCCGTTCTCATAGTCGCGAGAGTAATCTCCATCGATCTCTCAGTAGCACAGAGTAAGTAAATTTACGAGTGAAAAGTAGAAGTTGGAAAGCAAACCACTGAAGAGCGCTTGGGTAGAGAAACTTGGGGAAGATGGACTACAAGGAGAATTGGACGGGGCGGAGGTATGAGAAAGTACATTTCCATATAATTCTTTGTCAGATACCGGTGCTTCAACGACTATGGACACAGGATTGGAAAAATAGTGTGGCCAGCATGTAATAGATGGCTTGCAGAGACGCGAATACCAGAAATGGCTAATATCGTTAAGGTTATGCACACGAGTAAAGAAAACTGTAACCGAGTAGGTTTCTAGTGCTGAAGGTGGAGAAGAGAGAACAAAACACAAATTCTTCAAGATCATAGAAGGGCAAATCCCATAGACGATACGAAAAGTGGCACCACCCTGAAGCAGTTCTGGAGTTGAATTATCAGATGGAGGCGGTGGACAGACGCCTGGTGGATACTCTTCGATCTACTAACTTGCACTATTGAAGCAATGTCTGTCTACGTGGTAGGACCAACTGGTTGGTTGAGGTTTGGTGATGGTAAGTAGAAGTGGTTGCCTGGTAAGGTCCTACCAGAAACACAAGTAGCGCGGATGCGCCTTTTTGATAATGGTTTGGTAATGAACTGAAAAATGTTGCAGGGTCATGCTGACGTGTATTCAAAACACTAATACGTTCTTCCAAAGCAAAAGTGTTAAGAAAAATGTCAACCCTGGTGGAATACAAGAATGGCGGAGCCTTTAAAGACACCCTGATGTTGCTGAGACCTTTCTAAAGAAAGTTTGATACAATGGCCAACCTACAAGGCAAATGTCAAGATTCTCAAAAAAAGAAGTTACATCCGCCAAAAGGAATTCATAGATTTACTTTTGCGGTTCTATTGAATCAACAGCTGACGCTGCTCGTTTAAGGACAATTCCTGACAAGGCATTTCTGCAACTGTCTATTATTTAAGAAATTAATGGTGTCTGGATGGAGTACGGTTGCATAGATGGCTTTAAGCCCCCCTTAAGTCCAACCCCTGGAAGAGAGTGGGATGGGATGCGGCGTCGAGTGACTCGGTAAAATTATCGACAAGAGTCGTCTTCAGTCATACTTTCAGCTAACCTTTGTAGATTCCAAATAGGCATTCTATAGACTGTCAGGAAGTTTACTGTTCTTCAAACTATCTTATGCCATCACAGTGTTTAGTCGCTGACTCACCCATGGCTACAGGCGTGTATTCGACTCCAAAAAAGTTCCGTGACTACTTTATATTTCATTGAACTTCTGGTAAATTTCGACTTGATGCTCACCAATGCCTTGATTAGTCATCGTCTCAATTAATTGGCTTCTGACCGTTTGCCCATTCTCATGCCTTTAGTAGCAGCCTATCACCCGAAATAAGGGTGAGATTTCTCCCAAAGGGATCACGATGGGTCTTAGAGACATAAGTGTTGCGCAGAAGAACTAGTCTTCGCCTAATCTAACCTATCACCCGCAATCCTTCTCGAGGCGATCAAACTTTCGTGCGGGCTTCATTGTGCAGGATTAATCCTTGATGTGCTGGACTCAATTTTTTTTTTGTTTTGCCACAAAATGATGTCTCCGACATGAACGGAGTTCCACCGTCGCTGATAACTCTTCTTGGCAATACAATCGCTCGCAGAATGTTCAACTTTTAGTCAAAATATCAATTAAGGTAAGAATGTACCGGTTCCTGTCGTAAAAGACTCAAGATGATCAAGCCACCCGGTGTCAAAAGGACGAGGACAATTTTGTCTGCGTTGCATAAGTAAACACGGTTTGATATTCCATTTAGGGGAGCCCCTTATTTTCGAAAACCAATATGCCGTCTTAAGTCTTTGGATCATGCTCCCATTAGCTTTGGCTTAGCTTATGGCTTTTGGAATTATCAATCTTGTTCAGTTCTTCTGATGATATAATCCTTTTGTAACCAGTTCTCCGTCACTGTCATTTAAGTCACCTTCAGTTTTAAGATCATGCCCTGTAACTTCTGGATTTGCCAACGAATAGCGCCTAAAACCAATTAAGACTAGACGCCACCTCCACCGGTTGCCTGTTTTCCCACAGGTTTTTGACTTGTACAGCTGCCTTGAGTTGGTCTTTTAAATTCCCCACTGTACATAGCCACTCACTAGCGCTTTGTTGTGAAGTGCCTTAATCTCACTAGCATTATGAAAGCTACCTACTTCGTCAACGATTTCAATGATTTCAGTCGCACCTTTGTTGGACTCCTCCTATAACCTGATGACAACACAGTAGCCGTACTGTGTCCTACAGACATACGAGTATGTACCCCATTGTGGTCTTCGGTCTTTGAAAATCTTTGTCATCACTAAGGTCGTCCCAATAAGCCTAAATGAATCCGAAGTTTTAGTCAACATAGTTCTTTCTTTAGGCAATTGGCTGGTACGAGATTGATAGCTTCTGTGGCGGAGATAAAGACTTCAAATACATTAATGGGCAACCGCTTTCGAAAGATTTGACATTAACTAATTCAGCCATAATCGCGAATCCAACAAGTTCCTTACAACTGCTGTCAGCTTATCCTTTACAAAACAAAACATAAGTTTCGAATCCGTTTGTTTATCGTGTTCCGGGAAAGATATCACAAAATAAATTTCATAATCCGATAAGCAACCCTTCGGTATCAGTAAAAACTAGTTCCACATGGCCAGGATTATATCCATAACTCTCATAGCGGTTATCTGGAATACCACTTTGGTTTCATAAGCAAAAAAAAAAGAAGAAAAACGGTCTACTTCCACTTCAAGGACACATTTTTCCATTTTTCAGAACTCGTCTTCTTTTTTTTTTTTTTTTTTTTTGTGTGTCGTCCTGTGAAAGGTACTTGTTGACAGTTCCTTTCAGCATCTTCTAGGCAAACATTCTTTGTCATCGTTTTGTTCTCATTCTTCAATCTAATGTCAAGAATCTGGTTTCCACTGCTCAAGTGGTGGAAGGGGGAGGAATATTCTTTTTTTGCTGTTCTAAAAGCCTGATGGCTATAAACGGGTTAAATCATTTCAAAGGGTCTACTTGCGAATTGAATTCATCCCTTAACCTTTCGCTGTTTACTGCTGTTGTTGTTGTTGTTGTTGAAGTGTTTTGTGGAACATGTACGGAGGAGTATAGAAGCGATAAAACTATTTGGCGTGAATTGACCATTCGGACTTTTGCGTAAACGTTTCTTTTTTCTCTTTTCCCAAGTTTCAGTTGAATTCTAGTCACAGAAAATCGGTTAAGAAGTTCGGGGATGGGGTAAAGAATATTTAACCCTTTAGGAGGAAAGTTTTCTTGCTTCAGGCAAAGTTGAGCGAAAACTTTTGTTGCGTATAAAACATATGTGTGAAGGAACTCCAATGGAAATGACTTTGAAAATTGTCAAGGCGCTCATAAATGACAATTGAAGACAGGGTGTTAAGTAAGGGTTTGACTTTGGACTTTATGACAATAACCAGAAGCTGGATGTCTGCCTTCAACATGGACAAGAGTCCCATCTATTCAACACAACATTTTGTAACCCTTTTGACAAGATATGATGTCATTGGTTATGGGTATGATCGGGTACTTCTTTTTCAGAGACAGGCATGGCGGAACTCTATTAGTATTGACCGTAGAGGACCAAGGCCTAAGTTCTTGCAACAAATGGAAGGGACTCGGCGCAGCAGATAATCTATTTCGTGAAAAATTATGGTAGGTAGGTAGAGTTGTCTAACTAGGTCTACCAGAAACATTGGGTGTGAAAGGGTATACCTAACTAGGCGGCCAGTGGCCTGTGCTAATTGCTACAATTCTCACTGTCCCGCTACAGGTTCCGGTGATTAAGTCGTGCGTCATATTTTTATTGTAGGTGGGCAATATCTTCCTGGATACCACACAGTTTTCTAGGGTTTCAACTTAAGTTGACAATTAAGAGAACATTTTGGAAGATTTTACCCTCAAAGAGACCAATCGGAGACGAGACTACATCCGCAAGGGAACACCAGTATGTTTAGGAGCACGATAAGTACTTTGATGGGTCTTGACCGCTGTGCACCTGTGGCTTTAATGTGTAATATTATAGTCTTTACTTAAGGCGGGCCATCATATGAGCAATCCATAGGTAGAAATAGGATGAACTACGCTAGTATATGTACATTTAACGAACCATCTTAGGTTGGAGTCAACATCTTTTAAAATGCTTTGTTGCATGCGTAGAAAGCCACACACGCTTAGGTACATTCGTTGTCAAGATGTGAAAGCTGAAAAGTCAGTGTTTTGTACTTGACTTGGTAGTAAATAACATTAGTTGCTTTACTCGGATTAACGCCAAGTTCACAACTTGTGACCCAAGTGCTCAGTTTAAACAGAGTCGTCAGAGTTGTCGTACTTGGAAGCACGAAACACAGTCGTAAGAGGTCACAGGGAAATCAAGTAAAAACTCACTTCGTTCCTTGATTTCACTTCTTCCCCATAATGTGTGTCTGTAATTGGCTTCACAGCTCAAAAGTAGGAACTTCTTCTTGGCCTGGAGTAATGACACCGAGTGAGAAGTTGATCTGGCGGCGGAGGTTTGTCACTCTCTGCAGAGAGGTAGTGAGATTAGAACTCATGTGTACTCGTTTAGCAGTCCAACGCACCAGACACAAAGCTTTCCGTACTTTTTATAAAATGCTCTACGTCCGTCTTGTCCTGGAAGCCGGTTGGCTGTTCTTAGTCTTTTTCTTTTCATTCTGAGACAATTTACTGGAGTTAGTGCTGCACAGTTGCTAAGAATGTGATCTGGAGTGTGCATGGTTCCTTCGTAGAGTCTACATGTTGCATGAGGAAGTCTGTAAGGTGGATGCAGGTTTTATATCTTCTACGATAGCAGTTCCTAAGGAGGGTCTTTGCTTTGCTTTCCTCAGTTGGTAGGTTGAAGAGGTGGCCGCACCTCGTAATGCAGTCTTCACTCTGATCTCTACGGATCCATTGTGTTCCTCTAACGTGGAATGTCCAGTCTGAAAAGACAAAATGGAAAGAAAGGTCTAAGTGAGTGTGATTATGGTTGTTCGGCCTCCCTGAACCATCCTGAATTCGAATGGCTTTTAGTGGCTTCATAGACAAGTCACTCAGGTCGTTGAAATAGTATTCAACGGCCGTCTTTCTTCTTCTATGTAGGCTGGTGCATTCACATAGGAAATGAGTTGTGTTCTCTTCCATATCTGTATTTTCACAGCCTCAGTATAAGTCGTCTTTTTTTGGCTTAGTTTGGGGAATTCCCTAAAGAATTAAACCCGCTTGGTTTCCTCCTCTTTCGCTAGCTTTTCTCGAAGATTATGGTCATAGGAACAGGGTCACCTCTTTTTTCACTATCCTATCGACTTGCTTGTTATAATCTATTCTTACCATCTAAGGGGTGATTTCTTCTGAGCTCATTGCTTTGATGGCAGCTTGGTTGCCTTACAAGTTTACAAAATCTTGTCTTCTAAACGATAGATTTCCGCCTGGAAAATGATGGTAAATCTGCCCAATGGTTTCGAGTACTTGGTGCCTATCTAAGATCGAGAAGCTTTCTTGCTTGATTGTGCATCATATTATAAGGAACACCCTCAGTAGCTGGTCTATAGTAATCTTTATCATTCAAATGCTTCAACCTTCGACTGGTTTTAAGGTTTAAGAACATAAAAACGAACTACGTTACGTTTTTCGAAAGTCACACCTTCAATTGTGGCACTTGAGTTCATTGCTCAAAAACTAAGGTAAGAGTTAGATCCTTGAACGTCCAAAGTTTGTAAAAACCTCTTCCATTATAAATCATCACCTGTTGGTGTTCCTTTACATTTTATTACTTCAGAACCAATCCATCAAAGTGCCTTCGAAAAAATGCCGAGATAAAGGTAAAAACTTAAAAATTTAAATTTCAAAGTGTCAAAGTGGCATCACTCTCAAAGTGTCATCCAATTAGCCGACTTGGAAAGTGTTTAGATCCATGCGCTCTACTGTCCCATGAAATCGAGTTTTCAAAACTTGTTACCATCATCACCTTACATAGACACACGCACATACGACTCATATGAAACCTTTCAACTCACACGCGATAAATCATTTGTCGAAGTGAAGCACATTCACGGAACTGAACTGAACTGGAGTGATTGCTTGGGACGCGACGCGTTGATTTAATTTTTTTAATTTTTTTTTACAGCTTTAAAATCCTTGGTAGTCCTTCTTTAATCGCATTTCAGTTTGCCATCCTGCCATCCTGTCACCCCACGAAATGCATTTCCATTGACTGGCATTTCGAGGTGCCTTCACATAAATTTTATGTGACATGCCATCGCTGTATGCACTCGCTTATGTATGTTGGTGTGCCTGTGTTGGGTGAGTTACAGTCTAGTAGTCACTGTTAAGTGTTGCACAAGGCGTTAATACCTGCTAACCGAACAATTAAGATTATGCAAACTAGGTGCGCGGCAGAAGGGTAAATAGAAGCCATGCATGGTCCTAATCGGGGACAATTATTGAAATAAGCGCAACGAACTTAGCAAGCCCTGCATGCTGACTAGCAACTTCCAGGACTACAACATAATTGAACCAAAACGGATGGAAGCAAATGTCCTCTTGCATGCTATGTCGCGGTATTGCGTCGTCGTCGATGGGCATTTGAATGGGACCAATATGGTCGCTGAAGTGAAAATTAAATTACAAATTAGGCCGGTTCATGAGATTGTGGGATTGGCATGTTCCGAGCCAATTTAGCTGTGGGAACTTGCAGCTTAAAAGCGAAAAACTCAATCGAATTAATCACGTTCTTTTGTATTGTATATGGGGATCCGATGGCGGGTGGACGTAGTGTAAACAACACGAGTCCGTCGATGAATGGTGGTCACGCAATGTGGACAATTTGCTTAATTATTGGGCACGTATAATTGTTGGAAGCGTAGCTGTGATCAATATTTATGGAATCTCAACGTATCGGTTGTTGAAATCAGACAAAGGGGTTGGGAGAACTTTAATCTTGTGTAGGATTGTATGGAGTGACACCTACGCCCAGTGAGTGTGGAATTGCTTCCTGGAAGATATTGAAACCGTAAATTAAGTTTGAATGCATGTGTAAATTGGACACATGGACGATAAGTGGAGGAGGAGATACAATGACGAACTGTACGGGCTGTACAGCGACATCGACTTAGCCAGAAGAGTGAAGGTCCAACGACTAAGGAGGGTGGGTAATGTTGAGCGGAGGGACACCAATGCTCCGGTTCAAAAAATCTTTGAATCCAATTCAGAGGGACAGCACAGTAGAGGAAGACCGCGACTCAGGTGGTGGACGCAAGTGGAAGGGGACCTCGACCAACTTAGCGTGCGAAACTGGAGGCAGCTAGCTAAAGATCGAGCTAGCTTGAGACGCTTGTTGATTGAGGCCCAGGTCCACCCCGGATTGTAGCGCCACCTTAAGTAAGTAAGTAAGCCTGAGAAGCAAGCTTCTAAGTGAAACCACTCAAGTGATTTAAGGCTTAAATGTTGGAGTGTAACAGCTCCAGAAGACAGCTTTTTTGGAGGCGTTCTCCCTAAAGAGTTGATGAGGTCCAGATTTAGGGTGAATCTAGTGTTTTTCTGTTTTCTTAACCACTGAATTTCTCATCATCTACCTCGTGGTATATTGTGCCCTACACAAGACTTTGACCAGCTCTTGCAGCAGTACAATATTGTCAGTTTTTCAATCGAGTTTTCCTTCGCATCACTGGTTTGAGGGAGGCTCCTCTAACTAGAACTGATTCCACAGAAAATAGCGAAAAGCTTTTAGATGGGCTTGGTATAGTTTAAAGTGATTTCGTAATCGTAAGGATGAATGTGTCCAATCCTTTCTCCTAGCAAAAGTTCATGTCTTGTAACTCAATTCGTAGTAAGTGGCTACAACTTATTCTGAGAGCGAAAAGAGAAGACGTAAGACGTTGCGTCCTAGCCCTAGAGAGAAGTCTATTAGGATATCTGATCAAGATCGCACGGATTCAATCCAGGATCTTCTTCTGTGCCACCAATTCAAGGACAACCTTGTCTTAGAAGCGAAAACAATCATTAGCTCAGTACGGGAGATAAAGAATGATCACTAGCAGGTGCGAAAAATGCCTTTACAATAGGAGCTTGTAGGTTGGTTATAAGGCCAAAAAACATGGCTATGGGCAAACATCGAATATGTCGTTGAAAAAGCTCACAACTTTATATATCTGGGAAACATGGTCTCGTCCAGCAATGGCACCGAACTGAATGTTGGCAATTAATTCAGGAAAGGCCGTGATTTTAATGCTTCAAGTCGGGGTAACCCTGAGCTTCAATCAACAATCCTTCTCAAGTTATCCTGGTTCTTAGCGTTGCCTCTAAGTTGGTTAAGATTCGCTTGTATTTGTGCGCGTTACTTTAGGTGAGATGTTCATCCAGAAGATTTAGCAGGCTAGAGAGTTGGTTTTCATTTGCTCTACGTGTCTTAGTCATTTTAAACGTCTAAAGTGTAGTTTTTTGATTAGGCATGAGTAGGTACTTTACTGTTCAAAAGTCGACATATCCCTCTTTCAATATAAGACTGGGATGACTTAAACGGGCTTAAGAATGCAAGACTGTATATTCAATTAGTCGCTAACGAGCTCCTATAAACATCACACGCAGGATGCACAACACCGGCAGTCTATTGAAGGCCCTACCGTTCGACACATCGACACAATTGATACAGAATGTGGATCGTATCTTTATCATTCACTGGAGTTCCTCTACTTTTTTAAAAGCTTCAAAGCTTAACGACATGGTCCAAGGTATGGGCTTGGAACGTAAAATCAAAGAAAATTATTCGGATTGGACCACTTAGAAGTGTTCGCCTTTGACAAGGGCATCAGAAGCTAGCTTCCTAAGGGTGGTCTTTTGAATCTTTTCAAACCTTTTGTGGCAATAGAGGTCCTTCGAACCACTAGAATTTCAACTGTAACAAAGATACTCAACGAATCCTACTAGCAATGAGCTCCTGTTAAGCAAAGTGATCTCAGGCGTAGTCAGGGACCATCATCTCTTGGAAACAAAACAACCCCATCAACAGAAGGAGTTCAACTTGAAAGCAAAGGTAGCAAGTAATTGAAGTTTACTGGATGATGTGAAGGAATGTACAAGGAATAAGTACCACCACCACTAAAACCTCTTAAGAGTCACTAATTCCCGAATAACCATGAGTAGAAAATGGGAATTGCTATCAATTAAATTCAGAGAGAGAGAGAGAGAAAGAAAAAAAAAACCAAACTTTCTTAGCCCGTTTGCTTGTAAAGCTTATGCCCCCCCCCTCAATGAACCTTAAGATAAACAATTTAATTATTCATAATTTTCAAAGGAAATTTTGGAGAATCCCTAAGTAATGCAGGAATGGACTCAAGAAGGAAGTTAATGAAAATTAAATAAAGTATTTCGTTGAGATGAAATTAATGTTATTTTTGTGAAAAGGGAAGAACAGTTGGTAGAGGGAAAATTGCTTACAGGGAGAGCAATAAAGGGAAAAGGTCATTCTGTAGTCCACGTGCAGTGCAGGATGATGGAGTTGGAGTTATTGTTTTTTTTGGAAAGACCTTGCCATTTCTTGATTGGTTTCAATGAAGCTATTGGTTCCTTATTCCTTAACGCACCCACTTATCATCATTTCTTGTTTCTCCTCAGGGAGAAAAGAATTTCTGCAGAACATATCCATCCCGTCATATTCCTTGTCAATAGCTTTATCTTGTTCCAGGATTTGACAGATTATACGTTTTTTTTTTTCTAGGCTTCTCGTCTACGTTGTTTTTGGGGACGACCTCTTCTTCTTTTGCTTAACTTCTGATTCCCCTAGTGAAGAGTGTGGGCAATCTACTTCCACTAACGGAGCTGGACATTGTTTGATATTGACTCCATGTTACCCTTCAATTTACATTGAGAGCCAGGCGTCCAAAGCTTAAGGTGTCGCGAAGAGCTTAAGATTCTTGGCACACAGCACAATGTAAAACTCTGATGGGTGTCTGATCACAGCGGGATACCAGGCAATGAAGCAGCAAATGCAGGCTCAGCCCTAGACCGAGAACAAGCAGATGGCATGGTCAAACCTCCACTCTATAATCTTAAGACCAAAATGGAAGCAAACAACAAGATCATGGGTATCACAATGGGTCCACATGGACCTAAGTGTGATGAGGATGTAACCATTCTCATCAGCCCGCTAACTTAACCTACCTTTCAAGGAGGCAAACCCTAGGAGAGTATTTCTATGAAGATCTTAGGTACCTATAGCCAAGCTCGACATTCACAAAATAAGGAGCTTTGTCTGTGGGTCACGATGGTACTGCATATAGTGTGGTACAGGGAGGTATCCGCTTCTTCCTTGAAAACAAAGAAATCCATCATTCAAGGTTCCCGCTGTTGGTAATCTGGTATCGCATTGGACCTGATCCAAGTGTGCTCCTGCTTAACCGGGAGAAGCCACATAACGTAACTTAACCTAACCTACACTTCACGTAGAGATAAACATTGGATATGGTGTTTGACTACCAGATTTTCAAAATAGTACGAAGGCATCTGTTTACGAAGCTTTAAATTTTACTCGTGAGGTTGTCAGTCACTCCTCAGCTTTTGCATCCGCAGTGAGGAACAGAGATTGCCCAGTTGAGCATTGCTTCCCTTGGCTTTGCTTATTCTGGCCATGAATGTCGTTTTTGGTGCTGTCTTCTGCTGATCTTAGGCTCCCAAGTTCGATAGGTTTAGAGTCGAGTATGGTTTTGAACAATCTTTGCTAATTCGATCTTGAGGTTATAAAGCTTTGATTGCATGCCAAGGTGTTCTATAGACAGGACACAAATGTCGTTTGGAAGCTCCAGGTAATGCCTTTATTTTAACCGTTAATGGCAGTGCTGGATGGTCGTCGTGACTTGTTTTCTAGGCTCCACTTCTGGGCAGGCAACGACAAACGAAAAGTTTCTCAACTCGCCGTTTGAAGTCGTCAATTACATTTATAGGCCCCTTCCAACTGAGTGGTTGCGAAAAGCTAAGCCTTTGGTCCTCTGAGCTGGCGTGCCAAATCTTTGCTTATTTTTGTTGGAAGTGCTAAGGATTTGCTCGATCACGATCAGAAATAAAAACGGTGATAGAAGGCACATATGCTTGCCTTTTGTAAAAGGTTCGAAAAGACAGCCATTGTGCTAAACTTTTCATCTGAAGCTCATTGCTTTGCCGGGATGCGTCTATACTTGAGCGGGCTTTAGATTGTTTTCAGGGAGTATGCTGTCGAAAGCTGTGCTACAATCCAAGTAAAAGATGTTTCCCAAGCATTTTATCAAGATTCGAGTTGATGCAGCTCAACAGGATCTTAGAGAGCACTTTGGAAGGAACTGAGAGAAGCACGATGCTTTGATGATTTTTGCCTAGTGATAAGGAACTTGCAACCAGTCATGAGTCTAAATCGAGTAGAAGAGCAGAATGTTTGCGGTTTATTCTGGGCACACCTTAAGGATTTGAGACCTATTTCTACCTAGAACGAGGTAAGAGGTAATAACTTCAATTTACACGCTCAACTAATACTATTTGAGCTTAACTCAGCAATCAATGACCCTCTCAGTAAAACTGTTTTACAAATAGCCAGCCATGGTTTGATGTCAAAATCGATGCTGAAAAAAAAAATCCTAAGCCCCTACAACAGCTACTACATCTCCATCTACCACCACCCGACCATCTAATTGAATTTCAATGAATTGCTACTTTCAATTCCAAGTCAACATAAGCCCCTTCCCCACCCATACGCCCATTGTAACAGAAAAATAGACGAAAATCAAGGAAGAAAAACTTTGCATTGTCACAAATTGATTTCTTGTCAGGCACATACACACACCCCCCCACCCACTTGTTTCCCGTTTTGTCTTCGGAAGATCGAAACCGAAGCTTGAAAAATCCACTTATTTCTGGTTCCGCCAAGAAACACAAAATAAACCCCACTCTCCTGGAAATGAACAAACAAATTCAGTGAATTTGATTGACGCTGATGTCCGTTTGCCTTACAAAGAACAACCTTTTAATAGATACACCTCCTGCTGATGTACCTTCCATCTAGGACTAACCTCAAAGCCAAAAAGAAACACAGTTTCTCAATAGATTTCTTTAAAGTGTACACAAACACCCACACAAACACACACATAAAGAGTATTGTAACTGACAACTTAAGTACACCGGACGCTGGATCTGCTCTACCTCACTTCTGAAGTTTATATAATTTTCTCGGGACACTTTAAGGATAACAACCTCAAACAGAAAAAAAAGGACGAAAATGCCTCGTAAAATATTTCAACTGTCATGTTAGAGCGAAATATCTCTTAACGCAATTAATAATAATTTATCTCTCTCTCAGGCCTGGAGAGTGTAACACAAAAAAACGTTACGTATACGCCATACCTTCCTTGCAGAGGAGCAAACCTAACAAGGCACATAATTAATGGTTCGATGTTCATCAACAGTCAGCATGTTCTCTGCCACCACTATACCTATGAAATATTATCCACTTACACACTCAGATACATGGGTAAATAAAGGCTGACTTGCTGACTTGCTGGGGCCCCAGTTAAAACGAAGCCATTCGTAGCGGAACTGGCTGATTTAGCTAACCCTTAAATTCAAGCTGAAATTTCCTTCCGGCCAACATTATGGCAGTAGAACATAATTTTACCTTCCCGCCCCCGAAACAGGTAAATTAATTTGCATATCTGGCGGTTATTAAAGGGGTGCCAGGACGATATCTATCTATTTGTGAGTTTGATCGTGTTGGTGTGGGTGGAGGATGGAGTGCAGAGAACGTGTGCAACGTGTCGGTTAGTATTTCATTCATGTCATTCTGTGCGCTTTTGCAATTGCAACGGTATGTTGTATCCAGGAATACTGGAGTTGAAATATCAGTGTTGGTGCATGATCGTCATGAATTGTATCTCATGGTGCCATAACGCTTGTTGTCATAAGGAAGTATATAAGGAAACCATTCAAATAAGTTGTAGTATTCGTATTCTACTTAGACTGCCTTGTTTTTTGGCTGAAAAAAGTTTGCATTCTTAGGCATCTGCTAAAGACTGAAGAAGACCCAATTTTAGTGGCATTTGAAGGACTATGGAGACCGTAACGACATATGTCGGCTGGCTAAAAATATTAAAGGAGCACGCATTTATTCCTTGTGGTTAAAATGGAAGTTAGCAGTGTATAATGGGTTAAGGAGCTCGTTTTGGATTGGCATGTAAGTAAGATTCCAAGAAGCGTAGGTTGGTAAGCAAGGTCCTACCAGAAACACGAGTAGCGCGAATGCTCCTTTTTGGTACCACAACTCACGTGACGTGGATGTTGATGGCTGTGGCTAAGAGTGTAGTTTTCAAATCCATCCTGTGGAGTTCAGAAATGTAATGATGTTGCAGATAATTCCTTAAAAGAGGATTTGCCAAGTGTGCGAAGCCTGGTCCCGGCTAGTGCTGGGCAGTCCACAGAGAAAGTTGAATAGGGTTTTCTTTTCATGTGAGTTGCCGCAAGTACTGCAGTGGGGGTTGAACGGAATGCCTAACTTGGCAGCGTGAGGACCAATTGGACAGTAGCCCGTGCTAACTCTTGTGATCCTTGCTGTCTCGGTACGGTTTCTATGTTCTATTCGTCCTATTTTATTGTAGGCAGGCCATATCTGTCTGGATATGGCACAGGTTTCTAGACTTTTCCACCTAGAATTGGCGATGGAGAGGAAGTGTTGGAAAATCTTACCCTTGATGAGTCCCATCGGGAAGCAGACTAACTCCGCAAGAGAGGCATTAAGGATATGCCTAACGTCTGGCTAGCGCGTCGGCTCTTTTATTCCCCTCTATGTTACTATGGCCGGGAACCCAGAGAAGATTAAAATTGAACCGAGCGTTAGCCTGCGTAAGAATTTTCTTACACTGTTTCAATAATTTGGAAGACAAAGTGAGAGAAAGTGGAGCGCTTTGATGGCAGCTTGGTTGTCAATAAAGATTTCCATGTTCCTAGATGCTTCTCTAATCGCTAGTACCTTCGACTGGAAAGCACTCGAAGAGTTTGGAAGGCTCATTTCTAAAATTTAGTCACACAAGTCCATTCTTGATGAATGGAATCAAAGCATTCTTTGTCCTATCCACAAGGAAGCAGACTTCCTCATCTGCGCCAACTACAGAGGCAACTGTCTCTTCGGCTTAAGGTACAAGATATCATGAGCTTTTGTCATCAATCAGATTGACCCCTATCAGTGCGGTTTAGGGCCAGAACCCAATCTACCAAATTTTGACACATCGGCAGATCCTGGCAGATCGGCAGATCCTCTGAAAATCCACCACGTCTTTTTCGATTTTAAGGCCGCTCATGACAGCATTTATAGGGAGGGGCTCTGAAGAGCCATGTCGGGTTTTGGAATCCCTCTCAAATTCGCACGTCTGTGCAGAATGATGATGCAGAATGCTCATTGCTCCAACGAAGTAGTTGCGCCATTGATGTCAACGAATGATTGGTGAGTGACAGCATCTTCATTTCGGAGTGAACGTCATCTTTATGAGATTTCATGTGACAGTCTTGAAGATATTGCCAGTTTGTGCCGCTAAGTTGTGTGATGTTCACACAAAGTGTTCGATGGCTTTCTTGCATTATCCATCCGCTAGGAGCTTCCAAATATGGACTGGGAGGTCTTAAGCGTTTTATGATACATTTATGGAAAACGTCATCATACTATTGAAGCTGTTGCCGGAAAGCCTTGCTTGGGTGATAGTTGGAATGCGACGTCCTGCTATGTAAATGTCTAGAATTGACTTCAGTGTATGGGGTTTTGTCGGTTGACAGTTGGAGGTTTGCGTCTCTGATAGATCCTTCAAGGACAGGGAAGTTGGACCGGTCATGAGAACTATGCAACCGTCGTCGGCGGCGTTGAAATTTGGTTCCATTCGGTGAGAAGGTCAATTAAGAGGTGAGAGAACACCGTACTTATTGTTGAACTCTGGTGCTGAGATTTGGCGATTTGGTCCCAGAAGAGCAAACGCATTCGCATTCGCGGTGCGGATTGGTTCTTTAGGTGCAAAGGGTCTAACTCCAGCGATTGCGTAGCAGCTTGGGGAAAATGCTGATATCGTCGGTTGACAAGCGTCCAGCGATAAACATTTGACTCGTTAACCCAGTTTTGAAACTTGGATTTAGATATAAAGTCGCAAGGAGGGCTTATGGGATAGAACTACCTAGGCTTTTCACTTATATAAGCCCTAAGTTGTCCGCTCCCACTTTTCATACACTTGATGCCTATATATGATCCGCTTTTCAGACAGCTAGATGGGAGCACTTTACCCTATAAACTTCTCCACCAAAAGCTTCAAGACAAATAACTTTACGAATACCAGCTTCAAAGTACAAATTTGTCACCCGAATAACACAGTCAGCATCCTAGTTGTGCACAATTTCAATTACAAACCAACCACAAAGTATCCCTTGTGTGTATGGTTTATATACCGTTTATTGTTTATGTAGTCGCACTCGTTTTAAGGACAAACCAGTCCTATGTCGGTGTACCACCTTAGGCTAGAGATAAAGTGGTTAGAATATCGTACCACTCTGCATAAATGTTTCACACGTACATCCTTGAATCGGTAAGTGAATATGTACATATATGTGTTTCAGGATTCCTTTTGGAATCCTGATTAAGGTACCAAACAGATACCATCCCTTCAAAGTTGTTTCCTCTAATTTCTGCAATTTTGCTATTTTCAAATCACACACACACACCCACACATATCCTCTTCCTTGAAGGGTGTCCTGTGAGTTTAATTTTCCTTTCAAAATCACTTTCCGTGGTATTCTTTGAAGGGATAAACTGCATTTCTCCCGGCTATATTTATTTTTTGTTTGTTTGGCGGTAATCCTCTTGAAGGATATATAGTCTCTATCGCCCCTCCCGTACGTTACCAAGTGCGCGTATAATTTTCCAAGAAGTAACACTTGAACTACGATTACGAGTGAAACGTTCCATGGGGAATTCGTAATAAGGACTCTGGGGTAAATAAAATTATATTCGGTCACACAAAGGAGCGAATAAATTTGCCAGGGAGCATCCCTGTGTGTCATCATCATGGCATGGCATGGACTTACGAATGACGAACGTGGTGTCATGGCATTTTATTGGGAAAATTGCATTTCGGACTTAGGATCAGTTTTACGCCTCTTTGACTGTCTGTTGCTGCTTCGGGTGATGACTTACGTGATGGCCTTACCGCATGAGTGCTGTACGATGAACAAGTGTTTGAGGAAAAGGCGACCTTTTCGTCTTTCCGCGTGGTGAAATTGAATTTATCGATGACATCACTCGTGCAGTTGTCCTGGCGTCCCTTTTCTTTTTTTGGAAATTGTTTCAATAATTCTATTAGATGATAAAGGTTCTCGAATAGGAAGGAATTCAAAGTGAAAATAGGGCGTTCAAGAGGGCTTTAGGAATGTGTTGTCGAAAAGGGGGTGTTTTGTGGACGTTATTGTGTTGTTTAAAATTAAATGTCTCAAGACTATTGGAGAGGAAATGTTTAAGGACCGTATTTCTGTAATTTTAAAGTCCATAAATTTGAAAGTAGCATCAAGAGGGGTTAAATGTGAGGCCAACGGTTGAATAGAAAAAATAGGGCGGGCGCAATGAAAGTGAACAATGTGTTTTGGCTGTAAAATCCAAGCGAAATTAAATATAGGACTTACCATGTTCCTAGACTTGGAATGTAGTATTGGTCAAAAGGTTGCTTGCATTTGAAAGCCATTCTCTGCTAAGGGCGTTTAGATTACCTTTTTGCTTATTGCACCACTTTTTTCGGTTGTCCTCAGTTTTCTACGAAACTCTAGCCTAAGTTTCGAAGGCTGTGACTGGAAAGAGATGGTCACTTTAATTTCGTTTGCTTTAGTCCATAGCCTTTCTTTGACGACAGACAATGGGACGCCTTAAAAAAGTATTAATTCTGCAGATGTAATATCGGAACCCTTTTCAAAAATGTTACTGCAACCAATACCAGTATGTCAGACAGAAGCTTAGGTTAAGTTTATCCAGAAGGCTGTTTCCAAACAGGCAAGGAGACACTTAGACCAAAATGTAGATCCGTTGTGGTATCACGTGTGACAAGAATCAAATGGCGACTCACGTAGACCCTGAGACAAAGCTCTTTATTTTGTGAACATTGAGCCTGGCTAAGTAGGGATTCCTTGTATAGAACTTAAACAGAAGTCTTTCTGTTCAAATGCTGATACTATTCTACCTACGGTTATCAATTCTTCTGGCTTCAATATCAAGAAGGAACTATATCGATTCTATAGGGGCAGTCAGTTCCTCCCTTATCTCAGAGACGTTTTGACCTGTACCTTCTTTTGATAGTTTATCTATTCTGCAGTTCCCGGAATGTCTCTGCGTGTCCTGGAATCAAGCACAGAGAAACGTTGCATCAGTGATCTCATTTAGATGCCTGCAGCATTACTTTACCAACTTGCATCGCAAAAGTTATGATTTCTGCCTGAAAGGCACTACAGTGTTCCCGCCCTCGTTTGGCATCAGGTGCACTGACAAAGACTCCTTCCTGTTCGTAAGTCTCACTTTTGCCGTATGAATCCAATGTACTTACTTAAGATGGCGTTGCAGTCTCCGCTCTACATGACCCAGCCACCTCAGTCGTTGGACCTTCAGTGTATTACTTAAGGCTTAAGAGCCTTCTACAGGAATAAAAAGCAGTGGAAGGCTTCTTGAAACGGTCCTGTATATTGAGTTCCTTAATGGGCACCCCAGCTCGGTACGTTCTACCCAATAACAAAGGCAGCTATCAACCTTTGGAACATTGGTGAAGCTCACTCTTAATATCAGGATACCGACACTATAGTGAAATCTTCAATGGTAAGGAGCTCTTACCGACTTTCAGTATAAAGACCACTATTACCCTTAGTATGGAGCTGGGACTCGGAACACTAAAGCCAGAAACGCAGTATATCAATGTCAAAGCCCTCCTGAAGCTCTAAAATTTCATTTTATCAAGGTGAGTCCAAGCTATTCACTGCCCAAGTTAGTGCTCGAAGAGTAACAAATTTTTGACACCGATAGTTCGTTTCTTCTATGACTTTCTTAGGTGTAACTTGTCTGTGTTTCTGGTTATGGGAAGCTCCAGTATCCCCTCGCTGGACAAAGCTCAGTTTCCGTATTTTTTTTTGTGAGATTAGGTGTCGGTGGAGATGAGATTTAGACACCATTTTCCTTATCCAAAAGAAGTCGAGAATGACATGTATTCCTCTGTATCTCCGACTTATATAGCCCAAGGCTATCAATCTTCTAGGTGCCTCAAAGGTTTTGATTTATAAAATACCTTCTTGTCATCTTCCTGCCAGAACTCGAACAATGTAGTATTCAACAATTGGTGTCCCCATTTGAATGTCTACTAACTGGGCAGGACCTTATTCATTGCATCGGTTAGTACTTTTGCCATGCGGTCAACTTCAGATGGTTAACGGTGTTCAAAGTTCTCTAGGCAACAATTCATATTCACACTTTTCTTGGTAGAATAAGCTGGTTATAGACTTCTATCTAAAGTAAAAAACTACAAGGATCCAGCTTGACTTTATCGACTAGATTCATTTTCTAATTCCGTCGTTTCCACTTCACAAAATTATACATCAACGTAAGACATCCTTCTGAAATTCCCATCAAACCACTCCTATCTCCCCGCCCAGTTCAAAAACCCACATAACCGCCCACTGGTACCGCCACAATGTGTAACATTAAATTAAACCACCAAAAGGATAATTAACATTGAAACACGACAAAACTTTGTCACCTACCTGCGACCTTGCCAACAACAAAGTAAGTTTCCCTGCATCGCCAAGGGAGTGTCAAAAGCTGGAAAACTTTAAACTTCATCTTCATTTGGTGTACGCCTTCCCGGAATGTCACTACGTGTAGCCTTGAGTTGAGGAAATATATTCGTAAAGTATTTTGTCTTAACAAACTTCAGATTGCAAGATTTCATTGAAAAGATACTCTCGATGACAGTGCGGTAGTGGTAACTGGTAAACACAATTCCAGACGCGTTCCCTTCCATTTTAATATTCCACCAAGGTGCCTTACATTTCCAGTTGTCAGTCACATAGTGCTTATCCTATCAACTCCTTACGGAGGCTGAAGTAAGCGTGCATAACCTTAGGTCCATCAGAAATGTCAATGCGTGACTTGTCGCCCAGTCCCATCGCATCACCTGCGTTGCGCGGCGACGACAACGACGACGACGGAGTCATTTGAAGTTGATGTATTTGAATATTCGTCTTGTGGTGAAGAAAACTTTTAACAAGTTTCCGGAGTTCCTGGAGCATATGTACGTGCCGGTCATATTACTTGTTTGGCTGTCACCAGCGCCCAGGAATGCCGACGCAAATCTGAAATAATGGATTTCTTCCTTTTTTTTGGTTTCAATTTGTTACCGAGAAAGTTGTAGCGTAGCTGCGATGGCTAATGATGATAGATGGAGACGAAGGTAGCTCACGTCTAGGGGGTTTTTACTTTGTCGTCAAATTGAAACCAAGTCTGGTCGAGTGGATCAAATGGGGAAACGATTTTTTTTTTACTATTTCCAGGATGACAAGGTAACGACGGTCCTAACAATCTATTTAGGCGTGAGCTATTCAAAATAAGTGGTTTGGTTTTTGTTGATGGAAGTTTGATGGAATGGTTTCTCAAAGAACTTGGGAGGAACTTTCAAGGAAATAGAGGGACTTAAACTGAAAGTTTTACACTGGCTTTACACTGCATTGGTAAAGTGGAAAGTACTAGAGAAGGAATACTATTTAATGGGCATCAACGAGAACATCTCCTTAGACATATTCTCCTAAAACTCGGTAACAAACACTAAATTTGGTCTCAGGGAAGCCTGTTTCTAGACAATTCCTATGCACACGCCTCGATTCTTTCTAACTCGATGGAATGTTTCGAGGGAGACGGACTACATCATCCCGCTCTTGAAATGCAATCGGAAATTCTTTAGGCTTGCACCGAAGACGAGCTGCTAAAATCCACGGACGAATCTAACGATTCAAGAGCAGAACCTGGTGTCTACTGTTAGTTTCGAACTACAAGTCGTTATTTTTGAAAAGCTTTATGATAGCTCTAGTGTGTTTCAAACCAAAGTAATACAATTTAATCAATATCCCCTCATGTTGGTAGTCAAGCACCCGTAAAGAGGCTAGATTCAACCTCGAAAGCAAGAATAAACAGCTTGGTGTCAGGACACATGACTGGTCATGAGGAAATCCGAACTATTCCTGACATCCCGACTGGGCACAAGTCGGTAGGAAACCATGCACAGAGTCTTTTATACAACAACAACTGCAGAAGCTGTAGTCACTAGGAAGAAGTAGAATCTATTCGACACCCACTGTGTGGCTGACCTGGACTGCATAGGCATAACACTGGCAGAAGGGTGGTCATATGGTTTGAATGTTTTGATCGAACTAATGACATCGGGATGTTCGAAAGAAATACTGTGAATTATAAGCAAAGGCCAGTACCAATAGTTCTCCCCAGTCATTCTGGACACCACCCTCGGAGCAAATGTTTGAAACCTAATACCACCTGAGTTTCAAAAATCACTTCACCAACACTAGCGCTGTGCGAATAGCTTCATAAGGGTATTCATAACCCCTTAAGCAATAGTGAATTATATAAAAAAAAGAACACAACTTGGCAAAAGCTTCTTTTCAAGACTGGAGGGCCTACGAAATGTTGAAGTTTACAAACTCCTAAGATTCATGTTTTTTTCTGGGTAGCGTCGCCGTCAACAAAACACCCATTTACCTTACTAAGCCGTACCTAGGAGAAACTGTATCAGGAGTCTCTTATTCTTCTTCAAAGAAAAGTCCTTTCTGTGATAGAAACATCAAGGGAAAGGTGATCTATACTTAGGTCAGTCATGCAACTGATAGCTTATTTCAACCATCAGCTGAAGCCTGTAGATACTATGAAGGATCTTGCCATTGCCGTATTGATCAAGACTTGAACTTTTTTCGACGATGAGCTCCATGTCTTCTGTGAAAACTCAATTGCAAACGCAATAGCTTTCGCGAAGTCTTCAAAAACCAAATGTCCTGGAAAGAAACGTTTGATTTCGTTATGCGTTGCTGGTGGTGGCCGTAGCTTAGTTATTAGTGCGTTTGACTCCTAGGCGAGGGGGCACAAGTTCGAACCTCGACGACACGGCACCACTCTTTGCAGGCATGACAAACCTGGAACAACATAAACAGCCTCTCAATCCGCCATTCGGAGTCGGCAATAAAACTGTCTCTCTATGAGCTGTCGCGCCAAATATTTCCTTTTTGCTTGGGTGGTGCTTAGAATCAGTTATCTTGGGCGTTCAAACTAGTAAGGATGTCGGAAACGATTGTGAAAGAGAAAGTCAACGCAGACTGTCCAGGGCATAGACTTATCGTAGTAGGACATGTGTTTACGTGTATAGACATCCATTTTTGTAGAATCTAACAGAGACTAGTCCATCTATACTATCTGATGGTCTATTATTCTCCTCCTCCTCCAGCGTGATGTATTTCGATATTATCATCGACCGGAAGCTTAGCCGAAGACTTATCATTGAACAGCGGATCAGAAAAGCATGCATGGCATACACGTTTGCAGTAAAATCTTTGACAAAAAGTGTGGTCTTCAACTAAAGACAGTCTTCTAGATCGGCACTGCTGTGGTGGCTGGTTTGAGAAAAGCCTATAACACACCTTCAATCCCCACGGCACGTGACTCTGTCTAAACCAGACTTTTCAATCTGCGGTATTTACGTTTCATCTTTTGTAAAGAAAAACCTTTGTCACTACAATTAAGTGGCCTTGTTGGGATCTAAAACACTCCAACGACTTGATTTCTTTGAAAAGACTGCACATCAACAGAACTATGGAAGATAAAGGCTAACTTTTACTGGAGCTGTGAAATAAAAAGACACCTCGTCCTCTTCTTAAAAGAAAGCACGGCAAAACTCGTATGAAACCCAACTTTGTGATATCACGACTCTTGATCTTTGTCCGCAGTCAACGAATGCCAACCTAAACTTGAAGCCCATTCAATAGGCTTTACATATGCACGATGATATAGTTAAGGCTTTAGAAATCGCAAGTTACTTATTCCTCATCTTGCCGACTAATATTCGCATAAAACATTTACGTCTCACGACTGTACAAAGACTGCCAACTCTGCAAAAGTGTAAAAATTCCAGACATTTTCCTCCTCCTTTGTCAAAGACCGATACAAGAGTATAATAAGTTCCTCTATCCACCCTTAATCACAAGAAAATATATTCCAACTTAAGTCTTGAGCTTTAAACCTATTGTCACCCTCTATCTCCATCTTATGGCGAGTATTTTTCCAATGCATTTCAAACTTGCTATCATCTCACACCCTTACACGTCTTGCAACATTCAAGCAAATATGTGTTTAATTCTAAACAGCTCTCGTTGCAGACAGGGTGGTTGAAAACAGAAACTGAATCTGGGGGATAAGGACAAAGCATTTTATTTTGCCGCACCATTTATTATTCCTCCCTCTCACGCTCTGTCTCTGTTCATCGGTTTATCTGTGTCTGTGCAAGGCTTAGACATTATTGCTTTTAAATGCTCAAGGCCTTCACAATACCATGCGTTGTTTTCACTTTTCTTGTTTCTGCCTCATTCTGCATGCCACCCCTTTATTCTCTATTTGCAACCCTTTATCTTTTGTTATTATCTTCGTTAAATGAAAACAGAGTATCAACAAGAAAATGCAATTGAAAGCAACAAAGCAACAATAAAAATGGATAAAGACGACGAAAGAAAGAAAAAAAGAGACGAAGAATGCTGTCGTCACGCTTCAAGACACAGCATAAATTCCATCATCGTTTAGTTTCAGTGGAAGTGGCAGTGGTTGGGGTGGTAACTGGGTTGAATCCCATGGAATGGCAATTAGGTCAAGTGATACCAATGAAATGCACCAGGGCTTCTGCAAGTAGGCTTTCGAGTGTTGTTCTCAATTTAAACCGCATTTAGAGGCAAAAAAACCTACACAAGTTGGTGCTGTTATAACGTCCGTCGTACTGTGCGAGGCCAAAGGTTGTTACAATGAACGGTTTGTAGTGCAAGTTGAGTGATTAAGTGTTGTCCTCTTTTAATTCTCTTAATTGCACTTTTTCATTGTAAAAGACAAGAGAGAGAGAGAGAGAGGGGTGGAAGACTGATTCCATTCTAGTGGATTTGGTTTGACATGACAGAGTTTTGAGTCAAAAAAATTCGGTCGGACACTATTTAGTTGAAGGTTGTAACTAAAAGAGAGGAAAACTGACAGTTGATGGCATTTTTTGTTACAAATTGTTACACTCCTGGAGGTCCTTCCATTTGCTGGACTAGAACTTGCTGATAATTTTCAATTCCAATTGAAAACGTGCTTCAATTAGTCTGAAAACTCCCTCCCAATCTTCCTCTCTCTAGCTGAATTTAACCCCAACTCATTGCACATCAAACGATTTAAAAAATGTCCTTCGAACACACCTCGCACACATATTGTCCTTCAAAATAGAACTGCACTTAGCTTGTTTTCAAAGCACAAGCTAATGAAAGGCGTCTCCATCACCATCACCCCAGCTAACAACAAAATTGGAGCACCTTTCTGAAACTGAAACTATTTATTCAACGTGATGGACATTTAAATTGCATCGGACCCCGACAGGACATACAATACACACACATCCAGCAGAGGGTACAAAAATCACTTATCCTCGGCGATAAATAATATAAAACAAAGACAAACATACAGACAAACGGGGGGTTAGTACTGTACACGTTAACCCGCAACAACTGTCCGCATACTGTAGACAGCAGCAGCACGACCATCGGCACCACTCCCATTCTGTATATCCTGCTGGTTATCGCAATCAAAAGGAAACACTCAGCGTTCTTTACAAAAACCAATTACGCCAATCGATGGCCCGAATTAACCCAATGTCCTTTCGATAACGCGACGACTATGGTCACCTTCAGGACTATATACAGTTGTCCGTGGTCGCTCGCTAAAAAGGAACAGAAAAATGGAAAAATGGACGAAAATGCGAAAGTGGGGCGGAAGGAAGAATGCGAGAAAAAATAACATCCAAGAGCAGCAATCCTCGGACACAAACGCAAACAATTATCGATGGACATTGTGACGATAAAATTCATTCGAAGCGTGGTGTGCTCGTGGACTGAATGTGGTCGTTTGATAGTGGGGCCGGCCAGAATGTTTGAAGGCCACCTACTAACCAATGGACCTCACTACCTCTTGCTTCAGATCCTTTTACAAATTTTTGGTTATGGATGGCTTTGGGGCGGTCACTCAGAAGAGTATTAGCAAGTCAGAGAGTGGCACCGATCAGGGGATTAGGGAAGTTGACATCAAGCCATTGTAAACCTATTACGTCTGATGGGTGCTTTGTTAAGTCACAATCATAGTAATTAAGTTGATCAAAGCAGGTCGGTGAGCTCTCGATTTTGGCCTTTTATTAAGGCTTCTCAAACGGGGCTGGGCAAGAATTTTGGATCATAATTAGAAATCAATCCAACTAAGGTGTGTAAAAATTCTGAAGCCTCCTGCACCTCTTTTTCCTACACATTCAGTTAGTTGATCTGACAAGGTAGAGAAAGTTGTGGAAAGATCCAATCTGCTACTGATTTTGGAACCCGAAAAGGTTGAAGGAGCTCTAAAAGCGGCACGATCCGAAAGCTGTTACAAAACTTCTAAAGAAAGAGGAAACAAAGGAGACCAGTGCCAGCTCGGTGGAAAGAGCCTTCTGCAGTTGAGGGCTGAAGTGTTGACAGTACTCTCTGAAGGCAAAGGCGGCGAAGATCCACCAACCGAAACAAGTCAGTCGCTGCCTCCTCTTCTGATAACTTGAACTGGAGTGTGCGTACCTGCCGAGAGATCAATAACACCAGTGCTACAGTGAATAAAGGTCGATTTCAACAGGATGTGAATGTAAGTTTGGAAATTCACTGAGAAGGGTCAGTGGTTAAGTGGCGATAAAAGTGAACTCTTTGGTCTTCCAAATTGGGAAAGCTTGTCAATGACGTGTTCATTTTACAGAGTTCTCGCCATTTAGGCGAGATTGCCCGCAATGTCCAATGTCAGATCCAATCAAGTCCTACATGATTGATGCAAGTCCTACTTGGCAATCAGTTGACGAGATTGTTAAGGAGATCCCAAATGCTTCGACGGGATGCACTGTTAGAAGCTGTTTCTTGCCCTAGAGCAGTTGCAAGGTTGTCAATGGACAGTTAGACCGGAATTAAGCCTGTTGTCCCTGCAAAGCAGAATCCAGATAAATCGGCACTCTTGGCATTTCTTTCAACAAAACCAAAAGTAGCATGTTGCCTTTGGAGCTTCGTCATTTAGAAACATCGTCCTTTTTTAAGTCTCTTAACGGAAGTTCCTTGTGGACCTACTTAGGTGACGGGAACTGTTAGAGAAGCTCCGTAACTTCGTGAATTTCTCTGGAGTAAAACAACTCATCTAGAATACAAATCGCAGTGCCAAGGGCTGTAACCAACCCTCTCGAATACTCATAACATAACATAGGTGGCGCTGAAGTTCGATGTGAACCCTAAGTCTTAACTTTCTCTACTAGTTGCGCACTGCAAGTTGGTTGATCTTCTTTTTACTCCCACCAAAGGCGAGAACTTGCTTTCCTGTGTTGTCCCTCTAGGTAAGGTGTGAAGACTCTGCAGGTCAAATCGTTGGTCTTCACTACACGCAAAGTCCATTCAAGTATAATGCGAAAGAAGTCACTTGACAATGCGTCATCTGGTATAAATCATTTGGGGTGGCAGTTCCACTTGTGGATCGTGGCAAACCATGCTAGGTTGGACAAAGATATGCAAAAGTTCTCAACTGTTCTCAAAAGTTCTCCCCATCAACACAAAACTCGTGACATACGTCCAAGTCGGTAGATTTTAGTTTTTTTTACCGAAATAGTGTTCCAGACTAGAGACCGGTAACTAGTCTAACCTGTTTCCTATGTAATTTATAATTGGTCTTGGTTTTCATAATGTCCAAGCCAGGCTAACGTACCCAATTCAAACGAGTCCTCCTTACGTTCCACTACACTTTGGGCTTCAAAATGTTTGCTTCCTCACTGAATACGATAGTACACCCCACTGGACAATGTATACCCGCCAGCACAAGCTGTATAAACAGCTTTTCTGTGTTTTGAAATTCAATTACATCGATTTGTACTAATTGCGTCACATCTCCAACTGTACGAATGACATAACAAATGTATGAATGTGTATTTGGTTATCGAGCTAACAGCATACAGACCGCCAAAAAGGACATGTGAATAAATGAATTCAACGAATGGTTTTGGTTTGCCTCGTATACACACAATATAAGCATTTGATGTACTGTGTCCTCTGTCATATCCTTTCGCGAGTATATCGATACAAAATGTTCGTTGCTGTGTAATCAATTTAATTGGAAAGGTTTTGCATGGCTTCGGTAGGACGGACATAGCGGCTTGAAATGCAGTTTTATCGGCTTTTGAATTATTTTTTGATTTATTCATCACGAAAATTGAAGGGTGTGCAATGTACCAACCTACGTTTCAATGGAGATTGCGTTCGAATTGTCGGTTTGAGTGTTGCGTGGATTGATTTCTTCGGCTTCTGCAATTGGAGTGCTAAATGTAGCACATTATGATGTACAAATCCCTGTATAAGCTTGAGCTTTAAGTAGAACGTTTTTTTTTTTTAAATCTGTCACTGACATATAGACCTTGCAATGTACCCTAGCTTCTATGAAAACTATGTTGATTAGGAGTTGATTGCCAATTTTGGTTAACATCCTAATAGTATGCAAGCATTTTTGCGTTTGATCTTTTGATGGACAATGGCGATCAGTCAGTGGGTTTGTGTACTTGCTGAATTTGGTGTATGTGCATAAAGATAGATTTGGATGGGAGGACGTTGGAATAGAATTCACTTGTTTCGGTTACAAACGACCACAGATGAACAATAGATTTGCGGTTACGGCGACTTATGAAGATTTAATTGCTCCTACATCACTGTGGATCATTGGTGCGACCAAAGTGTCTGTTTTTCAACAAATTCTATACCAGTAACCTTTCGAGCCTAAAGATATGCAACTATTTTAATAAATGAACATGTTCAAGACATCTGAAAGTATGCTGCTTGTCTGCATCGCAATCAAGTCTCCAAGGAAGACTTACAATTGCGTGCATTTGTTAGTGCTAGTGCTTTTCTTTTGTGGATCCTGAGGATTCGAAGTTCATCATACCGTTCACCAGTTTATTGGAGATTTCCTCTTGATCTTGCAAGAAGTGTCGTTCGAGGAATTTGTGTCAGAGAAATTGGGTTGTTTCGTCATGAACTTTCTCGTCACCAGAACACCTACACAATGCCTAAAACTTGATTGATGGACCTGTTTTCTTTATAGAAGAAAGGACAGCTGACTTCCCATGCAAATGCCGCAGGCTATATACAGCAAGAAAGACGGCGCTTGGTAAAATTATTTCAACAACTTGGGTGATGTCTTTAAGAAGCAACCAAAACCCATTTTAAAATTCATTACGAATTCGGAATGGTTCAAGGAGGCTGAACGAAACTAATACATTCATTTCTTCTTTGTCTTCTCTTATAGACCTACCTACCTGCCTTCTGTAACAATGTTAGCATCAATAATTGTGCAAGTCTGACAAACATGAAGATATTTAGTAGGCGATCTCTCCAAAATAGTCAAGCTTGACAAGAGGCAAAAATGTTGTCTACTTACATGTTTTTCAAATCCGTCTCGAAAGATTTGATCGTTCTTTAAGTGGGCTTTGCAGAAAACTTCGCAATCCTTGGATGCAATTGAACCGCATTGTCAATGAGAAGCCCCTTGACCTTTGAGCTGGTCACTAAAAATGTTTTCCTGGGTTGGTGGCTCACGGAGTTTTCTCCTCAGGACTTCCCTTAGGCCGGGAAGTCGTTAGTATTAGATCAAATGTTCGGCATTTTCTTCGGAATCCGTAAATCGGAGACAATCTGGATACATCGTACGGCCGAAAGGATACATGCCCCATCAGCAACAGGGTTGGATAAAAATATAGTTAACTGTGACGTCCTTAAATCGATGTCTGGATTTAAGTTGAGTCCATCTGCGTTTTTAAGATGTAGTCCAGCGTTTTGGACATACTGTTAGGCTTTGCATTTTTCTATATTTCTATATTTTCTATAGCTCATGCAATGCTGACATTGCTGTACACCTGCAAGGATATTCATTGTACGATTCTTCCCCCAATGCTTAAGGTCTAAAGGTAGTGCGAAATGCATAGCTAATTCACAATGCAAACACGAGGTACACTGACCTAATGTGTGTTTTGTAGGCTTTAAACCTCACGGCATCGGCCTAGATTGGAGCAGCGTTTATGATTATCGATGTGACTTCTCTGACCAATAGCATTCTTATGCTATGTCTTGGCCCTCCTCACATATTCAAGATGGTCCTTGACTGAGAGTCTCGTATCTAAGTTTTTGATATACAGTTTACTGTAATGGCAACTTACAAGAACTGCTTTAGTTTGATATTCTGCCAGTATCAGGCTTACCGAGGTAAGCCATTGCCAAACAATCCTCATTGCGTCGCAATGCTTATTTGCGTCAGCAAATCCGTTTTTTAAAAATTTTCATAACATGCCATCGCACATGATGTTCTAGAGAAGTGGACCTAGCACAGAGCCCTGTGGTGCACTGTTGGTGACCCTCTAGACCTTAGAGCCGCTGTCGGTATTGTATAATAGGATCCGTCATAAGTTCATTGAGATAAATTGGTCCTCACATGTCCCCTAGTGCTTGTGGCTCCAGTTTGTCATGTTGAATGCATTTGTTATGTCGAGGGTTTAACCTAAGCAGCAATCCGTAGAGGCTTCATTCCATCTTTTCCTCTGAATTGCCACTGGTTCCACTATTACTACCAAGTTTATTACATCTATTGTTGAGCGCATCTTCGGAAAGTCGTATTGGTGTTCTGATAGCACTCCAGTATCTTCAATAGCTCTCTGCAATCTGTTACAGATGATGCGTTCTAGGACTATGAGTCTAACATACAGAACGGACAATACGATGAGTGCTCGTTCGGTGGTTAATTCTCGTTGGAACAGCACTAATCCTTGCCGTTACCAAGTGTCAAAAAAAAACTCCTTTCGGGCTGATGGAATGGTGTCAAGGGTTTTTACGGTCTCCGATATAAAAACCATTTTCAACTCTCGTCATCTGGATCCAAAATCATTTCACGAAGCCTGTCCACAACTTCCAGCTACGAACTTACTACAACCTAAATGCATCTCCGCTTATGAAGTGTCAGAGTGTAACAAACTTTTCGGAGCTAGGACTACGGACTAGAACTTTAATGTTGTTCGTGGCATAAATATTCCATTTTATGAACCTCATCGCCACTAGATGCGCTTTGTCTATTAGTTTCGCATACGGTATTGGCAATCTTTTGGATATTTATTGTCCATATGCACCCCATAACCGAGTTCCATAAATTTCTAAATTTATTGCCATTCAATTACATTCTCCCACCTTTGCACATGCAATGCAATCCACCTATCAGATACAAAATTTCCCTATTGGTGCGCAATCGATTGCAATCGTACCGTTCGTCGTCCCCCTGAATTTTAAGTTCCCAGTAGAAACGTGCACCTTGAAGGCTACCATGTATACAGACTGCAGCAGAGACCACCCCGTGTAAGTGTCATGTAAAAATCATGAAATCAACAGATTGCTGCAACAGTGCCTCCAGTCGTTTGTCCCCTCTCACGGTAAGTGACACTTCTTGGCTGTTTGCCTCTTCCATGCATGTGCGCCTCGATTTGCAATTGGTTGCAATCAATATCAGACACTACGGTGTCGATGATTGAATTCGAGATGCTGGAGAGAGGTCTCTACTTTATCCGTCATTAGCAGTCGTGCATCCTCCAGCTGATGATGTGCAGTGAAATTTGTTCAATTGAAGTCACTGATGAAGCAGTTGACCTAGAAATTGGAAGATGATGTGTTATTTGAGAGCGCGAAATGTAACTGAAAGCCAAGTCCACTCGAGAATGGAACACAATGGTTTGTATCTGCATTGGAGTTTGAATGGGTTGATGGGGGTCATCACCCCGATTTGAGTTTAATAGATGCAAATGGAGGGCATCGGACGGGACTGATTGGTGTCTGTTCGATGATGATTCATGAACTCTCGTAATGGAGATGGAGAGGAATTCAGTGACAGCAGTGGAGATGTACAAAGTCGCAAAAGAGGTCGCGTGCTAATTGTGCCACAAAGGCACTACTCATAACTAATTTATCTGAAGTTCACTCTGGTTCACATTTGAAATCATTTGTAAGCCAATCTGGCGGGCGTTGGAGCCGGAAGGGGTAGGGATAGTTGTAGATTTTTTGATGAAAACCCTTACAAATGCTCGAAGTTTCATGAGAAATGTGTGGTCGCCTTTGCTCAGTTGTTGCTGACTTAGGTTCGAGTTCAGTGAAAAACCAAACTTAAGACATGAAAACGTAGCCAGCAATTGTGGCTAATGCGTAACGTATGTTCGCTTAAAATGAAAAATGCATTCGTTCCTCTTCCTGAGGTTCTTCTCTTCCCCCTCTGGGCATTGCAACATTCTAGATTCCTTACCAACGGGCCTGGTTGCAACCATGGCAGTCTTCACCATAAACTTCATTTCCATCTTCACTGACGATTCAAAGATGGATTGCTTGGTCGCTGGGGAATCTTCTCAAAAGCACTAAATATATGTTAATCCTATAGGTACCGACTTTCAGATTCTTCAAGCGTCTTTCAGGCAGAGTTGCTGGCAACCCGAGACGCATGTTGGAATAAATCTTAAGTGACAGCCAAGCCATTTATTCAACAACCTTATTCACTGCACAGTGCAGGAAAGAGCTCTCGATTTAGGGTCAGTCTTGTCTGAGTTCCTGGTCACAGGTACATAGATGGAAATAAACAAGCTGACATATCAAGCCTTCCCAGATGCATAGCCGAAGAAACTCTGATCAAGTGTTCAGATTGCTAAGTTTATTGAAAAAAAAATTCGGCTAAGGAGCTTTTTAAATGGTCGCCAGGTCGGGACACGTATAAGAGAGTATTCTATAGAGTCTTTCTTTTCCTCATTTCTGCGTCTTCCGTTTAAAACTTTGCACATAATGCTTAAACGCTAAGCATGTCTGCCTAAAACGTTTGGAGAGCTGGTCTCATTTCAGTCGAATAAGCGGTTTCGATCTCTTAGGAACGACGATAAGCCATACTAGTCATGATGTTGCAATCCATGATATGCTCAGTCAAAGTGAATCCCATGCTCAGGATACCTGCCGCCTGAACCTAGAAAGCCTTGTCTAGGTACTCCGACAGCCGCACAATTTACTGGAATATCGTACTGACCTTGGATCTGACTGACAGCAGTGACTTCGGCTTGAATGTTAATAGGAGTGACTAGAGAGACTTAAGGTATTGTCAATGCCAAGGCCTTTCGTTAGGATAGAGACATAGAGTACTTAGCGCTGACTCCAGAGCTTCCTATCCCTTATTGTGGTGTATCCCATAGGCTGAAGACATACAATAAGGGATAGGAGCCCTGGAAGGTGTGAGGAAATACCGAAAATGCCTTCAATATAGGCTACAGGCACACAATAAGGGATAGAAGCTCTGGAGTAAAATAATTTCCTCACACCTTTCAGGGCTTCTATCGCTGATTGTGTGCCTGTAGCCAATGTTGAAGCCATTTTCAGTGCTCTATACACAATAAGGGATAGAAGCCTTGAAGTAATAGAATTTTCTGAGTGCCTTTCAGCCTTAGGACTGCTTAAAGGACTTGCTTCATACCATAAATGTCTGCTGGCAGTAAGTGTTACATCTTTTGAAGCTGCTGGACATGTTCTTAGCGCACCCTTGGAGCTGAGGCAAACTCACGTCACGACTACAGATTAGAGTCAGTGTATAATTTGGAGCCCTAAGAGTAGAGACGATTTTTTTCTTCCACAAAAGCTTCCTGTCTAGAATGAGTCCTTGATATTTGACACTGTCTGAAAAATTCAGAGATATACCGTTGAGCTTGAGTGGGATAATAAGTGGAATTTTTGTTTTCTTAGTGAAAAAAAGCACTTCCGGCCTAGAGACGGTTTGACATAGCCTCATCTTCCAAGAATTATCCTATTTGCATGCCTTTGTAGCTTGGGAGGAACACTTGCAGGTATTTTGGAACTATCTGACGCTTACATTGCCTGTGTACTCCAATAATTCGTTAAAAGTTGAATCAATGACTTGTTTTGTTTATACGTCATTTTAAGTATCCTTTGGGATAGAAGACCCCAACGAAAATGGTCGATAACCAAAGGGAAATGTCAGGCTTCAAACACAAGGAAATCAGATCAAAATCGGTCACTTGCTTCTCAAGTTATAAGCACACAAACAAACAGACAAAATCTCAGACTGCATTTCCAATATGGCGCCAACGTGGATAAACAATAAAAGCTTTTTGAAATGCTAAATCATGACACACTACCAATAAAATCCTTAAAAACTAGGACACACAAACAACCCATCCATACACTCGTAACCCTTATCATCACCAAAAGCAATCAAAGCCGCCCATTCCTGTCCATTCCCAATCAACTCAATGAATTATATAGTTCACACATTCAATCAGGTTAACAGTTCAAATTAATGCTCATTACGCTGAAAGCCGTCCGTCCGTCCGGCAATTCAATCCACGCGTAGATAATTGCACATTCATTCCACCGATTTATGATTGCTTCGGCACCATATGTATAAAAGCGCTAGGGAATCTCACCACCATTCAGCACGTGGTGGGACGGTTCCGGATACGACACAACAATGGGCATGAGGGATTCATTTAACTAGGTTGTAACATGACTGCGACCACACCATCATCTGATTGTGAGTGGCACAATATTTATAAAAAAAACAAATAAAGGACACACTACGGTCAAATAGGCCGAAATGCAATCAAGGGTCACTTTGTGTTCGCCAATAAAACGGAATGCAATCGAAGAGCTTCAAGGATTTGCTAACAAAAAACAAAAAACAAGCTCGGGATACAATAATCGCGATTGCCAGTGTTTTTTTGTTTTTTTTTATAACTTTGCAGCGTTGTTCGAGTTCGTAATTGTTTACTGTTATTGAATCCGTTGATTCATTTCTTTTTGTTCGTAGAAGCGGCGGTGAGGGAGGTACGAAGGTTCATTGTTTTTTTCTATTTTTTGCATGCCATCAGTGGATGACCACATCATTTGTCCTTTCAGTGGCGGGTTGTAAAAATAAATATAAAACCTTTGGTCTAAGAGGGGGATAGTGCTGACGGGTGGATACAGATAGGGAGGGAGGATGTGGATTCATTGAATTAACATGTACACGAGTGCTGTACTTATTTGTTTTAATTATTACTCAATGGGTTGCATGTGTGCGTGTTGAATGTTTAGTCTTCCGCAGATTTGTCCACGGGTGGCAGAGTGAGAGTCATGCAATGATCTTGATGTTGAAGTAAAATAATGACTGGACTCGCACATTTTATGACGTTTCGCGGAGACATGCGTCCCAATTTCAACAATCAAACGATGGAAACTGCTTTTTTTTTCATTTGTTGGCATGAGTGCCATCAAATCGCTTGTCACGCTAAAAGCTTCAGGTTCAACTTTTGCTGTCAAAAGAACCCACATGACCAGCTTGAGGTCCTTGGTCAACTGATTTTGGTAACTGGGAGCTGCAAGTCTATTGTGAAAATTCGCTGGTGACAGATTCTCGAAGTTGGCAAATTGTTATCAACAACTCCCTACCCATGAACAGTCTCTGTCTGAGATACTGCAGCCTTCCATCCTCTTCGATTTCAGTCACTCCGTTTCCAAGCTCTCCGGCATCCGCTAGGAGTTGAATTCCCTGCCGAAGGGTAGTCTCATGATCATTATAGCCAAGTTGGCACATATGACTGTTGAGGAGGTAAGGAGCCGTAAGAAGCTAAGCATCACTTTCGCTTAGTGCGGGCATTTGTTCTTCTTCACTGAGGGACGAACTCCAGTAATTGAGTTTCACTTTGGGAATTTCGATTGGTGCTCTGAAGAGGCTACTTGTCTGACAAGCTTGATGTCCTTGTGTCAAGGAACCTAATAGCCAGCTGCTTGAGGGTGTTAATGCAGTTCCGGGAAAGGTTTAAAATGTCTGTTTGCTACGAAGGCTATGTCTAATGCAGTCTTTGGCATAGTTTAATTGTATATAAGTATTTCTGGGTGAAAGGCGGATATGGATCAGTCAAGATGGACTGCTAACTTGAAGTCCGGCACGTATAAATCGCTTTGACCAATATGTAGATACTCTTGAAGTCAACGTTTGGGGACATAAGGTCTGCCGACTTTGGATTAGATGTCCAACCAGGTCACCCGGTTTAAAGTTAAATGAAAGATGAAGATTTACAGCATAAGACACGGCCGAACTCGTTGCTCTTGTATGTAAGAAAGGCGGTTAAAGATTCAATTTACGACTTCATAGGTGTCAAATTTCGGCAATTAAAGGGAGAATACTCGATTAAGGCGGCTAGGTCATGTAGAGTGGGTGAAAACCAATGCAGCAGCCTAAAGACAGAAGCCTGTGAAAGAAGCCGATATCCGCCCTAGCTTGGCAGAATCCATCTGATGGTAGAGCAATCAATTCGTTCAGGAATGGAATATACTGAGGTTCACATCCTAGGCTCTAGGTGGGACCAAAATAACACCCCTGCAAGCAAGGTTCAACGGACGATTGCCTTCTGTCTATGTGAGACTTCTCGCGAAATCCAAAGAAGACCACAGGACGATGCTATCGGTTTTATTGTTTCTGAAAAACGGAACTACCCCTATAATGCTCAGGACAGTATCGAAAATTTCCCAATTTCTGAATTCCCTTTGGTATCTTTGTATACACTGATACATACATGCATAGATAATTGAAAAAGGATAATCAACAAAATCGATTTGAAATTCATCGACTCTTACACACCTTTGCAGTTGCATCCAAATAAAAGCTTCCCCCTCTCTTTCCCCACGTTCAATTAAAATTTCATTCACATTCTGGTATCGTTCTGCTGTCCGATAATTCCGTTATTTGTTAAAAATTTCCAATAAATTACAATCCAATGCACACACACACATGACGAAATTATTGGTTCCTTTCACTGTCGTCCTTTCGAAACGGGAACCAAAAGAAAATGCATCTCCTCTACACCCATTTGTTGACCGCAATAGCAGCGCAATAATTTATGAGTCCATATAGCATCCCCATCTCCAGGAAAGCAAATGCCAACAGGAGAAAGGAGGAGGGGAACAAAAAAATTGGGCCAACACACTGTGCCCAGAGGCACTCGATTTTAATTTATTCCACGCATTGGAATTCTTTTCTTTGGCCTTTGATTGCAGTTCGCCGTTTTTTTTTCCCCCCGTTTTGCTTTTCCTCTCATTTTCGGTGGATTTTTCTGGGAGGGCTGGGAGTCAGTGTCCCGAAACGTTGCTTCCCGGGGATACCAAGTGTTGGCAGTTTTTTTTAGGAACGACGCACCTCGGCTGGCTGCATCGTGTCAGCGTAATAAAAAGTGGTCTGCCGGACCGTGAAGCATCGTTAATTTATGCGTAGCAGATGAGTCTTAAATTTTATGTAACCGCACCGAGAGGGGGCCGACTGGCGCTTTGGTCCAACGCTTGATGCTGTCCGACCATATGAGTGAGTCCACTTATCACATCGTGTGTGCGTGTATGTGAGAGTGGAGTGCTGGGACTTTGGTTATACGACGATGACGACGACAACGACGACCAAGTCGTTAAGTGGTTACGTTCATCTCATCAACATGGTGCCGTTACATGACCTCATATCATCGGGACAAAAAAAAAAAAACCTGAATATCGGTCCATGTGTCGTCTGCCGTGTGTATGCTGTGCTGCGCTGATGGTGCAGCCATGACGATGCATTGGATGACTCCCCGACGTAGTTCCAGCTTAGAGAGCACGTTTTTCAGAATTTCATCTCCGAAGTCTTGCTCGGTGTTGCCTTCCATCAAGTTCAGCCAGAGAATGGGGGTTTTTTTTTCGCCTTTGAGCTCTGCGTGTGGCAGAGTGAGTGCATCGTTATAGAGGCAGACGTACGACTGTGGAACGCACTTTAGTTGAAGCTGAGGGCAACTGGTTTTTGTACGATAGATTGGTGCATGACGGTGATGCTACAAGCGGATACAAGATGCTTGAACTTGATTGTGAATATGAATGTGTGGCATGGGTGGTTATTTTGAAGTTTACATATGCATCTGTGTGTGTGTGTGTCTAGGCAATGGTAAAGGAAAACAGACGTTTTCATTGTTTTCTGCGAGGTATTTGCCAATAAAAAGCTTTAATTAGAGAAATTCATCATTTGGGAGGCACTGGTTGTCAACTATGTTTCATAGGCTGTTTAGGTGGTAAAAGTTAATGCGCAGCGATTGCGTCAATCGCCAATCGAAATTGAAGGACAATTTTGAGATTGATTTTGATATTTGAAGAAACCAAGCTCGGAAAGTCTTCAAATCCATTCGAAGGGAAGGTGCAGTAGAAGTAGGAAAAAAAGGCAGTTTAGGTGGCACGCCAGTGGAATAGGACCTTAATTGACTTGGATTGCGAAACTCGAGGCTACATGTTGAAGATCGAGGTGACTTGAGACTGAGGTCCACGCTGGATTGTAGCGTCATCATTAGCAGACTATGGCAGACTTTGGACCCTTATTGACTGGTAATACCTGTCAAGATGTGGAACGAACCAAAGACTTGCTCTGCAACTGATAGAACCTTCAAATCCGTCGCCTTCGCCATTTGTGTAGCAGACAGTTTGGAGCACAAGAGGATCTTGGTTGCATTTCAAGACCAAGAGGCCTGTGTAAGTACCCTCAAGGGAGTACAATGGACCGAAACGAGTTTGACTGCTCCTGGGATTTGGAAATTTTATAAAAGAAAGCACCCTCAAGCTAGCAAACCCTATTAAATGCTGACAGTTTGTCAGTTGGGTTCCAGCGGAACCAAGATGAGAAGGACGATTTTGCGAAAGGAACCATCTTCAATGATTAAACTCACATTCAACTGGGTAGATTCGTGAACAGTCACGAAGATTCCTCGACGTATCCAAGAGAGAATAATGCACTACAAGTCACAGGTGTGGATTTTCGAGCAAACGGAGCGACTGGACTGTCCATTTTCCAAGACGAATTCAGTGAGTATAACCGAGTTCTGAGGGCTTCAGCGAATCGATATGGAGCTTGGTAAAATGTAGTTCAAGTATGAAGTCGCAAAAAGTCACATTGCGCAAGACACAATTTCTAGACCAGGTTTTATCTCGCATAGAGTCGGTATCATCCAATTAATTGATCAGTAAAATTATTTGAAAGTCCTGTCTGCGAGGATGGTACATGGAGGAGAAGATATAAACGCGAGCTCTACAAGCTATATAAAGATGTGGGTGTAGTTCAGAAAGCAAAAATTCGTCGACTACACTACTCCAGCTAGGAAAACCTTCGAATCCCATCCACCTGATTCACAAAGAAAAGGAAGTCCCGGTTTAAAGATCAGTCAATCGCGGGCGCCAGACACCTTAGTCAAGTAAGTAAACTGGAAGAAGCCTGCCCGGGACCGTGAAGGATGGAAAGCATCATTTGTAAAGGCTCAGACTCTCCATGGGTCGCTGACGTGATAAGTGAGTAAGTAAGGACACCTGGGTTTTACCAAATTTCAGGATTATGCCAGCAAACCACAATCAATGACGACTTCAAGACCGGGATTTAGGGGGTGATTATGTCATACTAAAGGATATTTGTCGGACATTTTATTCAAAAATAAATCGCAACTTGTCTACTTTGCAATGTAAATCCAAACAAAACACTTCTAACAATAAGTGCATTTCAAACATCCAATTAGTATTTTGAAAGGACATGCAAATTCACAACATGGTAGCAAAGCAACATCATCCCCATACGCCAGTACAAACGTATGTATGTATGTATCCCATTTTTTGTTGAACTTTCGTTTGCATTCACACACTACACTACCACACCGCTAGTAACTTAACCTCAACATCATTGATATGCAATTTGAATGGTATTGCTAGGAATTCCCACTAATTGTCCAACAATCAATGGTCATCCAATGACAGATTTACCACATCGGTGACACATTAATTTTTACAGCTTTCAACCCTTTTGTCGACCCCCCAACTCGGTCGACTACATCTGCCAATGCCAACTACAGATGGAAAAACAAAACAAACAGAGAGAAACCGTTTATTGTATGCTATACTGCATTACAACAATGCGTTTTGTCCTCTTTTATTGTCTATTTGTGTGTACTATCGTCCTTTTAGTTTTAACATAGGTGTATGTGTGTGTTTGTTCAATTTAGTCCTTGATGGCAATCAGAGCAGCACGACGTATCATCAGAACGAATCATTTCTGCGCGCATTAAATCCGCAGCACCTACAATTATAGGCAATTAATTATTTTTTTTCCCCATTACATAGTGAGGTAAATCAGGACTTTGTTGCAAGGACACTCAGTGAAAGGAACTACCAAACAAACGTATGTAGGTTGTTCCAATGAATTTTAATCGACGCTGAATAATTCAATCGTTTTAATTGTATTTTCCCCTCGCACTGGTATATAATTCTTGGTTCTAGGACATTCTCTGATGTATAACGGTAACTTTACCTGATTAAATTTGTCATGTATTTTTATTTTTTTTTCCTCATGCCATAATTGACTCATTAAGGACGTCAGAGAGTGTGCTGCGGTGAGTAGAACGTTAAGTTATTTCATCTTTATGGACGTTGAAATCGATTGAACCACCACCGTTGGACATATGGACAATTATTGGAATGTGAAGGGAAATTTACTACGGAAGGGGGGAGACAACAAAAAAAAAAGGATAAAATCACCATCGTCCTGATTCTGCAAACAGAGTATGGAAAGAGGAAATATGATTTACTGTCCGTGGATAAATGACAAATCATTTAGCGGACAATTATTTGGGGCAATGAAAATAATTTGCATGCGCGCCTTCCTGTCGTGCGTCCTTGTTGTGTGATGAGTGTGGGTGGTCGATATGTCTGTGTTGCTGCTGCTGTTGTGGTTTTTATTGCTGATTGCTCACGTCTGTTTGTTTACTGGAGGCAATTTCATCTTTCTCTGTTGTCTGTCTGTCTCTTCGTTTCTCTGTGGCCTGCTGCTCCTGCTGCTGCTGCTGCTGTTGTGTTTGTGTATATGACGATGACGAGCCACTGACAGATAATTGCGACAGAATGCCTTCGAGCATAAGAGTGAAAAGATAATAATTGTTTTCTTCTTCCTTTTTATTGAGTGAAGTTAATTTTAATTGTTGACATGTATGCGGGCCTGATTAACTGACGGGGATTTTATTTATTGAAGCTGCAAATTTTTCAAGCAGTTTAATTGGTAGTATGTGGTTGGTTAGTTATTGGGAGTGTAGACAGGATTCAATCAGCCAGTTATCTGCATGGAATTATTGAAGAAGGAATATATATATTTATGTAATTATTCTTTTTATTGAAAGTTGTTGTGTCCAAAACAGTTGAAAAGTAAACCGGACCACGTTAATCGTTGAGATATTCTCCATTTCATTTTGTTCAAATCAGGGAGAGAGATCACAGTAAATGACGGGAGCTTGATTTTCAATGGATATTTGTACGTATTGTCCTTGCTTCAGAAATTAAGGTATGAGGATCATAAGACTGTCTCAACTCCAAGTCCTTGGTTTGTACAACTGAACCGACCGGTGATACAGCCTGACAGACGTTAATGACCTAGCGGATATCCTTGGAAAACATTTTTAATAATGAGGTAGACCAGTTAATGAACCACTGCCTACGGCTGAGGTCGCTGGAGACATCTTGACGACGCATGTCAGTAGATGGGGAACGAAGCAGAAACAGGTACATTGAAGGGTACCTATAATCACCGAAGGTCTTTGTCCTTGTGGCGGAAGTAGGTACTCACCGAAGGTGCAGTCAGACGGCATCAGAAGCAGTAGTCGAAACAAGGACGAAGTAGTTGATAACTCAGTTCAATACTTCACGCTCTACACGGCTCGCTCGCGGCAAGGGTTCATATCTCGCTTAGAGCGGTTAAAGGACAAGTCCACTCACACTTTCTGCAGAAGCCCAACCTCCAATGCAGGGGGTTAACCAACTGCGCCATATCAAAGAAGGTATGGTCGACCTATGATAAGATAAGAACCCGCTCAGATATCGCTAGAGTAACGACGATAACCACGGTGCAGTTGCCAATTGGAGACCATGCGGCCAAACTAGGAATTCCATACAACCCCCACTGCCGCAGCTGCGGCTCTACCATTTCCTCTGAACATGTCCGGCTTTAGCAAGAGCCAGACTGCGCACATTAAACCAACCATTCTTCGACGATTTCAATGGCATCTCTGGTAAAGGGATACGGGACTTAATCTTCTTTCTCATCTCCACAGGCTGGATCTAGGCACCGACTGTCTCACATCCTGCATATCACACTTTACCAACCAGGTCACACGAGTCGTGGGAACAAAAAGGCACATCTAGTGCTACTTGGATTCATGTTGAACCACTACCTCAATACTTCACAATCTGAACGACTGTGGAATGATTTTTATCAATGGCAGCGTAGATGCAGTACAATTGTGGTAAGTCTCACCTTAGGTCCACATGGACCTGAGGATACCCAACATAATCTAGTCTCACCTCGAGTCTTTAAGGATATCGAATTCATGACTGAATCGGCTTTTGAGGCAACATCCAAGTTTTGCTCTCTGATATAGCTACCCACAGCTTCTTCCTTAAAAACAAGGACATCCATTTTGCAAAATTCCTGATGCCGGTAAGCCGGTATACAAGAAGGTATCACAATGGCCGTCATTGCCGAAACACGACAGCATTAAAGATTTATAGGGCACCGTCACTCGTCTGGCAATGCAGAGGTATTTGCGGCAAGTTGTGGGGCTTTCAGTTTGGGAAAGTCCTTTGTTATACACTTTGGCTATTTGGTGGAATAAGCTTTCACTTAAATACATCACTGCTGCTCACACCAAGCTTAAAAGGACGGATTGCTTCACCTGTTCTGGTTCTGTTCTAGAGATTTTGATGAACCTCCTCCTTTGGATATTTACATCATGGGGTGTGCACTCGGAACACAACTTGTACTGGGGTTTTGATGACCTTGCGCCACGGTTGTCTCACGACCTCTGTCCAATGGACATGCCTACTCATGCAATGACACCAAAAAGCCAACTTTTTTCGTGTTTGGAACTAGCTTTGACCAGACCCTGAACCTGGAAGTGCATTTTTGTTCGCATTATTACGGGCGGCAAACCCTTGTCCAGTGTCTAGTGCTGGCATATTCGTGGTATAGGCAACGACAGGCTTTACTACTGATTGAAGGGAAATATATGTATGCCATCTGAAGTGGAAGTCCGGCTTCGCAGAAAGCCTTGTTTATCCATAAATCACTTCTTAAGTAGTTTGGGAATTCAAAACTTCCCCTAAGTTCGGTTGGGAGGCTGAACTCACTGAACATTGATTGGGTACTAGAACACAACGGAATAAGAAGAAAGTAAGTCTCTGATGAGCTTGCTAGACAAGTTTTACAAGAGGATTCTCTGAACCTGAATAAACGTTGGGTTTGCCAGTGTACTCGGCTATAGCTTCCACAGACGGTTGGGTTTCCAGCGAACCCAAACGAAGGTGGTATGACCCTCCACAATGCAGACAAACCAAACAAATTGTCGACTTAGGAGTTTTGAACTCAATTCTTTCCAAGTTCAGTCTTCAAAAGATCTTCATGAGGGTGCCACTTTGCAGCTGTAACAGAAGCCGGATTTTTAAAAGGTCTAGTCGATGGATTCCTTCATAGGCTGCTTCTGACATATCAATAGATTTGGGTTGAGTTGGGTTGAACGGCTGGTCTTGCTTCTATGAAAACTCCTAATATCGTTCAGATCATGAGAAGCTTCGGTCTGAGAGGTTTGGTAAGCCCTCCATTACAACTCAGTATTCGTCCTTCCTACTAGCTTATGCTATATGCACAGTATAGAAGGAACCTACCCTTAAAAAGGAGCTGGAGGCTTCCAAAGAACTATACTGTGGCTTTCATTTAATACGCCCTATAGTTGACGCTATCAGTGCAGTGATAGCTGAATAGGTATACAAGAAACAAGATGGTTTTCTTGCTTTCATGGCTTCTATTGCAACCCTTACATACTTGATCATCTTTCTTAAGAACCATCAGTTCAGGTTATGGAATACAAACCACTGAAACACATTTTCTCACTCGTTTCGGTGATGTAATGAAAAATTCCAACCAAAATTTAATTAAATCACGAAAGTACCCCTTAAAACCCTCACCACTACAATATGTACGACTATCTACAACACCTTGAAGGGCATCAGATCCCTCACGTTGCATCCATAAACCTCGTATATATAAAGTTTACGTTGTAAACTTTAGGTATTATTACACTTGCCACAATAATTAATGAATTCGTCGCCCTTATTCGACGTACAGAATACCCTGTCTGGGTGTCCTTATTCCCTAAACAAGTTAAGGACAACAAAAGGGATGCAAATTTAATTTGTCTTTCAAATAATTGGCATCAGTAACACGCCATCTGATGCCCTGCAGCAGAACCCAACCATTTACACAGATGTGCAATGTGTACCAAGGTTGGGCATAGTCATCAATCCCCTTCATGTCTTAGACAGAGACACCACACCGGTATAGAGTCATTGTAAAATTTGGAAAATTCCCTCACTTTTCGTATCAGATTCCACAAAAGAGCTAAAGACCTAACCAACCAACCAACCGACCAACCCTCTGCGCGTTGCTGTGCGTGGTAGTGCATGACCTAAAATTCGATTGAGTTTCCCTTACGAAGATTCGGCTGAATGTCGTTCTCGTCGCCACCATCCACATCGTCGTCGTCCGATTATCCGATTACCGTATTCGACCACAATAAAGTGTGTGGTCCTAAGGGTTGGTTCTCATTACCCGTCGGCGGCGGTATAAATCGGTCGGTTTGGCACTTTATTCAAAAGCTATTCCAACTGGTCGTCGTCTGTAATTACTGCCACTTTGGATGCTTAAATTGTTTTCTTGGAACTGTGCCGTCTCGTGGTTATGGTTCGAAATGCACTCGTGTTCACTTTCAATTTTCTGGAGATGCCGCTGCTCAAATACCCCAAAACCAAAGCTCTTTGTTCAAAGTCACGCTTTGTTGCACTTTATCATGAAAAAAGATGCAGGTGAGTCAGAAAGATGTTTATCGCATGGTTATGCGGGACCACGGAACCACCGAAAGAAAAGTGAAAATCATCAAATCTGTTCCCATATCAATGAGAGAGCAATTGGAATTAATTACAATTAATTAGAAGTTAGTCCGTCCACCAGCCGATGAGTTAGGTCTCTCTTTTCTCCTTAACCAGAATTAATGGTCGGAATAATTTATGTGTGGGAAATTGTCTTTATGAGGTGCAATCAGTTTTGGTGATTCATAAAGATTTCATGACCTACTCGTAATTTGTTGATGTGCATGAGGCTGTGGAACAGGTAGGAGTGTTGACCTTTTGCCTAAACATATGAGAAAAAGGTCAAGAGACTGCTAGGTAACATGTTATAGACTTAAATCATTGGATTGTTGCCATAGCAATGTGTTTTTTTCGAAATCATTTTGGTTGGCTTTTGACATTTAAGAAATACACGTGTCCGGAATTTATTATCGTAGATGTCGAGGAGGACACATTCCACCTCCTATATGAATGCCCAAGCCGAAGCAGAAAAAGGAAATCAGCCTAGAAATTCAAACAAGCTACCGATAACCATCCTAAAAGTCCTTTGGAACTTGGGTTGGTTCAAGGGGAGGGCCAATAATAATGTTTGTTCTATTATTTTAGGTACCCTTACCGGTACCGGGGAACACAATAAATCCTTTGAGATCCGAGTAAAGCTGTACATAAAGTGCAGCCACCCCTACAATCTAAGATGAATCTTTTAAGAGCCATTAGTCTAACTCTCATCATCAGAGAAACACAATGGATCCGTAGAGATCAGAGTGAAGGCTACATCACGCGATGCATCTAGCTCTTCAACCTACCTACCTACTCTCATCACGTTGAGAAAGATAAGACTTGTTAAGGGACATAAATATCCTCACTACGACTGGTGTTGGAAAAAACCAAGGAGCTCCTAATCACCCTAGTCATCGATATTAAGGCCGCATATGACAGCTTCTATAGAGACGAGCTATACAGAGCAATGTCTAATTTTGGCATCTCTGCTCAACCCGTCCAATTGTGTAGGATGACGATGGAGAAGGCACGCTACTCCATCAAGGTCGGTAAAGAACTCACCGAGACCTTTGATGTCAAAAAAGGATTTGGACAAGGCGATTTCCTTGAAAGAAGAGTGCAAAAGTCATGCGCCAACACAAGAGGCAGAAGTCCGTTCAAGTACTTGGCTACGCCGATGATATTGACATAATCGGAGGAACGCAGTGGTGCTTTGGCGTGTATTGAGATGGAAGCGGTGGAGATGGGCTTAACAGTCAATGAGGGCAAGACCAAGTATATGCTGTCTCCAAAAAAGGGCACTCAACACCGACGTCTCGGACAGAAAGTCACCATTAAAGACTGTATTTACCTAGGCTCTGCTATCGATTCAGAGACGAACACCGGCGCTGAGATCAAACGAAGAATAACTCTTGCCAATCGCTGCTTCTTTGGGATAAGAAGGCAATTGACCAGCAAAGCCGTCTTCCGCATAACAAAAGTGATCCTATAAAAGACCTTAATAATCCTAGTCCTGCTCTATTGCGCAGGGGCATGGACTTAATCAATAATGGATGATAAAGATTTACTCTTGGCTGTTTTCAGAGGTAAATTTTGCAGGTGATTTTCGGTCCCGTCTGCATAGACGGTGAGTGGAGGAGGAGATACAACGACGAATAAGCTGTACAGCGACATCGACTTAGCCAGAAGAGTGAAGGTCCAATGACCTGGTCATGTAGAGCGGATGGACACCAATGCTCCGGCCCGAAAAATCTTCGAATCCACCCCGAGGTACCGCGCAGTAGAGGAAGACCCCGATTTAAGTGGCGCACGCAAGTGGAAGGGGACCTCAACCAACTTAGCAGGTTGAAACTGGATCGAGAATATCGAGCTGGGTGGAGATGCTTGTTGGTTAAGGCCCAAGTCCACCCTGAACTGAAGTTAGTAAGTTAAGAGACATACCCGCAAGATTGTTTTGTAGAGCCACATTTCAAAGATTGCAAATGTCAAATTCAGTTAAAGGGCAGTTGTTGAAAACAAGACGCGATTAAATGGTACGTGGATGGCTTCAAAACATCTACAGGGAATAGACGGGAGCATACAGATCCTTGAAACTTTTTAAAGTCACTTTTCAAGTAAAGCTTCATGTGACTGAATGATTTTTTTCGTTAGCTCTTCCGGCGATTAAAAGATGAGATGGGGGAGAACACATCTCAACAATTTCACTATCAAGACTAAAAGCTCCAAGCTAGTTCGGATTTGGGATCGAGTATTGGAGCACGCACCAATGAATTAGTTTGCAAACAGTCGGGGACTCAATTCGTTCGATAGGAATCAGCTAGTGGCGGACTTAAGAATTTCTTAGCAACTACCAACAGTTTTCATATTTTGATCGTCCATTGCAAATTAAGCTGAGGTAGGTAGGTAGAAGTGGCTGTCTTCAAACATAAGCAGCGCTGATGCGTCTTTTTGGCACCACAACTCACATGACCTAGATGTATTGATGGATGCAACTGAAAAGGGTAGTTTTCATCCTGTGAAGTTGAGAAACTTAATGATTTTGTCGGAGATCTGTGATAATTCCTTGGAAAAGGCTTTGCCAAGTGTGGCCTGACTAGTGCCGGCCCAGTCACAGAGAAAGTAGAGTAGGATTTCCTTTTCCTGCGATTGGTTGGAGCTACGGCAATGAGCGTTAGAGAGGATGCCTAACTTGGCAGCGTGTGAGACAACTGGCCAGGGACCTGTGCTAATTGCTAAAAGTCTTGTTGTCTCTGTGCGAGTTCTGTTGATTAGGTCGTCCGTCCTATTTTAGTTAAGTTTTCTAGGCTTTCTCACCTAGAGTTGGGACTTGAAAGAAAGTGCTGGAGAATTCTTCCCTTGATAAGTCCAATCGGGAAGTAGACTAACTACGGAAGTGAATCATCAAAGGTTGACCCACATCTGGCTAGGCCATCTGCTCTCTAATTTCCATTTTAAATCGATTGCTCACCAGGGTAATGCTTTGTTTACACTTCGAATTTAGAAGACGAAGTGTATGAATGGAGCACTTTAATGGAAGCCTGGCTGTCAATAAAGATTCCTAGTATCTTGCAGGTCTCTCTAATTGCTAGTACCTCCATGGCATCAACTGTTCGAGCTTCCTGTCACATAAACCCTCTTCTTCTGTTGTGTCAAGTATATCGTAACAAACTTCCATCGAATGCAATTAGCTTTTCCGTGAAATGTGTTTCCAGGTTAAATAAGTCAAAGAAACCATTCCAATCCCTGATGCATTCATACCACCAGAATTTATATCCAACGCCCCTAACTATCATGACGTTCGTTACGCACCCCCAAAAGTCCCATCAATCAACCACTATGTGGAAGTTTCCATCAGTATTTCATCCCCAATCCTCTCACCTATGTACAAACACGAAATAAGTCACATTCACTTGCAACGACACAACGCCAGAAGCAATTAATTAATTAGAACATCTCAGACACTAGTAACACTTACTTCCAATCATAATACATCCCTGGAGGGCACAATACTACTGTGTCCCGCTCCTTGATCAGATCGTTACAACCGAACTATCTGTGATTAATTTTCGCAACAAAATTCCCACACCCTTCGACCACAAAACATTCTCTATCTAGCGTAAGGGATGATGATACAATCATTTCCCACATCTCGTTCGGTCATAAAATCATCCCTTAGACACCTTTTCTAATTTAAGAGCAGGTGGAATAACCGCAAGCAATAACATCAACATTCACATCAATTCCAGCGACCTAGAGCAACCACCAACACCGCCACCGCAGCACTCAGCCAACCCTAACCCAGTGTGCGCTGTCAAAATCAACAGGTAAATGGTATCCTGGTCTATCTTAGTGAATGTGGATGTGTGTGTGTTCATATAACGAAGGGCTTCACAATGGCTTCCCCCTCGAGAATACACTCTCTCTTACAGGTTGATGTCCTCGGTTCTGTCCACGATAGTACAACACATCACCAATCGACCGAGTGAAGCTGCAAAACATCAACAAGCAGCGGCCCACCAAGCAAAGCAACAACCCTCATGTAAATGGAACCAAACACACGAGGGAGGGGGGAACAAACAAAAAAAAAAAAAAACAGGGCCATCACTGCACATATGACAGCCGGTCACTTGTGATGCTTACGAGGGTGAAACCGACACCGTGATGGGATAACCATTTAGAGGGGCCGGAGCGTCGATAATGGTGGGAAAATTGAAAGCCAAGACGTTCCTTGCATGGAACACGAATTCGCCCTTCTGTCAGGTAGAATGCATTTATGTCCACGGAACCATGACGATCACAAAAAAATGATGGAAGACATCTTCAGCGAACCGCTGCGCTCCGATTATTTCCATACGAAGATAGAAGACAAAGACACACATGCTTTATAAGGTCGCCACAGTCACAACAAGACGCCAGGCCAACGACTTTGGCTTTTAATATTTATGGTGTCTCTGTGGGATGAGTCACAGTCAGAACGGCGGAAGTCTCAGTCTGGAACAGAGAAACGGTGTAAGAAATCCACTTGAGGTGGAGTTTTCGGGATGATTCCCTCCAATTTTTTGGGGGAGTTACACGGGAGCAATTCAACTCATGACAGGTCATTAATTAAAGGCTGCTCCCAAGGTGGGGCACGCAATAAAGTCTGTCGGATTGGTATACCTTTTCCGGGAATCTAATTACACCCGACATGCGTGTTGTGATGCAAGTGATTTAATCTGGGCACTTGTAGAGCGCTCCAAATTACACACACGGATAATTGCTTTGACATCGGTGGGTGGGTGCTGGCCAAGTGCGTTCGGTTGAAGGAAAGTGGCTGAGAAGTTCCAATTCAATTGAAGTAACATGAGACTTGAGAAGACCATTGGCTTTGCTAAGTTGACGAAATGAAAGGCGAACTGTAGATGTGTCTCTTGACAGCTTCCTTGGAACGATCTTATCTCAATTGGAAACAACGAAAACGGAGCATGATTTGAGAGTCTGCTCTTGGAATGAACATACATACAGAGGGTAGCTCAAAGACTAGAAACTGTCCTCCCGCAGCTGGTTCAGGAAAAATAAACGATGGACGGGATCAAGAAAAGTGTATAAAAGGACAAAGCTGTGGGATGCATCGTGAGAAATTAACTGCTGTCAAGAGTTATTGGCTTCAAAAGGATAAGCCGATTCCTTTGGCTTAAACCCGGCTTGCTACTATTCGAAATTGCGCAATCTATACGGGAGCTGTACCCAGAGACTACATAGAGCGTCTGAGCGAAAAACTCTCCACTATCCCATGACCAACTACAAATGCCAAAGATCAGTGGGCCGATCATGACGGAAGTAGCTGAAACCAAAAGGAGTCCACCATCCTTGAAGTAAACTCCACGCATGACACCTAAGTGACAAAGAATAACCCTAGGAAGCCAATGCTACCTACTTCGGTTTAGAAAAGTAGCTAAGGCCCAAAGCTCTAACCAAAAGTACTCTCCTTGATTCTTAGGTTTTTTGCAAGTGAATGTGCATTCTGATCCTCGTTCACCTGCTCCTACCAACTAACACTTCAACACCATCTTCGTTTTGCTTTCGTTTAACAACTTTTTGAAAAAAAATCTCATTGAGACAAGTTCCTTCCCCAACACCCTCCGACTCCAACGCAGTGCTTAACTTGAACTAAATTCTCAGATCCTTACAAACGAAATCCTATTAAATCATCCACACTGCCTAAGACAGCTTTAAGACGTCAAACAATTTGAGTTTCCTTATATTCCCGTTGAATGTTTTGATCCGGGAAATCCTTTTTTGCCGCGCCATCATCATTTTGTACCACCGCGCCGCGGCTACTGTGCATGGCACCTCCTGCCACCATTAACAGCAGCACAGAGCTTTCTAATTCGTTTCCAGAGTTCTCCTGCTCCGGTTCATAGATATTACATCGATTCGTTTCGCTCGATGAGAGTTGCAGTCATCTATGTAATTAGCGCACGTCGACGTCGTCGACGTCTTCCCCCGCTGCCAGTGAAAAAAGGATTAAAAACTTTTCTTTTTTTTTCCCCCAGCTGGCGGAGGCTTTATAAATTTGGAGTGGTGATGACGGCAAGAGAAGATCGGGAGAGAGAGAGAGTAAATTTAATTTGCAGAAATTTTATTCATATCACACAGCAGCACCATAATCTCATCAATGTCCCGCATCCTGTTTCGTTTTTTTTTTTTTTCGTCATCGTCCTCCCAAAAGTTGTATAAATCACATAAATAGAGAGAGAGAGAGAGAGAGAGATATGCCACTTTAATGTGAGCAACTGAGAGAAAGGATATGGAGGACAAATTAAAATGGATTCATTCGCACGCAGACATCCTGCCGCCGCCCTCTGTCGCCTTGAGGTGGAATCAGCGAACAATTTTTTTTATTTATTTATATATTTTGTTTACTTACATGTATTTTTTTTAAGTAGCTCAGTGTGCGTGTGTGTGGGTAGGAGGGGTGAGAAGAGAGGGTTTCTTTGTTGTTTCTTCGAGTGAAGTTAATAAAAGAAATTTATGACGTTAACTTCATCCAGTTGGTTTTGATTAAAAGTTTGTATGAGAGCTCCTTCGAAGGATGAAGGGCCAAAACCAAAGTTCTCCATGCAAAGAATGAAAGTTTAATCGAATTCCTAACGGTTTTGGATTAACCACAGAATCCATGGCAAACTTATCGGTGACGGGGGGAAGTCTTAGAATTTTCGAACCGAATAATGTGCCTAATTTATCGGCCGTGTTGAGTTTGTTTATGCCTTAACGCGGCGCGTCGACATCGTACACTTCTTCACAATGAGTGACAAATTGCGTAATAAAACGTTATTTGTCGCGAACAGTGTGCGTTATTACTTTGGATTTTGGGAAAACAATTTTGGGCGTGAGAGATCCTCCTGTTGATGGTAGGCGTAGAAGTTCTCACGACCATGAAACTCGCCATTGAGACTACATAAAGTAGGCTTAAGCCTTGAGACTTTGTGAATACTTTTCTAGACAAGGCAAGGTCTTAAGCTTTTTGAATTCGAACGCTCAACTACAGCTGACGGTGATTCCAAGCTAGATGTGAGCAGTAGAATCGGTGAAGCGAAAGCTGCCTTCGGAATGTTTAATGTTTTCAGCACGAGAACCAAGTTGAGACTGTTCCGGTCCAACATGGAGTCGTTGTAGTGCCTGAAAAGTGACCACTACAGCCACTCGTAAGCAGCAAGTCTTTGTAAATAGGTGGCCGAATTGCATCTCGAACGAACAGTTCCATTGGAGAATCGGTCTGGAAACAATAGACTAGATAATTTGGCGAAGGAACTGGCGCTGGATCGGACAAAAGAACAATTCCGCTGCAAAGTTTTCACACACCTAGTTGGACAGAAGAGTGGATCGTCTAAAGCCAATGTAGCGCCGAATAGTTGAGAAAGAATCGAAGTCATTGGGGATGAGCTGAAGAAAAATGCCTTCCACAAGAAATGAAAGGATTTACGTAAGTAGTAATTAAGTAAGCTAATTTTGTCCAAGCCTCCTTAAATGATCTTTGTCGTCTTTTGCGCCGCTTGAATCTAAGAACTACGATTCATTGTTGTCCCTTTAGTTGACATCAAGTCAAAAAGCATTCTTAAGCTCTATTAGATGTGCGGTTCCCTTTGGCCAAACGATGAAAAGTGTCCTGGAACTTCTTTCTTGAGCGACTACGGATGCCATGTACACTGCTATCGAGAAACCTATACTTACTTGTCGCAGCTCAGATACAAGGGCAAGAGAGTCTAGAAGCTGCATACATAGGATGGATCTGAAAACTACACTCTTAGCTGCTCCCATCAACAATCAGGTCACGTGAGTGGTGGTATCACAACGACGCATCTGCGCTACTTGTGTCTCTGGCTGGTTCACCAGTTTCAATCACTTCTACCTACCTACCTTGGGAGCTACCAGTGCAAGGAGAACTACATCAACAGAGAGACTGCAGCCTTTCGTTAAACTGCTAGGATTTGATGACTTTCCACAAGTAGAGAGGAATAGGAAGAGGGGGGAGAGGTACAGGACCAGCCATCCATGGCCATTTATGGGCACAAGATGGACACTAGCGTCAGTATCATTAGCTCGGTCGATCTAAGTTAGACATCTAGACTACAGTAGCGTCTTCCAAGCAGAAGACCTATAAGCCAGGCAGCGATTAATCAGAAGCTTGATTAAAAAATGTCAAGAAGAGCGTATGGCTCCGTAGTCACACGGGCTCAGTAAGAACATCGGACTGCTCAGCAAGCTTAACTTTGAATCACAGAAGAAAAACTAAAGTTATTCGCGGCACCACCATGGAAAAAGGGCCTAAAAGGGATTCCACAACTGTAGCCTGTGCTTATATCTCACTAGAAATATGTATAACATAACATAGAGTATGACTGTGATAGGCCTCTGGACATTAGAACGTGCCGAAGAATAAGAAGGCTGACGAACAAGCAAGGAAAGGCTTGGCACTGAACCCAGAGCCAGGACTAGTTGGTTAACATACTTATGCACTAAGTAGGAAATCACTATCGGTACTAGCAATTCCAGACGCATATTGGTCATAGCTATCTCGTAAAACCAGGCTCCCACTGAAGTTCTTAACTCAGCAATCACAATCTCTAAGCTGGGAGAACAGTACTATGATATGAGTCCCAGGTCGTAGGACGAAGAATGGTTCCAAATTTATGTTTATTCCACTGGGAGCGGTTTAGAGAGGTATCATCCCACACTTCTTATCAGAGGCCAACTGAAGTTGCGTAGAGATTTTGTTCATTTACAACCTGACAACGGACTCCCGGCAGTCAGTATGGGCGATTAATCCATCAGGGAACATGCAAGAAAGTTTGGGATCCCTTTCAGCACCCACTGTCTAGACTTAGACAAGAAAGGATCTCAAGCACATTTTATCTGCAGCTATCCAGTTCTGGCTAGACACCATGCAATAGGTAACCCATTCCCTTATAACCTAGAAGAACTCGCCATAATCAAACTCATCGAAATATTACATATCCTCAATCTTGGAGGATGGATTTAGACGCCCAGACCCATCCCTTGTAACTCGAGGCCAGGCGTCGGCGAAAGAGAGCAGATTCCAAACCAATCAGTCAAACAACGTGTTCATTCATATTTAAATGCTTAGTCTTCGTTTGAATTCAAAAGTTGATATAAGGCTGACGGAGCCTGATCCCAGGTTTCATCTGCACTCAACCACTCGCTGGAGGTCTCCAGGTCTCGGTGCGTCGTACCTTACCTTGGTTGGATTCGATGCCTCTTAGTTTATCCTGCCTCCCCCAGACGTTTGACGTCAGTTCATCCGGGAGTACTTAAGCCCCACCATCAGCGTCAAGGTGGGCGATCCTCGGTGGGATTCCAAATAAGTTAACATTCTGTTTCTTTCTTTCTTAGCCAAAATCGTTCCGTTTCAGACATTTAAAGCTTCTTTGACAGCTCTGCAAAGTACAGTTGACTTACTATGATTGTCACCTCTACTGGGTTGCCTTATACGACGACGGGTTGAGATGAAGGTCCCTTTCAAGACTTGATTCAAGGATCCATAGTCCATTAAGAAAGCAAGTGCCTATCTATACGACGAACTGTACAGCGACATTGACTTAGCCACAAGATTGAAGGCCCAACGACTGAGGTGGCTGGGTCATGTAGTGCGGATGGACACCAATGCTGCGGTCCGAAAAATCTTCGAATCTGCCCCCGAAGCACAGCGCAGTAGAGGAAGACCGCGACTGAGGTGGCGCACGCAAGTTGAAGGGGACCTAAACCAACTTAGCATGCGAAACTGGAGGCAGCTAGCTAAAGATCGAGCTTGCTGGAGACGCTTGTTGGTTGACGCCCAGGTCTACCTCGGATTGTAGCGCCACCTTAAGTAAGTAAGTCTATCTATACAAAATAAAGATCTGCAAGTCACAGTTGATTAACTAACTGACAGATTGTCACCTCTACTCCATAAGCCCTGGGTTGTCTACTAGAAAGACACGGTTGAATTACGAGTTGTAAGATGAAAAGACTGTTTCCAATGAGATGTAGGTCCTTTTCAAGACTTCATTCAAGGATACATGGTAGTGTCCTCCTACTCTTTCTCCTTCATAGTTCCTATCTTGAAAAACACCCGAACTCTTTGATTCAAATCGAAAAGCTGTCTTTATCTCCAGTCCTTCACACTAAGCCCTTTCATGCCCTATATGCATCCCCTAAAGCATTTCATAAAACTCTCTCCCTTGACGTCATCATCTAAATGTTATACCCTCCTAGATCATATCAATATACTTTTCCCTTTGGCATACAGCCCAACATGAAGGCCATTTAGCTTGTAGTAAAATACTTATTGTTTCCTGAAAAAAAGGTCCCTAGATTAATTGCAACATAATTCATGCTCCCTAACTACAAGTCCCTAAAGGCTAATTGCAAAAATTGAAAAACTGCTCTCCGCCAAAGTATCGCATTACAATCACTGGAAACGGGACAGATGTTCTTCGTTTTTTTTTTAAAACATTTATCTCTCCTCCTCGCTTGACCAGTATATATACCAACTCACACTCGAAGACGACTCCATAACCAGTAAGAGCAATTAATTATACCGCCATTAACAGCAACCCATCAGACCCGTATTATGGTCCAATTCAGAATGAATCCCGAAAAAAAAAACCCTTTAAAAATAATCAAGAAGTAATTTGCGAATTAATTTTTTTTTTTTATATCCCGTGCCATGAACCGTAACTGTATTGTTTATAGAGCCCATAGGATCCGATAGGGTATGTGTACATTTTGTCATAAAGCTTGGAACTGTGAGAAGGTATGGAGATGGGCTTTCAAGGTCATATTCATGGTGTTGGCTGGTCATTTTAATGTTTTTTCAGATGCTTCTCCTGTGAAAGGCTCGAATTAGGCCGTGTTATTACCTCCCCTGCGCACTATTTGAAGAACTATCTGCGGAGTAGATTGAAGAAAATCATATGATAGGGCATTTGCTTGCCGGAATCTGGTACATTTAGGAGAAAGTTCAGAACAACTGCTTCCAAATTGTACATTGAACCGAGTGTTTTTCAGCGGATCCCAAAGTTAGCCATCGTCCTGTAGTCCTTTAGAGTTCAACAGAATGAGTGCTTAGAAGTCGATGATGCACCACATTTTCATCGACTTTAAAGCTTTAAATCGGTTAGTATTTTCCAGGATTTGCCTTAATATGAAGATTTGGTCTACCGTCGATCTCCAAACCTTCACACAGGACATGTTGGTGCCTTTCTTGTAGATGGGGCATATGGAGCTGATATTCCAACCATCGGGCACACGATCGTGATGATTTGGTACAAGCACCCAGCCAAAACGGTGTCTTGGCGTCAGTGAAAAAGGAGTGCGCAGCAGAGAGTCCTTCACTCAGTTGCTCTTTGCAGTCTCTTGCTACTACAGGTGTGTAAAGACGGCCAAGGTTAGGTTAGGTTAGGTAATAGAGTTGACGGGGAAGGAAGTCATATCTCCGCCACACTTAGGGCCATGAAGACCCATTGTGGTACCCCCCTTACTGGGAACCATAAGCCTATGTTCTATCGAGCCAGTCCGAGGCGCGAATAAATCTGCGTATGTCGACCACAGTCTTTTGAATTTTGACCCCAATCTCCTATTTGGAGTTACAGGGTGGAATTTTAGCGGTGGTATCAGCTTGATCGGGGTCTAATAAAGATCCTTCCCTTGCTAGCTCATCAGCTGTCTCGTTTCCAGACACCCCTTTGTGGCCAGGGGCCCAGCAGAAGGCCAATGCCAATTCTCTTTGCATCGGTCATTCGCAGCTTCTTCTTGTCGGTCAGAGTGGACATTTGCTGCTTTGAATGTGTGTACACGTAGAATTTTAAATTGCTGTTCTCAGCACTATTAGACCAGTGGTAGGTCCATTGTGATACCACATGGATCTGGAGAGATCTCCTTACCTACTCGTTGAATCAATTGGAGCTTCTGATGAAGCCAAGGAGGTTTCTGATATCTATGTTCATCAGATCGTTTAAGTCGTTACAGTGAAATGGAGCCCACCTTTTGGGGAAGAGAGCTGGCCGGCTACAAAGAAGGTGGGGAATAGTCTCCTCCTCCTCTTCGTCCATGCAGCTACTACAAAAATCATTTGAATGTGCGCCAAGCCTTGTGGTTAGCACGTGGTCGATTTGGCTGACTTTTCGTTTTGCTGTACCGCTTTTAACGCTCTATTTTGTACTCCATCTGGTCTTGGGCATTTTATGCCATGTATTCTTTTGCGGAAGTTCAATATTTCTGCAGCTATGACTCCTTAACGCTTGATGGCTAAGTTGTCTACTGTGTATTGTAGAAACACTGCTGTGGCCAATGGGCTAGGAAATTTCTCTTGGGTTGACTTATGATCTTCGATTTTTGCCTTAAGGCATTTTTTCGGATTGCTCTTCTCAGGCGTTTGAATTTTTTGTCCTTAGTCTCATATTCTGGCCTCCGGCTCGACTAAAACTCCACCGAAAGACTGGATTTTTTCGACTAGCCTTCTTCTTCCTTCAAACAGTTTGCCAGCCCACTTGCCACTTAATCGATCTAATCAGAGAACTACCTGCGAAGATGATGTCAATGATTGAGTTTCAGAACTTGGTGGTGTCTTCTTGCTTCTTGTCTTACAATTTAGTTCAACATCTCCTCAGACTTGACGCAGACGCCGTTTATGTTTACTGACGCTAAACCATCTTCCTTCTGACTCATCATTTCATCATCATCAGCCGTACAGCTGCCATCATCTTGGGGAACTTAAGTATGCCTCTCGCTACCTGCAAATTGCTACTTAAGAGAAATGCGATCAACATCGCCAATCGCAGGTGGACAGAAGGTAAAACCTCTCCCTCATCACCAAGCAGAATTGTCCAAATCAGGATCACAAATGCTCTCAATGTCTCATCAGAAAGAAAGGACTGCTAAAAGGTACCACAGTAAGTGTTATAACGGGACACTGCGCCATCGGCAAGCACGTCAATAGGCTCGACCTCTTCTATAATGACTTTTGCAGAAACTGCATCGACAAGGCGGAGGAGGAGACAATTCTCTACCTTCTCTGTGCATGTCCGGCCCGCTCAGCTCCAATAAGACCATGCTAAGGGGCCAGCTTCTTTCATAACCAGCTGACATCAGCATAGGCAACCTCCAGCACTTTATAGCAAGCTCCAGTTGTTTCTGCGGCGAGTATTTCTAGTCTAGGTAACGCAAAGGACCTTATCTAGTCTAAGCCAGGTTTCAACTTGCAGCCTGCCACTCCAACATGACTTAACCTAACAGCTCTCTAGTACCACGAGCATCTGCTGCTTGCCACGATATTGTTTCTGGAATCTTTTGGTTCGTTCCTTCACACAATTCTTCGCTATATGTGTGTTCCTAATGAAATCTTTTCTTGCAGTCCTTAGCCAGTTGTCCAGACTCTCTTTCCATACGTACAGACTCCCTTGGCCTACAGATCACCCATCCAGTCTTCATTTTATCTACTCTTAACAATATGTTTACAGGTTTGTAGTCTTTGTGTAGGTACCCCTTCTTGATCATATATCAACCTACATGACCCGACGCCTGGTGTCAAAAGCTCAAACCAATAGGGTACCATTCAATCCTTTCCCGACTCACCACCACCTTCCTGTAAGCCTTCATAAATTCTTTTCGTTTTCATATTATCTCCCAAAAAAAAAAAATAAAAAATCCTTGGATAATCTCAACTGCGTTTTAATTCCCTTACCACCAGCTAAGCTACCACCTCGAGGGGTGACGGGGGGGAAAAAAGGGCCATCAGATGATGGGTGGGAAAATTGCCTGCAAATAGGGTTAGGAGTGCGCCGTCGAAACCATTTCATGGCACCGGGAAACGATGTAATTCAAGGACTTTTATCACTTACAACGACTGGAAATCCTTTTTTATTTTCTCTTCTCCTCTCTCTCTCTCTCTCTTTCTCTCTTTTCTTTCATCCTTTCGCCCACTTCTATCAATTTAATTCAAGAACAACAACAACGACCCAATGAATTTCCAAAAAAAAATTCTTTTTTCAAATCAGATAGCTAGGACACCCGCTCGCCCTCACACAAATACACACACACACACATCCATACATCTATATACACTTACATATGTCAAAATGAAACAGGCGGCTAAAAGGCTCTCATAATCACAGGCAATTTCTAGATAAAGGGGAGCGCGACCGTTAACCCCCGAGGCCTTTATCCCATTATGAAAGGCCATAAAGAGTCGTAAATTTAACGATAATGTGAGTTGGTTTCTGGCCCCCATCACTTATGGGGTCCCAGACCTAGACACAGTCCTTCGGTTTCAGTATCTAACTTAACCGCTTCAAGTCTCACCTCCCCCTTTCGGTCTATCGACCTGTACTCAGTCATATTATTTATTGGGGTATGCTGAACGCATTTACTACCCCCCAGTCGACCGGCAAACGACCATAAAATTAAAAAGTGGCAGAGGAAGGAAATAAAAACGAAACGAAGGAGTGAAATGAAGAAATGGCCAAACATTTTCAAAGTCACGGATCCATATATTATAGACATATTTTTTGGCTGGGAAATGTGCCACAAAGAGAGAGAGAGAGCTCAACCACAAGGACATATTGAAGGGATTTTCGAAAGTCGGACTCACACGGGTGGGATTTTATGGCGCATCGACAGTGGGATGTCTTTTGGGTTTGCGATTTTGACCATTAAAGCTATTTTGATTATGATTACTGTGGTTGGCGGTAGGCGGGTAGGAGGTCTTAAGGGGGAGTCGATGGTAGGGAAGAGAAATACTTTATGTCTTTGACAACATTCCCTAAACAGTCGTGTGGTTGGGAAAATTAAATCGCTTCCGATTGGTTGCATTAATTTGCAACACCTGCGGCTAAAGTTACATAAATCTTTTCGCACGTATATTTAAGACCTAACAAATAGGACGGCTTTAACTTATGTATGCATATGTATGTTGTTTTTTTTCGATTCGATTTAAAGGACTCTACACACGTAGATATTTGACTGTTTGTCGCGAAACAGTGCCTATTCGATGGTTTTTCACTGAAACTTTCTAAGTTATCTAAGCAATCCTTGGTATCCCTTTTTTGAAGAGGTAATGCATCATGGACCGTCAGGGGTTACCAAGTTCCCCAAGTATGTCAGATTCCTTTCGAGTTAGCCCTCTAAATCTTAAGGCGAACTGCTTCTTGCATTACTTCAAGGACGTGCCACTTTTCCTAGCTTCTATGGGGTGACCAAGTTCCCACAGTGTGTCGGACTCCTATCAACCCTCTCAATCTTCAGAAGAACCAGTCCCGGAACTGTGCTTGAATTACTCCAGGGTAGTACCACTTTTCCTAGTCTCTTTGGGCTCTAATCTTCTATGATTTTGACGGATTTATGTGCTCTTCTCTTCTATATATCTTCAGCTCGATGTAAGAGTACACTCTGTTCCAATTTTTCTCACTCGTGTGCATTACCGTAACGATATTATTCAGTGTGATGCCCGCCTTCCTCCGTTTCCAGTCTTCGTCTCTCTGCAAGCCATCTGGGGAATTCGAAGAATGTGTGTTCAATGTTGTCTTGGATCGAGTCGCCATACTGACATGCTGGACTCGTTGTTTTCCCCATTCTGTGCGGAAAATCCTTGAGGCGCCCGTGTCCGGTCAGGAATTGAGTAAGGTATGAATTCCTGTCCGCAGTGTTTCCAATCAGTCTTGCAGTCAATCTTCCTCTGTTTCTCTGCTCCAGCCTTGTCCGGGGTTTCCTTTTCAACCTTTCAAACATATATTTTATCTCTGTCGCTAGAAGATCCAAGAGGATTACTTCTCGCGAACTCAGTAAGAGTCACTGTTCGGCAGGGGCTCTCCAGCCAGAGGGCTCCTCTTCGCTTTACTGCTGCCATTTGCTTTCTACAGTTGGTCACAGAGAAAAAATCTGTCTAGCTGCTAGTCCATGCAGATGATGTAGACTTTAATTGAAGAAGGTTCCACAGGGTCATGGTGAATGTGGATTGTTGGCACTTTCGTTGAGATCCAATTGAGACTAACACTTAGAGACTTGATTCTTGAGCTTTACAAATCAGATGGGTTCAAAATTCTTCCTCCCTCCCTCTATAGACTTGGAGACAACATGCGTAGACTTACTTTCGATTATCGTTATACAAGATGGTGGCTTGTGCTTGATTGACGAAACAAAGATACACATATAATCTTGTCTGGGGATTGCTTAGCTGTTTCTGGAGATGGGGTAAGGTTATGTAGTCCAGAGGGTAGAGTAAAAGAAAGCGGTAGAGTAAGCCTTAAGCCTTCTTTTCCATACAATCAGTGTTTTATTTCACAGCTACCCATCGTCATCAGTACAAGCTCTTCATGGCTCTTTCTTCCTACTTCCTGCTTCACCCATACCTGGTGAGCTCTGTGGGTAATATATTGCTTTTATATTTATTATGTTGCCCTTGACATTTATTTTATAAGCCCACCCAAGTCTCTCTCGCATTGCGTTCAGTGTCTTTCCTTCCGAAAGCACTTAACAAGAAATCCTGAATCTCTTTAATTATGAAAGCCCTTGTCCAACCGAGTCTCTAAGCCATTGTTTTTCCTTCGGAAAGCACTTGCAAGACTAGCTTAACGTCTTTCCTTATGAAATCCCTCCAAAGCCCATTCAAGTCTCTAGGCCCTTTAGTCTTAAATCTTTTTATTTGCTCCTAATTCCTATTCCTATTCCCTTCTCATATGGGAACTCTCTCTCGCGTTTCGAACTCCAAGCAAGAGCTCGACGTTCGTTGGATATAGAAGATTGCTCCACGTATCACTTCCTAACTGGCTTCTTACATGCAAGACTTAAAGCACCAGCAATCTGCTTAAGTATATCAAGTCGTCTCCAATGACATCGGCAACTTGCATTTGGAGTTCTGCAACGCATTTGACTTATCCCCAGCTCTCTCTTATTCTCTAAAGTTGTTTACACCGACGCGGCACTTAAGCTTCGAATTTACACGGTTCTTGGGAGTGACTCACACATGCATGGATCTTTATCTCGATCTAGGTTGTGAGTCAATTTAAACCGACTTCTGTTGAGAAAAGATCTCCAGATGGACGAAATGTGTGCGGTTGAGTTTAAATTCATTCGGGTTAGGCCTGCAGTAAAAACCGTAGTTCAGGGAGTTGAATACGAATAAGGATCCCCTATTTATGTTCTCCGTACGGTAGTGGAAGTTGCGTTTGAACTCAGTCGAATTAGGTCCTCCCTACGGACGGTAAATTCGTTAAACTTGCAAACTTGTTGAGCAATGCCGAAACCAACTTGAGTATCTACCTAGGTAACTGGTTCATGGTCACTCATCTGTAAGTCCCTGGGGATACGGACATATCTGATGAACAGCCAAGTAGGGCTCAACCCTTTACACCGTCAGTACAGCTCATTGGCCAATTGAAGACTATACGGTGAAGTTTGATCAAATGGTTATCAATCTTTCACAGGTCGTTCCCTTTGCACTACGATCTGTTGTGGAAGAGCTTCTTTGCAGTTTTGATCCAATGGTCAGCTCCTGGTACCATATCTAGGAAAATATGTCCCAACTGCAACGTGTAGATATCGTCAAGATTGAAGCTATAAATTCGGGTCATCAATCAAAAGGATCAAATGTTTAAACGCACATTGTCACTTCGTTTACCGATGTTCAGCAGTAAAAGGATCGCTCTGGCACTTCTACCACATGTGAAACCATTAAGGATTCAGTTCTAGAGCTTCACAAATTCAAAACTAAGCTCCAAATGAGCTGACAACTGTCCCTCTCCGGGCATGCACTCCAAAGTTAAGTCTAAACAACAAATACACAGATTAACATCAGGGATATCATTGCACCTCATTATGGTCGCTCTACAAAGCTATACCACACACACACATGCAGACATGCAGAAAGTGGTAAGCACTTCAGTATCTCAAGCCTGCAGTCTAATCTCTGCCAACCGAAGCGTTGTCGGTAATTGAAACTTTAAGGATTACAATTAAAATTCGAAAATGGTGAAAAGGCTTCTCCACCTAATCGTCCTTTATAGAAAGTCGAATTTGCCATCCAAAGTCAAAGTCTCTTCCTTCGTCCTTTCGTCTTCCATTTGGCCCATCACCATACACAATCACTACATCCAATCTTGCATATGTAATTATCGTCATTTGCCATCATCATCCTTAATGCATTATCATCTCCTGGGGGGTGGCCCATGGACCGGTATGGTGAAACTTTTCCAATTCATGACACCATTCCACCGGAGTAAAGGCATCAAACACATTACACACACACACACACACATAGAAAGACAGAGAAAATGTAGAATGGCAACGGGAGACAGACAATTGCCTCGAACGCTCGAGGAGCTCCTTTAGGAAATTAAGTAAAACCAAAGCCCGACATATGGTGGTGGTACCGACTACTGGCCCTCGGGAGCACAAGAAGACCATCATCACAATCAATTTTGTTGCCAAACCTCAGTTAGCAATTTGTAGCCAGTTCCGCTGGCTAACTATCTGCCGGAGCGCGGGCGCCCGGTTATGCAGGAGCTGGCTACTAAGCGATGCAACTCCAACCTAGAAGCAAGCTCATTAATATTTTACAAATCCGACGAACCCACTTGGCCAGTGATTCCTGATGGTTGCTGGGGGTTTCCCTTTTTTTTTGCTTTTGGCTGGCAAACTCGAATCCCGGATTCGCATCATTTTCGGTTGGAAGTGGATGTGAAAGATGAAGAGCTTATCCATGGAATCGTTTTCACTTCCAAGGTTGTTGATTGCTTTAAGCGGGTGGATATATTGGGTGGTAAACAGTATTTTAATTAAACCTCTTGGAGGGTGTGTGTGTGTGGGTGTGTGAAAAGGCATGCAACACAAGAGATAGCCACACTAGTAGCTAAGCTATAGCCACAATTGTGTGTGCAAGGTGGATTGTTGTTGCATGCATCACCACAATCTTACCACAAAATAAATTACCTTTCGTGTGAAGCAGCAGTACATCAACAACGATGCAATGGTTCGACAGATTTGGTCAATCTTGAGATTTGTTAATCGCTGAGGTTGTACAAGGTGTCTATAGAGGGTTGAAGCAACTTCCATTGTTGTTGTTTCAATCTATAGACTGGTCCATCGGCCACAAACTGTAAATTGAATATAAAAAATGAATTTGATATGTCATGCTCGTAAGTCAGGACATTGTGTTACCCAAACCGACTTGGCATCACCCAAATGAATTATATGTTCGACACGTCGAGGACAATATTGAAAATATGGTCTTTGACACTTCATCTGTTGAGGATGAGGATAGACACATAAAATATAATTTATTCAAACACAGGACAAAGTGTTGAAGGGATTTGACTTGAATCAAAATCCTTTGAACTTCGACTCTAAAGTGGCGACGAAATTGAATCCTTTAGAAATCTTCACAAGGGTTATTGAAAGTGTTTTCAATTTCAATAAAGTCAATATTTACTGGACGATAGTTGATCGTTTTCAGGATAAATGCATCGTGTAAGGTTTATGTTTCGATTTGGAGCACATCCTTGGAAGCTTTGTCAAGGGCGTCTTCATTTATTCATTAACACTCACATGGATATAAGGTTGAATTGAAATCTGATGATTAGAACTTTTGTTTGAACCTACAACGAGAGAAGAAGCTATGTAGTCGGTTAGACATGACACAATACACACAGTTTTTCTGAACTGCCCTGAGAACCAGCAGACGATTAGCTCCGTTTTCGACTATCTGACGATCTTAAAAGTAATGATCTACAGAAGCTAGTTTCCTACGAAAAACATAGGTTCCACTTCTTAGCTCCCAGTTGTCCAGTCTTGAAAAGCTATCCAGGGTACCAGTCTTTGTAATGCAGAAAGTCAAAGGGATACAGCGGTCTTTCTCGTTTCGTGAGCTTCAGCTTTTTCTTCCCAGAGGACTTCCCACTGACATACCGTCAAATATCTATCCACCCCTAAGGAATATTGCTTCAACTCTTCCGCCTTTAACTGACAATGTAGCCTCTTTGCGCTGCGCTTTGTTCTTAGTCTAACTTAAGGTGGCGCTACAGCCCGGGGGGGAACTGGTTCTTTGTCAAAACTCAAAAAACTCTTGTGGCGTGTGGCTTCTATAGCCTCGATCCACTTTAATGATGTCTCGAGGCGTTTCTTCAGTAACACGATATGTGGTGCTTCTCTGCCTTTATTCCAGTTCCAAGTGGCCATACAGCCTTAAAGTGGCTGAGGCCTTCTTAATTTCAGTGCCAGCCGCGGTCAAGAAAGCTTTATGTAGAAATATTTACAGATTAGATCTACCCTTGACATAGATGGTGCTACAGTCAGACGCCTCAAACAGAAAGCCTTTTCAATTAGTCCGGTCATAAGTTTTCAATTGAACACTCCAAATTGGTTGAGGTCCTCTACTACTTTTGCGCTGTACCGCGGATTCAAAGAAGCAGTTTGCCAGCATCTAAGGGCCCTAGCCCCTCTTATATACAATTTTTTTATTTGGCCGATATCGCTGTATCGCTCTTATTATTCGTCGTTGAATCTTTTTCTCCAAAGCTTATCAACGCAAACAGAATCAAATTTCTGAAGAAGAATTTTTAGATCGAAACGACCATCCGCTTTGATAGAGTCCGCTCTTCAGCGCTATAAAGTTGGACTAAACATTTTAGTTGTTTGGGGATAGGGTCTAACAGCCCAGTTGCCTTCTCAGAGCAAAGAACATCGTCCATCGTCACTCATACTGCACAGGCAGACGAGTTGAACCGAAATGCCAAAACTTGACATGTCTCTTGCATAGCTCGTCTCTAAAAATTCTTTCATAGACGGGCATGATGTCGATAAAGGGAGGGTAGGTATAGATTTGAACTTTTTGGACTCTCTCCAGAATCTGCCAAGGTAGAAAAAAATTAAGTCTATTGTGGACTTTTCTGGCCTTTCGATGATAGGTTTCAGGCAATCACACAATACGGCGGATGAGATCTTAAACAGGGTGCTGATGAGGCTAAAGTTGGCACGGTAGGGTAGGTCTCCTTTCGCAACGATGATGATCTTTTGACCAGATTTAAGAAATTAGTTGATGTATGCTATCTACCAAGTCACTTTCAGCTGCTTTGAATAGCTCGGCCGGTAAGCTGTCAGGTCAAACAGCCTTGTTGGTTGGATCAAGCGAATAGAAGTTCTGGCTATCATCATCAAAGTTGAATGATTCTTTCTACAAAGTGTAATGATGAGTTCCCTTAAAAACTCATCTTCTTAAAATGTATCAGTGAGAAGTCTCCGAGAGCATGATCCGGTAAGACAAGGTAGACGGTTCGAAGGCATGTTAATCCACCATTCGCCATACATGAATGTTTATTCGAAACTTAAATCGGGCCGGGCCCTCTACCTCACTGAATCATGACTTATTCCCTAGATGTTATCTAAGTTAACAGACTTTGCAAACTATTTAGTTACTACCTTCCCCAAGCTCCAAAGAAAGGTATATTTTGACTCTTTGGGAGCTTTTCTCAGTATGTCGGGCTTTGATCTAAACGATCGCCTTACTTAATATTTACTCAGAGTTATCCTCCGTAAACTCGGCCTGAATCTCTGTAAAATCCCACAATACACGGGATAACAGGAAATGGGATCACTGATGATCTTACTTGTCAAGGTTCATAAGAGGATTTCTTAGTATCTAAACCGCCGTTGGGTTTGCCAGCGTCCTCGATTCCATTAATGGTTGAGATGTAAGTAGTTGAGTCGATGGTGGCATGACTCTAAAGGATGCAGACAAGCAAAATGAAGGCCCCCTACCATCTGTATGAAACCTGCGTCATTCTTAATGCCTTTTATCGAAGAAGATTGTAGACAATTTACTGACGTTCTTACTAGCCACTACACTTATATCAAACATCCCAGCAAGTACGTGTCCAAAAGTCCCTTTTTCGTCTCTCTCGGTAAAGTGATATCGCGAAAAACTTGTTTGGTATTTCTGGGACGCAAGCCTCAGTCAGCTTTCCTCGAAATTCAACGTTCTTACCAATCTTCGATTTAAGGGACAACACTGCGAAACGCTTCCGAAGTGATAGTCCTGCCTTTCCTCGGATCAGGTGGCAGCTGAGTACTGACAATCTAAGTTCATCGTCACTGAAGTGTGAAAGAATTGAATCTAAAAAAATTTAAAAATTAAACCCTTTTCAGTTAGAGCTTCATATAATGGCTGCTTCTGGTCCTTCGAACGTGGTTGTCGCTCATTTCTTTGCTAGACTAAGTGCCACCCTTCCACTTTATAACTTAGATGAGCAACCAGTGTAGCCTTAGACTGTTAAGTTGGTCCATGGCACTTTATCACTCTTCGTACAAACTCGAAGGTTAAGTTAACCACAACCTTCGACCTCCCATCACTGTGATGATTCCAATACACAACATCTGGCATCTCTAAGGATTTTTCCCTTCATTTTCAGACAACGAATCTCTTTTTAATTATTACGGTATACGAATAATTATCTATAATGATCGCACAGCACAGCACCCGAATTGTACGATATTTTTGTATGTCATTCAACAACCGTTATAACATTTACTAAAAGTATTTCCCTAAGGAAGCTGTCACATATCCTTCTTCTCTCATCTTCCAAAAGCACAAAAAAAAAAGTTTATATTTCATTAATCCATCATCGGTACTCATCCCAACTGCTTCATTTCGATTAGGAACTTCGTCCTTAAACATACTGACAGAGTACGCAACGCATACATATATGTATAAACCACATTCACAGTCCGCACGAACAATCTCATTCATTATCCTTTAATGAATGCTTGACCTTAATTATACTAACTAAAGAAATTTTGTGCTATCCTTCTTCAGTTGCTCCTTCGTCTTGCACGTAACATAAGGACAATCATCTACATCTTCTTAGAGATTCAATTTCACTGGTTTAACTTTGGTCTCTCTGTGTGTCTGGCCTGGTCCTGGTCTGGTCGGGGTGGTGGTAGTCTTGGTCGAACAAACTCTCCCCTTTTCTTATTGACTACCATCGTATGAATGTTTCTCGCATTTGCCAAAGGATAATGTAAGGACTTGTGTTAAGTACGCTCAGTATGCATGCACATGCATCACAATATAACACATGTTAAAATGGAAAGGAAAAGGGTGAATGTACATACAGATCCTTGTGGCCAATATGGAACTTGCGGCCAATTTTTTGGGTCAAGAAAATCCATTAGACTAAGTTGAATTGAATCCATTAGTTACTTTCGTTCAAAGCTTGAATGCAAGGAAACATTACAACAGCCTTGATGGATGACGAGGTAGACGGGTAGCAGGGGTTGCTTGGAAAGTTGGGAGCTAGTTAGAGTTTTTCTTTTTTTTACCACGGAGTTACCCTCAATCATTCAAATTCTACATCCTTTAACGAGGGTATAGGGTCACGTACATTTATTGCTATGCATTGGATGAGAATTGAAAAGGAGTTGAGGTACTTATTCTTGTGGAAGTTGGTGGTTCAAGGAGCTATGGGCACCTGTCTCACGTCGGGCCTAGAGGCTATTATTGGACTTATGTTGATTGTCGTAACGTATAGATTTATATGAAACCCTCCATGAGGTTGTCATCAACCGTCCTTTCCTCCAAAGAAAACTCCTTGAGTGTCTTTCTCGATACTGAGGGTTGAGAGTACTGACTCTACGACCAATGCTTTAAGAAGAAGAGGCATCAATTATACGACCATACGATGGGTCAGAGCAATGCTTAAAAGCCGGAGAATCCCATCCAAATCAGGCGGAGTCTTTGTGACGATATCGGTAACAAAAGGCTGCCCAAAATGTGTTGTTTCATCACCTCTTTTGAAGTATTTGGTCATAGATGAGCTATTTATAAGTCCAAGTAGCCTAGGCTGGACAAAACACTGAACTGGAACTCTCATATAAAAACAAAATTCCCATAGCGACTTAGGCCATGTGGCCAAGTCGGCACCAGGGGTCTGTCTTACAGAATTTTACTCACTCTTTGTACACCACGATGTTTTGGTCCATCGGACCAAAGTTACAATTAAACAAAACTGCTTCCACCAAAGACTATTTTGTGTAACTTCCCCCTGGTAGCCCTAGAGTCCGAACTAGAAGAGATGCTTCTGACTTTATGCCGAAATTACTCTTCTTTGTGAGAGGACTTCAGATTAAGGTTCCAAACTGTATTAGCTAGGCTTCAAGGGGTACGGGTGGCTCAAAAATTACTTCTGGAGTCGAAATCAGGTAGCTTAAGCCCCATACATACTAAGCCCCAGTGTATTCCAAACTTCACGCCATAGAAACCTGCCATCAAAGGTGTGTCCATCCATTTACTTGAAGCAGCCTTAACTCGAATCTCCAAGGATCCCTAACGTGGTTTTTGGTGGCTTCTTGGACAGATTGCCTAGGTTGTTGAAATAGTCCTCACCAAGCGCCGCCGTCTTTCTGGTTTGGGTATTCGCATAGAAAGTAAGCACATAATTACTTTTACCGCAGCCAATAAGTGTTTGCTGTGATAATCCCTATGAAGAGCGTTAAGTTTGATCCGTTTAGCGCTCGAATGTGGCCTGTTCATATTTTGTTATTATTTGTCCAGAGTTTGCTGGAGACACGTCATGATGAGAATGCGCTTCCCCCTTATCAGCTTTTCGTTGAAAGTCTAGTCCTATGTTGGTTTTAACGAATGCTAAGGGGGCAGTACTGAGTGATCGACCATTGAAAAGGTCTTTTCTGATCCCTTCCTAACCAGCTCATAGGAGTTGATTGCTTTTATGCTTAGGCTGACATCAGGAGATGGCATGAGATAGTCCGAGTCTATTTCTTGCGATCTTACGCCCGCTTTCTACAAGTTGGATTATATTAAACGCAGGACACTTCTCCCGCCGATTTCCTTTACGTACATGTCCTTATGAATCGGGACAAGTACAGTTTCAAGGGCTACAGATGTGTTAATGGTGCAAGTTCTGTCTATGCATGCTAGTGGTGGGATCATGATAAGATTTGTGGACTTTTTTGCTTCTGGCCACCATGCTAGGCAGCCATAAGTTAGAATGGATTTGCCAATAGCTGTATACATCTAGTGAATGATGGTGGGTATGGGTAATTCAAGAGCTCAGACAAGCTAGGAAGGTTGAAGAGCCTTAACTCTGATCTCTATGGATCCACTGTGTTCATCTAACGTGGATGTTTAGTCCCTTTCGTTTGTGTCATTGCTCTCCCATTTTATATGATGTGAGTTAGCATCACACCCGACTTGTAAGTCCCATCTATTCTTGGCCGTACCTTTGACTAGGTCCATGAACACCTCAGTGGGTGGGAATGACTGGTCATCATATGACAGATAGCTCGGCGAGAAGACCAAAGGCTTGTTATTGGCCCCCTCGAGGTGAGCTGCTGTTTGGTCAATGTTGTGTATCCAATTCTTTGTCACTGAGTGTAAGTCCATACAACTCCTCATATGGTTAATAATAAAAAAAAAATACTTCCTTCAAGTGTTTGCTAATAAGGAGCAAAGTTATTCCATTTTTACTGAACGGGAATCAAACCTTCGAGGCAAACACATCGGAGGAAGACGAAGGATGATAATGTGGTTATTGTGCTTGTTGTTGAGGAATGTTTTCGTTTTTTTATGCGCGTATGAGTGCGTACCTTTTATTGGCCATCATGAATCCCAAAAACGGAAACACACTTTGAAGTGCAAAAATCAAGTGACTTTTGAAGAAAGAAAATACGAACTTTTAAGGACCTGAAGAGAGGGGTTTTAACATTTTGTTAATGCATTTCATGTGCATGCATGAAGGGTTCTTGTTTTGTTCTTTAAGGATACGAGCATAATGAACAAAAGATCCAACATTTAGTTGTAAATAAGTTTTCTCATTTGAAAAATCACTTAACAAAAGTTTTATCAGCAAAACAGAGTGCACAGCTGGATGATGGAAATAGATGATTGGAACTAATTGCGTCTGAAGAATGTTAAGTGTTCTCTGTGAGTGTCTTGAACCTGAGCTGATTAATAAGATTGTGAACTTTGTTTTGGCACAGACTTGGGTCAAAGGTGTGATTTAAGGCAAATCTGCTCGCAACAATTTAAGGGAGATGATCTAGGCTCTATAAACGGCTGTTCGGTGTCTCTTTCGAGGCTAAATTTCAGCTGTATTGCGCCGTTTCATTACCACAACTCTTATGTAATTTAGTGTGGATGGCATAGAATCATTAGCTTTAAAAAAGGCCAATATGTCACGTATTTGTTTCCCCAAGAAATCGTTTAAATCGATAAGCACAGTGCATGACGCCTTGATCTAACCAAGGCATCGCATTTGCCCTAGAAACATCAGCGTGAGGAAGTTGAGTGTCGAAAAGTTGCAAATGCAAGATACTGTCAGAGACTTTGCCAATCGGGTGTACTGCGAGCTCTCAAGATCAGAAGACCAGTCACTGTACTACCAGCAGCTCGTGGTTTGATGCTCGCTTCACACAGGCCGTGATATAGAAATGTTTCACACAGCCAAACAGCTCTAGAGCCAGACTCATTGACATCAAAAGTAGCTCTAGATTGCCAGAGGCAGAGTTATTCAATACTCATCTATGGCAAGTACCAGGGCATGGAGATATACCAAGACAGATGAGCTCCCTAATATTGGATGCATGACGAACCTTATACGACACAATAATGAATGACTCCACAATCTGCACGACGAAGATACTCCAATGGTACCGCATGCTAGATTACCACGTTTCAGAGACTGCACAAAAGAACAACATTAGGTGTCATCACTGTACTCTACCTCATAGACAAGCACGTAGCACGACAAGTATTCTACCCTATCTCTCAAAAGGAAGACTCATTTGGAAGCATTCTTCTTCAACACCGTCTGCAGTCTGTCTACCACAGTTCATTCGAACTCCAAATGATTCGAGTTGAGAAATCCCCTGAGATCGTAGATATCCCTTGGTTTATGTGTGCTACCTGCCACTATAACCTTCAAATAGAAGAGTATGAAGGGCTGCTTTCTAGCTGCCATTTGTGTCGTGCGTACAATTTTACAGTGACGACTTCAAATTAAGAAGCCAAGGGGATGAGCTCCAGGATCTACTCCGGTGTACCCAACATTACCCGCTCCAAAAGACTTCCGAACCACGGTAGCGTCTTCCAAGCAGAAGTCCTAGCTATCGCCTAACTACCTTCTAGGAAAGTCATTGACATCAACATACTTATAGGTAGACAGTCAAGCTGCTAATAAAGCCTGTAAGCTTGTAAAACGTTTCCGTGACGAGTTTAAATTAAGCGGATTAAGAAGCCATTATCGTTGTTAAGATTCGAATCTGTCAACATACTCAGCAATCCAACGTACAAACCAGAACACCACTCTTGATCTAAGGAATTTTGTTCCATGTCTCTAAATAGGTTGATTGAAGGCGCTTCTGATGTCTAAGGCTAGGAGAGCTTCATCTCATTAAAAACTTCCTCTCCATCCTATTTCTTGCAGCGTTGATTCCATAGTTTTGTTTATCCTTCTTCGGTCGCTTTCCTTTAAGGCTACTAGCGCACAGGAATGAGCTTAACCTCTTGTCTGGAAAGGTTACAGATTATTTAGTGCTCAGTGTACCTATGGTCTTTCACAGACCTAGTGATCACTAGATCACTAGTAGACCGCGACTAGCACACGCAAGTTGAAGGGGACCTCAACCAACTTAGCGTGCGAAACAGATGGCAGCTAGCTAAAGATCGCGCTGGCTAGAAACGCTTTTTGGTGGAGGCCCAGGTCCATCCCGGACTGTAGTGCCACCATAAGTGATCACTTGTTGTCCAACTGTTGTTGTCAAAGCAAATGTGCCCTTATAGGTCGAAAAGCATGGCAATGTTTCTAATAAGTTTCATTCGAAATCGATGTAGTAGGACTCTTACTTCAAAAGTCTTATTGGATAGGCAGGACATGACCTCATCCTCTATTGATGACAAATTTACAATTTCATATCCTTCTATATTGATCCCTCACTCCACACTAAGCTACACTTACATGACCTTGCTTCACTTAAAATAGCCTATCGTAAAGTTTCAATTCTTTTCGACAAATTTTTCCATCAAAGTGTCCTGTAAACAACGACCGACAAATAAACACTTTAACCGCCATCCATACGTACGGTTCATGGTTCTTAAAATTTACTCAAAGGTTTCAACCCTTTCTGTTGTATCCTGGTCATCATTCTATATCCACATACCAAATAAAAACAAAATCCTCTTACCGTGTCCAAAAAAAAAAAAAAACTCCAAAATGAAAAGAATCTCAACCGGAACCTCCATAACTACCACACACACACACATACCTCTAAACACACATACTGTGTCCTATCGATTGGTCGCTCTCTTTGTTCAGAACTTAAACCCTTAATAGCTTGGTATTTTGAAATTTTCTCCAAAGACACGTCGAGCGCACCAGTCCTTCCTGGTGAACAGTGAAATAAATGATGCGGGGGCGTTCAGGCGAAAACATGACCAACACACCAACACACACACACACACACTATATTTATTCACAATGACTTGCGACCGGTCTGGGAGAAGATTTTAATGCGAAACCACTTGAGAATCACACTTAAAAGCTGGCTTCGAGAACCGGCATACATAGGCTTCCTCCTTTAAGTCACACATACACACTAATGCCGAGGAACACATGTTGCCTGTGGTCCTATAAAATGTCAGATAACATCAGGGTTGAGATACTTTTCATCCTTGCTTTGGTTTTTTTTTTGTTTCTTTCTACTCCTCTGCGTCTTCTTCTGACTTGTTTTGGTGGCCTTTAGAGCAACACACAGCATCAACAAACAGGAGGCATTATTGCATCTAGAAACCTGTAATCAAGTTGGGTTCCTGTTGTTGGCACTATAAGAACCAAAGGAAGGGAAGCATCCAGCAGAAGACATAGTACTCGTGTAGAGCATAACAGAAGAAGGAAAAAAAATTGCACATTTGCACCACCGCAAGCCGAGACTACCATAAGTGGTCTCCATACGATGAGGGTATCTACACTCCATGCACACGTAAGGAACTTAAAAAAAAAAGATGATCACAGGTACTCTCGTAAATGATGTCTAAGCAGGTAAATGAAGAGGAAGCGAGAACGAGAAAGAGAGAGAGAAAAAAAGAAGTAGATGGCAGAAGAAGAAGAAGAAATTGAGGTTCACCTGGCTGCAAACTTCATCGTTCTCGTCGTTGTCCTCGTTGATGGATGATGTTGAGGTTTCTTTGGTCAATTTTTTCCTAAAATCGCCTTGAAGACCGATTTGATGAAGAAAAAAAGGGAAAATGATTAAAATCAAGAAACAGAGAGAAACAAGCAAAGAAGAAATGAATACGTCAAGGTGAAAACCGATGCCAAAGACCCTTTTGCGAGATGGTATGTGAACTCATTGATTATGTGCTAGCTGTTCGCAACAGAGACGGACCTTGGAACCAACTCACGATTACATATTCAAAGTGTGTTCTGACGATGGCACCACCGATTTTCTGTCTTGTAACAAAAAAAGCCTTCGTTATGTTGGTATAATTGAGTCGTTTGTCATATTGGTAATATTGGTTAATTGCCTGACAGCCGTACACGTAAGATTCCAGTGAAATGATGGCTGTTAGGCTCATCAAACTAATGGTGATTCCGACATAATACACGGCGGCAGGTGTTGATAAAATTATACGCATCGCAATGCAGTTAAAAAATTAGCAAAGACTGTTACACCTGCAGGAAGCCGTGAAAACATTTTATTTTGGAGCCACACCTAGGGGGTTTGAGTTAAAGGCACAAAAACGGTTCAAAATTGCAGCAAATTCAGAAGCTATTCAGTCGTACAAGCCGACAAGTCATTGTAAACAGAAAACATTTTACAAACGGGTTTTGTTTGATCCTCGAGAAGACCTATGAGTGTCGTACAGATAGTCAAGCTTTTTTTTTCTGTTGTCCACCATACTAACCGAAATGCAGAGCCAAAGATTTAGACGAGGTAGCTATCCCCATTTTTTTCCACGACTTTCTTGTACGTGTAATGGACTATTGTAACCTTCTTCTGTAGTTCAGTCTTGTAGGAGTTTACTCCAAAACCAATTTTGACGTTCCAATAGTAGTGCATTTTGTCGTACTTAAAAACCTGAGTAAGACTTACTAAGAAGCTCATTTACTACCAGGCACCAGAAGAGTGGGACACTTACTTACTTATCAGGCCAGTGACCATTGGAGGGAGGCGACAAAGTGAAGAAGTCCAAACAAGATTGTGAGCACGTGGTGCTGTGGAGATTCCCACCTTCCAACGCAAAAAAAAAAAAAAAAAAACCATTGTCGCTAAACAAATGCTGCTTTCCATCCTTCACAGTCCCGGGCACGCTGCTTCCGGTTTACTAGAAAAAGGTTTCTGGCGTCCGCAATTGCCTGATCTTTAAACCGCAGGTTCGGTCTTCCTCTTCTTCGTGAACCAGGTGGCTGGGATTCAAAGATCCTTTTAGCTGGAGCATTCTGTTCATTCGCTCGATGTGGCCGAGCCAGTAGAGTCGACGGATTGTTACCTTCCGGACTGCATCCACATCTTTGTACAGCTCGTAGGGTTCGCGGTTATATTTTCTCCTTCATTCGCCCTCCTCGCAGACAGGACCAAATGTTTGACGGAGAATTTTTCTTTCTTAGTATCCATCGTCCAGTATTCAGCTCCATAAAGCAAGACTGGCAAGATCAGGGGTTTGTATAGCATGATTTTGGACCTTCGACCTAGAAGTTTGGACTCTAGTTGTTTGGACAAACCGAAGTAGCAGCGGTTGCCTAAGATTATCCTTTGTCAAATCTCCACTAGGGTGTCATTTGTGGTGCGACTTTCTGAATACCAGAGACAGTTCACAAGAATAAGATAGGCAACAGAAAAAACGGAACTAAACTGCTCCAAGCCTTCTAATGTATATAGCAGCCACGGAAGTCGCTTTAACGAGCCACGTCTCAGCTTCTCCTTTAGTTATTCTCTTCGACATCAGTGATCGTCTAAGACCACTCGTTTTTCCTTTTTAAGAGGTTACTGAAGACAATTCAGTATTTGCCTAAGACTAAGCTTAATCGGAAATGCTCAAGCCCTGCTTAAAAGACTCAGGGTTAGTGCGAAATATCAGAAGCCCATCGAAAGGGTACCTACGGAACTATCAATATTCAATAATTCTGTGTTCCTTCGACAAAAAAAAAATAAATAAGGACTCCATCCATGGCACAGCTGCACTCGAAATTTATTCGTGTCTTCTTTGGCTTTGTATGCTTTTCCTCACCCGTTTGGATCCACCACCAAGCGCTATTCGAAAACATTGCCTCCACCTTTGCTAGCTCCATTGCTTCACTGCTTTCAATCACGAATACTCATTAAGATCTCTCACAGCAGCATGTTCAGTAAACATTTTTTTTAACCTCACTTGGACAGCTTCCCCTTTGGGGGAATCCATATGGCAGCCAAGGCAAATCAAAACCAACACAAGCAAACCACTTGTATTTTTTTGTGCCGTATTTTCAATTAAAACAAAAATTCACCAACGAAATGCATTCGACAAAACCCCAATGGAATGGAACCCGAGAACAACTTCTTTCCCTCGAATCAAAGTTATTCACTTTTGGTTACCCAACACAGCATCATATGTGTGCGCCGCCATATCTGCGTGTGCTTATGTGAATGCCCCACCCTAGTGCCCACATAATCATGGCCATACAAACGCAAACTAATTAACATTCTTGTACGCACTCAAAGTACCAGAACCAAGGAACAGCCGCCGCCGTCGACGAAGCCAATACCACCGCCACAGTCACCGTAGTGCCTGATCAAGTCACACCGATTCGATTGCATTGTAAACGGAGGACCGCAGCCATGCCACCCCCTATCCTAGTCAGAAATCACAGCGTGTGCATAGAATTTTATTCGACCGAGGAGCTTGACCATGGGTAAACACAACGTCAATACGTTGCGCGTCGCCTTCACTAACACCAACACACAAAATTTACTCGATTTCGCATGAAAGCCCAGAAGCAACGCAATAACGTAACGCAAATGCCAGCTGGGATATGAAGTGGCAGCAGGAACAGCATGTCCTATGACACAAGTAAATAATAAATGAGGGTTGAGCGGGGGAGTTTTGAACCAGAACCAGTAGCAGTCAGTCTACTTACTTCAAGTGTGTGTGGCTCTATACGAATGTGTAGTTGTAGATACTATCCGAATCCAGTTTTCAAGAGATGCACGCTGTTTTGCCCAAAGATACCGTCAAAGGACGGACACAGACAGCCAAACCACTTGGTCAGACGATGCAATGGCAGACGGAGCAATGACAAAACGACCTCAAAACTTGATACCATCCATGCAGACCGACCGAGGAATACCAGAAAAGATGGAATTTCTCCAAGAAGGCACGATGATTGTGCCTTCGTTTGGAAGAGGAATGCGTGACAAGCAATTTTTATGTTTTCTCCGTTTTTTTTTTTTTTTTTGGTTCGCATTTCAGAGACCATGGTTTGGTTTTTTTTTTTTTTCACAGTTTTTTTGCGAAAGCAGCAATTAGTTCAAAACGACGACGCACGACGAGAACACAGTTTTTTTCAACGAAAGAAGAGGTGAAGAGAAGAAAACTTGTCGAAGAATTCGTTCAATCAAATTGGTTCCGTTGAAATGTGAGTGTTGGAACATGGTCTTAGGATTCCATTGGAAATGGACAAATCTCGCTAAATATTATTATGAGTTGCGAAAGTAATGTCAGGTCTTTCGAGGTTATTCCGCAAGGTCTGGCTTTGCACCCAATTTTCGCTCTTAATTAGGAACACACCCCCCGCCTTAAGTTTTTTGAAGTTTTGTTAGAATCCTAGCTTTCAGCTTCAAGATGACAAAGAAGACGTCACGTGAATTGGCAACAATTTGCTCAAGATCGATACAAGACTCAGCCAATCTTCATGAGTTAGGAAGTTATTAAAAGTAAAGCAAGTATGAGTTGGACTTTGAAGACAATTCCAATTCTAAGCCTCTCCGGCTAGAGGAAAGGATGCCACAAAACTTAAGACGTTTACACAGTTTGTTGAACAGGATATTGGTTGAAGCATTTGTCGATCATATGTTAAGGGTGTTCCTTCAAACCAAACGATCGCCTATAATCCAGTCATGATATCGGAGGGCTGGGCTTCGTTTAAAAATTTAGTCTACACCTTCAGCTTTGAATGGTTCTACAGGCAAAGTATTACAACCATCGACGGCTTGTTCTCCGGTCATTCAATAGTTGAAAGAACAGAGTGATTCAAGTTCTTCGAAACCAAATAACTTTTCTCCTAAGCCTGGCTTTAATAAGGGAAAGCTAAGGTCAGATAAATACCCATTAATCTATTAGACTTGTAAAAGTCGCTGTTTAACATTGACTTGTGGAGGTAGTTGAAGTGCTTTCACTGTACACCACGTTGCATTACTTTGATCTTTATTTTACTGCTTAACCATCCCGAATTCAAATTGAATTTTGGAATGGCGTTTGGTAAGGGCTGCATTTTTCGTATTTCTCAAGCTTGAGCATTCGTAAACGAAGTGTAGTAGCGTCCTGCTAGTATATTGACTGTGCCTTGTTGGGATGGTTTTCTTCTAATGACCCGACTTTTGAAGAGTCTCTGTCTGAGACACTACATTCTTCTATCATCATCGATCGCGGATGCATTGCTTCCAGTTTTTCAGACAAAGCCTTCTGGGACCCGCAATCACTGGCGTTAGCAACAGACTTGTGTCTTCCTTGTCATTTCAAACTTGCGACCTGGGATTCAGAGATTTTCTTTCCAGGAGCATTGGTTGATGGATTGGTCCAAGCACGCTACCAAGACAAGCTCCGGTGGCAAGCTACTAGAGCCGTCAGCATTGTTTTTGTTTTTTTTAGCTTCATGCTGTGCCAGCCTCTTTTAAACGTTGAGAGGTTCTGCTTGCTCGCGGACTCAGCTGACTGGAGTTGGACTTGAATTCCATTCTTTCCCTATAACTCTCCGAGCTTAGTTCAGTTCCAATCCGATTCTATTATGTAGGTACCTTAGGTCCCTAGCATCTTATGAAGTTTGACTTTGCCTCTTGTCCTTAGAAACAACGAAGGAGGCAGTCTATGTAGACTGTTCATGACAATTTTATTGGGCATAGGTCTCAGATATCTCGGGACATAGGTCGAGGGAAATAGGTTGAAAGCTAACCAAATTGGTGACAGCTGGTTAAGGATCTAGCTAGCTGGAGAGGAGAGGCTTTTTGGTTAAGGCCCTGGTTCACCCCAAACTGTAATGCCTAGGATTAATGCGACGAAGAACAAAAACATATTCACTCCCGCGCCTGGCAACAGGCAGAAAATGGTCACATGCGAGTCGATGCTGAGGCTCAAGATTGAACCAGAGCCTGTTGCTCATATAGCCAATATGTCCGAATGGGTTGATGGCCAATAGCCCGGAATGTGTTTAAATAAGCCTCGTACCTAACATCCCTTATACCAGCGTCTACTCCACCTTGTTTCCCCAACTCACTTGGCTCAGATATCGCTGACCCATCGCTGGTATACATGCATACGTACATATGTCTATAAGTTCTATGCTACACGGCGAAGATGGGAGCCCGAGAAGTCCATAACTGTTTCTTCAAGGGCCTCCTGCAACTCACGTTTTCGTTACGCCAGTATCTTGGCTGGTCTTTTTGATTCCAAAGAAGCCTCCGTCTTCTTAAGTTTAGCTCGTCGGTCTTCGTAGAAATTTTCCCTATGTTTTTGGACATATGTTGACATTTTTGCATCAATTATGCACCTCCGATGTTGCTCGCTTGGATTTAACCGATGTGAAGTTTCTTCCACTTGTAACGCTATCAGTGCGTCAGTAACATAGCGTTTCACTTTTTCGTGACATTCCATTCCCAGTCTGGGAGGACCCCATATCCAGTGCGGAGAAACACGTAATTCCACGTCACAAAACCTTATTTCTGGTCACGAATAATGCATTTTTGTGGTCATTCATCGACCTCGAACATAACCTTATTATCACAACCACGTAAAACTTCAAATAGGACCTAAAGCTAACACTGGTTTACAAGTCTAATAAACTACAAAATAGGCAAAGACCATAAAAGAAGGTGGTTAAAATTTTTTATAATACTTTTAAATAAACTCCATTCCTCCGTGGGGTGTAATAAGGTCTCGTTAAAGGACTTCCTTCCATTAAGTATCGGCAGCAAAAAAAAAAAAACAAAAAAAAAAGAAGAAGGGTGGGCAAAAGAAAACCTCAATTTCAGTGTGAAATTAGCAATAATCCGTTCGTAGAGTCAAACTTTACAGCTTCTCTTAGTCAAACTATGCAATTCATTTCGCCTTTTACGATGGAAGCCGTTCGTAGGCTTACGGGTCACGCAACTTCTCTCTGGTAAATCTAGAGACTAACTTGCATGGTTCTTAAGTATAAAACAAGACCATTAACAAACACGATTTTTTGTTGTTGTTGTTACGTTTTTTCAACTTCTTCAACGCTCCTCTTGCCAACCGACTACTGTTGCAATTAGGGTCTACCTTGTTTCTTGTTGTTTTTTCATGGTCTCTCTATCCTCCCCACCGATTTGAAAATGCATTTTCACTGGTTATGGCGGTAATTTTTAAGGCTTGGTGTGGTGGCTTCTAAAGCCACAATACACACATTGAAACCTGCCCATGTGAGGTTGAGTTTGAGTGCTTGTATTTGGCTTCAGGGTTCTAGAAGGAAATAAAGCAGACACACGATAAAAACGAAGAAGACGTAAAGAAAATTGCGTTTTCTTTTTTTTTCTTGCAACATCATATGTGCAACATGTTGTTGACATGACCACTAGGTGGGTTGGCAGAAAGCCGAACCGAATATGGGGGCCAAAGAAGAAATAAAAATAAATTTACACATCAATCGTCTCGTCTCACATCGCATTTTATATCATTCTCATTTCCATGCGCTGTTTAATGTTTATTTTCTTTTTGTTTTCATTTTCTACGACTTTGTTGTTTGTTGTTTGTTGTTGTTGTTAGTGGAGGTTGTTGTTCTCAACACCTTTGGTTGGTAATTTTAATTTTTTTTTCTTGTTCTACTTCGCGCTCCTTTGGACCTCTTTTAGGTTTTCCTTTTGGGTAATAACACCTTCTTCGCGTTTAATTTGAATTTGTATGCAAATTAACCATCGATATCGTAAATCTTGGTTCTAGACATGATGGCATGAAGCCTAGATGTAGGTATATGTAGGTCGCGGGCGGGGTTTTCGTGTTGTAAGATGGATTGTGTCTTGGTAGCTGGAGGGATTAAAATCGAGGTTATGCTGATTTTTGTGGTGTGAAGAATGTAGATTGAAGATAAACATGCTTTGCCTACCACCTATTGGAATGAACTGTTAAAGTTTAAATAAGTGTCAACAAACTCTTGAATCATGATCCTTAAAGCAGTAATGCTTTGCACAGTAAATTGCCAGCTCTGAAAGAGTGATCCATCTATCCAAGGTCGACATGCTAAGTTGTAGTTCTAATTCCTCCAGTTGCGGACTAAGACCTTTGTCATCTGTATCGCTTTCAGTGTCCTCTAGAAGGAATAGGCCAATCCAGTGACCTTCGATAGTAAACCACGCTGCGTTTTTGTGTGCTGCCAGTCTTTTAGAAAGATGCTTGGATGTCTTGTTTTGTATTGCAGCCATATGACCTTCATTTTCAAAGGTAACATACTCTGACTTAGAGGGGTATACTGTCGGATTCCATTCGTGGCAATAATTTGCTAAATATGTTGATCCTTGACAGATGGATCTAGACCTCAACCAACAAGAGTTCCGTACTTAGCTAGCTACCGCCAGTTACTCACATACATTCGGTTGTTTAGGGTCCCTCTCCACTCGTGCGAACCACCAGAGGTAAAGTCTTCATTTATAGCGCTTTTTTGCTGAACTGCATTCGAAGACTCTCTGGGCAGGAGCGTTGATTTCATTTCGGTCTATAGGATGCAATCAGGCATTATATGCTCACACAGAAGATCTTATATGTACGTAAAATTGGTCAGACTGATGCGTCTATAATGGAAGCAGTTCAGAGGATTTTCCTTCATCAAAATCGTGCTAAGATTCCATTCATTGAGTATACGTTCGCTCGACCATAGCTGAGTGATGAGTTGGTGTATGCAAAGCATTTTCAGGTAATTTAAACAGTTCAGCAAGTAGTCCATCTGCGCTAATGACCTTATTGGAGTTCTACTCGTATATTGCTACGTTTGCTTTATTGCTTTGTCTTCTTGCTGCAGCACATCAATTGCCCCACTCACTCTGCATGTAGAGCTTTCGAGCATCTCTCATTCATCTTTACAATGCAGCTCTGTAAGCGTCTCACTTAGCTGCATGAGCCTTGTTACACTCTCCATCAGAACAAGAGTTTTATCGTGGAGAAACCCGGGACATAAATGACTGCTTCTCTACATAAGTCCATTTTCGGATATGTGGTGTCGCGAAGACTGTACTTTGCGATGGAACCACAAAGGATACCCTCTTTTCCTATTTTCACATTCAAATGGCCAAGGAAGATCTTAGCGTCATATCTAGGACATTGATCGTAGGTGTTATAGAGAAGCTGCTAAAAATAATCCTTTGTGCCTTCATGTGCGTACAAAGGCTAATGTTGCTTAATTTTGCCGATTGTGGTTAGACGATCATTCACATGCCTAAAGTTTAGGTCTGTCAATGACAACGAATCCGCAACGAACCGAGCGCTACTTGTGTTAACCTTAACTCTTCAAGGCTGGCGACAATATCTGCTTTGTAACAGATTAGGGTATTTTCAAGTTGTTCAGCAGTTCTGCTGCACATGATCTGTTGAGAGTTCGAACATTCCGCGTACATATTAGACAGATAGCCATTTGTCAATTTGTCCTTTTATCGTCGACAGGAAAAAAAAACGCATGCAAAACCATGCAGTTCTTTCAAATAGCCATCTGCCATCAAAGATCTAAGCTCCTGGACAACAGTCAACTCAAGAATAGCATAAAAATGACTCGAGAAACTTCGCCATTCGAGGAGCAAAACATCTGTCGTAGAGAGCCATGGTCTAGCTCCTTGCAATCATTCCCGGTGTCCGTGTCATATTTTTCGTACGAATGGGGGGACCTACCGTTTTATTTCCGACCCCGAATGACGGATTAAGAAGCTTTTTCATGACAGATTATACCCTTGCAAGTTTGTCATGCCTGCGAAGAGGTGGTATGGCGAAAATACGCTTAGTGATTTTGAGGATCGAACCTGTGCCCTCTCGCTTAGCAGACAAACGCACGAACCACTAAGCTACGGCGACCACAAAACTGTGTCAAGGCATACAAAAATAAAGGCATCCTTACAAGACACTAAGAACTAGAAGCTGACGAAAGCAGCAGATTCTGTAATGATGACGACAAAACTCCGAACCATCTAAAGTGTGATTGCGTTGCAATATTGCGTCAAAGGAGTTGCTGACTGGGGCTTACAATACCGCAGATACATTTGCAAAATTTATGAGAGAGATGAGATTGGTGGAGACCCGGGAACCCCTTGGTTCTCTCGACATAGGGCAGGCAATAGGGATTTTTAAGCCGCGTCCATTGTCCCTTTCCATTCATAATTGAGGACTTTCCAGCTTGAGCTCGGTACTAAAGTAATTACCGTCCTTAAGAACGCCTAAAGCCTTTGAACTGATGTTCAACAAAAGCAGAAGGTACTTTTCTGTTTAAAAGTTATTTCAATAGGCGCACATAGCTTATCGAGCCTCAAGACTGTCTTCGGCAAAAAGCCCCCCATTTCCTGTCTGTCAATTTGTCAATCTTATCCAGATTCATCTGCGGTTTAGAACAGAGGGTCCCTTAGGAAGATTCAACAGAAAGAATGTAGGCATCATCCATGTAACCCAGTTCTTATCAAAAATCAGACACATGATGTTTTCCAAAACCCACCAACATGTCGCTTCCGTCGCAGGACACAAAACTTAACCAAGAACACCCCCAGCAAAGGGTAGCATCAGCATCGCAACAAAACGCACACATGTTGCTTTCAATTGTTTCACTTCCGTCATCGCTGCCACATGAGTGCTTCTCACTGTGAAACATATCCCAGCAACATACACATGCGCAAACAGGAACCTCGCTCCTGCAACAATTCTCTATGAGAGTAATCAACAACAAGAAATCGGCTCCAAAAGTTACCCTCATTAGGACAATGAAATTAAAGCTTTTCTCTCTTTGTTTATACAGTTTCTAGGTCGCTAAGGATGACGGCTATGCTTGTGCATAGTGTGCCGCTTGCAGCCTATATCCTGTTTGCTACTGACACAATATTCCATTCTGTAGCAAAGGTCATGTACCTATTTTTCGCTCACAATTACAAAAAGGATACACACACAGAGGTACCTGCACCAGCAGCACTCGCATGGAGAACAATTAAATAAAAAACAATTTCTTTGCATTCGGAGAATCGAGATGAAAACAGGACAAAAGGAAACACCACCCAGACGAGGTAGATTTTTCATCCTCACAAGGATAATGCCATCCCTCCGCAGTTGGGAGGAATGAAAATGACTCGTTAACGACAGGTGACAATATGTTCCCAGGGCCTCTCTTTATGCCATTGTCCCCCCCCTCACACGTGTGTGTGTATGTATGTGCCAGGACATATTTTTTCATTATTAAATATCCTTGCGGCGGAGCGTGAGGGCACTGTACTCCCTAAATGATCGGCATCATAAAATGCATGCGGCCTGCAATAATAAAATCCTGTAAATACCATACGCGCGGCGACGCTCCTCAAAATATTATGTGAAAGGAGCTGTGGGAGCTATAAGGACGACAACAGGCGTCCTAGGTGGAACGATGGCAAGCAAACTGGTAAAAATGGTGAAATGGAGAACAATTGAAGGACATTTTATGAGGTGACATGTGTAATAGTTGTGTAGGCGCTCCATTTTGTGTACGACGATGTGCGGAACAGTCCAGGAATTTTCACAATCTCGGCACAACTCGATGGAAGGGAGCTAGCTTGAGCGAGAGAGAGAGAGAGAGAGACAGAGAGTCCTTTATCTGTTTTTCTTTTTTCTAGGGTGCCTTTTTTTTCCTCCTTTGACATCGTCGTTGTCGTCCTGCAGCTGCCAAATATTTGGTGGCAATAACGTGCCAGTGGGGTGAAGATGGCAAAAGGAGCAAAATCAGGTCTGTGGACACATACGTGAGGAGTTTTTCAATTGGCGACATAAGCAGGTGTTGTCAGAGATTTTCTTCTTCGTCCTTTGCTGCGTCGCACACGGGGAATTGGTTGACTTTTTCGATAGCAATAGCGAGGCCCTCTATGCTTTTTTTTTTTTTTGGGCCAAAGCATGACAATAAAGATTCTCATGCCAACGGCGATGATGATGGCTCATGGCAATGATGCTGCCAATGATGACGATGATGATAGGGGATGACGACGACGAAGCCTGTGATAATAACAATAATAATAATAATGTTGATTAGATCGATTTATGATTTCATAAACACACGCTGAAGTGTGTGTGCCACAAGCTGTGGCGGTACATTTGTGTGTCTGAGTGTGTGCTAGAGTTCATAAGTAACCAGGAGGTGGTTAATTAAATGTAACATCTTGTCGGGGGGGTGTTTTATTAATAATTTCGGTTTGGGCCAGCCTCTAAATGAGTTCTGAAATATGAAACCTTTGAGGACTGATTTGGAGGGGTATTCGGTGAGATTAACTTGGGGATGTACATATTTATGACTAGCACGTGTAAATAATACCATGGAAGGCTCATAAACGGAGTAATAGAGAAACTATTGACACCTGGGTTGGGAGTGTTAACAAAGTGTTTGGTCCTATGAATATCCTGGTGGTCATTGATGGACAGATAATGTAGAAATGGGCGTTGCAAAGTTACACAACGGAAAAGGAATAGCTCCGTAAAAATGCACTCAATTTGGGAGAGTTAAGAACTCAGGATAGCTGGAGAGCACAGATTTCTAAATCGTATGCCGAATACTTGGGGCTCTCAAATGACTTCTGATGTGAAAGCTTATCTTCCAAGAGGAAGCACGCTGCTTTCAGTTCTATAAACCAAGCCTTCTGGCATTCGGCAATGGCTTAGTTTTTGCAAGGAAGGTTCGGTCTTCCTTGTCGTCTCGAACCTGGGGGCTGTGATGAGAAGGTCCTATGGGCTCAGGCATTGTTGTCAGTTAACTCTATGGACTACATCCACATCTTGATACTCGCCGAAAAGTTCGCGGTTGTATCTTCTGCATTTGTGCTCCTCACACAAGGAACCTTATATTCGATAAAGAATTTTCCTCTCGAAGGAGTTCAGAATCTGCTCTGCTTTCTTACTTATCGTCCAGCACTCGGTGCCATATAATAGTACTTGTGAGACCAGTGTTGATCTCGGTTCAGCTTTGATCTCAGTTGTTTTGCCAAACCGATGTAGCAGCAGTTTCCACAACTCCGAAGTAGGTGAACCCCTTAACTACTTCGATGTTAATGCTGTCAACAGTGATGTTTTGTCCAAAGCGTTGTACCGATGCTTCTTTATTTGTTGACAACATGTATTTGGTTCTGTCCTCATTTACTTCAAAGCCAACTCGCTTCGCCTGTCCTTCGAAGAAACCTCTATGATGACATGCTGGAAGCTTCCGATGATGTTAATTTCGTATACATATCGCAGTAGCTGGACAGTTTTGTGAGAGATAGTGTATTCCGTCTTAACACGTGCCCTGTATTCTATCTGCTCTAGCATCTCCTTGCTGAAATCCGGAACATGTTCGAAAAGGTTCGCAAGAGATTAAATCAAACTGTACATTGAACTGTGTGTTGTCTGGGGTCATGTGGCACACCTGGATCAGTTTTTCTCGGATCCCGAATTCAGCCACCGGGAATTGCTATCATACGCAGCTTTGAAGCTGATGGAAATCTAGTGAGTCTCGACTGGAAATTCTTTGGTTTTTTCCAGGACTTGCTTCAGTGTGAAGATTTGGTTTCGATCTGCTCGTCCGGAAGCCACACTTGTGCCAGATGTTGGATACAGAACGTTCGACAGGATCTTATATGCGGTGTAAGGCATAGTGTGAGGATTTGTTGCATGCACCTTACTGTTAAGCCATCAGAGCCGGCGGCCTTGTTATTCTTCAGCTTTTTCATAGCTGTGCTGAGGGGGGATAACTTCATCTTTGACTCGAGGAGAGTCCTCAAGCTTATTTCTATTCAGCAACTCCTTGAATTGCTGCTTAAACACATTTACAATTCCCTGTGCGTGCATCGATGATTGGGTTCTTTTCACCATTTTAAAGAGCCTTTATCCCGGCCTTGAAGCTTGTCAGTTGCTTGGGCTTCCTAAAGAATTGTCATATGAGTTTTTGAGCTATGAGGCGGTGTGTGCATTGTTCTCTCTTCTTCTGGCTCGATACACTCACCGCGTTGCTCTTATTGTTCGCGATGATACAAGTCCCTACTTAAAGAACTTTGACTAATGAATCAAATGTCTCAGTGGCATTCCTTATTCCTGTTTTTTTTTTTTTGCCAACAATCATGTATATGTCTTCAGATTGTTCACTGCCCACTAACTAAGCGATATGATAGCTTCGCGTTTGAATTTTTTTTAAAGAAATAAGGAGGACAACGGCGATGCAGCTACTTGCTCATATCCAAAACCTGTACATGGGTCCTTCTCTGTTCGTTGCTTTAAATGTTGCCACAGACCGATGTGGACTAAGGCTTGTATTGACATTTTGAATTTTTGAGCTTTAAAATGGTATTTAGCGTTTACTGATCCGAAGTTGTAACTATCTATGGTGGCGTCCTGTTCAACATGTTCGATGCTTCAGTCTTAGAATGTGTAAGCAACACTGACTGGTCAATGTCGGAGTAGACTTTTTGAGAAAGAGGCTTGTGCCACCTCATTGCTTTGGCTTTAAACTTTTACCTACCACCGACCTTTATCGTACATTCTGGATTGTCAATCTGCATGGACGTAGAATTTGATAGGGATGTCCCAAGAAGATATGGTTCTGTATGTCGAAGCTCTTAGTAAATTTAGGTTGGAGCAGCAAAAGCTTGCTATGAAGCGCTGAAGGCTGCCTCTGCTGATTTCAGTCAGTTCGTTTAGGCTGTGAAAGAATCTGGCTCCAAATTATGTTCTTCTTCGAGCTGAGAGGGGCGAACATGTGCAGAGAAAGTGGAGAACTGTGACCTTCTTCTCCTCGTCCATGCAGCCTTGATTATTGCATTGCTCTGATAGGCAAGTTGACACAGGTTTGAGTCGGTAAAACAAGGCAAATTTCGTGGCATTGTCTCTCTGAGGGCAGTGACCAACCTCCGAGAGTATAATTTGTCATTCACAACATGAATTGTTACGAGAAGCTGAGCCTTGACTCTCTAAGGGCAGTCGAGCTAAATATTTTTATTTGTATTCAAAGGTCTTCGTTGCTTTTAACTTTGGCCATCTTCAACGTTTGACAGTTGTTCAAAGTCTTCTTCCAGATTCACAGAAACACGACTTTCACTCTAATACGTCGTTTCTATTTTGAGCTTTGAAGAGTTGATATGTTCTTAGATAGTCGTCTCTTATTCAACCTCTCTAAGAAGGCTTGAGTAGTTCTTCAAAAGTGCTGCCTTAAATGCAGGGCAGTCTATTGGTTTCGTGGTCGTAGACGATGGAAATTGAGGTCGATAAAAGGGCCTTCAAACTGTCTTCACCTTGTCTTTGAGCAGTTTCCACCTAGCCTCTGTAGACAGACAGTCAACAAGTATTGATGGATTCACTTAGAACTAAATCTTCCTCCTTATTAAGTATGAGCGGCGAAATTTAAGAAATAAATGTAACGAAAAAATGAAACACCCTTGTATCTTAACTGCTGTCAAATGGAAAGGGACCGAGAGAAGACTTAGACAGGGAAAACAATTTTGCAGCTACAGCTATATGAATTAATATTATCGGTTGAGTATGAGCAAGCTGGCAACTGAGTTACGGAGCGTTGCTTTAAGTGTTACTGCGATTGAACAGATTGTAATAGCTTCAGGTTTAGTACCTCAGTTAATAGTCGACAGATAGCTTCAAAGCTGCGTAACCGTGTGTTGCTAATGTCGTTACAGGGCTTGAAGGCAGATCATAAGTATAAAAGTGTCAAAAAGCACAACTCAAAATACTACAAAGGCCCACGAGTTGAACTAAGAAAGAAAGCGGGGCTTCTGGGAAATCAAAAATACCAGCCAAGATATTGTAGAGAAAACGTGAGCAGTGTACCCTTGTCGTCATGAAAAGGAAGACGAAGTCTAAGACGCGTAACCATCTACTTCTCCGTCATCCTACATCAAAGTGCAGGACGAACTTATAAAGACTAATGGTCAGCAGCCGCCGACCAGACATTTGGGCTTAGTTATTGGGGGCAACGCGTTGTAGTAGACGGCGATTCAAGGGACGTTCAAAAAGAGGCTTATTACGAGCGCACTGACAACGCATTTCGCGTACTTTTTATCGACAACCCCGTTTCGGATGACACTAGTGCGACAGACTCTGGTTCAATTTATACTTGAGCCTTATCAAAGTGATCAAAAAAGTGTTTACCAATGAGTAAGACTGACACTCAATGTTCAACTGACTCCAGTAGGTCTCCGTTGAAATTTCTTTTTTTTCACACAAGTCGTAGCAAGAAATTACTCAATTGACTCCAATACATGGACCTAGGAGTGAACTAAAAATAAAAAATTTAAACATCTCCTGTCATAGCATCCGTCTTTAAAATGTTTATCCCCATGATGATGGGGAAAAAATTTAAATAATTCACCACATATATGTATGCCATTGGCAACGAGATACAATTGTGAAAACAACATCAACATTTGTCGAGATCACAGGGAACTAACTGCACAGGCACACCATGGCCGAGAATCCCAGTTCCCAGAGTCAAACAATAAATTGTCATACATTATTCCGTCTTCGGGAAAAAGAACTTAATACAAACATCTCCGTTTGGCTTTTTAAGAGTCCCACGTGGCAAATATCTAATCACAAAAACAAGCAACACGAAAACCACATTACATCGTACTAAATGCCTGTAAAAGGCTCCCCCAAATGCCCGCATACAGTGGGTCGGCCTCTAACCGATACCGAAAAATACACACACACACACATTAACGAACACACATCCTTTTATGGGGCAGCGTGATTTTTTTTTTCTTTTCTCGTTCTTTTCGCATTTTGTTTGCTTCTTTCTTCCTATTTTGCGGGACTTTTGTGTTTTGTTCGGCATTTTTACGTTTAGACGAAGGATTCTGTTTGGAAAATGTCGGTCAAATAGTTTCTCTTCGCTTTTGTTATGTCGTCCTGCAGATGTGTGTGAGTGTGTGTGTGTGGAAAACCAACATCTCATCGTTTCATCATGTTCATCATCATCATCATCATCCTCGTTGCTCGTTGGTAGTTTCCTGTGACACTGATTGGGATAGTAGTTTGGAGATAGAAAATGAGAAAATAAGGATAATCCGCCGCCACATTTATCCTGCAAGAGAGAAAGAGAGCCAAAGGGAAAAGAAATCTAGAGAGCAGGTGATGTTGAGTAAGACCAACTGGTAAGCATATATTGCTGCACACACACACACTCACAGACACTCTGGGATTGGGATATTGTGAGAAGTAAACATGTTTGGGATTAGTTGGTGGATTTCTGTCCGCAGGGGTTGTGTATGTTGTGCGGTGTTGACACGGGGATTGTTGCAAATAGTCGAGAAATGGATTTCTGGACTGACGTGTGCGGGTGCACTTTGTGCCCAGAAGTGAAAGTGGACACAAGGTGCTTATGAATGAGATTGTTCTGGGGTCTGTTTGGGATTTGTTTGGTATTTATTTTGAAATATGATTTCACTAAGGTTGGATAGTCTAATTGGAATCACATACATTCATATGTGTGTACATGTCCTTTTTGCGTCTGTGTGTGTGTGTGAAAGGAAGTGAGATAGGAATGTCTTTTAGTGCAAATTTTCGGTCTTAACATCGATAGATTGACACAGAAGGAGATGTTTACTTACCAAAAAGTAAATTACTTCGTCAGGGAACTGGGATAACGACCGGCAAAAGACCGAATACGGATTAATTTTCAGGATAACATGGATCAATGGGAAGGAATTGTCCATTTTTAGGAAAGTTGTGAATACGAATAAGCTTCCCATGATTGGGTTTGGATCGACTTATTTATCGGTAACAACCGCATGTTCCTTTTTAGCTAGGAAGTATCGTAGTCAAGCTCACCCATGAAGAAGATTAAAAACTTAACGGAAGCGGAAGCATATACATAGATGTTACTTAAGGTGGGTGAAAATGTTCTTAGCTGTTTTGAAAGAAAGCTTCTTAGACTAAGTTTGCGATGACAAACTTTACAGGCGACGTAGACTTGCTTAGACGGCAAGGGAACCAAAAATAAATAAACACCAGAGCGTGGGACTGGAGAGTCTTTGGGACCAGTACCAACTTAAATAGAGCTTGGGAGGATACAAAATCTGTGTGATCAGCAATCTCTAGCTTGACTGTTCGAAAGGGTACAGATATCTCTGGCCGAGATCATGTTTTTCTTTAAGACTTCTTAAATCGTCATTATTTTCGCCTGGAACGAGCTATTTCGACTTCGAAGACGGAAAGAGAGGCTAAGATTAAACGTATTAGAGAAAACACTTCTACCTAGGGTAGGTAGGTAGAGGTGGCGGTTCAACAGAACCCAAATTGCACTAGGATGTGTCCTTTTGTTACAAAGACATGATGTGTGTTGTTGAAGATGAGTGAGACAGTCGGTGCCAAAATCCAGCCTGTGGAGTTTAGAAAACGGATAAGATCTCGTATCCCTTTACCCGAGATGTCGCTGAGGTCGTTGAAGAATGGTTGGTTTAGTGCACGCAATCTGGCTCTTACTAGTGGCGAACATTTGTAGAGGAAACGGGTGAGAGTTTCCTACTCATTATCGTTCCTGCAACTGCGGCAGTGGAGGTTGTATGGAAAACCTAGTTCACCTACACGGTCTCCAATTGGCCAATGCCCCGTGGTTATCGCAGTCATTCTGGCGATATCTGGGCGGGTTGTGTTTAGGAGATCTTTTGTTCTTATCTTATCGGCGCAGTTGGTTGGTAGAGGTTGGCCTTCTACAGGAAGTGTGAGTGAATTTGTCCCTTCACCGTTCCTAGCGGGATGTGGATTGTTGCAACAAGTGAGCTGTGTAGATCTTAGCCTTGTCTGGATAATTCATCTGCGCGATCGTTTACACCTCTACCTACACCGTCATTGGTTTTTGATCCGTCGTCGGTGTAGAAGTGAATCGACTTATCTTCTATGAATTCATACATCTTCCCCCCAGAATGAACAGCAAAAGGAGGTGGAGGTTTTTTGTTATGGTCGAGGCTGTATTTTCTGGGGAGATTACGTAGTTATTCAGAATGGTCTTACATGTCAGATGAAACAAGATGTCTAGAGGTCCCGCTTTAGCACAAACAAACTGATGGGTAGACCACCAGACAACCACCTAGTTCATGACAGGGATGTAGCTTCAGTAGCTTGTCTAACTCTTTCTTGAATGATGGGTTTCCAACTTAATTTCCTATTTAAAATAAGACCCAAAGATGTTGCTTCGTTGTAGAAAGTTAAGGTTACACCATAAAGCAGGGGAAGGCCAATGACTTGAATGTTTCATTTCCTAGAAAGGTTCAGTTTTGTGCAGGTTTACATCCAGACCACATCGAACTGACCATCTTGTTATTTTATTAAGAGATCTTGGCATGAGTTGTTTTATGGATCGATTAGGGTGCTATAGCCCAACGTGCATCACTTAGCTTCTAGGTTTATCAGTAGTTAATTACTCACCAAATTCCAAAACTTCTTTACAAGACCCTAGTTCATGCCGCTCGACTCTATGTCGCTAGAGCATAAACTTTATCGAAGTTGCATAAACATATCCTTGGTCGGTTTGATCGAATAGATATTTGGTTATCTTCTCTGGCTTTGGAAGAGAAGATTCAATGACGAGCTGTACGAGCTTTTGCAGCGACATCAACATAGTTCAAAGACTGTATATTGGACGTTCGAAATGGCTAGGAGAAGTGGACATGAGCTCGTTTTTAGGTGGGGCGCAAAAGTGCAATTGAAGGCACTTAGTAAAATGCAGGCCGTTGAGATTCAATTTCACTCCAAACTTCTTAAGTGTCAACAACCACAAATAGACTAGGAAGCAAGGAAATGGATCATGAATGTTGAATTGCTGCTCTAATCAGCTTCTCGCGTGTTCTTTCTTTAAAATTCAGACGAAATAGTCTTATCAGTTCAAAACTAAATAGAAGCACCTTCAGCAAACTTCCTAAAACAAAACGAATGCACCTCGGTAAGTGCAAAACTCTTTCAAGTCCCATGTTGCCTAGGTAAACTTTAAAAATTTGCCCACCTTCCTGTCAATAATAATGTATCCTCATCATTGATTGACTTGACACCGACACTGCAAGGTTTCACATTTAATTTGTCTCCTATTCTTCCCCATTCTGAGAAAACTAAGATCCAGCCTAGACCAACTAGTAAAACAAATACATACTCTCTGTTCCTATAAATCCGATTAGCACGATTCAATTCCATTTCGATTCAATTTATTAAGCCATAACAATAATTGTCACACAAACTACACAAACACATAAAATTGTCATGCGTTTTCCTAAGAAATGAAATCATTCCTACAAATATCGACAAATTTGTATCTAATTACACATACTAAATGTGTGTTGCAATTTTGTTGCAACACCTCAAAGCAGTATTCCACATCAATACACCAAGTACTTTGTTTCGAAACATCGTATGAAAAATTCTTCAACACACAGCAACACTTTTTCACATTTTTTTCCTCGAAAAAAGCTCCCAATAATGCTTCTCAACTTTTGTTGCTAAACATCAACTAATGTTGCTAAGAACACACACACACACGCTGATGCTAACCTTTTCTCCATTTGTCGCTCCAGCTGAACCTGTTAAACCAGTCCGACCGGTTCATGGAACGATAGGAATAAATTTTATCCAACAAAACGCATACAACCAAACTATCTGCAACATGCTGCAGACACATTTGCCCTCATACACACTCAAATTCAAATCCATACACTGGACAAAATGTTGCAATCGACTTATGAACACTTTCAACACCACTGTAGAAAACAGTTCGGTGATAGATCTCTGTTGCGGCGGAGCTACGTTGTTTTGTTTACGGGCGGAGTCCACAAAGCGTGCTATTTTATTCTTCAAAAAAGAAAACGGTCATAGCAGTATATCAGAATATCCTTCGAAATTCGGGTTTCGAAAAACGGAAAAGTTGTTAGCAACACTAACCACTAACTAAACAAAATTTAAATTCGAATGCGAGGATGGGGTTTAATCACTGAAAACGGTGTGTTCAATCACACTGCCATATACGATCCAAGGGATATCGTCGTACAAATAAAAGAAGAAAATTTAAGAAAACATAAAAATACCGTTTGATGATTCCTTAATCCTTTTTTTTTTCTTGTCGGTTGTGAGTGAGATAGTGTGAAAAAATAAGGTGGAAACGAAGATTTTGCTTTCTTCTGTGGTGCAACATTAATTTTTATTTTTTTTCAAAAACGGCGTTACACAGAACAGCATCATGGATAACCCGTCATCAACATCCTCCTCTACGTCTTGGTCGTCGTCATTGTCATCACATTTGTTGTTGTTTTATACACCACAATACAATTACATTGATACCTGTTAGACGGGTTTTTTTTTGTTTTCTTTTTGTCTCTAGTTTCTGCTTACTCTCTATAAACTTCTCTATACGTTGACGACGCTACTACCACGTTCGTGTATTCTTGTTGTTACCTTTAACAGAATTTTTTTTTTCTCAATTCTCTTTCGTTTTGCTTCTTCTCATCGTATTGTGTGCTATTTCTTTGTGAAGATCTTTTCTGAGAAAGAAAATAATAAAAAGAAAAAAAAGGTGAGCTCCGCGCTCCCTGTAGTCGTGTCTTCTTGTTGTGTATATGTGTTGAGAGTGAGAAAATTAGCAGTAAAAGAAATTCCAAGATAGAAAAAGAAGGAGAAGAAGAGCAAAAAAAAGATCAGTGATCGTGTGTTTTTTTTTAAAGCAATTTCATATCGCGTATCCTTTTTTCCCTGTAAATCGCGCGGAAATTCAACAAAGAGAGAGGAACAGAAAGAGATAGAGATATCCTTCAGAAGATCGTGAAGAAATGAAAATCAAGGATCGTGTCATACAAATGTGATGTGCTACTAAGTGAAAAAGAAAGAGGTCAACAAAAAGAAAAATCCCCACCATTATACTGTTCCAATCGAGTCCTTGACAAAAAGTGCAAAAAAAAAGAAAAGAAAAGTGTACCTATCCCAACCAATTCAGGATACATTACAATTTCCCTAATCTTACCTGAAAGAAACAGGTAGTCGTACGTCAAACTACGAACATCCCTTCATACAACAAACGCATCTACTATACATTTATGTGTAAGGATTAAGAAAAGAAGAAGAAACGAAAATAAAGGAGTTTTTTATTGGAATCTTCTTATTATTTTTTTTCTTCTGTTGGTATCCTGATTTTTTTTTATTTTAACATTGCTTCAAAAAACAACCAACAATATAGCATTCCGAGCATAAGGATCGGCAAAGAAGAAACTCAACTTCAATGGATACTTCAAAATTTATTTTTATCGGTAAGTTATCTAAAGTGGATAAATACTCATACATATGTGATATCCTTGTTCTTTGTCAAGTGTATTTTTCTGTCGGAGGATATTATATTTATAAAAAAAAGAGACAAGACATTGCAAATGTATTATATGTGTTGTGGGTAAAAATAACTTCATGACATGTCGATTTGGTGCTGTTCCTGTGTACGGATAGTTTAAGTGGAGAGTCCTTTTACTTCATGGATATTGAGTGTCAGTTCTGTCAATTTTTTGTGATTTTTATTTACCAGAAGATACTGTGGGGTAATCGTCCTTCGTCCAACGAATCATGATATCGAAATTGCGTAGAAATTATGTGTGTATTTTGCAATAACTGTCATAAGGAGGATATCATCTTTCTAGAGAAGAAGGGATAATTTGCCATGGCATACATGAAGTGAGGGGGTGAGTTTGGAGATAGCTCGGCCGGATGGAGCAATGTGTAATAATGTCCAAAGTGATATGAGGGGGATATGAGATAAATATGATGTTGGTATAATCGGCCGATTGTGGTGTCTTGTTTTAGGTCGTTTGCATCTTGACAAAGGAAGTCTTAGCATGTTTTAAGTTTATGAAGGAAGGGAGTTTTGATTTTATGGACCTTAGGCACCTTTCGTTTTAAACTCTTTGTCATGGATTGGAGGCTGAAAAAGGAGCGACGTCTTTTATGTTGGCTGACTGTAGAGATGCTTTAGATTCGGCCGGTGACGATTTCGCGAAGGACGATTGCCCGAATGACAGCAATCAGAAGTGTGTGTGTTTTTTGATGGATGTGGAATCTTTGTAGACACCAGTAGTCCGTATTAGTTGACATGGACGCAGGCGTATGGTTCTCCGTGTACTAAACGACACCTCTGCACTCTTTTATCATTTTCCCCGTCAGTCCCGACTGACGGAGGTAAGGCATTACTTCGCGGAGCTGGTTAGCAGCTGATAGTATGTCTTCTGCGTCTGTCGCTTCGTATCTTATGAGTTAGTTTTTTACGCTCGTTATAAAGGAACAGATCTCTTATAAGTCGTCCTCTGACCTCATTATACGGCTTATTAGAAGCTGCGGGCTGGGCAGGTTCACTCTTCCCTCTGCGAAGCGCCTGCAGTAGAACTTTCCGTGTTCAGCGTTTTTCTCTTTTTCCGGACATTCTGAGCAGAAAGGCCAGCTTACTTACTTACTTGCTTATAAGACCAGCGAGCGTTGGAGGGTCTGAGCCTGAACTAATGCTGCTTTCCATCCTTCACGGTCGCGAAAAAGGGAGCTATCGTGTCCAAATCATCATCCAGGAACTGCATACTCTCTTTGTCCAGACCTTGATGTTGGGAATCAATTTGTGGGTCCACCTGCCTTTTGCGAAGTTATTCCACCTCGCTTGCCATAATGCTACAGATATTAGCCTTCCTTCAGTTTTGACCGCAGTTCGCCTAAGGCAGACCCTTTGCATCTTGTTCGCAGGAATGTTTATGGAGACCATTCCGCCTGCTTCGTGCGAAATTGTTCGAAGCGGCTTAATCTTCTGATTGTCTGTATGCTGATGAGAGCTTCCTTCTTGTTTTTATTCGTCGGCTTATTTTTTTATAACATCATCGTCTCCCGTATCAGATTGATGTTTGCCCCATGTCTGCCTTTGGGCATCCAAAAAGATGATGTTTCCCCCTCGTTTAAGTAGTCACTAGAGGTATACATATACATACATACATATGTAGATATGAAAGCATTGCATACCTGACGAATTGCAAAATTGTTGACCTTGTACTACAACAATAAAACACCTGTTAAAACACTTATTAACATTGCTGTGTACATACTGAGGCAGCTTGTAGACTTGTAGACCATGCGATGACATTGTTTATCTGCATATTCAATGCAATTCGTATGGTTGTTGGAGTTGTCTTGAAGGTGAAGAAAGTGAAGAAAGCTACCTTAGGTAGGTTGTGATTAAGAAAGGAAGGGTGAAGACAAAAACTTTGATGAAAAGCCCCGTCGGCCATTGATGAGTTTAGAACAGTGAGGGGACAAGTTCTCGGAACTAGTTCAAAGCGTTGAATGGCCGCATCATTGAATGCCCGTAAGGGGTGATAGGTCACTTATATCTACAATTGTTTTTCCTTTATTCGAGCCATGCGTGTATACTTTTCGTACCTACATTTGTTCATTCAAGATGCTTTTGTCAGAAAATTTGTTTCGAACACTTGGACAATCGATTAGTGGTGTAAAGGTTTTGCTTTCCCTAGTGATGGGCAGAACTAAGGTAAAGAAAGTCTTTTACTGCTTCGAAGTTACAGCTTTCCACTTATACAATCGGTCCAATTTTTCGATGTTTGGGTGTACCTTCTCGTTGGCGGAAGATACTCGTTCACTGCTAAATCCAGTTTGGTCGATTCTGAGATAATAATGGAGACAGTGGCAGTGACAGCTCCTTTAGTTCGGCCAATAGCGGTGGCATAGGCTAGAAGTTGCAGAAACTTTTGAAAGATTGTTCCTCTGAGATGTTGGCTTGCGATTTTCGTACAAACTGTTCAAGTGTCACTTTGTCTAAATCCTTTTTTGACATCAAAGTTCTTGGTGAGGTCGTTATTAATTTTGACGGAGCAGCGAGGTTGGTAATGATGTCAAAACTAAACATAACTCTGTGTAGTGCGTCTCTATAAATGCTATCATAGGCGGCATTGAAATTGATAAAGTCATGCTTGGTTGCCACCATGGTCTGCCGTAGTTTTGCACTTCGGTCAATTGTGCCAATCACGTTGTTGACAAAAAATTTTAGTAGTTCACACAATAAGGCTAGCGATACTAAAAGAAACTGATTCTTCTTTAGTGGATGCAGTTGAAGGGGTCTTCTTTCTTGTCAATGAGACACGTCTGACCATTATCTTCTATGACAATCCGTTCAAAAATGATGTTAGAGAGGGCATATGACAGCGTGTTGCCTTGTTTCAATCCTTTTTTTTTGTTGATATCATTGGTCTCAGTTGATAGACCAATTTAGGCTTTTTTTCTTTCAAAATATCATAATACTGACGTTGTGGATCTTATCCTTTAGCCCTACATCTGAGCAATCGATTTGCATTAAGCCCGACACTGTGATGGTAAAGGTTTGCAAAGCAACGTAGTGTTGAAATGATATGTCCTGGCATCACAGTCCAAACTGACAGGCGTATCTACATCTCAAAAACAAGGAACAGATTAGGGCTAACTGTTATGAGGAGAATGACCCCTCAAGGTAAACAGAATTCAATTGAAATCACTTAACGACAGATTTTTATTTTTTTGATAGAAAAAAGGAAATGGGAAACGCCATGTTTGTTGAAGCAGAACAATTGTCACACTGACATTGACTGTGTTCAGTGAGTGTAAAGTATTTTTGTTTTTTTCAATAAATGAATGTAAGCCCTTGAGAGCGATAGATACTTATTGCGTAAGCTAATCCTTAAGAAAACAGTTTTCTTGTCCAGTTCACAGAATTTCTCCTGAACGACGGCGTAATTTTCAAAATTCGACTTCGTCATGACCTAAAGGTTCGCTAGATCTGTCTCTGTTCAAAATTTCACCCAAATCGATCAACTCATCTGCGAGAAGAGCGGAATGGAAGATTTGTCAAGAAAGCTACGCTTCAATAAAAATGTCTCACAGGATTCGCATGACATTTGCCAGTAGCCGATGTAAATGTTCACTTCTGACACTCGTACCATGCTTTCTCATCAGAAATATTCTTTAGCAAAATGTCTTAAGTATTATTAATTGGATTTAATTAGGAAGTATGACCGCTTACATTGGCTTTCTTAAAAACTACACACACAATATGTTGATAAACAAGAAAGATTAAAATGTCTTTTGCGTGATTCAGACGTCTGGAAATGGTTATAAACTTGTGCATCGATTCCCACGTCTTTTAATTGAAAACAAACTAATTGCATAAAGTCGTTGCACTTTGTATTGAGAAGTCGTCGACGGAATAATGTAAATTAAGATGTAGCAGTGGATAACCCTCTATAAATCGTTTAACTTATCAATTACTACATTTAAATACCTTGTCCGCACCCTAGCAACTTCAAAAGAGATAACGTATAACAATAGTCATCAAATTGAATTGCTGCTATAATTCACGGTTGGTTTCGCCGCAGTCAGGTATAAAAAAAAACACCAAACCTAACATAGACCTTCATAAGGTATTGAACCTCGTAAACGAAAAAAAAGAAAGGAAAAGTGACCCTTAACTAGAATTTTCCCCCTCTGCAACCGTCACAAATTGCACCGTGTTTTCCCATTTTGTTTAAGAACACCCCCACCCTTAGGACGGTGTCTATCTATATCTTAAATACCTGACACCAATCTATATTTAAGTGACAATTCTGGGAACCGCTGGCGAATGTCATAATCAAGAAAAGAACCCACAAATTAAGGATAATTTTGTTTTACACAACAAGGTGTCAGCAAGGTTATAAGCTTTGTTGTACACATGTGTGGCAAGGTGTACAATTAGTTTGAAGAACAATAGAAAAAACCAAATGATATATCGTGTGTATGTAGGTAATGTTTCGCACTCAATGGCACAATGACAAAGAAATATGTCAAGTGCAACGAACAACATTTTTTCGGAATTCATGTTATTTGCTGGATTTTTGCATTATAATTCGATGTAATCATGGGGTAATGCTCAGAATTGCGTCATGAATGTGTTGAAGAATAAAACAAAATTTACAAGCTGATGACATTGAGAAAAATGACTCACCCTGCCAAAGTAATGTCTTACGTGTCAAAATTAGCTGACAGTTATCTTTGAATAAGATTTCTCGCGAAAAGAATGAGTTAGCCCCGATTTGGGAGTTTAACTTTCAAAATATGTTTTGAAGAAGTTGTCACACATCGGAAAGAAGAACAACGTAATGAACAGACGTTTAGGCAAAATCGAGCTCGTTGTTATCGGGTCTTCTTTTCTGTAAGATGGCGCTACAGTCCGGGGTGGATCTGTTCCTTAATCAACAAGCGTTTCCAGCCAGCTCGATCTTTAGCTGGCTGTCTCTAGTTTCGTACGCTGAGTTGGTTGAGGTCCCCTTCCACTTGCGTGCGCCACCTTAGTCGCGGTCTTCTTCTACTGGGCTGTACCTCGGGGGTGGATTCGAAGAGTTTTTGGACCGGAGCATTGGTGTCCATCCGCTTTACACGATTCAGCCACCGCATTCGTTGGGCTTTCACTCTTCTGGCTAAGTCGATGTCGCTGTACAGCTTCGAAGAGCTCGGCACCCAAGCCTGCTAAAGCTGAGATGGTCGTCGATATGAGCTAGAAATATGTTGCCGTCTTCACAGGATACAAACGTGGTCTAAGGAATCAATACAAAAACCAAACCTCTAGACTGACCGTTGGCGTGGAAAAGAATACGACGGCTTCTATATTGGCAAACGTTGCGTTTATGTGTGCAAAGCCCAAACCAGGGAGGAAGACTAAGCTGCATGCTATCTGCGGCAAGGTTACCACCCGATTGCATGGAAATATTGGCCCCGTTGATGCTTGTTTTGATGGAAATTTACCCGGCCATTCTATGGGACATCGCATTCGTATTACGCTGTACCCATCTCAAAATACTAGTGTTAGTTCGCTCAGCAGTCCAACACATTAATCATTGAGCTACGACGACCTACTTAGGTCGAAAGTCACAAATTTTGCATAGACACTGCTCGGCCCGTACTCAGTAGTAGTACGATCTCGTCCAAATAGGAGGACATTTTGTGAACCGCAAGCTGTGTGAAGTTGTTTAGGCAGCTCCAGGTAAGCCTTGAGTAGAAAAGACAGGAGCTCGGTGTTTTTATCGTTGCCTGCTTGTCAGAAAGGGTGATTTCACTGATGTGCAAGCCCTTTGATCCCTAAGCCACTCATCCATTTGAAGGCCTTCCGCATTGTCGCTTCCATAGCGAAGGTTGATGGTTTTCAGCTGTAAGACAGTTCAACGCGTGAGTTTAGTGCTGAGCATTGGTGAACGTTTACATCAATTTTCAAGTCTTCGCTGGTGCCTGCTGGTCTTCTAGTACAGGTTGAGATACCTTCGTACATGCCCTTGTTTATCTCTATGTAGTGCACTGTCATCGACTGTCACAACTGCCATATAAAATCTCGTGGAACTCTATCGTCATTTTTGAAGCCTTCTTTCCACCACCGCCAGGCCCTGGTGATGACATTTTATTTGAGGGACACTCAGGTTCTTCTTGTTGCAGACAATTTCGAAGATCTTCCGAGGAACTTTCTCCTTCTTCGTTTGGGGCAAGGTATAGCATGAGCTCGCCTTCTCCATGTAGGTACTTGCAATTTACAGAAATTAGGTGGAAACCTTGACAAACAAAATTCGATTGCTGATTTCTAGAATGTTCTCTTGACGTTCGGCGTCTAATATTTATTCCTTGATAAATAAAAAGGACTAAAGAGGATCGAATTCTATGAATTCAAAGAACATCTAATCAGTCCACAAGTCAATGACTTCACATACCTTCTTGAACGCTTATTTCGCTTGAAAGGAAATAATAATGCTTTGCTTCCCTCGCAGTTGTTTTGTGTTTCTCTCATCTTCTACCTCGTTATCTTTGTCCTTCATTCCTACTATACTGACTTCCCACTAATTGTGTATACTACATTCTTTTCACACATTTTGTTTCATGGTCTACTTCATTCCAAGTTGTGAAAATCCACAAAAAAAAAAAAAATGTATTCTTATAAAGTTCTTCTTTATTATTGTGATGAAAGAAATTGGGGTGTCACGACTTTTTCCTCTTTCCTCCCCGCCTTCAAAGCAACATTGACAGTTTCACACTTTTTTTTTTTAGTTAGACTAATCCAAAATCCAGTTTTCATTTACAAATCCACACTTAATCCAGTTTGATCTATTCCCATTTTGTTCACTGCGTCATCCACAAATGCTTGTTTCATAAAAAAATAAATAAAAATGTTGCGTGCTACATAGTAGGGGCCTATGTGCACAAGAATGGTAACTTCTCATAAGGATCTAAAGGGTCATCCAACACGAGGTGTCATTTGAAATTTCACGCCATAATCAAGCGCCTTCTTCCAAAACTATAGTAGGTAGGTAGGTAGGTTGAAGTGGTTAAATCCGGTGAACCTGCCAGAGACACAAGTAGCGCGGATGGGCCGTTTTGATACCACAACTCACGCTAATCTAGCTAACGCGTCGGCTCTCTCATTCCCCTCTATGTTACTATGGCCGGGCACCCAGAGGGGAGTGATATTAAACCGAGCGTTTGCCTGCGTTAAAGTTTCCTTACACTGCTCAACTAGTTTAGATAACGAAGTAACTGAGTGGAGCCTGGCAGCCTGGCTATCAATAAAGATTCCTATGCTGTTTGAGGTGGTAGGGCTGAGTCTAAGTATCTTGCAGGATTCTCTTATCGCGAGTACCCCTGCCTGGAAGACACAAGAAGAGTCTGGGAGGCGGTACGATTTGGATACGATTAGTTCAGCTATAGTGAATTTAATCAATAAATTTGAACGACTCGGACTGGTTAGTGATGTGATGGACTCCAATTTGTGTTCGTCCGGCAAGGTCAGCTGAAAATATCGCCGCCCTAGCTGGGAGTGAGACTGAAAACCCATGTGTCCATTTCGAAACGATCAAAGAAATGGTTCCTATTCGCAACCACTTTTAATTTCAGAATGGTCACTCCACGATAGAGGAACACAATGGATCCATTAGAGATCCGAGTGAAGGCTGCACCACGTGATGCATCTACCTCTTTAACCTACCTACCTACCTATTCGCAACCACTTTGCACCGTATTTTGTATAAAGATCTTGACCAACATGCTTATATGGTTAACACAAGAATTGAAGCCAGCAGACCACGCACAACCCCGTACTTTCGCTGATTAAGTGTTGGAAATGAAACAACAAAATCCTGGTTTCGTGTGATAAGTCTCATTTCCATTGGTTTGTGTACGTAATCCGAAAACCAAAAAGAAATAGTGGAAATCACCTTTTTATCCACAACGAGTGACAGTTTGGTGCGGTTTTTGGGCGGCCCGGTGTCATTTTTTTTTCGAAAATTATGCTGGTGTGACCGTTTCAGGTAATGGATTGCGTTACCGAACGATGTCGACTGACTTTTTTTTTGCCTTAAATTGATGCTATAGACGTGGACGAAGTTTATTTTCAGCAGGACGGCGTCACATGCCATATACATAGCTGGTGATATAATGGATCTATTGGCAGCCAAGATCGTGCGATTTAACTCCATTAGACTTTTTCCTTTGGGGCTACCACCACCAACGATTCATACACTATCCGACCTGTTATTCGCGAAAAACAGCCGCAATTATGCGTAAACGGAATGAAAAATACAATCAAAAGAATGACTATTTGAAGCGGACATTTCATCACCACTTTTCATAAAAATTTTCCGTTTTTCTAGATTTAAAATGCTACACAAAATTCAGTTATTTTCACTTAAATATACATAGTTTCTATTGCCAACTCTAGGATGAAAAGTTTAGCATCCTGTGCCATATCCAGACAGATTTGGCCCACCTACCAATAGCAACCGCATCGAGACAGCAAGAATCACAGCGATTAGCACGGTCCACTGACCGATAGGGCAACACGGTGCCAAGCTAGACATCTCGTTCAACCCCCACTGTCGTAGTTGCGACAATTCACACGAAAAGGAAACGTTATTCCACTTTCTCTGTGACTGCCCGGCACTTGCCAGAGCCAGACAGCGCATTATTAGAAAACCCTTTTTCAAGGAACTTTCTCGACAGGATGGATATGAAAACAACACTCTAAGCTACGCCCATCAACATCCAGGTCACGTGAGTTGTGGCATCAAAACGACGCATCTGCGCTACTTGTGTTTCTGACAGGTTCACCAGTTTCAACCACTTCTACCTATCAACCTACCTAAACATAGTTTGCTCCTACGTGTATGTGACAAAAAAAAATGTTTCACTTTTCGTTACACTTTATCATTGCACAGCTTTGAGATACTAAATCATTCATCATCACCATTAAAAGATACAAAATGAAACATTTCCAACATTTTGTTTGCTAAAGATATGCAGCTGTTTAAAAAAAGAAAAAAAAAAAACTCAAATTTCATCCAATTTAACTGTTTAATTTCCCATAAATTACCCCCCTAAAAACTGACTTAAGGATTGCTAAAGGGGAAAAAAATGGTTGGAAAATCCGTTGCAAGAAAATTCGCTACGCATTTCCCATTTAAATGACAACCCTCTGACACGACTCTCACTCACTATTTCCAAATGAAAAAAAAACGGTCCCGTTCTGTCACAAGAAAGTGATGTTGATGTGTGTTTAAGGATTCTATACATATACACCCTTGGATCAATAAAAGTTTAGAAATCTTTTTTCCAAAGCAAAATCCCACCCCACCCTCTGACTTTGTATATGAAACATGATCCTTGTTATAACATTGACTAAACAATGACGGGTAGTGTAGAATCTGCAAAAAAAAAGAAAAACTTTTAGGAGGGTTTGTTGACGACCATTTTTTTTTGCATTTCTAAAAATGCAACCCTCTACCGGTTTATATATGTCTTTGACAGCCTAAGTATCAATTACGGTTGCAAACATTAAAAAGGGGAAAAAAAATAACAGAAGCGGAAAACATTACCCTTAATGTGACGCGGGTAAAAGCCGAAGAATACTGAGAGACATCTCTCTCCTCGTTTAGGGGATGAAATTACAATGGCATGTACTCTCATACCCACGGTTTTCGGTTTTTTTTTTTTTAGAAATCTCATGCATGTGTACGCAACGTTTATTGACATGATTATGTCAAATTAGCGGCGAATTTTGTTTAAGGAAATCCTAAAATATTACTGCAAACATACCTAAATCGTTCGGTTTGTCTTTGGTGCGGCGAGGGGGATGATGGATTTCGACTTTAACATGCCAGAAATTATCACAATGGGGGATGGTAAGAACTCCCAATCCTTGTATACTTTTGTCAAATGTTAAACTTTAATCAAGGACATGTCAAAAGTATTGACAAAAACCAGAAGGAATTCAGTTTTCCGGAGAGCCTGACGCTCCGCCTCATACATTAATTAAACTATAAACTACTTGTCAGGAGGGTGGATACAATTTAGTCAGTGTGAGAAGAAAGTTTATTCCTTCGGGGGGATTTATTTAGTTATCCTTGTTCGTCTTTTGTATCGAATCGAATCGAGTGATGATGATGATGATGGGGATGATGGGGTGGTGGGGTAGTAATTCCTGAGAAAAATCACTTACTATTTTGCTTGTTGGTCTTCCTAATTCTTCTTCCTCCCACCCCGGGAGAAAATGTTATGGAATGCTCCCTTCTTTATCGAGAGTGGTGTGTTTTGCAATATTTATCGATGGGGAGACGAGTAAGGTGTTATTTTCGGAAGAAGCTTCAGTTATTTCTGTTAACGTGGGCGCTTGTTGCGCACATTTTTTTTCTTATTCCTCTTTCTTTTGCTATTTTCATGTTGTACACTTTTTTTTCTCTTTTTTTGTTGGAAAGGGGCCTAAACAATCGAAGGAAAATCGAGTGATTTCGCTTTACTTCAATCTAAAGATGGATAGATGTCAAGGGAGATAGAGTATATACAATGTTTTGAGAGATCACTTTGCTGAAAGTTTCGAAAAGGAAGAGATAGGGAGAGTGAACTAAGTTACATAAACGAATTTCAAATGTGTACATACGTATGTGTGAATTCCTATTAAAGCTGGCTTTTTTTTTTTTAAAGGGGAACAGCTTTTCTTTTTAGAGCGACTTATATCCTTTGAGAGTTTAATGCTGGTAATACCTTTGATTATGGTGATGATTCGATTTCGTAGAAGTGGACTACTTTCGATTTCATGTCACATTGGCTTTAGAGAGAGTATCAGCTTGATTCAATCATCTATTGTTACACTTCGTGGAAGTTTAAGAGTGTAATATTCTTATGGGAAATCATGACAGTAGAAGGACATGTGTAATGGTTCCTAGAGAAGAAAGTGTACAGCGAAACAAAATCCAATTGAGCTAGCTTTTGAATTTAAAGAAGGAACTGAGTTTGTTGATTTTAAGCACCTAGACAAGATGACTTTTGAAAATTGTTTTAACCGAATCGATCCGACCAGCACTTGCTCTGATTTGTGCACCGTCAGTGGGAACTGTGGTCCCTTAGGCAACATGGCTTTCTGAAGGGTATCTCGTTGAATTTGTAGCTTTTGCCCTCCAACCCTAGAGAGTGTTAATGAAGTTGATGTTACTGAATTCAAATTGTCTGCCTCCTTGTCTGAACCTATAATGAATGAAAATGGATATCTTCTTACCTGGAAATCAGTCTACTCAGCTCTTTTTTGTTCACCTCTGGTGTTCCACAAGGCAGCCATCTGGGTCCCCTTCTTTTCATTTTCACTATTAACTCGTCTGTCTCCCTTTATGCCAACGAAATCAAGTTTTTTAAAACCATTTCCTCATTCCAAGACATCCATCCATCCACCATCAACACAACCTCTATAGTTTTTCGATCTGGTCAAAAGCCAACCCATCACCTTTTTACATAAGCGGCACCCATCGCCTCCCCGAGTCTACCTTCTGCAAAACCACCGTTTATCCTCCGTTCAATCTCTTCACGACTTCGGCATATTGTGTGATAGGGAACTCAATTTCCGTTTGCACATGGATGAGGTAATCCTTAAGGCTAACTTTGTATAAGATTTTGAAAAACGGTGGTCCAAAAAATTCACCAACCCATACGTGACCAGGTCTCTCTACATTACCTTTGTTTACCTCCTTCTAGACCAAGTCAAGTGTGATCCCCGTATCATAGTTGACATATCTCAAGAATCGAAACCATCCACCGCCGTTTTCTTCGATTTGCTCTTCGAGGTCTGCCCTGGAACGACCCTTTTAGTCTCATCTATGCAGTGAGGCGTACTTAATTAACTTTCTGTCCACACTATCGAAAGCCTTTTCAAAGTCAATAAAGAACGTGTGCGGAACTGTTTGCTGCTGATTGCAAAAGTATCCTTTCCACATGATTACATTATGACTAGCCCATAGTTCGTATTCAACAAGCTTACCAACTTAGAAAACCCATAATATAAACAGCATACTGACACTTGCATCTAATTGAATACGATAACGTAATTCTTTGTTGCAATGGTGTGGAACATAAAACCTACTGATGCATATAATATTGTATACAAATACTCATATGCCTTTGGCTCCACAGGATAATTCTTTGTTGATACCCCGAGTGGTTATAAAAATTCCATTCTATCGCCAACACTTTACGAACATGTTATATTGGTTTTCTGTGGTTTGCATTTGTACTACTTTCTTCCATAGTTGCGTGTTCTTTCCTTTCGTATAAAACCCATAAATTTCCAAGAATTTTATAGCTTTTCTCAAGAATATTTACGTATCTTTTAACGATTTCATCTCGAATTACAAATTTTCATGATCATAATACAAAAATCATTTAGGGTTTGGGAGCGTATATAGAGGTACCTACAGCACTGCGGTTTTGTTCATCATAAAATATTTCCAATTTCGAAAGTTTATTGATATTCCAATAAGTCAAGCGTATCTACACATGTACGGTACGTACATGGATGTAAGACTTGCTACGGACAATTTGTTTTAAAAGGTTTGTAGTTCCGTTTGAATTTCATTTAAATTTTTCAAATACGTATGACATCAGCAGGACTACAAATTGTATACATAAGAGTCGAGGATTTCGAAGTGTTTTAAGTGTGCAAAGATCTTTCATCATTTTCAGTCTGAGGAACAGTTTTTGTAGGGTTAAGCTACTTAAGGCGAAGTTGACTCCTGAAACTTTGACAGACTTGTACAAAAACAAAAAAATTTAAAACCGTGCTACTGCTGAGGAAATCATTAACTGTGAGCTCGAGCAGTGTTTCTACTAAAAACTTTTAGGGTAATGAAACAGATAATCTACTTCCTTTTATGGCAGATACAGTTCGGGGTGAACTTTGGCATCAATCAGCAAGATTCTCCAGTTAACCCGGACCTTAGCCAGCTGCCCATAGTTGTGCGTTCTAAGATGGTTGAAGTCTCATTGTGCTTGTGCGCAAGGTTCGGTCTTCCTCATCTTTTTGAACTTGAAGGCTGTGATACGAAGAACCTCTTGGCTTCAGCATTATTGTCCATTCGCTTGATGTGGTCGAACCAGTGTAGTTGAAGTGTTTTAGCTTTTTGGACTACATCGCCTCCATTCACCCTCTCGAAAGTGCTGAATATCTACTCTGCTCTCCTGATTATTGCCCAATGCTTAGCACGCCAATTTCAAGGCTTACTTGTTTCGCCATTCGATGTCGTCGCATTCGATGTCGTCTGCGTATCGTAGCAGCTGTTCCTTGTTAGTTAGCACTTGCCCTGCTCACAGCCTGTTCCATCACGAGATTGAAGAAATCGTATAATAGCGCACCTTGCCTTGTCGAAATCCACTTCAGGCGTGAAAAAGTTTCAAACCGCGTGTTTTCCAACGTCACCCGGGCACAACTAGATCAGTTTTCCTGCGGATTCCGAATTCGGCCACCGTCCTGTAGAGTTCAAGATAATGAATGCTATCATATGCGGGTTCAAGATGAGTTTCGACATGAAGCTCATTGGCCTTTTCCAGGATTTGGCTTCGAAGAGTCTGCGTACCGGCCTTGAAGTCAAAAGTGAGTTGTTTGGTCTTCCTACAGGTATAATCGAGGAATGTTGTTGCTCGCGTGCGGCTCTTCGATTTCCTTCTCGTTATTTCGCAGCTTGTCCTCGTTGGACAGCCTAGCTCTGAATTTAGCTGCGTCGAGATATTGGTCTAAGTCTAAGAACTTGGATGGGATACACGTATTTGTTGGTTTTATGGTCAATTACGTTCCAAGCTAAAGTAATCAAAAGGATTGAGGTCTGGTGAGTTAGGTGGCCAGAAATTTGGTGTTATGTGTGATAATGCTAAATGATCGCTATCCATTTCGGAGTCTTCCTGGCTTTGTACAATTGCACAGAATCTTGCTGGATTACATATGTTGCTTCATACTGTCATTCTATTATCTCTTGTGGGACAAATTAGGGAGGCATAACATTACCTTCACTGGACAGACTACTTCCTGTGCATCACACTTCTACTTAAAGACTCAACACGTAGCCATCTTTTGCATCGGAAAAATACAAAAAAACCTATGTACATTCTCCAAGTGCTTCAACTTGCTGACAATTCGCCTACCTCGGAGCATACGCTTATTTCTTGTTTCCGCCGACGTAAATTGGCCCATTCTCATGGCATAAGACTTGTTTTGAAGGTTTTCATGAGTTATACCGAGGAATAAGTTGCTCAGGTAATTGGAAAGGTCTCTCGAGGTTCTAAGCCCCTGGTAAATACGATGTTGTACTTGTTGAACAAGGTCCGGGGTTTTCTTGCGAAAAAATCGAAACATATTCACTAGAAGCCTCCAACTCGATGCGAAACTTTCAAAAAGAGCGATATTTCGAAATCACTGTGGTTTGCCTGGAAAAAACTGAAACGTCTGCTATTAACTCGCTCAACACCACGACCAAACAAAGGCATGACCCCAAATAGCCTCCGCACTAGGGTCATAAAGTCAAAAAAGTCCTTTCAACTTTTTCCTCAGCTTCCCAATTCTTTTTCAGACGTTTTCTAAACTTCCCCGGTCATTTTTTAACCTCTACGCCTCAAGATACACTTCAATCCATTGTTCCATTTTAATTAGCCTTAAAAAACAAATCCAAACGCGCGACGTTGTCATTCAATTAAAGTTGAAAAAATCAGGTCACTTCAACACTCTTATTCTCTGTCATGCAGCAATAGAATTTCTTTAATTTCCATCTGTAAATCCACATACATATCCAAGTACCATTGCATCTGAACAAAAAAAAAATGTATAACCAACTCCAGAGCCTCACAACCAGTAGCAGCTGCTCCAACTTGAGTCAAATATATATATATCACTTGACGTTCCATCAAGCTACGTGATTTCTTTTAGCTTTCTCTCTGCCACATTGGTTTCCGTTTGATTAGCGGAAAATAATATCCAAAGTGAGAGATGAAAAAGGAAGTTAAAAAGAAGAAGAAAGAAATCACACAATCGAAGATATAGTACAACGGAATAACCTCAGGGTTCCCTTACTCTCTCTCCGATGAGTAGCATCAAACCATCAGCTACAGAACCATCACCATCGCCACATCAACCACCACCGGGCCCCCCGGGGGATGAAAATGTCACTCATTGTGAAACTTCAATTGTTGTGCCTTTGCTTATTTTTCATTTGTATTTACATCTGGTGAAATTCAAAACCAAGATTCAAGGATCAGAGAGGAGGAAGATATCTTCGATGAATTGTTGGTTGGGCGATGATTCAAATGCATCATATCATCCCCCCAGATGGGTAGTATTGTTTTTTCAAGGTACTTACATGATACACATTCACCCCCTAAGTGGTCATATATATCGGATGGTTGGAATGATGAGATGGAAGTTCATGCGCTTACCCCCCACAAAAAAAAAGAAGCACCCGACAATACAAACAATGTTATGGTATAATAAATCAAAGTAAATGCTGTTCGCTTGCAAAATGAAAGCAAAACAATACACTTGTTTGTAAGTGAGTGGTTGGAGGCGGGAAGGGATAAAAGAAATTGAAAAATAATAATAAACGGGAAGAATATATACGAAAACTCTCCATAAAAACGGAAATACATACATCCTTTGTGTATGTTAAGAACAACCATCAACGATGTTCATCAAAATCAAAATCGCCATCACAAAAACCATCATTGCTTTGCTACGTGATATGGGATATCCACCCCCGATCCATCAAGGACACCCTTTTGTTGGCAGACAGACACCCCCTTTTTGTTTTTTTTTTTAGGGGTTTTAACAATGTACAATATAATTGTGCGAAATGCAATGGCAGCGATGAAGTTTAGACGAGCGCGCACAACTCTCATGATGATGATGAGTTTGTTTTAGATGTGAGTACTTATACTTATACCACAGGGTTGGGGTAGTTTGCCATTTTGTTTCACCCCTTTTCTCTTATTTTATTTGCTTGCTCAAATTGGCGAAATAAAAGTTTATGTAACAGGAAATAGAAAATAAACATCAATAATGCGTTGTTGGAAGGGGGGCGGTGGATCAAGAATATCCTTTTGTTGTCTGTCTCGCACATGGCGCAAATCAAAAAACGAAATAAAAGTCCTGTTCCATCTAATGGTCTATCAATTTGAACATCCGGGGAGAGTGGAAGAGCTTCACAGAATTGTTGAATTCGAAGCCACATTTGAGAGGACGTGTGTGCATTGTGAAGCTATTTTGTTGTTGATGCTTTTGTAGTCTGATTATTTTGTGCATGTGTTGTTTGTGCAACGACAAAGGGGTTGTCAGTTGTTATTTCGTTTCGAGAAAATCACAAGGAAACATCAGTTTTGTGGGATATTTTTGGAAGTTTGTCGAGATAGGATTGTCTTCTATTTAATACTTATGGATGCAATTTGCTGAAGTCGGTCAGGATGGGGATGATTGGTTTTCGGACACGACTAAGGATTCGAAATTTAATGCAAAATGATGAAATGAGGACGATATTGTTGTGGTAACATGGCCTTTGTTATGCGAGTACTTTATTTTGAATGAGTTTCTATGAAGCTTGCTCTAAGGCTTTTTGGTAGTTGCTCTTCGTTCACTGGGACAGAATGTGGTAGATGAAATGAGATAAAAGTATGAGATATACGCACAATTTTATGGTGACTCAATCCAATCTTCTTATGGGTTTTTGAAACTGCCGATGTAGAGCAAGTCCAATTTATTTAGAGTAAGCCGAGTGAAGCCAAATTTCTGTCACCGTTTTGATAGCATACCAGACAGCTAAGTCTAACATATTCTATCGTCTCGCATTGAAGAGGCACCTTTTGCCTTACCTTTATCAGGTTCTTAACCCTTTTAGATATAATAACATACGTGCAAGCAGTGCGTTGGTAGCCGGTTAGCTGTCTGAAATGAATGGAATGTCATGCTTTGGATATTTTCAGTCGAAGTTAAGATGGTCGTTACTGATTGCGCCATCCTTGATTATGAGGTCAATAGATGTTGAATTTAGGATTTCATCCATCACCTACTTTTGTTTGTTCAGCTTCATTTGTTTCAGTTGGCTCAGGCCACTGTCTTATACGTCATTGTGCTACAAATGCAATTTGAGGTCCTATTTCTGCGTTCTCACGTTTGCCCTGCTGGTCTTTATCTACCATTTGGGACTTGGGCGGCCCTTCTTACTTTTTTGACCTTTTTCTTCTTTACTTTTGCCAACCGGATCGGTTTCGGTAAAGACTATCGCAGTTATTTTGGCTGATGGGATGTCGCGTATTGGTCGCCTTAGCTCAGTGGTCATTGCGTTGAACTGCTAAGCGAGCTGACACAGGTTCGTTTTTAGCAAAAGTAACCGTGTTCGCCTATCGGTAGGCAACGACAAACCTCCGAGAGTATAATCAAAAGGAGTCGGTCTCTTCCATTTGTCTGAAAAATATAATATATACAGCTTGAATGGTTGTGAGGGGCTAAGCCTTCTTTCACCAGTCGCCCCAAAAATTTGAATGCAGTATTTTAGCAACAGCGCTGTGTTGGCTAGTTTAGTTCTGACTAGTGTACGACATCCCTTGGCTGCATAGTCTAGAATTGTCATTGCTCGCTGGAACATCTAAGCTAGTCTCAATTTAAAGCTTACGTCGATGAGCCCACTTTTGCATGGAATGGATTAACGATAGTTGGTGTCGAAATATATGTACCTATGTATTTCGTCTTACTTGCAAAAGGGCATGCGTGGAAGGGCTTATGCATTTCACTAGACAAACAAAACTGGAGTATATCTGTCGCTAAAGGTATACCTATCTTTAATGATGGAGAAAGGTAGTGTACATCAACCAGTTTTACTACAGTGTATTTCAAGGCGATATATATGCGATTAAGACAACAGAACAGGACGTCTTTACATTAGAACTGCAAGCAATAAGTCTTGCTGTGCTGGATACTTGGATACGTTCGAGTGGAAGAGAAAGAAAACACATATGAAGTTGCCAGTAAAGGCTTGTTAATTGACAAAGTAGTGGGTGACAGACGGGTGCTATCAGTCTTCAATAGTTTCGGGGATAAGGTGACCATGGACTCTGTTAACAACTCAACTATCAACGAAATCTCATGAGTCTCAACTGGAAAACACTAGACGAGCCCGGAAGGTAATGCTCTTATAGATCGGTTCGGTAAAGATTGATGTTTTTAAAACTCATTTCGTCGTTCATCCATCCTTAAGGGTGTGGTGTGTATGAAATGTTTTCTATAAAGTTCAGTTTGAATTTGAAGTAGTAAATCGGACGAATCGAACTAAGGACAAAAAAAAATTAAACGTTCAAAATTGGAGAAATGTAGCACAAGACAGAACAGAATGGAGGCACGTTGTACAGAAGGCTTAATCCTGTCCAAGGATGTAACGCCATAAGAAGAAGAAGAAGAAATCGGAGTTAGTATAAACTTAGGGATTAGTAGACTATTACTTAGACTTTTGAGCTAGGAAGCGTTGCATCATATTTGTTCATACTTTGACTCGCTACTCTATGTTAAATATTCAAAATTACTTCTAGATAGGTAACCTCAATTATATAGAGCAAATCCCACATGACCCTGATCATCACTGCATTTACCTATAGGAGCACTTAATCTTTACCTTGAACCATTCCGCGCTCAGCGAATGTGTTCAAATCTTGTTGTTTAGATTCGACAGGATAATTCTAGTTATTCTGCGACAACCCGTGGGTTCTTTAAAATATAACTTGACAATCATTTATTTCATATTGACGGACTGCCTGGCTTCCAGCGATAAACAAGAACAAAGTTGCCAACTTCCTACGATATTAAATCAAATGCACCATTAAATCCACACTTTCTACCCACATACATCTATTTGTAGGTCTTTGTTGTTTAAAATGGAAGTGTCTTCCAAAAATATCTATCAATTCACCATATAACTTCAAGCTAGACGCACTAATTTAATCAAGATCATGTCCGCCTCTTTGAAATTCATTAGCTGTTACTCCACTGGCGATACCTTAACATCTTAAGTATTCAAGCCATTAAAAGGTAATCATTCCGCCGACAATTAACGAATTACACAACCAAAACGATAGGTAGACGGTTCCCTAACTTTTCTTTCATCCACATCCACATCCACATTCACATCCACGTTCACATCAATTAATCATAGTTTGTGCCAAAAATAGAAGCAGTCCATTGCAATAATTTCATTTGCCGTACGTGTTATTAGTCTGTCACATCTGTCGACTCAGTTGTTTGTTGAATGATTAATATTTCTTTACATTAAGATATTTTACTTTTCATGCTACCACTTGTATCTATAAACTTTTTCGATGACGTCAATTGGCAATAAGAGAAATAACGTTCTCAATGACCCCAAAAAGAAGGAAAGATCAACCCATCCGTAGCCAGAAGACGCACACCCAGAGTCAACTTACTTATTTTTTTTTTTTAACTTTCAATCAATGGATGCAAGAGACGAAAAAAAAAAGATACAAAAATCAAAAACAAATTTTAGGCAACATGTTGCGTTACTTTGGGTTTCTTTCATCGAAAAAGAAAAGAAAACCCAACCGAATCCAATCCAACCCAATGATTGAACATTCTTTTGAAGGCAGTCAGAGTCGGAGTCAAAGTCAGAGTCAGAGAGGGAACATCTGCGCCCGGCCACATAACTGATGGCCATCTTTAATTTTTTTTTGTTCAGATTTTGCTTCGCCCTAAAAACACGAAGGTGCAAAAGAGAACAAGAACAACACGTCTGACATCCAAGAAGGGTAATAATGACGACGATAGCGACGAATGAAGATGGAAACATCTGCTGTTTGTTTGAGATACACTGTGAGTTCAAGATACATCGTGAGTTTGACTATATTTTTGAATGTGTACAACGACATTTGCTGTATATGTTTACCCATCATGCAGGTGATCAGGGTCAATGGTATGTGTGGTGGTAGTTGGGGTACCTCAGGGCAGGGCGGTTAGTGGCATTTTCTTTACAAAAAAAAAGAGGAGAGTGTTCGTAGCATACAAACTTATTCCACATCGTGTATCCATGTGAAAATGTCTAAAGTATAGATTTGTATCTGTATTATCTATACGCTCAGCATTGGAATGAGTAAATATTGACTGTGACTTAGTAGTCGTTCTCCACATGGCGTATACAATAATCTTTGTGGATACGAACGATAAGAATTGAAGGTAATTAAATTCAGTTTACGTTTACGTATCTTAAAGATGTGTGTACCTACTTTTTGTTTTTTTTGTTAGCTTCTCTCCCTTTGCATCTTTTCTCTTTTTTTTTGTGTTTTGTTGGGGCTGTATTTTGGTATTTCTGTTCGTAATTTTATTCGTTTTTCTTTCAACGGAAACTTCAAATCCATTTGTTTATTAACAACGTAACCTATGGCGTAGATTAAAGGTGTGTTACTTACCTGAGAGATAAAGATGTGTGAGATTTTTGTTTAGTGCATGTGTGAGATGAATGTTACACTTGTCGGCTATAGATAGGTAGATGGAATTCCAATGAAATGTTTACGACTGACTTTGTATTTGTTTTTTTTTGTTGTTGTTTATTGCGTACAACAAAATGAAGTTTGGAAAATTGCAGATTTGTTTACATTTTATGTTTAGTTTAGGTACATTTTCTATTTTAGGTTAAATTGATATTTGAGTACCTAAACTGTGTTTTCTTTTGAGCGGATGTAACGCACATTCAATGCTATTTAGTGGTATGAACAATTCTTGTGTGCACATTTTACACTTTTGTATGTTAAATTTAGCAAACGTCAGTATCTACAAGACTTTTACCAACTCTGGGCGATCTACCCTTTTGTCCGATTCTTCGTCATGGCCTAAATTCTAAAATACTATACTCAAAGCATAAAGTCCTACCCTTTCGGGTCCAGGAGCATAGACTCATCGATGAACTGGCAGGACAAGGGGTTAGAACCGAAACAAAAAACGATCGATCACACAGTTCTGACTCCTATACCTAGAGGTACTTAAATACAATCTGCACTAAGAATGCTGGGAACCTGCCGATGACAAATGGAAGCACTTCTATCATGTTAAGCATCAAAGAAATTGTGGTCACAATACGGCAAAAAAAAAGAAGACAAAATACATAAATACCAACTCGCGTTTGACTAGTAACACTTGTGATCAGGATACTCACAGGCCACAACCTATTGGTAGCCAACCTACTTACCTCTGCAGGAACTGTGGCGATGTACCTAGACGCGGAAGAGGACACGACGCACTTCGTCTGTGACTATTCACAGTAGACTCAGAAAAACAGCTCAGGGCACATACTTCTTTAGCAGTCCACTCTAGGACATTGTAGGTCCCAAATAGCGTCATTTCTTCAATTACAACTTTCATTAAGTCAAAGCTAATCAAGACTTGCTTTCTTCTTAAATTAAGGCGGATTGGATATAAAATGAGCAACGCAATGCTATTTCCATTTTTTTTAAACTGACTTTCATTCAAGAGCGACAAGGTTACATTCAAGCTAACCACAGCAAGTAGGTTTTTGATTTGAGTATCTATAATGCCCTAGATGCTCATCGTGATTCTCAGACTCAAAATCGTGACTAAATTTATACTTGATTTGCTCCTTTGTCACTTAATGATGAACACATGAATTATTATTTATTTATCAGGCCAGCAACCTTGGAGCCAGAACAAATGCGGCTTTCCATCCTTCAAGGTCCCGGGTACGCTGCTTCCAGTTTACTTGACCAAGGTTTCCGGCGTCCGCGATTGCCTGATCTTTAAATCGGATGTCCAGTCTTCCTTTTCTTCGTGAACTTGGTGGCGGGGATTAAAAGATTCTTTTAGCTGGAGCATACTCGTCCATTCGCTCGATGTGGCCAAGTCAGTGCAGTCGACGGAGTTTTGCACATCCACATCTCTATAAGCCTTGTAGAGTTCACGGTTATATGTTCTCGTTCTCAAATATTCGACGTAAAATTTTTCTTTCGAAAGATTCCAAGATCTGCTCCTCGGCCTTTCTTATCTTTCAGCATTCAGATCCATAAAGCAAGACTGGCAAGATTGGGATTTTGTAGAGCATGATTTTGGACCTTATCTGTTTGGACAAATCGAAGTAACAGCGGTTGTCTAAGGTTATCCTTCGAATCTCCATGAGGGTGTCATTTGTAGAATTTGTAAGTGCTCCGAGGTAGATGAACTCATTCACTTACTCAAAATTGTAGTTGTCGATTGTCAAGTTCTGTCCTAGAAGGAGTTTGAGGGATCGGTCGACCAAAAGGTCGACAGCATGTACTTTGTTTTATCCTCATTTATCAAGAGACCAACTCTTTAAGTTTGTTCTTCTATCGTCGTAAAAGCTTGAATAATGGCACACTGGGAATGAGCGATGATGTCGATATCATCTGCGTACCCCAACAGCTGGATGGATTTGTTAAATTTGATAATCCTTATGACGTTTTTACGGAAACTATCGGCTCCAAGGAGCAGCATTCTCTCAAAACACTTTTCTTTAGGCAGAATATACAATAGAAGGCCATGACGTTGAGGGAGCTTATTTCTTTTTTTCTTTTTTGCAGTAGGCCATGCATTTCCATTCGAATTCAAATATTTTAGTTTTAATAATTTTGTTTGAATTTGACTTTTTTGTTTTAATTGTGCAAGTTAAAAAGTGAAAAATAATGTTTTGCGTAAATATTTTGTCCATTTAAGTGCTTGTGTTGTTATAAACAATTTGGTAAGTAGATGCATCATATTTGTTGGTTGTTTTGGTGTTTTATTTGTAATCTATTTGGTTGGAGTTGGCACTCAAATTCAAAGACTGGTCCATTGTACTACTAGATAGAGAGTTAAACTTTAAGGTTTTTTTTTTCGAAGAAAGACGAGTAAGCAATTTAGTGATGAAAGGGTTATTTTTTCGGAATTACTACATCAGCACGGAAGATCCGCCACTCTGATCTGAGTGTAATCAGATAGTGCCGTCTGTGTTTACGCCGTAATTAAGGTGGCGCTACAATCCGGGATGGACTTGGGCTTCAACCAACAAGCATCTCCAACCAGCTCTATCTTTAGCTAGCTGCCTCTAGTTTTGCACGCTAAGTTGGTTGACCCTTAACATATATAATTCTATTCAATTGATGTATCATTGGGACTCAAGTTTTCGTCAAATTATGCTGATGTTACTTCAATTCAACCTTCAAAGTGCAATACGCTCTTCTATAACTTCACAAGAGTTAGTAGGAGGTCTTATGTTGTACACCTGGTCTAAACAAGTTCTTTCATTTGTTTTCTGGTACTCATCTTTCTGTTGATAAATTCGGTTCCGACTCAGGGATGGTGCTAAAATTCCGGATACCTTGGGTATGCAAACAAAAATAGTTACAGTTGCTTTGACGCAATACAAAAGGAAGACACAGTATGTATAGCTCTCTTATACGGGTATAAGTGGTAACTATGTATCATTTCTGGTTACATTAGCCTTTCAAGAGCCATTTTGTTTTTGGGTTCTTAAGTGATGACAGTTTTATTAGTTCTTCAGAAAAAAAACATTTTTGAAGTTGATATCTAATGACTCTACTTTAACGTTGTTGTTTCTTAAAGATATTCTTACAGCTGGCACTGTCTGTTCCCATTTTTCGAATTTTCCTTAATCATATCCTGAACGACATTGAATAGCACTAGCTTGACTGATTAGTCCAATACCTGTTTTCTTACGTCAACCTAATCGAGGATATTGCTAGAATCAGTTTGAAGACAACTTGTCATGTGTAGATATGCCTGAATATTTTATACTCGAATTGGATTGCAAAAGTCCATAAAGCTCTTAGCCCTGGTTGCTATAGGACCGAGTTAACATCCATTTGACTTAAGAAGTAAGTTGTCATTTTCTTCATCATTCGAGGTTTACGCTAGAGCGTGACGCAGAAAAGTCATCACCTCCTATGGCGGTGTCTTTTTTGAAACTCATCTAGTATAAGGATTCAGTCTTTGCTCCGAAGGTGGTGTCTAGAATAACTTGCGGAAATTTGTTGTTGGCGTTGTCATTGCTTAATAATTCGCAGTTTTACTTTTCAACTTTTTGATGTCATTATCATTACTCAGTACGATCAACTTTTCAGGACATATGACCACTCTATTCATTCAAGGTTACGGAATACCTAAATGAGATATGAACAGGCAACACAATGACTGGAAGTTGGGTACTGGAACATAAAGATAGCATAGGCAATGAAAATTCTTACAAACTTGCTAGGAAAGGGTTAAAAATTCAGCGTTACCTATTTCAAATCTAGGGATACAAATTTGGAAATGCACCTACTTAGTAGAGAGAACACTTTGGTCAGCCCTTGATAAGTCTATTTCTGATTAGACTAAGTTGCAGAGATGCAGGTGTCATTTGTGGAGTTATTGTTGGGACTTTGTGGCATTTTTATTGACGTGAAAAAAAAAGCACATGTTCGGTACGAGCTTGATAGACAAATTAGGACTCTTGGCAGTCACTTCTTCGATAAAGAATGTGTAGAGTGTTACTTTTTTTTATTCGCAACTTAAAGTTTAGCTCAACGGAAATAGCCTATGACATGCTGACAGCTTCAAGCTATAAACAAACAAAAAATGCTTCATCCGAATTGATTTCGTGGCTTCGGAAATTACTTCAAACAACACAATTTTCGTCTTGAAAATGCTGCTAGTAGAGATTTTGAAATCAGCCTGTTTCGGACAAAAATCACTAGCTACCATCAATGTCATACTATTTTGTTTCCCCATTTATTTGTTATTAAATATCTGCAGAGTTTTAAATTAAAAATAAATATTTGTTATTACGTCCGTAATAATATAAAAAATTGCATCATAATCGCATTCCTAATTAGCATTTTACTCGTCGACAATAACCCATTTTTTTTTCTTTATGACATTTCCGTTTTAATTTAAACAATTGTTTTTTTTTACGATTTGATTTCAACATTATTAATTCATCCAATCGAATTAATACAATTTTGCTCATTCAAATAATGTCTAGATTGCAAATGACCAGTTAAATTATGCTGGTACAGAACCCTTAACGTCGCAGATACTTCTCTAGATACAAAACAATTTTTATTTTTCAATTTACTAAAGTTTCGTTCCCTTCACTAATACAAATTCATAAAATATTGAACAAACAATTTGAATAAGATTTTTTATCCGTATCTGATAAACCCACACATACATAACGACCAAGTGAAGCCTCTCAAGATCCTTGCAAGTTGATGGCAAACCAATGAGCTTCAGCACCAAGAGAGGGTATGTAAACCGATTGGAATGAAGTCCATACTCCAGAGTCAGCCTAGACATGTATATGATGACGACAACGACGACGACGACGACGATGTTGAAGAACAAATATAAAGTAACAAAAGCGAACAAAAAGAAAAAAGGGTAAAATGGGTGATAAACTTTGGTACGGTAATGGTACAAGGATCACAGGATATTGTGTGGTTAGAATGTATTACAGAAAATAGGAAGAAGCACCACCTCTCTTTACATAGAAGAAGAAGCAGCAGCATAGTATCAATGCTAGAATGAATTTATGCTTTCTTTCCGTAACAGGATACACTTCCTTTTTTTTTTTTTATTCTCCTTTCGATTTCGTTTTTATTCGCTTTGTCGTCTGGTCCGGTCTTCTATGTTGAATTAAACCCAATTGTTTGCATATAGTGTTGTGTCTTCTCTACCTTTGGTTTCCTGCATGAGGTGTACATACGAGTATGTGTGTGTTTCGTTTATTTTTCCATGCACTGCACATCCTGTATGCATTTACTTGAGAGTGATTCGCGTATATTCATTCTTTTGTTTATCTGGCTTACCAAGGCTACCATCATCGGTAATACCAGGCATGCAAACAGAAAAAATAAAACCTGATGCATGTTGGTTATCCTTGGCTGAATGGTTATGAAAGATTTTCACACTGGATAACGTACAATAAAACAAAAAACTGAGAAGACCTAACCAACAGTTACAATGATCAATAATTCATGGACTATTTGCCCAACACTTTGGTGTTTCAATTATCATTCGCCACGTAAATTTCATTAAATGTATGCACTCGGATTGAAATCCGATAGATACATATCGCTAGCCAATAAAGCGGTTGAATGGATGTACATATTTTTTTTTTATCACTATTCACAGCGAGACCAAGGAGAAGAGATACATACATACACAATGTATCTGGATGAATAATTAAAACAATATTTTGCCCTTTAATCGATGATAACCGCGCATGATGGGTCGATGTGGTAGCGGATGGATGGGCTTTTAGGTTTTACGAATAGTCGTCCTTGGTGTTGCTGTGTTCGACCAAAATAATTGTTATGAAAATGAAAATTATTTTGTTAACATTTTCCCCCAAAATGGTCGGGCCATACATAACTTTGTTTTTTGGTTAATGGTCTGACATGGGATGATATTAATTAATATTTAGATTTAAAAGCAGGGATAGCAGCTACAGTGTGTTGGTAGTGTGTATGTGGTGGAGTTATACTTACCATTAGAAGGGTTAAATTGTGGATTTGAATAAATAATGAGAGATTCCGAATTGGAATTGGAAATTAAATTTTTTTTTTTCGTTTTTTTTGATGTTATAATTCAAGACGTGCTACTTTTGTGGATAAATGTTTGCAAATTTGTGTTTGTGTTTGCTGTTTTTTTTTTATGATAATAGGGGTCTAACCGTCTAATTTAATCGAATAGAAATGTAGAAAGAACGATGGAATGAATGAACGAACGCAGAGCGTTAACAAATAGATGCAAATAATTTAACATACGTTTAGATGGTAAATAATGGAGTTAGTGTCGGTTGGAAGGAAATTTATTGGGATCGTGTTTTTTTTTTTGTGGATGAATACATTTAAATCACCTGAGACGACAAATGAGAATAAGATGCTTGATTATAATAAGCTTTAAGCGAGAGGTGTTTTGCTTTTAACTTGGCGATTGAAGATAAAAATCATAACAGGCGACAAAATTTGAATAGTTATGGTTCGTAACGGAAATTGAAAGAAAAGATTTGAATGTGAAACCGCAAATTAGGAATTTATTAATTGTTTAACTTTAAGGAGGTCACTGTAGGTGACTTAAGAGGCATAATTGGCATAGTATTGTGAAAGATATCTATGAGAATAACTGTGCACTAGATGTGAGCCCTCATTGTATAAAATTCACATCTGTCTCTATAGCCGCCTGTCTCTTTCTTTGCATCTGTTCTTATAACCTATTTTCTGTAAAGCCCAGGGATTGAAGCAGTTTGCGATGGTATAGCCTTTAGTGGTTAGAAACTTAAATCTAGGATCAACTTTTGATGTCCAGAAACTCGTTCCATTCGACTTGCATTTGTGTAGACTGAAACTGGTCCCTAGATCTCTAGTCTGCGGTTGTGATTGAAGCAATACGGATTCTATTTTTTTTTCGTCCTTGCAACTTCTATAAAAATCGTTCAATAGTCCAAAACCTCACATTTTACTATAACTCCGACGCAATAAAGGGAACGCAACCGGCTGGACCGAAGTCAAGGTGAAGAGAATCCTGCTTAGGAAGAGAACACACTTATACAACAATAGATATCCTTAAGAGACAACGTAAAACAAAGAATAAACCTCATCTGGGCCATCAGACGTGACTGGATTATATTCTGCAGAACAGAAAACTGCGCCATAGCACAATGGCAACTCCCTGGACAGAGAGCATCAGCGAACGTGCAGATTTTTAAAACCTTTGATTTTGACTTAAAGGCATTAGATGATTATTTTAGACGCAATTGCTCTATGAGCAAGATATAGGTACCAAGTTCGTTCAGTTTAGCTTACGGGAGACCATCTAGACTATTTCCATTTCGTTAAGCCCAAGTAAGAGCTAGACTAATATTTCCACACCAAAGGTTTGCAAAACGTTAACAAATATCTCTAGGTAGGTGGAGGAAACTTTGTTGCCCCCGAATTCTGTAAAACAACCTTTGCAACTCTCAGAAACAGAGGCTACATTGTAAGTTTGTTGAAAGATTCAAAAAGGCTAGCACTGGTTTGAATCAGACTTCGAATTTTCTATACATCAAGGGTTTTTACAAGAGTGGACTCTCTGTGAGATTATTTCCGAGGAAGTGTATCCTATGTTTAGTCCCTTTTCGTCTGTCCTTCTACGGTGGTGCTGCAAAAGCAAAATTTGTCTAGGATTCAAACCTAAATTAGCTTGATAAGCAGTCCGATGAGTTTCGCGGACCGCCTTAACTATCTTAAGCACTTTTTGTCCATCAGGATGGTAAGATAACAAGAATTTGCACCTATTTGCAAAGATGTGGTGGCTGAAGGCTGTCGGGACTTTAAATCGAATGAAGTCTTTGAAGGAAAAGTTTTTAATACAACTTCAAACGTATAGTCAAGTTAGCTGAAGAAGATTTGCAGAATCACAAAAGATCCATAGTGAGTCACTGTGTGCTATATCTTTCTTATGATTAAAGGGGACCTCTCCGTTATTTTTGCCGAATCTTAAGGGAGCAAAAGATTTAAGAACTTATCGGTTGATGCTGGTATTTGAACCTGAATCGTTAGAATCGTCAGGTTAGGCCAATGTACTAGCTACTAGTCCCACGATGATCACCGAGTAAAGTAACGTGGTTTTATACACACATAAAGTTACAGGATCTATGTGGGTGTATTGCCAAAAAAAAGGGGAACTTTGAAAGACAACATATCTTTTGTGTAGATTCGAAGAAAAAAATTAGCCTCAAAAATAACTTAGTTTCCCAATACAAAATGTTCATATATGAGTGCACACCTCCTATAAGCTTTTTATCTTTGAAGCAATACATCAAAGTTGATTTACCTCTTGTCATAGGATTTCAGAAAAAATTAATTCCGCGAAACTGGTTTCCCAGATATTGAATTAAGGCGCGTGCCACGCCCAGGTGTCAGGGTAGTTGTTTACACAATATGCAAAGCGGGAGAAAGAAACTACTTATCATTTGTTGGTATGCAAATTGAATTTGATACAATTTGCGTTGTGCAAACATATGTAGATGTGTTTATTTGTTTTTTAATTTAATTGTTCATTTGGCAATCTGTATATAGAGGTAAATATGGTTCATCTTACATCGTTTTATTTCCTACAGATTTGCCATCTTTTGATGTATGCAAAATGAATGATATAAGACTTGTCACAGTGCTGCCATGTGAACAGATGTCATAGTTTTTCTTTTCATCTTAGCATAATCTAAGGTGCACATCCTGAATGCAAATTTCATCTGACATATGTAGAAAGGATATGCATTTGCATTTTTTTTTATGTGCAGAAAACAACAGAATTATAATACCTTGCCCCCGTTTGCTTGGCACAAGATGCAATAATTATTTCTAGTCCTTTTACCGGGAGAACATCACCACCCACTATCTCATCTTCTTGTCGTTGAAAGTTTTGTGTGTTTTTTTTTGTTTTTTTAATTTATTCCCAAGAGATAGTTTACTTCACGGTTTTTTTGTAATTTTCCATCCTCATTCCTTTGGGGGGACAGGTGAGCTTGGATGGCAACTTGATTGTATTGTTTGTCCTTTTTGCCAGTCGTTCGCTGTGTGTTTGCTTCATGAAATGTAAAATCATAAAAAAAAAAATCTAAAAGACATCGCGACGACAATGACAATAATAACAACGCAACAACTATGGAACGTTGCGTTGGGCTTTAGTGATTACAACGCCGAGTGGGTTAAGGAATTGCATCGGTGTCAAGGAGATGTTTCACGTTATATCACGACTGAGATCTTTCTTAGGATATTCTAGAAAAGAATAGAGATTTTCACGAAATGAAAATGTTTCCATTTCACTTGAACCCAACTCAAGTCGGCCTGGAGGTGGGATTGGTGATCCACCTTCGTGCTTCGTGAAACATCATGTGCAGCAATTACTTTGCCATCACACCTTTAGTTAGTTTTTTTCCTATTGTTTCTTAGTTTATTCTTGGAGAGTCGCACTGGGTGCACTCGGTGGCAGTTTAATTGTAATCATCGTGAGTCCTTGTAATGAAAACGGTAAGAAGCCATATGGTGAAATGTCCTTGCAATAATGCGCGACGCGTTGTAGTAATAAATGAACAATAAAGTGAACAAGATGAGATGAATATTAAAAGAACAAGAAGGCAGAGAAAGTAAAGACGAAGAACATAATAACAGATGAACAGAGGAGTTTTACAAGGATATTGTGTGAGTACGACGTACGACACCTGATGTTTGACTGTGTCTCACAGATGGAACAAACTGCATTGTATAGGAAAAGGGGGTGGGGAGGGGAAATGTTAAGCAAAAGCAATCTCTAGGGTTGAAGTCTAACAAGTTATTTGTCTCCATCTCCCTGTGTAGGGTGTCGTAGTGGTAAGTCTTTTTTGTTTTGAAAATCCTTTTTACAAAGGAATTGCTATTTGTTTGTCTTGAGTTCATTTTGAAGATTAAAATTTGCAATAAGAATTGTTGTTCTGGGAAACAATGGAGTAAAAGGAAATTTCGAAAAGGTGTAGTTCCTCTGAGCTGGAGATGATTGGAAAATGAAGTAGTATGCTATGTGCACAGCAGCTGGATGATGTGTCGAATTAAATTTTAATCAGTTTTTGTGTGGATTCACTATAGGAAGGCTTACATCTTTGGTTCCATCTAGGAATCGTTAACAATTTCACCGAGTACAGAACACGTGTTGACCAAAAAACGGACGAGCGATGTATCGTGAAAAACCACAAGAGAACCGCATTTTGGTTTCCTTTTCCACTGGAAATCTTAGTAAAAAATGTACCCAGAGTTCCTCCCTGGTCGTGACTTAAGAATTGGTATAATCGTGCCTCCTTTCGGAGAAAATCGATGTTTATTTTTCGAGCTCCAACACATCGTTTAGAATGTTTTTGAGTATCTCGGTTTGAACTTGCTCTAACAACCTTCATAGATAGGTTTAGGATTCAGCATTCTCTCAAAAGATGTTCAAAAGTCTCGTCGGATTTTGGGAATTTACTTTCGCTATGTTTCCAGCTAACAGTGTTCTGTAAGGAAGTTTAGAAGTGGTCGCCCCAGCTTAGTGGTTGGAACACGTTCTAAGCAAGTTGGCAACTTAGGTTCGTGTCTCAGAAAAAAATCAACAAGTTTTCAACGTGTCACATTGTAGATAGTTTGATTCTAGTTCTAGGGAAAAGTTTTGGGGTTCTCTTTAGAGTCGACCTATCTTTGTTTTTTACTTGCTTCTTTGTTGTTCTCTCGGTGTGATGTCTTTTTCTATACTTCGGCCCAAGCTGGATCTCGGTTGGGACACTGCACAGAGCCAGATTATCGAGCAGATTTGATCCAAGCTGGATCTCTCCACATCGCCACAAAATTAATTAAGACCAGGAGAAGGAAGAAAAAAAGGCTTAATTTTGGGGTATTCTCCTTCAACACCCTCTAGGATATGCAAACGTGAATTGTCTCCTACGCTTCGTTCGAAGCTCGAAGTGGTTCATCATCTGAGATCGTAACAACACAATTGACCTTCTCTGGTCTGGTCTGGTTGGCCTAGCTGATTGCCACTTCAATCTTACCTACATAGGTATACTCTAACTTGCAGTTCGAATGTTTGCTCGGCATAAACTTAAGAATAACCATCATGCCTCCAAGTAAGCACTTTCAAAGGCTTTTTGCCTACTACTCCGTAATGAAATGTATGTCTGCTTAGCTGAAGTGCCAACAGTGAACGTCGACATTAAAATTGAAGCCCTAGCCTCATTCTAATTCATTTTCCGTTGGAGAGAAAGGGCGCCTACTTTCTTTCATACTTTTCTTCTGACATTCGCCCCGACTTCAATCTGGCTCTGGTGTCTGAAAGTCGAACTAGATGACAGATGACATAAGGACAAATAGTTGGAACCATCAAAGCGCCATCTCTTAGCCAAAATTGAGAGCTTTTCAAGCGATATACATATTTATTGTGGACACCAGGTCGTCCATGTCTACCTTGACTGCTAGAACATTTATTGACTCTGGTTAAGTCAATTGTATTGCCATCTATCCTTCTCTAAAAAGATGTTATTCTTATGTTTACAGCCTTGCGTGAACATTTAATGCGCCATCTAGAGTCAATTAGTGCGATTCTTAGTCATGAGTGTACATCAATAGCCTGATTGCCCCTCTAGATGTTAGATCCCAATTAATTCTTTCTTTGACTCACTTACACATGACATTCCATTTACTTTGGTGATTGCATGACCCTCTTACAAAAAAAAAAAAAAAAGTGGAACCCATTCGTGTTTAAAACAGAACACCACAAGGACTAGCAATTGTTCCACTTTTGTCACTTCAAATTATATAAATTCATGCACTTGTTATCCTTGCATTGTCTCCACACACCATAAGTACACATCCTGTCTGCTTGATTGGACACTCGTTTTAGCACGAGAGAAAAAAATCCTTTCTCTTTATTTATTTTCCTAGTGTGGTTGTGCCACTCATTTAGTAAATGAATTCAAAAAGGTCCTTCGCGATGTGAACCCTAAAAAAAAAAAAAACTAGTCCAAGCTACAGTTAACTGTGCTGAAAAAAATATTCATATGCACATGTTGAAGGATCCCTTAGATTAAATACGCTCCATATTTGTGTGTTTGTGTGTGTGGAATATGCTTAAGGATTCCATAACAAATATGCTGTCACATGCCTTCATCCTTGAAGCTCTTCCAAATAAGGATCTCGTCCTCGCACAGTCAACTTATTCTACTTCTCTAATTCTGCTGCTGCTAGTGGTGGTGCATTAAAAATATACGTACGTATGTATATTCCGATGCCGTCTTCTCATTTGTTCACAATTAATTGTATGCCTTGTGCCAGGTGAGATCCTTTTAATTATAAAAGGAAGGAGGAACTCCCACAAATACAAATACACAGACACACAAATCGAGAAAGAGCGAGAGACATTACGTGCCCTCAAGTAAGAGGGTGAGTGTCATGGGAGAGTACAGTACGTTATTAAGAGATTGTTAGTGTGACGGTCGACTCAAGGATTCATTTCATTTCACGCGAAAGAACTTTCACTCTTACTCCTCTAATGGTATGAAGCTGATCACGTTTTTGTCTTGTAGAAGGAGAGTAAAGCTCTGTTGAATGCACCGAGTATCATTCTTCTTTGTGACATATTTGGGACATATCACCACAAGTGTGAGTGTGTCAACTCCCATTTCCTTACCTATTTTCTGTTGCGACATTTTAATTAAGAACGATGGCGCTTGGTTCGCAACAATTTTACGAAAAATCTAAACTGAAACTTAAAACTAAAGCTGGAGCCCTTACTCGTTCCATCTTATTCCATTGTGATGCGAAATTTAAGTGAGTGTACCACTGATGTATGCAATGATTTTGATGAATGCTAAGTCAACCCTTTCGTGTTCGTTGTATTCCCTAGTACTATTCCAACTGCCAGAGGGTAATTTCTCGTCTCTCATGTGTGCACACTGATATAGTGGTTGTCACAGATGCTATTTCGGGATTCTATGACAGGAATGGCAAAACATTCCAGAAGCGGAGACATCTCATGCACAGGACTCCACACATTTGGTACAGGAGGGTTAAAAAGGAACATAGCCTGCTGCTCCTAGCAGCGTTGGTGGTGGCATTTTAAACATTTTCGGTACAACTACGTATGAGTATGTTACCTTGGAAAATGGAAAATTGTTTTCACCGTTAGAAGAAGGGTGGGTGCACCCAGAGAGAGGGTGACTGACGGCAGTAGAAACAGCGGCTTTGTTCTAAATTATGAGGTTGACTTTTTAGTCAGTTTTTGATTGATTACGTGCGGTATGCATATGCATATGTATCTGCATAAGGATGCAACCGCAGACAAATGGAGGAGGATTTGCAATCTTAATTAGAGCGGTGTTGTCTTTATCCCCCCTATTGGGGGTATTATTTTTTTCCCCTGTGTTTGTATTTACTTAGCTCATGTGTGGTTGTAACAGAATGAAGGGTTGGTATTCATTTTTGAGATTTAATTTTTGCAACTGAGTTTAACAATGGATGTGTGTGCTTTCGGTTGGAAATAACGAAATGAAGGGGAGAAAAACTCCTATCCCTTTTCTTTTATTCGCTTTTAATCAGGGAGAATCCTTTTGTTTAAGGCTTACGGTGGGTTGGGTAGGTACTATGTTAAAAAATCGACGCAGAGGAAGGCGTACAGGTTGGGGAACTGAAATAATAGTTATGTGCTTATTTTGGACTGATGAGAGTTTTTTCATTGAACACTCAGTATAGGATCATTTGGTCGGAGTACAGTCCCGAACTGTTCGAGTCAACGTTTTTCAATTCTTCGATGACACTGTAGAATAATTACTTGTTAATTTTGTATAGCTTGAGTGAAGGCATAAGAACCAGCATTAGAAAACGATCTTCTCCTATGTTTGGAAACCAAAAACTCCCTCTATGTACAGGCTACGATTCCGACCTGGGTTATGATCGTGGTCTCGTGAGTACATTTTTTTCGCCCCCTTCATCGATCTCGTACTACATATGTATCTACTGTTGATTAGGCAGAGTGAGTCAAGTCAGAGAGACTTCGCTATTTCGGGAATCCGAGGAATAGAAATCTTGTCAAGCTTAAGAAAGGAACACTGATTTGATACTATTAGTGATACGATCGGTCAATTACTGCGCCTTCATCAAAAGCATTACGTATCTCAGTGGTGTCATGACCTTGCTACATGCTGTAAGTCTTTCGAGAAATATTTTTGAGTCCAGACCAGTGATCTTCGAGGTGTTTGCTCATTTTTCTGATAAAAGTACTGGCGAAACTGTTTGTTGGATCAAACGCGTATGCCATTGTTGATGGTTAAGAAACTAAACTACTATAACTGGCCGCAGAAAAAGGCCTTCTGAAAATCAGCCAGTCAGAACACTGGAGACCGAATACATTTGGACACGCCAAGATACTTAGCAACTATCTTAGCGGTAAAGTCACCTCAAACTACATTGTCCCATACTTGGACTTTGAAAGACCCTTCTCGTGGATCTTTCCATGTAGACAACAGTGGGAGAAGAATGAAGTATCCAAGGACTCCAAGTCCATCTTAACCGATGGGTCAAGGATGGACATAGGTACAGGAGCTGGTCTCTTCTCGGAGGAACTTAATCTAAGCAGCTCCAGCCAAAATCGATCAAAGGTCAATAATAGAAGCAAACATCAGATTTCACCACCTGTGAAATATCAAGAAGGCTGTGACCAGAATACGATAAGATGAAAACAAGCAGACTCCTGCAGCCTGCTAACCTAAACTAACCTAAGAAACTATTGAAATCTGATCTTTGATTGAACTCTCCAATCATTCATGATCGCTTGCTTTCACTCATCCTTGGTTCATTTCTTGCATCTTCAGTTGCTTGAAACCTACCACAGATCTTAGGGGAAAAAACGTCAAGATCACTTGTGCTAACCGATTTCTGGGTGATCATTCTTATCTTTAGTTGTCTCAAAGAAATAATGTCATGATTACTTGCGATCACTGAGCCTTGATCCGTGGTCTTGGCATGTACAGCAGATCTCAGGGAAATAACGCCGTGATCACTTGTGCTTATTGATCTTCAGGTGTTCACTTTAATCCTCATTATCTTCAGGTGCATCGTAGGTCTCAAAGAAATAATGGTACGGTCACAATGATCACATAAAGATCGGTGATCGAGATGAATTTCAGAAGCATCGTCAAAACTACTTACGGGGAATGATTAGAAACTTTGTTTTGGACATCTCTCGAGGGAAATGTCATGATCATTTTTTTAAGTGTCTAGAGCAGCTCATCACTGTGCGGATTAATCTATCATCAAAGAATGTTGATTATACGAACAAGGTTTTGGAAAAAGTAGTAATTACAACTGACGATCACTTGGCACATCCGAACTGATTTGTTGCAACTGACGGACTTTAGTAGAAGAAGAAGAAATTGATTATGGGCTGCATCTTTTTTTAACACATGTCAACGGCTGTAATCCTAGCCTCATTCTTAAAATCCAAATATGCTTTTAGAAGTCTTTTATGAAGTTGTTAATTTTGGAATGATTGTCCCTACTGATCTTCTGTCACTTGATCAAGACTGATCTTTGCTTGAAGGATCTTCGTGTAAATGGAAAGTATTTAGTACCGACCAAGTTTTAGTTTTGTGTCTGAAACCCATTTTTTATTGAAAGCAATGATCTGATCGATCGATACTCGTAAGACAGATCGAAAATAGATGAAGAATACTAGCAATGGGTGCTTTGCGATATCTGCTTGTCATGTATTTCGGAACCAATTTGATTCATCACCATGAATTCTCTATAATCTTCTATTCAATAGTTTTCCCTTCAGAACCTGTAGCCACAGATGATTTCTCATTTCACACAAACACGTGTGCTTTCGTATACTCAATTAACTTTGACGAAGTCACTGTCAAGATAGTCATAACCAATTATTTACTATAACCACTGCTTCAATTGACTTTCTCTCTTCTCGTGAAATTTAGTCACTTTTACTTCAACAAATTCTCAAAGTAGTTTTCAAGTTTTCATCATTAAACCACTCATAGATACATCATACAAAACTTCCGTTCTACTTCAAGATATTTGCATCTTCTCTCTTTTTTTTTCTGAAAAAGAAAATATACGTACATCTGCCATCAACTTGTCTAAATCATTCATGAATCACTCGAATGGATTGCTCATCTTTAATCAAAAACTTTTAATCATAAATGCACCACAAACAACACGCACACTCGCACTCAAACTCACACTAAGAGAGTACATGCACAGTATACATCTCAATCACAGAGAGAATAATTAAGCAGATTCCAGTAACCGCAAAATCCATTTCGATTTCAATTTGTAAAATTAAAACAATATTTTCTGTGCAGAGTAAGACAGATGAAGAACGACGATGGGGGGCCATCATTAATCATTTACGAATGGATGTATACGCGTTCCTTAAAAATTCTGATTGTTGTTTTTTTTTTTTTTTGGGAAGGATTGCGTATAAGGATTTCTCATCAGCAGCAGTTGCAATAACAGCAGTGGCAATGGCAGCTTTCATTCCTGTGTCGGCAGTATGTACATGTGTTTACATATCACTTTCTTTGAAGGAACAATTCAAGCAACCTGACCCAGATATACAGTTATTGGATTACTCTGATGGTGGTTATCATCAAGGATGTTAACGTGTTCCTTTTAATAATGAGCCATATGCGAAGGATATGTGATAGGGTGTCAGTTGAAATTGAAAATCAGTTGTGAAGATTTTGGGATTTAATATTGATTGCACGTCTAAGGATGCGTTATGTCACGTGAATGTTCACTTGTTAGTTGTGCCATGATTTTGTGACCGATTCGTAGATATTAATCAGAGTTAAGGGACTTATCTCAGTAGAGCAGAAAATTCGAAGCCTTTTTATAGGCACTATGCTGCCATCTATTGTGGATTTTTAAAAGTTCAAAGTTGCATTTGATAAAGTAATCGACGCCGGTAAGGTACGCATACAACCTTGATCTAACAGAATGGAAATGTATCGACATCATTCGAAGAAGGTACCGGACCTTCTATCCGATTTGTACTGCCATCTGCTGGCAATAAGTAGGAAGTCCATAGTTGGTCGCGATGTGACTGAGGATAAATCTTGAGTTCAAGGGATGCTCCGTGTGGACTTTGGACTGCCATGTGGCTTAGCTCATCACCCAACACACGCAGATAGACAAACCACACATGAGGGGAAAGAAGAGAGACAATCTGAAGGCTGGACTGGGCACTAAAGAAATTCCAACCATTCGAAGCACCAGGAATGGATGGCATACGATTTGTCCCACTACAAAAAGTTCAGACAGCGATTTTGGCTCATCTTCTTGGGTGAATAGGATGTAGCTTCGTACTCGGTTACATACGTACGGCCTCGTTCATGACAACCAAGAGAGCTCTAGAAAGGAAGGGAGTGAACCAGAAGGACAACTGAGGCTGTGGTGGCGAAGAATATCATCAAAATTAGTAGGAGGAGTATTCTCACCACAAATGTGGAGCCTGGTTCCAGATGAATTCCTGTAAAGCTAAGCGGACATCGGAATCAGGATTGACCCACAGAAACAGGCTTACTATCTAGGTATAATAAATATCCTGTAGAAGCGATGCAAAAGAAAGGAAGAGGAACACAAAAGGGCTAAGCTCTGGGTTGAACTCTTCAAAATGAGAACAAAAACTGGAGAAGGAGTAACCCATTAAAAAATGTAAGCAAAAACCGCAGGCATTAACGGGTCACAGAAATCATCTCAGGAAATTGAGATTAGAAGACGAAACCTCCGCCCCGCCTCCTTGAAGAATCTCGAGCATGTATCGACAAAAGAAAGAGATCTGCCAACCCTTGATCCACTGCAGATCTGTCGGTTCAGTGGAGCAGTGCACTTTTTTTTAAGTTGTACTAGCGCTAAAGGGGTTATGAATACCACTACTAGGCTGCCATCTGTTGATACACAAAAAACGTTGCATATGACATCTAACCTGTGATAAAGTTATTGGCGTTGATCAAGTTTTCAGAGGGCAAGTCGCAAAAAAACAAAAAAAAAAACACAAGCTTTCACTATCCCTTTTGTACTGCCATCTATTGACAATAACCAACTAAATTTCCATCTTTTGTGTCCTTAAACCCTGTTTCTGTTTATATTTTACTGAAGTTTCTTTTATTCAATTGATAAGTATCCAGGAAGTATCTTTTACTGGTATTTTAATCTGTATCTCTGTTGTATCATTTTATTTTTCTATATTTTGCCCACAGGATTATGTGGTAGTCCTTTGAAATTTTTCAAAAATGTTTCCTACAAAAATTAAAAAAAAAAGGAAGTAACTCAATTGGAAAGACTAGCAAAAGTGTGGTGAAACTGTTGGTAATACATACGTAGTAGAGAGACACGCAGGGGATTTTTTTGTTGCTTTAAGCACAAAGAAGAAGGAAAATGAATACTGTAAGCCTGTAGATTCTCCTTCTGTGTCCTCCACTTGAACCAAGTCCTTGATGGTTTTCTTAGAAGTTTTTATGAAACATTATTTTTTCTTTTCGTTTTTTATTTTGTTTTTATTTTTTTATATTTCACCTCATCCGTTCGTGTAATATTTGGTCCTTTGATATCCTTTTCATCATGCTGGCGGTACATTCATTTCAACCATAACATCGGGTGTGGATCTGTATGGAGAAATCTTATGAAATTAAATCCATTGGCAACTCTGTGGCTAGTTCTAAAAATAAATCCCAATGAATGATGTTCACCTGTTTTGGGTTAATGATGATGAAAAAAAGATAGAGAGGGGGAGAAGGGGAGAGGGAAGACTTGTAAAGGAAAGAAATTTATATGTTAAGGTGAAGATTTCAAAGGGTAAATTGATTGAAAAATTCTCTTGTGTTTTAAGCAAGTGGTAACAAATTTGAGGGTGGGGATTGGATGTGGAATGTATGGTAATGGTGTTGGAATTCCTCCATTGAGTTGTTTATATTTAGGATTAAGGTTTTCCAATCTTCTCATCTAATTGTGTGATATAGAATAAATATCGCTTTAAAAATGATGTCGGCAATGTGCAGCTTTTAAATCGAACCCGATGACTTGTGATATTTTATTATTTTCTTTCAAAGACGGTCGGCGTTGCTTCAAAGGCACTGCCACCTATAAGATCTATTGAGGATGTCACCTGTCGAGGAATTTTTGATGTTCTCAAGAATCAAGATTTCTTTAAGAAAAACGCATCTCCTGATGTAACAGAGTATCTACATTCAGTTTCTTGAGCAATACCCAACAATATAGTGGATAAATTCGAGTCAAAGTGTACGCTATTGAATGTTCTTGTGCCAGTAAGGCAACGCACCGGTCGAAGTACCGAAAATGTCGCAGTCGTGCTTCAGTTTAAAATGAGCCAAATCAGTCGATTCCAAGCCATTCACAGGAATTAAGGATCTCTCAGTCCACATTGTGGCGATCAAATAAACTCAAGAACTGAAGCCTCTTGATCATATGAAGCACTTTTCCGATGTGTTCATCTTCAGCGATGAAGCTCATTTTTTAATGGCTTAATGGTAAAATAATCGTTATTGGACAGCAACAAACCTACATGTGCTTCAAGAGATTCCATTGGATCCACAAAAAGTTACCGTGTGGTGTGGATTTCATAACAGAGGTGTGATTGGATCGTATTTTTTCGTCGATGGAAATGATCGCCATGTTACGTCCAATGGAGTTCGATATCGTGCCAGTTTGGAAGACTCTTCTTAGCCAGAATTACTTACTTACTTACTTATCAGGCCAGCGACCCTTGGAGGGTCTGAGCCCGAACTAATGCCGCTTTCCATCCTTTACTGTCCCGGGCACGCTGCTTCCAATTTACGAGACCAAGGCTTCTGGCGTCCGCGATTGTGTGATCTTTAAACCGGAGGTTCGGTCTTCCTCTTCTTCGTAAACCAGGTGGCTGGGATTCGAAGATCCTCTTATCTAGAGCATTCTCGTCAATTCGCTCGATGTGGCCGAGCCATTGCAGTCGACGGATTTTTGCCTTCCGGACTACATCATCATCTTTTTATAGCTCGTAGAGGTCAGACAATTGATCTATCGAAGTGGAAGTTCGGTAGTCATGTAATCTCGAGAAATGGTCCGATCGAATGGCCACCTCGCTCATGCGATTCAACGCCGTTAGATTTCCTTTTATGGGGTTACGTTAAGTCGTTGGTTTATTCCAACAAGCCAACAACATTAAAAGAGTTCAGGAACGCGAAATTGTCAACGTTCCGGCCGATATGTGTGGAAGAGTGGTGGGAAATTGGCTCCAAAGAATCTATCGTTGCAAACGTCCTCACGGTTGTTCTATGGACAAGATCGAATTCTATACTTAAATTTAACATGTGTTCTATACCTGGAACAAATTTCAGCCCTATATCTCAATGCTTCTGTGTTTTATTTAAATACAATATTGCTATGTCTTTATTGAAAACCCCTTTGTATATAAGTATATTAGTTTGTTAGATACAGTAGATTTCCTTTAATTTATGAATCTCTAAAAACTTCTAAATATTGAAATAGTCACGCACATATTTGAGAAGCATATTTATAATCATTAACATAATTCTAGGTTTCATAATTAGATACAATTAAACAAGTGACTAAATGCTGAATATGCGGCAAAAAACAATCTCATTAAATTTAATAAAATTGTAATCATAATAGAATATTCAAATTGAAATAAATTGTGTACTAGTTCCGTTCTGCTGTATCTGTGCGCTTGTTGCGTATATGCTTGTCTGTTAAGCGCATTAAATTTAATTTTAATTTTTAATTAATCCACAAATCCACTGAATGACAATCGAATAATTTGTGCTTAACCATTTGTTACACTTTGTTTTTTTTTTTACTCATTCACTATTAGATTTCAACGTTATTTGCGGTAATGAAAGCGCAAAATTTCTAATTATCAACTGTAATTGGAAAAAAACGAGAAGAACAACAAATAGCTTTACTGAGGAATGTCAGGTTAAATGAATTCCCGCACACCTCCCCTCTGGCATGACTAATTTGTTATAACAACAATAAAGTCATTAGACCGTCAATTTTTTTATTTTTTATTTGCGGTCAGTGCAAAACGGTTGCGAACACACATTATAACACGGCTACCGAATTCTAAATGACGTTAAACCCTCTTTTATGTGGAGAAGGCCAATAAAATAAAAAAAATTTAGGAACACAGAGTGAGGAATTTTTAAAATGACATTCGTGCTTAGACTTAAAAAAAAAAAAAAAACCAAAAAAAGAGACAGAAGCTCATCCTTTGTATGTTCCCTAATGGATTGTAGATACATTGACGGGGTTGGAGAGAAAAGGACGACACGGTAACATTCGCGTATCTGCAGAAGATTTTAACATATTTACATGTGTTACCACTTGACAGCTGCATGAGTGGAATGTTTAATTATCCAGAGATATATAGATGGGCGATAGGATTTTTTTTTGTCGGTTCCTCGGGTGCTTTGGGTACATTCGGGGAATACAGAGATTCAAGATTCCAAAGTTGTTGGTGTTTTTTTTTTTTCAAGTGGTGGGTGTTTGTTTCGTTTTTGGTAGATGTTTTCTTTTTGAATGATCGATTGTAAACGTCCGACGTTGTGGAGCAGACACAAATGGAAGGAGTTAAGGAAGGAGTGGAGCAAGATTAATGGCAATGCCAATAAAATAGAGGATTGCCTTCTGGAAATAAATCAGTGATTCCAATGAATTGATAAATATTGAATTCAATTTAAAAATTTAATTCATTGAGAGTGTTTAAATTAGGTCGAATTTGTGGAGAGAACGAATGTGCAGTTAATCATTGTTTAAGGCTAACTGTGGTTCTTTGGGACTATGAATGTATTGGGAAACTATTTTTGAATTTTGTTTGTGCCAAGGATTAGTCTGGCAATTGACCCTTATGATCAGTTTCTGGTTTTTAATGTTCCGTCCTTTTGTATTTCACGAGACAACTCATGTAATGGTATTGCATCACCGTCTTTCATTATTGGCGATGAGGTTGCTTCCAATTTACGAGAGCAAGGCCTCTAGTCATTCACGACAGTTTTCCTACCTGGGATGCTACTGGACTGAGAACTGCGATAAAGAGAGAAGTGAACTAGCAGGCTGATTGGCAAAAAGTTGCAACAAGACAACAAAGTAGCTGTCAAATTACCTTCATCTGTTCTCAAAGCAATCTTCCTTAACAAAATAACAAAAATGGTTGGCCAAAGATGTCATATGAGGTCTTATGGGTGTCTAAGGTACTATTGCCAGTCTTTCATCAAAAGAAAAGTGGGGAAATTCTTAAATTAAGTAAAGGACATGAATCCTGTCTAGGTACTGTTCTCTGAGACAATGAGCTGTGTTGTGAGACTAAGACTGATAGGTACGGTTGCGTGCAGACAATGAAACGACAAACTTATGCATTTGTCAGTGGATAGCTCTGAAATACACGTAGAACACGTAGAAAACCCAGTCGGGTTCTCCAGTCCTTTGTTAAATGTTTGCCTAACTTCATAATCTAAACTTATCTAGTCTGTTCAACTCACTCTTTGAGAACCTTAAGTTCCTTAATTTGAGACTCTATTGAAAGATTTATCGGATGGCTTAGCACTAACCCCTAGATATAATTATAACGAATCCAAAGTTAATGAGCTTTTTGAACAAGGGTTTCTGAACAAGATCGGTGTTGTTTTTGGGTGTCATCGCCTTTCAAAGGTAATTTATGGCAAAGTACGTTATTAGATAATGTTGGGTGACAGTCTTCGCTTAGGCAGGGACACACCTGGACCAAAGGGTAGGTCTTTTGTGATACCAAATAAAAGGCTGGGTTACCAACCTCAATCATTTCTTCCTATCGGTGTGAAGGTCTGCAATGTTTGCTAGTAACAGCTCCGTCATTGCAGATGTCAAATCAAGGAAATAATGAAACCTTACAGATTAAGACCAACTGGACGGCTAGATGACCTCGACACTATGCATGTTACCCGTTTGAGTTTCGTTTGCATTTTTTCTGTTTCTGTGAATTCACGAGGTCGGTCGTCTCGATGAATTTTCAGATTGGAGAGCTGATGTTCGTAAGCCTACAAGTTCTCACTACCTTAAGCGTCTTAAAGGCTGTTCTAAAATCTTGATTTACACAAATGGAACTTATCATTTTCGAATCAAAATTATGTTGTTAATAACTTCTAGAGTTTAGCACAAGTTTGACTGATGGTTCACTCCTATGGCTTTATCATGGCTTATGTCAAAATAACCTCTTGCTTTCGTTTACTACTAAACTCATTTCCATCGGTTCGGTCTCTAAGCACAATCTCGACCAATTGCAATGGTTGCACAGACTTTTGAAAAAGTGTCCCTCTTTCGTTGGTTTGAGAGAACTTTCCACATGAGTAAAACCTCTTCTGAGGGTACCAAAGTCTTTGATTTAGTTTCTTAGTCAAATTAAAAGTCTGATTTTCTTGTAAAAGGTCTTGGTCGAACCTTTTACTAGACGAAAAGTTGATCTATCAGGACCTAAAAATACAGAAAGCTATTAATGATAGCAAGTAAATGTCAAGAGAAGCATCTATTACCATAATTTCCCAAACAACAAAGTCCCATTACTTGGTAAATACACCTCTCACCAATAGTCAAGCCACAAGTCAGTAAACAAAATGAAACAACAAAGCATGTGTATCTAAAGGCACGTGTAGGTATTTTTATTCCCAATTGACTTGTAAAAAGTTGTGTAAGACCGTTCAAAGGAAAAAAAAATAAATAAAATGGTTACCTATAATAGCAAATCAGTAAACTAATTAAATTGAATTGGTGTTGTGTGAGTCATTTTGCCATTGGACAATTCCAGAAACTCAAGCTGTACCAATTGTGGATACCTAAATGCATACATATACGTACACTAACATTTCGCTAACTTAATGTCCCGCGAAGTTTATCTAATACGTTTGCTCCAATTTCATTTCCTGTCGGTGTGGCACGGCTAGGTTTTGAATTGCCACGCTTTTTTACCTAACACTTGGCCAATTTTTTTTTTTATTTTTCTAATTAAACTCAACGCGCGCATCATGATAGCTAGACGCTAAGCTTTCGTATTTTTTTTATTTTTTTTTGAAACGTGATTTAACGCCAATTTAACTGTGTGTTATTCATAAAGCAACTGTGTGTACTGCATATAGTGGCACTCTTGTACGTATCTAAAGGAGAAATTTTCAGCTTCGCTTATCACAGGGCAGTGGCAGTTTGTTATTTCTGTTCGTTCGCTCATTTATTTTCTAATAGCATGTATCTACCACACGTTGAGATACTTTATCCACTTCACACGCAAATTGACACAAGCATGTAGAGGAGACGTCTGTCGTCGAAAGGTGGTGGTGAAAGAGTGTGAAACCGTAAATAATTTGATAGTAAATCGATTCCATTCATTAAAATATACTTGGTGATGGTTCTTTTTTTTTTTCAGCTCTACTTGGAATGAAACTGTGTATCTACTGGGTTGAGTGGTGCTTCGCCATAGCTACAGATACACAGATGCAAATCACTTGAAAAGTATGTCTAACCGACAGCAAACTGTCGCAGTTGATACGATTTTAATAGGCGTACACTATAAGTTAAAAAAAAAAATAGTTTTCTTCTGTCAAACTAAGAGGGAATGAAGAAAAATTAACCGTTGTGGGTAAAGGATGGGAAAAATGCAAAGCAAATTAGTGAAAGTTTTTTCTATAATTACTGAAAGTTTTCCTATTAAAAAGATAAAATGGGAAAAGATATGAAAGTTGGGTGGGGTGTTGCATGAGAGATGGTACCCAACCCTCAGCTTGGGATACTGATGTATCTTGTATCTTGTTTCCAAAGTAAAATCTTTAGACAAGAATACCTATATTACTTTGACCATCCTTAATAGGTGCATTTGCTAGTTGTTTTGGAGAGCAAATAGGGTGCCATACGCGGCCTTATCCCGGAAGCATTTACTTTATCGTTGGCGATGCTCTGATTGCTAATTTTTATAGTTGCAAAAGCAATTACCTAGTGTGACTTCGTTGCCTTGACAAGCTTAAAACACTCACCTGAACTCAAAACGTTATACTAGGAACAAAACGATACCCTAGGCAATGGAAATTTGAAACTCTCTATACACGGTTGAAAACTCAGTACTGCCTCCCTTAGCACTTGTTAATTCCAAAAACAAGCTGACGAAAGACTCTGATCAAGCCGTGTCTCCAGACAACTCTGGACAAATAAGAACAACATACATTCTTACTAGCAATTCATCACAGGCCACAATTTATTGGTGATTCACCTTCAAAGAAACGGATTTATCATATAGATGACCTATGGAGACACTGGGTCGACAGCCTATTTCATATGCGAATGCCCCAGCCGACGAAGAACTCTCGGTGAAAACTATTTCATTAGCCTTATCAATTTTATCAAGAAGCTACCAAAAACCCTACTAAAATGTTCTAAAGTTCTGAATGGTTCGGGGCGGTCGAGCAACCATTAGACATCTAACAAAGATCCTCTCATAACGCAATGGATCCTTTGAGGTTCGAATGAAGTCTGCATAGATAGGATGGAGCCACCCTTTTAACCCACCTACTTAGTGTGTCTTCAAAGTTAGTTAATAAACCCTCGAGAATGAGTCGTCAGGAGAAGGATGCGTTGGTACAATTTTCGTTTATATTTTGGTCACCAATATCATAATTAATGTTGTCCTTAAGGTCTCTAGTTGCTCTTGGTTCATTGCCCATAGCTCAGGTTGCCCGCGCTCCATTCCAATTGTTGCTTTGACTGCGTCTTTTATTCAAACAATTTCTTATCCAGGATGTCATTTGTCCTCGTAGGGAACATTGAAGCACGTCATGGAAGTCAGCATGATCCTAGAGTATATGCTTGCCAACTACTGGTTAAACAAAAAAAGTTATATCGCTCAGGAAGGACATGGACTGATGATTCTACTTCCCTTTTTGTTTAACTTAATTTTCTTTAACTTATATTTCCATTTATACATTTAGTATTAATTTGTTTTTTTTTCTTCTTCCAGGTAAGCAACTTTTAAATACTTAAACGATGCCTTGACGTAAGTTTGTACTTAATTAAAAAAAAATGTTTCAAATTGCAATCCACAACCTAACATAGCCCCAAAGATAGCCATAGACCTTTAACGTGCGGGCAAAAGTTGTCCTCGTAAGGGGAATTCGCCTTGGGTTCTAAATTCTGACTGAAAAGTCAAAATATAAACTAGGGTCTTCCAAGGCTCCATATTTATTTAAATAACCTCCAATAATCAAGTCCTAAAGGTTACCGTCTATTAGGTGGTTAGTTCGTTGGACTCTATGTATGCTGACAACATATGGTTGAACTTATTTTGCAGTACCACCTGTTGGAAAATAATTATAGATAAGTCTCCGAGACTTATTTATTCCACAAACTAGATGGAATGCCATTAGTCCATCTTCTTTTTCTCTAGCTCTTCGTGATTTATTTTTGCATTTACTCAGAAGTGGCATAAGTTGCATACTTAGGTGATGCCACAGCCTTTCTAATACGCCCAATCCTTGGCTCACTGCTTCAATTTGCCCACCCCTTACTTGTGAGCTTCATCTAAAGCGAGGTCTAACTCTACTGTATTATGCCTCCGGGCTAGATTCGAAAACTTTACGGGCCTGAATGTTGGTGTCCATTATCTCTATACGCTATATGTTGAGTTTCTAAAACTCAAAACTAGTTAAAGGACACGGACTCAAGTATCTTACGATGAATTTTTCGCTCGAAAAGACCAAGGTATATCTTGGATATACATCTATCCAAGGACCATATCTTAATCCACCTTCCATAGAATCTGAGTGCTGGACTGCACGACCCTATAGTCACAGCAACATCCTGGACTCGTTACCAAACGGCATGGTTACGTTGTCAACCGATTACATCACTCAAACTAAATTTGAGGAAAAACTTCGACGTAGGATTCCTAACTAGAGCTCAATGGCGAAAGGAAGAAGTAGTGAAGGACTTTGACACGGTCATCTACACAGACGGATCAAAGATGAACTGCGATCACTGAAAATAACAATATCACATGCCACTTGCCGGATTTCGCCAGCGTTTTCCAGGCGGAACTACTGGCAATCCGAGAGTTTTGCACGTAACTCGGGTGAGTTTTGCAACGCACAAATAGAACATTTCAATCCTCATACAATAGATAGCCAAACCGCTATCAAAGCTATTGGCGACTTGGCTACCATATCCTCCAAACTGGTGCAGGAGTGACGGAACGAGCTTGCCCGCTTGGGCGAACTCTTCAGGGTCACGCTGCACTGGGTTCCAGGACACAGTGAGATAAAAGATGAACTGGCCAGGCAGGGCTCAGCTCTACACGGCTCACTCGCGGTAGGGGTCCACATCCTGCTAGGAGCGGTTCAAAAAACAAATCAACTCACACTTCCTGCAGAACACGCCGATGACAGTTTTTTAAGTCCGGCCAGTCTTGACAACATCGGCGGCGTACGCGAGTATGTAAGGAGTTGCACGGACTTAAAAAAATTTGGTGCTGGGGGTGGCTTGTGATGTTAACGAAGTTACACGACAGCGCCTAGCCTTGTCTTAATCTTTTTTGACTTTACAGGTTGGTGAGGCTGTTTACGAGCTTGATGGACAATCTCAATCGTCATGCTAAACAAACGAACGAGTTTGGCAGGGAGGCAAAAACTGGCCATGAAACTGTGTTGCTCTACTTCTCTATAAAAGCTGATATAAACGGGCTTAAATTCAAAGAAAATATGGAGGTTATCCAAATTGACTTTCGCGAACTCTACGACGGTGCACATTTGGTCGATTGTGGAAAATTCTTGTTGACAAAGAGACAAAGTTTAGTTAGACTACCGAACTTTGACTTCCCTAAGACTGCTACCATCTGTAGTGTCTGGACTAGTGATCCCTAACGTCCTGAACCTCTCCTCACATAATCGAGTGTATTTTACAGGAAGTGTTGTCTATGTAATTCTGTCACTTAGTAAAGCCAAATAGTTAGGCCTCACTATGGAACCCCGCGGCACTCCATTTAATTTGACCTTTGAACCACAATCTATAATGTTTCTTTCCTTTTCCACCGTGTAAATGTTTGCAAAATTATTCAGAAAAAGAAAAAGAAAAAACAACCAAGTATTTATCGATGTACCTACATATATCTCCAGATGAAGCCATGTATCTGCTTCCCTTAACAGAAAACAGAAAGAAGAAGAAGAAAAAAAAAAAAAAACAGGAACACGAACCAAGGTGCAACTCTGGGAAAAGAGAAGTTCTTAAGAAATAAAAACTAATTCCATGTAATTGCATCTACCTTCATTCAATCGAAAATGGAAATCACTCGTGTGTGTGTGTGCATGTGTATACAGCAATCCAGGAAGTGCATTTTTTTCCACATCTTTACCTTTACTATACATTCTCTTCGTCATCATCTCTGCAACCGATTTTATTTCATTCTATTGGCTTTTATTTGTGTGTATGTTGATGAGCTTTCTCGCTAAACGTGTTTTTTCTTTGTTTTCTCTTCTTGTATCCCTGGCTTATGCTATACTTTGATGAAACGTGATCTTTTACGTTAGTTTGGCTCCACCAAAAATGGAGAAACACAGTCCATAGAGTGGGAAAAGACGATGATGGTTCAAAAGGAAAAAAAAATAAAAAATATCTCGAACCTCGGAATCTGATTTTGTGTTTACTTTTGAAAATAGCTGACTCGACGAGAGGGAAACCGCCCGAAATGCGACACACATTCCAATTGAAGTGAAGTGATGCTTTTTTTTTCCATCTCTATCGCATCTTCTTGTATCCACACTACTGTCCGTCCGCCCACCAATCTACAAATCGTTTGACATTTGTGTGACAAATATAGGAAAAGTGCGGTGGAGGCGTTAGGGAGAACGGAACCGTTCATTCAATGCGGTTTGATGGCATTTGAATTTATCTCACACCGAGATTTGTAATTGATTGGTCGATAAGCTCTGCAAATGCGGGACTGTAAATGGGGATTAAGCATGCAATCAACCAGAAGATGGTAAAAAAAGATTTTTTTTAAATTCTAAAGGAACTCATTAGAATTTTTAACGTTTTGTGTAGTGATCCCATTCGGAAGGGGATTAATGGGAACTTCTAACGGGATTATTGTTAAAGGTTGACAGTTTAAATTAATTCCAGAATTACGTGCATATAAAACAAAAGTTCTGTCAACAGAAGTGTGTATATGTGCGTTAAAGGCTATTTTTGGAGATATGAGCCTGGTACTGAATTCATGTGGTTTATTAAAGCTTGAGAGATAAGAAAAACTTGAAAAAAAAGTAAGAAGATTACAGCTATTGGTGGCGGCTTTACTTTTAAAATCAGGCTTTAGTGAAAAGCTTGGATTGCTTCCGAATGATTCATGAAAATCTTCTATCAGGGCTTGAACTCTACCACAGAAGATGATGTGATGGACTGATTTAGAACATTCTTGGTTTGGGAAACTAGAATTAGGCTTTTAGTCACATCTGGCTTACTTACTTACGAACTAAAATCCCGAGTGCCTTTGGGTCTTTACCCAGCTTGCAAGTTTTGCATGCTAAGTTGGTTGAAGTACTCGCAATTCCCTTTTCACTTGCCCGCCACTGCTACGTTAGGTAATCTAAAAGATTCCAGCAGTAGACTAGGGTTCAACCCTAGCACTCAGTGGCATCACAATAGACCTACTTTTGGCCGAAGTGTACCTTTTCTCGGCGGTCCACTTCTAACTTACTAACTAACCCTTCACAATGATTCTAATAACCATTTGTTCGAGTGCTATAGATATCAAGAAGAGCTGCGAAGGCTTGAAATTGGGCTAGAAGTTATCACGCCGAACAATGTCTTTAGGGAGATGCTCCGAGTGTGTTTCTATATTGAGGGAATACTCAAAGATAAGAAAAGTACGCAGCTCTAACTTCAAGCCAGAAGAAGTTCAAAAGTTAAGAAAGAACCCTTGTGGCTTTAATAGTAGCATCCACTTAAGATAATACAGAAAGCAGTTCCGGGATTGGCAGATGATTGGAGAGTAGAAGAGTTTAGTCGATGGGAGTCCGGTATACCGGTAAGTAAGGACACCTACGTACCTAATATTTTTGTATTTTTTTTTATAACTCACTAGAGTGTTGAAACTCATGTAGTATTAGGTTTCGGTCTTTGCTCCGAGGTTGGTGTCCAGAATGACTGGGGAGAACTATTGGTATTGTTGCTTATAATTCACAGTATTTCTTTCGAACATCCCGATGTCATTATCACCACTCAGTGCGATTAACACTTCAAGCTGTATGACCACCCTACTGCCAGTGTAGGTCTTTCATCACATACATATAACCAAAAAAATGTGACTTCCTAAAATATCCATGAAACCAGTGAAGACATTCCATCATCTTAATGACGTTTTCACGGAAACAATCGGCTTCACGGAGCAGCGTTCCCTCTTTTTCTCTATACAACCACACCCCACACCCCATAGTGCATAAAATGCATAATGCTAAGAATGCGGTACCACAGTCGATGGCTGGTAATAATGGTGGCTCGTTCAAACGTTGTATGATCCGATAGCCATCCCAATTGTTTAATTACTCTCCATCAGCATATTAAAGTTCGGAAGCTCAAGTTTAATCTGTCGTCGCAAATTACTGTAAAAGAATTTGTCATCATGTAAAATATCTTTAAACCGTCTCTGGTCTGAAAACTAGTGAAAATTCTGTCAAATTTAATTGTCAGATTCAGATACTCCTCGCGAATGCTGCAAACGTGGCTTCAACAAATAGAATTACTTCCATGAGCAGTTTGGGGTTTGAATGATGTTCTTCCTTGCTTCCTTGATAGATTGAGTCATATATCAGACACGAGTGTATATAAAGCTCAGACGCGAAATATGTGTGTACTCGTATGTAGAATACTTTGACGTCTGTGATTCGAAGTTTAAATCACACACACACACTCATCGCCTACTCCTTCTAATAATAAGAAAATTAATTACCCATCCTCATTGTCGGGGGTTCCCTTGTTGGCAATACTGTTCATTTGCATAAACATCTCATACCTTATCTATCATTCAGTTAGGAACATTACACCAAAAGAAATTAATTTAAACCGAAGGCAAACACAAAATGAAAAAAAGAATGAAAGAAGATGGCACGCTGAGATCCTTACTTTTTTTTTGTTCCTTTAGTACCTACATACATTCTCGCCACATTGCCGAGGTTGTTCTGTTCTGTGTTGGTTCTCCTTCTTCTGTTGCTTCTGTTATGCTCATGCCCCCCACCCCAAAATTTCATTATGAAAACATTCTATTTCATTGTATCCTATCTGCGGATCTATTCATCTTCTCATCTCGTGCATCTTGTGGCAAGATAGCGGTACTGATGTTAGTCCCTCTCTCTGTTACTGTGTGTGTGTTTGTGTTTTACAAGGAAAGCAATAAAATTGTTTAAAGGAACAGCAAGCAACTTTCAAACTTTCAAAAATATTCTGCTACCACCACCCCTCCACACATGATTGTATGCATCCCATGCTCAATGGTGGTGTATCTTGCATAATCAAAACATTTTTCCTTTTTCCTTTACGTTATTTGTAGCTTTTAGTGTTTTTCATTCTTTTCTTTGAGTGTTCTGTGTTTCGTCGTTGTTGCAAATGTTACAATGCACCTAGACCTTAGGAGTGAGGTTTTGTTTTTTGGCCAAGAAGGATGGACACGAAGATAGCCACAAATACAAAATACAAACGATACTACTGACGAAATAATAACCAAAGCGCAATGAAAAACAATTCTACACACACACACACATACAGCCAGTTACAATATCCATAGGGGGTGGTGGGGAGAGGTGCTTATACAATGCAACACAGTAAGTAGGAGAGGGTGCTCTTCACCGCCCGGCTACTGTTACTCTGTTGTGGTTATGTTCGAGCAATGCTGGCAATAGTTTTCTGGAATTCAAATTTCCAGTCACGTTTCGTATTTCATCCGCAGTTTCTCTAAGAAGTGATTGCCATTTAGCTGTGTGTGTGTGTGTGTGGGTTTGTGTGTCGGGTAGAGGGGTATAATTGTTATTGTGTAGCTTTGCGAGTTTTTCCAAACTTGCATTCATCTATGTACTCCCTGCTGTTGTTGTTGTTTTTGTTTGTGAGTGTGCGTGATTGCGATGATGTGTCTGGATTTTAGGAGGTTTACTTTAGGGATTAACGAAGCACTTCAAGTGGCACAGTGTTAAATGGTGGAATTTTCGTTAAATTGTTTGCATTTAGGGTAAAGTGGTTTTGTGATCTCTTTGGATCATCACTTTTCTACGAAAATTGAAAAGAAGAAATAATTATCCACAGACATACAGGGTAGCAAAAGGAAGATGTAAGGTAGGGTTATGTAATGTACTTTGCTGAGTGGTAATCTAAAGGATAATCTCTTATTTTGAGGTTATAATGCATTAAACGTGTGAATTGACAATGAGGTGGAGCTTACGTTGTTGTTGATAGGTTAGCAAGTATGTAACTAACAAAAAGTTCACGTGGAAGGATTTGAATGGGTAAGCTGTTTTGCTTTTCAAAATTGTGAAAAAAATCTGTAAAATGAAACCGTCTGTCTGTATGTTCGCTTATAACTTACTTTAAAACAACTTCGTTTTGGATTTTCTCAGTATTTAAGTGGGTTTGTCTGTCTGACGACGTTTAAGTTAAAAAAGAAGGAAACGAGATAGAGGAGATGAAGTATTTCTAAAAATTCGTACTAACTCTCCACACAATCTGGAGCCCTTCTGCAGCACACTAATCGCCACGTTCCAGTGTGACTTCCGGTCCGGAACGGCAGATCGATGATAGACCAAATCTTCACACTAAGGCGATTTCTAGAAATGACCGATTCATTGGTCCTAGCCGAGACTAATACATTTTTTATCGACTGCAAAGCCGCATCGCCTTCGGCTAGGGCTTAATTCGGCAAAACCGATCCAGCTGTGCATACATACACGCGGTGTATCGTCCAGTTTGAAACTCTTTTCTTCTGTTTTAAAGCTTTTCAAACATGTAGTGAGTGGATTTCAGCAAGGAGATGCGCTATCATGCGAATTTTTCAATCTCATGTAGAGCAGATGTTAACGCGGAAGGTACTATCTTTAATAAATTTGTCCGGCTGTTGGGATACGTAGACGACTTCGGCATCATAGATCGCTTCTAGTGTGCCCTCATAGAAGGTTTTACTACAATCGAGGAACTGGCGAATTAAATTAGCATTGAAGTCAATAAGGACGAAACCAAGTATCTACATGTTTTCACGCTTTAGTAAGCATCTGTCCACCGTCTAGGACAAAACGTCTATGTTGACGCCCTACGATTGGGCAATGGAGGCTATCTACGAGGTGTGTCAAGAGCCGAAACACATCGAGCGAACGGACAATAATGGTCCAACCAATAGAATCTTTGAATAACAGCCTCTAAGTTCGAGATGACAAGGAAGACCAGACCTCCGTTTTAAAGACTAAGAACACTTGGGCTGGAGAAGTGGAAACAGCGTGGTTGGTATCGAAGGGATGAAAGGTTTCAATGTCTCAGCGCGAAACACGTCCAGTAACATGAGCCTTGATTATTGAAGACTATGGTGCGCCGGTAGAGCCCATTATGCTTCTTCTTGACTGTGGCAACATTCGTACTGGATTGTTAGTCGGTATCATCGCTGTGTCTGTAGCAATATTTGGAGTTTTGTGAGTTATATCATTATCTATCCAAGTCTCTGTGAGTCCCTTTGGAATTTGCCGGTTGAAGTTATTAAGAATTGCGTTGTATACAAAAAATTGCAACATTCCATACCCGACCCGGTGTGGGTACATTGAAACATCTTTACCTCCTTTCGTTAAGCTTGCATCATCACTTTGTCAGTTAATTACGAGCTATTTCCTGTTTGGAGGTGTACTTCCGCAATTTTTGTGAACGCTCTATACTTTTCACACTTCACATTGTGAGGTATCACTCATTCCTACAAAGTTTAGAGAACAGATAAAACATAACAAAATTGGAAGGTCATCGTGTAGGAACTTCTAAAGAAAGTCACTTGCTAATCCACCATACCTGGCATATTTCTTTGATTACGCACGTCTTAATTGTGCATCACTAAGAAGTTGCTTATAGAAAATGAGGCCACTGGAATTCTATTTATTTATGAGCGTTTTTTTTTTTTTTTTATAAACAATCGCTAATACAGTCTCACTCCAAAAAAAAAATAAACAAACTTGAACCCAACACTATTAAGTTTCTTTTCTCTGCCAAGAGAATATAAACAAAAATTTGTTGAATAAACAGAACAGAAATTAAAAAACGAAGTATACATTTCGTTCGCATATACACATACATATGTATCCATAGTACAACGCGCATTTGCGTATTTTAGTAAAAAAAAAAAAACCTCACGTGTGCTAAGTACTTTTTTAAGTTTTTTTTTGTTTGTTTATAAGCATTTTACCTATTCTTACCGTCTGTCTGACCTAAAAATTAACCCGAAAATTCTATAGGCAGGCACCTTAAAATTCAGCATTTGCAATTCTATTGAAAGATTCATAAGAAATTGTATCGCTTTGGCGTGATCAAAGCTCCGATGTAAGGTGGAAGTATTGGTTTCGTGATTATTTTAGAACAAGCGAAACCCCTCTAACAGACCAAAGAATTTGTCTGTTTCTTCATGCTTTCTTCTGTGACTTAAGTGGAGCTACAGTTAGAGTTTAACCTAGGTCTTTTTTTGTGCGCGCTACCTTAGCCGAGGTTTTCCTTAACTGCGTTGTTTTTTCGGATAAAATTTCAAGACTTTTCATGCCGGAGCATTGGTCGCGAAATTGTGCAATATTTGGCTGGTTTTCGAGTTGCTCTTAAACGGATTGGGATGGGGTTAAGTTTAATATCTCAGCTTGCAAGCTGTACTAGGGAGCGTATGCATGTACGTTGTGTGTTTTGTTTAAAGTGAATTCGGATTTTGTTACAGGGCTTGAAGGCTTAGAGGCTTCTGGGAAATCCAAAAGACCAGTCAAGATACTGGCGGAGCAAAAACGTGAACAGCATGTCTGGAACGTGGCTTTAGAGCCACAACGTTTGGTTTCTCGGGCACGTTTATATAACAGGGACCGACCGGATATCTAAGCCGAGTCGGTTGGGACAACAAGTTAGAGTAGACGTCGATATAAGGGACGTTGAGTACGAGGCTTGTTATAAGTTCACTGACGACACATTCGGACATGTCTGCCATATGTTGCGACGGATTCTTGTTCAATCTATACATCTCAGCCTCATTTGTGACCAAGTGCCTACCACCTAGACACAATTCTACGTGAATATATGCGTCATAGTAATCTGACTAGATTGATGTTGTTATACAACTGTAAATATCATCCTCCGAAGCCCGTCAATGTAAACGGAACCGAATATCTGTCGAAAAATGTTATTCTCGAAGCGACCACAAGGGAACCTATCTTAATTCGTCTTCGATAGAGTTCATGCTTGAGACCAATAGGTTAGGACTTGGAAGATTCCAGTCTTATAAAGAGTTTCCTGAGTATTTTGGGATAGAGCCTTACTACTCAGTTCTATTCCTTCTTAGACCAAAGAAAAAGGGAATGGCAGAAGTTTTTCTTCTATGGCTTTCTGATGACATGACATCTTTCTTCCGGATAGAGTGCTAGAAGATTTATCCATTTTTACGGGTAGATCCATGATAAATGGTAAAGCGGAAGCAGGTATCTTTTGAAAGATTTAGATCTAGCCTGCCAGCTTAGTCTGGGAACAAAAATCTTAATATACCAAGCGCGATATGTTGGCACTGCTACACGCGTTGCTCCACTTTTGTCAGTTTTAGGAGCGACGTAGAAATGTGGCAATGGAATGGTTTCAAAAGCTTGAGTTGATACTGTCTCGGAGTGTAGTGGGGCAACCTACAGAAGTAGCTGTCAGTCCTTGAATTTCTGGGCTCTGAACCATTCGCTACCCTTGCGAACTACTCATGAACATCTGTGGTGGCAAAATGCAGACAAATCCATAGAAAATGGAAACTTCAGTAACCATCTGAAGGCTGTGTTTAAAGGAGGCAGTGGCGAGTAGAATAACTTATATTTCAGGCTGCCAATGGACTCACGCGAGAAATCCGAAAAGCACTTTGACTGAGACGACTCGTGGAAGTACATATATCTATGCGCCTTTACGCACAACCTCGTGATATACCCTAATGTGTTGCCCTATTGCCATCTAAGAATTCAGAGTGTTTAGTTGCAATACGTTTGTGGCTTGAACATTGCCAACCTAAGCGGTAATTAAAACTCGTGCTGTTGCAATTTATTCAATAATAAGATACAAAACACAAACACAAGTGTATTTCGGTTGAGGTAAACCGGCAGAAGTCTCAAGTAGTGGTGTACTTTGTTCAAAACAATGGCGCGAGAGATCTTTCCATTGCATTTGGCGGTCTGTTTCTGGTTGTGGAACTGACTGAATCTTTTCTTGGTTTTTTGTTTTTTTTCGGTTTCGTTTGTATCTCATGTGAGTGTGATTTATTTTTTTTTTGCGCAGAAACACTAAGAAAAGAAAAAAACAAAGAAAATTGTCCAGATACCAGATTGCATTGTGTACAATGAGTTATAGATACAGATACAGATATCTGCTATCGCACATTAGAAACTGTAGATTCTGCACATGACAGCTGCTGGTGTGGGTTATCTAGACCAAGTTTATATGCAAATTGAATGAATATGCATGCATGGAGACAATTTTGTGGTCTTTGGCTAAAGTTGAGAAGGACAATTGGACAATGAGTTGTGAACTAGTTCAAGAAAATTCAAGAGTTTGTACACAAACCGATGTTGGTTTTAAGTTGATGATGGTGAAATGATAAAACAATTGAGTGTGGACTGGTACCGAGGATGAAAAGAGGCGCTTGGTCAGATGGTATGTAAGATGGTGAAGGAGAAAAAAACGTATTTGACCTTCTTCATATGAGTATATCGGACATGATATGATTTCGGAACGTTGCATTGGTTTTTGAAATGCCAAGAAGCAACTTTGTTGTACATATGTGCAGATATGTATCTCATTTCGTTTAAAGTTGTGATTTGTATATATTTTGACCGTGAGATGGCCTGATTGGGTTTGACTAACCTCGATGTTATGGAAATGATACGAAACAAGTGGAAAGAGAGAATTATCTACGTCTGTAGTGACAGTTTGACTGCTCTTATGACCATGTTTTTCTTGTTATGCACGTTTTGACAGAGATATCGTAGCAGATCACAATTTCTGGGGCTTGGATCAGTCATTTTGGACAGCAGTTCAATGTTTTAACCACACCATTGTGCTAAATCCTCAAGCATCTTCGAAAATAAAAAGCAATGTCTAGCAGAGTTCAGTTGGATGGCTGGAATTCAAAAAGTCGTAAGTTACGAATAGGGCTACGTATGAGGGTGCTATATGTCACATTCTACACAATGATTAGGTGTAAGAAGGCTTTAAAGTCCAATGTGGGGTACTACAAGGCAGCATACTTTCACCACTGTTCTTTTCTACAGTTATCCTTGATGTGATTCATGCCCCGCTGACAGAGAAAAGTCGCGAAGTTCAATGGACCATGCCATCTAGACTACGCTGACCATATTTGCCTGTATTTGAACAGGATTATGGAACTATACCAAATGACCCATTACCTGGAAATCGAGGCAAGCAGAGTATGTCTGAAGATAAATGCACTCTTTCGAACTCTAACGTCCAACTTAACATTGCAGGACAGGAGGTCGAGAAAGTCGACAATTTCATTTATCTATGAAGTATGGTTCTAGCCGACGGAGGCACCCAACTAGGGCAGAATCAGAAAAGCAAAAGTTAGTAGAAGCTGAAAAGTATTGTAGAACTCCTCTGAAAACTATGACGCGCAGGCGTTATTGACGTCTTATGCCCCACAGGAGAAATTAGAACGAATGTATGCTTAAATCCTTAAACTTTTTACACCACATTCCACCATCCTCGTGGCACTCAATAATTGGTCCTCTTTTAACCGTCCAAAATCCATTATCCTTATTATTCTATAGCACTAAATACATTTCAACATCCAGATTCAACTAATTAATGACATTCCATGTTTTTTTGTTCACTATCATTTAATTAAAACAATTTTAATTGTGTTTACCTCTACAAAAAAAAAACACATATGTGTCCCTCCAAAATGTCGTCCCAAGTTTTTAAGTATTCCACCAAATTATCACAGCTATAATCAAATAATTTTAAATTATTCCACCATTCCTCTTCTATTCGTCCTGTTTCCTGTCAACTCTGCGATAGCTGTTTGTGTCAACTGCACAACAGTCAAAATATAATCAAATCACTTTCAAAATAAATACATTTCCAACGAAACACAAAAATGATATGCAAAACAAAACATTCAGAAGCCATTAAATGCACTCTCCTCGTCGTCGTTGTTCATGGAAATATAAAAAAAAAAAATCTTTCAGCTATTCCAAGTGCAGCAAGCACGTCCACAGAAAAAAAGAAAGAAAAAAATCGGAATCCATTGTGTATCTGTGCTGCTATCCCCATGTCGCGTTGTGAATTTTATTCTATTTGAATTAATTTTTCTCTCCCCAAAGAGGGACACACGAACCTCCTTCAGAGAGGGTCCCATTGAATCAAACCAAACCAAACCACTGTCACCCGCAATCCATTCGACATCACTGACTGATGAGTGTTGTATATTTTTGTTTTGCCAAAATAGTTTTGAAAACGTTTTTATTTAAATTTTGAATGATTTTCCATACATCAACCCCCAATTGTATAGAACTAATATGCATTTCATATGTGACCCCATCCACCCCTTAGCCATTGTTCATTTCATTATGATACAATATAAACACATCAATTACGAAAACAATAAAAAAAAAAAATTGAACTTGTTCCGTTTCCTATCGATTTTGCTTTGAACCAACCCGTTGCTATCGAGTGGTCAAAGTTTAGAATATTTTTATATTTTTTTTTATCAACCAACATCATCATCGTTATAGTCAACACGATGATCGTCATCAATAGCACTAGCAACAGTATGCTGGAAGCATTGTTTTCTATGCCTATTCCCAACTTAAACCAAAAAAAAGCAACCCCCCTATCCCAGTATCCTGTTTTTGAATCAACAAGGGAGCCATCATTTTTCTACATTCGTTTATTTGTTTATACGGTATTGATGCCTAGGGAGTGGAAATAGAGAAAAATGTCACTAAAAAAAAAAAAACTTTTTCAAAACTTTTTATTTTCGGCGTCAAAAATGAGAAAAAGCAGAGAAAAACTTTTATTTCTCAGCAAAAAAATGTAAAAGAGTTGATCCGCACTGTTTTGGTGCCGCAGCTAGTGGATTCACTTCCAGTTTCGTTGTTGCTAGTGCAACCCGAATGCAATCTCATTGGTCTAAAAGAGTGTGCGGTCAAATGGTTTTTTTTTGTGGAGGTTTCCTTTTTGGATATATCTAGTTCAGGCTAGGCTATAGTTTTATGCTTAGGGGGGTGTTTTGAAACCTGCCATAGATTGATATGGATTTTTGTGTATTTTTTTTGGTAGACAATAATCTATCAGTTGGGTATCTAGAGATGAAAAATGTTTGAAGGGTTTCACTTTGTATTGTAGTTACGTATCTGAGATTTGAAATTTTATTTTTAAAATGCAAAAAACTAGAACAATTGTTTGGGAAATGTAAATAAATTTGACAGAGTTATTTGAAAAAAGAATGAAAAGTTTTGTTTATGAGGGGTTTCCATTTATCATAGCACATGAAAGCTATTGATTCGGCCACAACATCCTCAAAACTGAAGCAAATGGGTGTTTGTACCAGAGTCACACTCTTTTTATCTGGGTCCCATCCCCATTTGGTTGTAGGGGTTGCTGCACTTATGTACAGTCTCACTTGGATCTCAATGGATCAATTGTGTACCCAGATGCCAGCTCTTAACAGCTCACTAGCAAAAAGGGTCATTATTTGGCTAGGATCGGCTAAGAGCAACATTCATCATCACTTCTTAAAATTGGCCAAGTGTGGGTGGTATTGGCTTAATAATTGGGACGTTTCAAGAAGGACTTGGTCTGGTTTAAGGAAAACAAAGACAAACGAGGGACTAAGCAGATCAAGACCAAATATTGCAACAAGAGGATACTACTCTGCCAAGCTAGGTATCCCTTTTTTAAAAGGAAATTTCAGTATCCCAGGAACACTCATACTCGTTCCAGTCCATTGTATTTCCAGGCAGAAACCCCTTTATGGTTTAGTGGTTTGAGAAACTCAAATTTTGTTTGTTTCCCTCTTTATTTTCGGTGACTGTTGCTGTGCTCCCTCGACCGGGCTCGTGGTCGGGTCACAAGCGAACACACTAACCACTACACCATCGCCACCTGTTGTGTATCCCTTACAACACATTCTGCCGTAGTTGCAAGTATAACAACGAAAAGGTATCTTTTTTGCACTTTCTGTCCGGCTGTAGCGAGGTTCAGACAACGAACTCTAGGCAAAATCTTCTTCGACAATCCCTAAGAGATATTCAAGAAAAGGATTGGAGAAGTAATTATTTCCCTTAGCTCAATGGGTTCGGTTTATCAATACCCACAACAACAACATGAAATGGGGCTCCAAACGGCGCGGCTTATCCTAGTGGTAATTGGATTTTGCTGAATCCTCACCTCTATCTTCCAAGTAGATACCTTTAGTACCTTGTCACAATGGACCTATCACTGGTCTAAGTGTGCTGGCTTTAACTGGCAGCCACTTCAACCTATTGTACCTCAGTTTGTTCGCGATAAACTCAAGAATCACTGGACCGATTTTGATGAAACGTTTGCTGTTCGAAAGTCCATGCTTATAGGGTGGTTATAGGATATAAAGCGGTACTCGTCCAAGATGCGAGTCATAAAAAATTTACATTTATGTATGAACATATATGCATACATTCCGGATCATTAAACACAACACTACACCCTACTAAAACACAGCCATGTTCAGTGATAGTCAAGCTGCTATCAAACCCATTGATTCGATAACCTCATACTCAAAAATTGGAAGGACAGTGCAGGAAGGAGCTCGCCTGGTCGGGCTGTCGGTTCAAGGTCTGTTGCAGCCTATGATCATGAGTGAATAAAAAAAGGACGAGAAGCCTATTGGTTTTGTAAAAAAGGAAAACCAACATCTTGACAGGACACTCCAACCAAAGAGTCAATGCTTATCAAGAGCGTACCCGGGAAAATTGATGTCACCTGGTATGACAATATGTTTAGGCCTAAGTTTAACTATGCATTACTACGGGCTCTGTGCCTTAATTAGTCCCGCGTGATACCTATCTTCCTTAAGTTTAATAATTTCATTCGCATCCTCGTACGGATATCTCTGTCTTCTTTAAAAACACCCTCTGTGGATGCACATTATTGTTCAAGCATCTTATCCTACAATTGCATACTTATTATGACCACAAGGCTAAAGTCTTGCCAAAAGTCTTACACTAGGCACTGCCAAACATTATCGAAGGTCGACTGCTGTGTTGAACGATGCAGAAGTGATTTACAATCTACAACTCCGACCTACTTCGAACCCAATTAGACTCTACCATCTATATTTACTTTCAATTATGTACATAGTCTCGACGTTTGGCACTACTGAAATGCTTTAAGCATTTCTCATGCAGTAAACACTTGGTCCTGTCAGTCGCATTGCAAAGATGATTTCACCATTCTACCATTACACAGCTTCACTTTACAATTGCCCACTTGAGTGGCCAAAATTCAATTGCAGACGGTTCCGTTTAAGCTTTATGTACTTTAAGGAGCAAAAAAAATAAAAATAAAAAATAAAACAGAATACAATCGCATCATAACGTTTAATGAAATTTTTTAAGAGACTATATCCAGAGAAAGGAATCCTCTTCCAAGGATTTTTCATAACGCAGCGACTGTAAGGGAATGTGTTTATTTGACAGGAGCAACAAAATTTTGTAATATAATACCCGTCCCGACACAAAGGCGAATTTATTAAGTCGATAATTTTGATAGGTAACCGAAGGTCATATCTTGTCCATCGATCCAATGCCCAGGATATGACCTTCGGTGGTGAGGTTTTATGTCATGGTGTAATCCTCTTTTGGGAATACTACGGTCTGTTTTGTTGTATATGCCTTTCATATCCTCATCACCATCCTATCTATAAACTTTTCTGACACCTCCACACAAATCCCCAAATCAACCCGAAGGTTACCTCAAAGGAGGTCAAAAAGGACGAGAGAAAAAAATAAAAATCTTTAAGTCACATATCTCAATGAAATTCCAGAAAGCATTTGAAATCCTCCAAAGTACACATCCCGTAAAATCGCATTTATTCCGCTTGACCCTCAGTTGCTCCTCTCATACATTACCGAGTGAGTATTTGTCGAATCCCTATACCCATCATCTTGTATGTGGTGGATCCTAGTGTGGAATGTGTTTTTTTTGGGGGAAAATACGGCAAATACCCTGTAATTGCCATTTTACACATTCAGTGAGATAGAGATAGAGCGAGACAAGCGAATTTCGGTGCGATACACAAAAATTCTAATCTAAACTTTTGGACAGCTCATCTCAAATAGTTTAACCTCATCGGGGACTACGTGTCCATGTGTGTGTTTGTGTGTGTGTGTATATCTTTAGTTCATCTGAGGAGTGTTGGAAACGAAGTGAAATTAATCCATATAATCCCCTTGCTTGGCCATAACCGTTGTGTGTATGTTCGTCCTGATCTCTTTGCGGTGTGATGGGATTCCGGTGGTGTACTGTGTACGCATCCCATTTCCCTGGTGTCATCGATAACCTCTTTATCCAATCTCACTCCTCCTACTACTGCTACTGCTGCTGCTTCTTCGTTTTTATTGCTCTCATGTGCTGGAGGAAAATTTTCTGTACGAGGTATATGCCATGTCATTGCATTTCGTCCAAACACCATCACCATCACACCCCCACTTTCTAATAACAGATAAGATGTCCACTAATCCCACTTACACACACATAACACTGCGGGATATTAGGTGTGGTTATACAAGTGGTGGAGATTCTCACACCATTTGATGATTGGTGCCACCGTCGCCGCCACCACCGATACTCTGGAACAACTCCTCGTTTGCACAATCTATAATAAACATCTTTCTCTCTCTCTTGGTGTACTATTGCATACCACCCCACAATCTAGCCCATTTCTAACGATATGTGTGTCATTATCCTGGTAGATTTGTTTTTGTCTGTAAATCTTCTGAATTGTCGTCCTGTGGGGTGGGGCGGTGCTAACAATTGCTCCATATCGTAATTATTTGATCTTGTTTTTTATCTTTCTGCCTTCGCTTTCTCTTGCTCTTTATTTGTGGGCGAATTTGGAATTTAGATGAATATCCTTGCTGCAGGACACAAGTGCAAAACAAGACAATGAAAGGATATGGTCGGATAGAATCAGAAGGTTATATAACATCTATTTAAACAAGAAGTGCAGAATTGAAGCTGCTCAATGCTATGATTGGATACGTTTTTTTCGGGAAAGGAAATTTTATTTCCTTTAAAGGAAATGTTAATTTTTTTTCCTTAAGTCCTTGAAACGCACAAAGAACTTATTGGTTTGAGTAAGGAACTCGATTAGGAGAATATTAATTTCAGAAGGAAACATTGTTTAAAGTTGGTTTTGTTTTTTGAGAAAGTTTTAAGGAATCTCAAGACTTCGTTAAAGGAGGACGTACTTTTGCGCGTTATAATTTATTTCAAGGTTTTCTTCCTTAAACGATATGCGCTGTAAGGCGAGTAAGTTGTTTCCTTGTTGAAAACATTTTGAATTGTGTAAATGATCCAAGATGGACATTCTTCTGTCTTTCAATTGATGTAGTAGAAGTTTTGCCGTTTTTTTGGAATTACTCTTTTTTTTTATCGTTTTGACCTTCATCCCTTCAATTATCATTTTTCTCATCTTCTACATTCGGCTTGTGATATACATGGAATGGTTATAAATCGTGTTTTCGAAGTCTGGAGCCAAACAAACGATCCGGAATCTTGAAAGTAGATGCTGATTCTGCTGATCCAATGCTGTTTTTTTATGAGGAGAAAGTGCATTCTGTACCATAATGGAGGTGGTCCTCTTCAGAGTATCGGACTACTAAGCCGCCGACTAAACTCGTATCCCCTCCAAACATCTGCACATCCTGGAACCGCTTTTTGGATAACTTCAGGGTGGGTCAACAATTAATTCAATTGGGGATCCTTTCAGCTTTTTGATTTGGTAAGCCTTTGAGTTAGAGCTTCTCGATGCAGGAGCACACCCGGTTCCATCGGCATCGGTAAGCCTTAAGATGACTTCTACCTCCATTTCATTTATAGCGCTCAAAGACAGTGCGATTTGTGTCGTCGTGTCAGGAATCACCCTAATGAAAGCGGGGGCTTTCCAATTTCCACATTAAAACACATTAACTTCTCCATGCATCCTTATAGATCCTTATAGATACGCCTTTCGGCTTATCTTCCTCTAATATCTGTTCTCCAACATCTCTGTCAGCGTTGTTTGGTTGGTATTATTATTATTATTATTACTATGGCACTGCGATCTGAAAGATCTATTGCGCCTGGAGTCAGTTAGACAAGGAGATCCTCTATATTCCTAATGAAGTTGAGGATCTCCAGTTGAGGCATAACAAATGTCCTCCGCTGTTAAGAATTCCTTGTGGAGAAAACGTTTCCAGACAGCCACGCACTCACATAGTCGGTGTTGCGTTCATTCGTCTTCTTCTAAGTAGAGTCGACCTTCAGATTCAGATTCCTGAACTACATTTAGTTTATGTAGGTTATATCTGACCGGTGCCGAAGCCGGCAAGTCTTCTAATATCGTCCCTTTTATGGTTGCAAATATTTTTAGTGGATTTGTTCTGGAGTCGGATGGCCCTTTCAGCTTAAGTCCCTGGATGTTGTTCCAGTAAGATAAGAAGTTCCGTTTTTCCCAGCTGTCCAGGCTCGTCCTGAATGCGGCAGTAGGGATGCCGCAGAAGGGTTCAGCATATTTTTGAAGAATCTTTTCTGGCAAGTTGTCTTCAATTTCATTACCTTCAATGCCTGTGTCCTTGTACCCACCAGAGCTTGACTTTATTCTGCTTTGAGAGGTCTTGGAGAGCATTCAAGTCGCCTGAAATGGTCTTTGAGTTACAAGTAATGGGAACTCAGTGCTTTGAGTGCTGTTTGATTATCGGTGAATATATTGATGGTTACCCCATTTTTACCGGAGTCGAGAATGATATTGGTGCAGGCATCAATGTCTTGTAGTTCTGATTAAGAGACACTAGGGCACATTCCAAGTGTTTCTGTTGTTGCCATTTCTTCTTATTTCATCCTAACGAAGACGTATTTTTTCTCTGCTGCTGGTAGATCGATAGATCCGACACTACTTTCTTTTCTACCCGAAGTGCTTCTCTTCTTTGCACCGATGTCTGTTTCCTGTAATTTTTCTGTCTGAGTGCGTCAGCCCATATATCAGTGCCGTACAGAAAAATTAAATTCGTGATCGACATAAGAAGTTTTCGCTTGCTATCGGCAGGACCTCCTACTTATGTTTGTCATTAGTCTGTTAAATGACAAGGTGACCTTTAGGGCTCTGTCGGATGCTGTGAGCTTTCAGTCGAGCGTCATTCCTTGATACTTTACTATGTTCTTAGCAAACCCATTAAGAGGAAATGAGGACTATTCTTCGAAATTGAAACATTGTCAGCCTTATTTTTGCCTATTTCATGAATGGCTCTCGAAGTATTTTAGACGTTTCGGAACATTTTCTTTTTCGTGTTGTTTCGAAATTTAAGGTTCTGATTTGAAAAACATCTCTTTGTCTTGTGCTTAAGATTTCAAATTGGCTTTCACCGTGTAAGAAGCGTTTTTCCGGCACCAAATTATAAGTTTCCTGGCTTAAAAAAACGTCTTAAAACACATTTTTTTAAAATATATTTTTGTAGCTATTTTACAATTATGAACTAATTTTTGATTTTTCTTTTTCTTTCCAGGTAAGCTACATTTAATTTACAATTTGATGCATTTGTCTTATGAAATGTGTAAGTACTTATGTACGTTTTAAAAATTGACAGGATTTAGAAAATTTAAATTAGATTCCTGACTGCTGAACCAATGACTGCTTCATCCTTACATATTATAAAATTCAAGGTCTCTCTGTCTGTCTGTCCGTTAATAACTCGAGAACCACTGATCCGATATACATGCCTTTGGTGTGAGTTTATAGATGTGTTCCCTGGCTAGGTTTTAGTATATATTTTGTTGAGTAATAAGTAAGGAATAAGCAGCGACAATTTTAGTGCACTCTGACCAGGTTTTTGTTTGTCCTAGAGTGCACATTGTCGGATAATGAACGGGCCAATACATGTGAAGAAATTGGTGCCAAATAATTGGTAGCGTTGCAGCAAGCATTTTTCAAGTGTCCTTGGTGACACCGGTCTGACCTTTCCTATGAATTTGCTATTTGCTACCTGGGATCGCTGCTTCACTGGTGAAAGGAGACAAAACATGACACTCTGTTTTCAAGCTTTCTCTTAACCTGATATATACTTGTGCAACGTTTCTAAGCAAAGTAACATGGGACCAAGAAATTGTACATGTTGCAGTGGAAGATCTCCCAAACCACCGGGTATTTCAATCCATAAGCCCAGGGATATTGCTGCGAAACTTATGCCCGTCCAAACTCTGCTATGGCACTAAGCTGCGAGCAAAATTTGATCAGATGTGCTCGAGGGGAGACAATATTCATACCGCGTAAACCATTAGTACCTCTGCATTCCGTTTTGACTTCCAGAGATCGCAGCACCGCTTTCAGGTCCGACCGGTTCAGGTTTCGATGACAATTGATAAGTTTCAGCCACAGATATTAAGTTTGGTTGGAGCGGAATTAAAGGAAGAGTGTTCAACACTCAGCTCACCCAACAGCTTGATCATTCAGGCATTCGAATCGTCGTTTACAAAGAAGTGCCTTAGCCGGAATATGATAAAGGTTTTAAATTTTGGCGTTGCACTTACGCGTAAAGATGGGTAAAAATTGATTATTATCAAAAGATGTATTAAAGGACATTTTAAAATTCCCAGATCGTTGTTTTTAAACCAGGGAGTGCCCAAAACCATCATCCCCCCTGATTACCAACACTTGAACGACATCCTAACAAGACCAACGTCCGGATGAAGGACAAAATTAGCATATTCCCTCTCTTGTCAAGTCCTTGCGTGCTTTTGTACCATAAGTTAGACAAACACCATCTCCATTGGCCCTTCTATGAGAAGTACCTTTGTCATTTGCCATAAACCATTAAAACAGAAACCTGCCCTTATCCAATATACCGCTAAATATTCCCTTCCCTTCTACGCCATAATGCACCTCTATTGCACACTTAACATTGCAATTTATTGCAAGTTAATCTCACGTTATTTCACTTTTTCTATCCCATCGCTGGAACACTTAAGAGCACGCGGTATAATTAAAGGATATTTTGTAATTTTAAAATTACCATCCCATGCCACCAGTTACTGCCATAGAGCACCCGCAGTTGTGGTTGTACACGTTAAATCATTTATCCTGCAGCTCTTTGCGGTTGGATATGCAAAAGGTTCTCCTCACTACCAAAGGAAGCCACTTGTCAGCAGATGAAGATGAGCAAGGATGAAAGAGAGCGAAAGGGAGAGAGTGAAACGTTATTTCCCTCTTAAGGATTATCTCACTTAGCGACAATTTTTATCCTCTGTGTTACACGCAATCTTGCATCCTGGTAGTACCAACGGCGTTGGTGGGTTTAACTGCAGTCAGTGCATTAAGCCCTTCAAAGGTTAAGTATCTCCAAGTCAAGTGCTTAGGCTAAAGAAGGATAATTTTTCTCGTCTAATATTTTTTTTTGTAAAAATTTCCTTTTTAATGCGCTTCTCATTGAAATTTTAATCAAGTTTCGTTGAGTGAAAAAAAAAACAAGGACTTCGACTGGTGACACGAGCACACCAATAAAAAGGAGCAAACTTTATCCAATTTCGTTTGCTTTGAACCCAATAATTTCATTTGACTCACGTTTGGGTTGGAGATTGACTGAAAGGACTCGAGGTCAGCACCATCATCATCAAATGAAAGTGGACACTTTCAAGTCCACTACCACCGCCCACCTCAACATAGTACGCGACCAAGAGTTAACCAGGATGAAAAATTCTCTCTTGTGTTGGAAGAAAAAAAAAATCACATTTATCCGGAGAGCAATCGTCGTAGAATCGTTTTCCGATAGGATATCCTTTTTTTCTCTTTTCTTCTTTTTCTTGTGCTAAATGTCATACCTCTTGGTTTTCATCAAGTGCGTGTGCGGGAGAGTGAGACAAAAATAGAAAAACGAAAAAACAAAATGAACTTCTAAACACCGTAAATGTCGACTTTTAAATGTGATTTGATCGAAAATGTCCTTACAATGGAGCTCAGGGTGACGGCTTGACTTTCGTTATTTCTCTTGTGTCGGGCAATTTGCTCTCTGGAAAGGACCTTCGTGTATTCTTCGAAATTTTCTTTTTGTCTTGCTCCTCTATCTCTGTGTTGCTGATACTTGATTACAATTTGAACACATATGGACAGGACACTCGGTATAAAGAAAAAAGGCCTAAGGATGTATAGAGAGACACACAGAGTGAGACTGAAGAAAGGAAACAAATTGACATATGCCATCTCATATGGTGGTGTGTAGGGAGAAAGAAGTATTTTTCACTTTTCTTGAGTTTGAGAGGACGGTTGAGTGACTTGCTGTCAGCATTTGCGAAGTCACGGTCGTCTGTCAGTTTGTATATTTCTTTTCGTTTTTTTTTTTATTGTTTAAGCCTTGAGAGCCTTTAAATTTTGATGATGTAGTTTAATCTATGATGTATTTAAGTGGTCGTTTTTTTTTTGTTAAAAAAAAAAATATATGTAGTTGTGTACTTGTATGTTTTTAGCTGTCATGGATATGGTTAGGTGGCAGTTAATAATGCTCTAGAGGATAATTGAAGTCATTAGGGTAAAAGTAGTTGAATTGGAGATAAGTGCGTCGATTTATTATGGCGACACTTATAGATGAGGTATGACATGACATTCGGATATTGTTGGGAATCAATTTAGAATGCATTAGTGACAATCGTGGTTAAATCAAGGTTTGGCCTTTGTTACATGTTTCGAGTAGGTAATCGATGGTCAGAGTGCAAAAGCTGTTGTTAAAATGTACTTTCAGGGCTACAATCCATTTCAATCGATACTTGTCCATACATTTTCATAAATTGTTTTTAGAAGCGATTTAAGAAATGGTGACAGGCGATAGGCTTGTTGCTCATTACCGATTGCAATGTGGATTGATCGTTCAATCATTTCGCATTTCATTTAAAAATGTTCCTCGACTGTGTTTTCGCAATTGTTTCTACAAAGTTGAAAGCTGTGTAAAGTTCAACCAAAAGGCGGCTTGGAAGTTGAATTAATAAATCAATGAGCTGATTTAGTAGGCGAGGTTATAATGACTTAATTAGCATTTTCACATTTGTTTTTGTAAGGGTATGGGCCACCTTTAGATAGCCAAATGTCGGTAGAGAAAGGGATATCCTGGCTAAATTAATTGTCATTTGGAAGATTTTAATGTGAATCAGTGCTCGAGTAAGCATAGTTAGTGCCTTGGTAATCCTTTTTAACTATTCAATCGAAAGGAGCCCCTTTAGCCATAAAAATGTGCAACAGGGGGTGAAAATTGTTCAGATAACTGTCGTCTTCCAAGAACTAAACCCCAGCAGTAACTTTTGAACATTGGGACAATTGCATGTCAAAGATCTGTTTTTTCTGTAACAAAACGACAGGTGATACCAGGCAGATAGGGTAGGTTGAAGAGGTGACTGCATCTCGTTATGTAGCCTTCACTCGGATCTCTATGGATCTATTATGCTTCTCATACCATCATGCAAGTTGGGGACTTAAAAGACTTATAAGTTTGCTTAATTTGACTCTCAAAGTAAGGAGTACTTGGTCAAAATTGCAACGATCTTCAATTCGAAGGTTTTCCCGATCACAGCTGCAAGAAGAACACCGAAGATGACCTAGTGGTATCCCAGTGCTGACTTCAAATCCTTCGCCAGTTTTTTTTTCTGCAAGATATTCTACTTGGCATAATCGAAAGAACCATAATCATACTGTGGAACTATTCTCAAATTTAAAAGGAAGCGTTGTGGCGCAGTAAGATGGCGACATCTCCTTGGACATGGTATAGTGTAAACTGTTCCACTCAGCATCGATCTTCGATTGAAAGTGTGAGGACATTTTACTCTTTACACTCGCTAGGAGATCTCTGAAAGGTTGACCTTGGCTAGTCCATAGACTAGGAACCCAGAGGAAATCGATCTTGAACCGATAGCTCAACTGGGAGCGCTCTTTCGTGCACAATGTTACCAATTTAGGGGAGTACTTTCCCGCATTTATTGGCCTTGGTTTGGGTGTAAAATTGTGTTTAATAATTCGGTACGTCGGATGGTTCTGAATGGATATGGAAGTCGGTAGAATTTGGATATATTTTTGCGCTTTCCGCATCTCTATGTAAATGCTTCTATTCGTTTCTTGAAGAGAAACTTACAATAAAGCCTTATCTGAAGTAAAGCTTGGATGTGGTGGAAATCTAGGCTTTTGCTGTACCCGTAGGCCTAAGCAAACTTGCATCTAAATTCTCTTAATCCGACTGTGCTACATGATACAATCATTTTGATATGTAAATCGAGAAGAAGCAGGTGTAGCATTACATCAAAAGCATCGGTGGCACCTGAATAGCACGTATCACAGCAAAGTACATCAACTAGACCTTTCTGTCTTTAGTTGAAAACAAAGCTATTAGGACTTGATTAAGCCACAATCAGATAATCTGGTGATCCTCATGTTTCTTGGCATTCGAACTAAGGGTGTCCCTATTTTGATTCCTTTAATCATAGTTCTAAGTGTCACTGCTTTACCTCATCGATAGGATAGCTCTTTCTTAGTATAGTTTTTCAAAGTTCGGAAGACATACTCTTTTGTTTATATTTCTTAGGAAGAATTACGTCTTTCTCGGCATAGAATAGACGGTTGCAACGAAAACATGTTACATTTTCAAAAAATTAGATCTTCGAAACCAATAATCGCTTAGTGATGGGAAGCACATTATTAGAAAGCTTGTCGAGACTCATTTATTCAGGTACCTACCCGCACTTAAAGAAGAACTTTAATTTCAGCTTCGAAAACTTACGCCCAACATTACTTAAGAAGTTTTGTTTGAAAAAATTGACAAACACGAACAAGTTGTTTATCCTATTTGCATGTCTATTAATCTCCCTTATAAGCAGCAAGGCTCATCAGAGATAATCATATATCCAAACAGCCATTAAGCCTCAACACTAATGAAATCATGCAATCGATGTCTAAAAATGATATCAACAGGCAACACGGCATTGTTGTGTACCGGGTCATAGGTAATCAGAGAGACTAAATCTGTCCTTCGACTTTCTCCTTTGTCCATATTTCACTCTGCAAGGCTTATTCCGAAATTGGAAAATTGGACAACTTTGGAAAAGAGAACCTTTTAGTCAGTCCTCGTTGGGAAGAAAACTCTTTCTTTGATTATTCTCAGTCGTAGAGTGTATGAAATGCACGCATGTGTAATCATAGCTTTGTCCGCACAATATGCATGTGTATTGAGCAGTGTCCTCTTGTTATCAGACACTCATCTCGGTTTTTCCACTAAACTACACACTGTACAATGTTGAGTGCACAATCACTACACTGTGTCTTCAATTTCTAAAGATAATTGTACTGTAAGAATAACTTCAATTATTTTTACAAAATTCTAGTTTGCGCCTACGAGTATGTGACAACAAAATAAATGTTTCACTTTTTGTTACTAATGCACGAATTTTTTGCCCTACTGTAACTAAATGACTTTCACTTCAAAAATGGTATTCAAACCCGTTAGAAAGTTGTACTCAACTCTTGTTCATAAAACTAACTAACAAACGATACAACCGTCGATGTATTCGTTTCAAAGTTACGCTCTAACAGGACGAAAGCACTAACAAACAGGAAGTTTAAGATCGTGTTCAGCCAGATGTCAGTTCTATCGGGTATTATTAAAATGTTTCACCCAGGAGTGCTATTTTTCCTTCTCCATTTTCAAAAATAAGTTTTCAATATCACTTGCCGCTGGATGGCACACTAACTCAAAACGAATTACTCATCCAGGGACCACTTATGCCATCGAATTGCCTACTTAAAATCGAAACCAAAAAATAAAAAAAGGATCTCTCGCTATCAACTGAAACCCCGAACACACATTCAAAACACAAAAAGACAATAACATGCATGCAGCAGCAGCAGCAGTATTAGTATTAGTAGTTGGTTAGGTTAGGTACCCCCAAAGAATAATGACGCAGAGTGAAAAGTTTTGCACAAAACTTTTACTCCGATTAACTTCAGGGATAATCGACAATGACGACGACGATGACTTCGACGTAGACTTCCATTTCTGTGGTAGTTCTCCTTCTTCAGATTGAGTTTTGAATGGCAATAGCAACGGTAAAAAAAAGAAAAACTAAGAAAATGCAAAATTTTCCTTCATTTTCGCTAATTGCTTAAGTTTTGCACTCTCTTCAGTTGTTTTACTACTACTGCCACCACTCTAGTCACACTCTCTTAAGTGCACGGACTCACTCTATGTGACTCGATTATCGGAAATCTTGAATATCCTTGGCTTCATCTTAAAGCAAACAACCGTCATGGGTCACATTTCAAGACGACCTTTTTCGGTTCTTATCGGCTGATGGTGTTGCATGGAATATCTGTCTCAATAGGCTGAGTATGAACGGCGCCAAAGGTCCACAGGATATGGAATTATTTTACTCCATACTTTCCCTCTCCCTCACTCTCTCTCTGTCTGTCTAGTGCACTTTGAAAAAGTTAAGAATTCCAATTGTAGATACAGTAGAGCACTTCGTAAAATGTCTTCAACATAAAATATCCATTAAGCCACTCGAATTATGATTCGGTGCCTTCCTTGTGATATACAGATGATACTTGGGGATGATCCATATGAAATACTCCTCCATTCTTTGTAGAATCGAAGTCCCACGTAGGGTGCATAACCCTCTCAACGAATATTATGCAGATAAATGTCATGCACCGAGTTTGGGGCGGTGTTTCAAGGGTTTGAATCCTTAAAAATCGCCTTCTGTGATTAATGGTTTTGGTTATTTCTGAATTTTTTTATTTTTTTTATTCCAATCTTCTCCACCCCCCTTCGCCATCCTTGCCTTGAAGTGTTCTTTTTTAACTGCACTTATCTTTAAATTGGATATTTTTCACTGTCTTTTCGGTCTTGGGTGGATGTGAATCTATGGGTATACGGGGGGTGTATCTGCGATTCGTATAGATGGAGAGAGTCCTTAGGTTCCTATTGTGCATTGCATACTTCAAATTTGTTCACTGAAGCGTGACACAATTTTTCTTCTCCCAAATGTAGATCAGGAATGATGCTGTGGCGGAGGTCACGTTAGGGATGAGAGAGTTGAACTGTTTTATTTTATTTTTTGGTTCTGTAGATTATGTGTGTGGGAGTGATAAAGTTTTTACATTCAACTCGATGTGTCGGCACTCACAGGATCTAAGGCTCTTGCTCTTTTATTTTTAAGTTTTTTTTATTTTTTATTTATTGCATATGTCGTGGGTTTCCTTCGTTCATCATTATTGTCATCGCGTAACTTTTCAGAAAGGAAGTACGAGTATGTAGTTCAATTTGTAGCGCATGAGTGTATTTTCGCGGTAGCGATATACGAGTGTGTAGTTTTGAAACAAAAAAAGAAGAAAGGAAGCAGAGGAAGCTGAAGAAGCTGTCTTTTAGAATTAATGACCCTTTGATACGAGGAAAGGAAGAAAAAAGTACAAAATGTTTTGTGAACTTTGTCACATGTCTTCACCTATACTACTGTCGTTATACCAGTGGTGACAATCAGGGAGATGTTGGCTTCATATTTTGCAAAGAATGACAAACTTCCGAAAGTTACCCAAATATTTCGATGAGGAACTTAAGAAAGGAGAAATGGTAATATAGACAGACGGGTTCGTCTGTTAAGAGGATTTCAACTGAGACAGGATTTTCCTATCTATCTGAAAAAGGCTGTTGGTTTATTGATCTACCGTACCTTCTCTGGCCAGAGCCTTGTCGATGTTTCCATGTTGTAGTTGCTGTCGTTTAAAAATATTTTTTTCCACTTTCCCTCTATGGCACGAAGTGGGGTCTTGACTACATTGACAGCTTATTCTTGGTCAAGGGACAGTCCTTCTTGTTGATCGTCTTTCTTCCTGGTATGCCACTGTGATCCGGGATCCAGTAGAGTTTAACTTTAGGCTGCGCGTCGAGAACCATAACCACTTCGCCACAGCCTTCTTGAAGTAATTTGTGTAGCAGATGTTGATTTTATAGCTGCATGGCTCTCATTTGTCGCTATAAAGTCTAACTGATCCGCCCTTGTTAATTATGGAATTTCCACTTAGAAAACGCTGCTGTAATCGAACAGTCTGGTGAAGCTGCCTCAGAGAAGAGACCTGCTCCAATGCCTATGTCTTTTTGTGGAGATGGATATGGACTCATTGTTCAAGATTTTATCTTTCTCCTACTGGTCCCTCCTTGGAAAAATACATAGAAATAGTTTTTCAAAGGCTAGAAATGGAACAGTGTAGTCGATCAGCAGACAGAAGTCTTTGCCACTGACATTTTTCAGTTTTCGACAGTAGTGTTGCCACCACAGTTGCTTAGCCTTCTTTCCTTGCCTTTTGTATTTTGTGGAGACCAAACAGTCAATGATCCAGTTCTGTTCATCGTTTGACCAGTTTCTGATATTTTTCTGAGCCACCTCGAGTGAATGGACAATAGGTTCCAGACCACAAAGAAAACCGAACCTTTGTTAGAAAGATCAAGGGATCGCGGTTGATAGAATCGCTTGATGTGGAGAACTTAAAGCAGCGCTTTTGGTATTGAAAAAGAGTGTCTTTTCATGAGTCGAAAATTGGTTGCATTCTATTAATGACTGACTCTTCACAAGTCCCACTGTTACATCGTGGACGTAAATCAAAACCAGAATCACAAGGCTAACTGAATCCAGTGTTTTCAGTTTGTGGAACATAAATCGATTAGTTAACCCGATGAACACATCAACCCACACCCTCAATGTCATACGCTTAACTTTCCACTCTGTGAACCATTTAAAGTCTTTAATTTCACTTTGCAACCCTTCTAAAGAGAGAAAATGAGGGAACTTTACAAATCTCCTAAACCCAAAACGATAGTTCCACTAAGCAGGTCATTAAGCCATTAGAAAGGTGGCATCAGAAGTGGTCATCGAGGTGGTGGTAGAGGTAGTCACATCCTCCGAGAATGTGCTGCAAGTGCCCTGCATTTAAGTTCAATTTAGATTGAACTTTGTGTAGAAGTGTCCCTCCCCGCCTGGTCCGCCCATAATAACCACAAAATTCTCCTCCTTCCACGTGAAATTTGGTTTGTTTTTTGGTGGATGCGGGCGGGATACCTCGTTTGGCCATGATGGTTAAACTGACGATTGAACAGCGGTATGATGAAACTAATTTTGACTCAAAATACGAGCAACGACACACTAATTTGCACCCATGCATGGATTCATTGGTTTGAAAATTATTCACCATTTCCGCAAAACCCACACTTTTCCACCAGAATCGGTAGCTTGGCTTGTAACACTAAATTCCATGGGGGGTTTTTGGCAGGCGGTTGTGCAAATATTCCCATTGCCACCCGTCGCCAGTTCCAGCGAACAAATACAACTAAATACTCATACAATGACCAACGGCAAATTCCTTAATTAAGGATTCCACCACAATCCACTAGATGGAGTGTTGGACAAGGGTGATGAAAATGATGGCGCTTGGCTTTTCCCCAAAGTGGATCAGCAAATCCAACTTAATGAGATCTTTAATTTTAACGTTTCGTTACTCGGTTTTTCTCTCCTCCTCGCTTACATGTACTACTCCTTCGTTGGTGTCCTTGACTTGAAATTGTTATAAATTCACGACAAAAGTGCCACGAAGAAAGGATTCACACACAAGGAACGAACGGTTACACGGTCAATGATGGCAAAAGCGAAATGTAAAAAGGGAACGTAAAAGAAAGAGGAAAACAAAAAAAAAAAATTGTGTTTCACCCTTCCGGGTGACGATTCCATTAGTGTAGCCAGGTACAGACTTTGGGTGTAATAAATTTAAAAATTAAGTTCACAAAAGATTGTTTGTTATACTACGGGGTTGTGGAAATAGGGCCGACATTGCTCGATGGCGGAATGGCAAAAAAAAAAAAAAAGAATTAATCCAAAGTCAAACGAGCGTGTAGCTTACGGTGAGTGCGGATACAAGTGGTTGTTAAATCTTGTTACAACGATTGTGAAGGTCACACGTAGGTTTTTTGTTAAATTTCTTCCAGTTGCCCTACGCTTGGACAATAAAATGTTCACCAAAGTGTCGGCGAAGTTGACAAATTAGGAAAACTTAACGAACAAAAATTGAAGTTCAAGAGCATAAGTTCGTATGTATTAACAGAATTATCGACTACTTAACGCTTAAATTTCAAGACTGGAGCAAGCTTCAGGAAAGCAATGTCAACTTGTCGAATCAAAGCCAAAAACACACGATGTTTAAAAATTTTACCAAGACGCAAACGGATCGTCGCTTCCACGCAGTGCACGCTGGATAAACCGAACTAGGGAACTAAAGACGAGTGTTGGGCTTTTCTACTAATCTTGTCACTTGAGCTATTTTTACAGGAAGTAAGGGACAGGATTCAGGTTCTCCGACTTTGCCACGGAGCTAAATTTTATAATATATAGCGCAAAGTTCTTGCAAATCTCAGCAGCCACTTGGAAGTCACCCGATCGAACTACCGCCAATCCAATTTAGCCCGCTGTGATCGAAAGTTTGAACGTTCTCAGGCTTTTGCAGCAGCAAAGGTATACAGTAATGCCGCGACCAGAACCAGCACTGTGAGAAAGTTTATCGTTGAAGGACTGCAATCGCCGGAGTCCTTATCGATTGAGTTTTCCTAGAGGTCTCGAGAAGTCTCCCCGCAGCAATAAGAAGTGCAGATGAGAATAAATAAGATGAGTATCAGCACTGCCAGCAAGCCATTAGGAATGTTGCGACTGATATGAATGTTTCAGCTATTTACCTGCGAGAAACCTCAAGTTCGATGCTGAATGCCACAGGCAATTGCAGACAAAATAATTGACAAGAGCCGCTTGCAAGAGATCAGGAAATTCTGTAAAAATGCAACCAGAGCTGAGCTGTTAAAAACTGCAGAAGATGACTCTCATAAGGACTCATGTACCAACTCATCTGTAAGATATGGTCCGACGAAAGCATGTTCTATGATTGGAATCTTAATACCAGAGAGAAGACTGCCTCACGTACGCCTTTTAGAGAATCAGTAGAACGAAGAAAGTAGTCAGTGGCGCCTTGACGAACATTGAATAAGGCGCTGTGTACTAAAATAGTTTTGGTTGTAAACACGTGCTGTCTACGAACACCGAAGCACAACATCGACGTCTCGGACAGAACGTTACGATGGACGCCTTAAACTTTGAAGTAGTGAAGGAGTTATGTTAATCTATCGAAGAATTACACTCGTCGCTGTTACTAAGACCTTAGGAGACAACTATTCAGCAACACCCTATCGAGAAGAACCAAGAAGACGCTGTATAAGATCCTCGTCATCTCCGTCCTGCTGTATGGTACAAAAGTATGGACTTTGTCAAGATCAAGTTCTACGTTCAATTTATGGGCCAACTAGCAATGATGGTTCACGGAGGAAAAGATTTAACCATGAACTGTACGAGCTATACAGTGACACCGACTTGGTCAAAAAGGTACGCGTACAATGATTAAGAAGGCTAAGTCAAGGTGAACACCAATGCTCCAGCCTGAAGCATCTTCGATTTCGCCCCGTGGAACTACGTAGACGAGCTTGACCACATCTCCAATGGCGTTCACAAGTGGATGGTGACCTCAACTAACTCGAAGAACGTAACTGTAGAAAGCTGACTAAGGCTTGATGAGGCTTGTTGGTGAAGACCTGAGTTCATACGGAACTGTAGCGCCATCATAAGTAACTGAAATCTCGACCCACGAACACTCAAAGAACGAAACGTAAACTTAACGAAACAAGTGACAGCATCAGTGTCAATTTAATGAAACAACCAATTTGACTGAAAACATGAAGATTAACCTATATTTTCGCTCTTAAAAAACTTTCGTTCACATGATACGGGTACCTACCCCATCTCTTATCGGTCATAACTTCAATTTTGTTCAGTTATACACCCTCCAGTTGCCACTAACTAAGCGCACTTTCTGTTAAATATGCAAATTTGCATTTCACTTCTAAACATGTGTGGTCCCGTTTCTCATAACTTTTCAAATGTGTGTGTGTGAGGCACCTGATCCTGTTGCTATTCCTTACTCTTCACGTCACATATTCCATTCATAGTTTTATAGTCCATGAATATATTTTGAGCTTTGCTCTACGAAGTGTTTGCTCATCGAAAATTAAAAGCGAAACCAACCAACTCCAGTGGAAATTCTTAAAATATGCCTTGTGCTGTTGTGTCAAAATATGCTCTCTTGTGTTCGTGTGTGTTTAGTTGTCTGTCATCTCCTTTTCACTTTGGCAATAAACAGGAGTACCCAATGTCAAATAAGTGTTTATGAGGCAAATGCTTTCATGTATGATAGTAGGGACAGACGCGCACGCCTTCCCAAATGACAATTCTATGATTTCATCATCCAACAGAAGTGTTATGTCAGAATGTATCCTTTATGAGCCTTGAGATTTCCGGCTACCGAGTTTTTGCTATTGGATGGATTCAATGAATACATGAGTAAGCCCTCAGTGGAAGGCGATAAAATGAGTTTTATTGTTGATGAATCCTTCCTTCTTGAATGCGTTATGGTAAAGTGGAAGGGTTTGCTCATCGTGTACGTGTACAATTGAAGTGACATATTGAATGTACATACGTATGTATATGTGAATGTTTCGAGAAAAAAAGTTCATTTTATGATATCCTTCGAGGCTTAATGTCACGATTTTTGTAAGCTATATGGGCGGTAATACATACACATCTGGTTGAATTGAGTTATGATGACGCTTAACGTAACGTGATGGGCATGACGCAATTACGCCGTTCTTCAGATGAAGTCCCTCAGGGTTCTGTGGTATCTGTTGTACTTTTTTTTTGAAGTTTGTAAAGAACTGCAAATTCTTTGGAGATTACAAAGGCTTCCCAAACTTACTTAAAAGACGGGAAGATTTAGAATTTAAAAAAAGGAGTTCTTAAATTTTTAGACTTCCGAGCCTACCCCTGCTGAGCTGTCTATAAAAATGGATCCTGTGTCGAGTTTAGTAACCCTTGCTTCATGTCAATTTTCTCTTGTCTTTGAGAAACCATTTTTAGTTTCTATTTTTGCCTATCTTGCGATACTAGTGTGATCTGTTGGTGTTTTATCCAGATGTAGCTTGTTTGAAGCCATAGAATGCTCTTTGTCACCATTTTTCCAGCGTATAGGTCGAGCGGTGTAATTTCCCATTGCAAAGGCCGCTGTCGGGGTCGTTCTTTTAACTTGTGGCTTTTTTAACGACCACCAGGTTAGTTAGTTAAGTTGGAATGGCTGCCAGCATACTTAGACCCATGGGAGGCCTATTGTTATACCACAAGGATCTGAAGAGATCTCCTTACATACTCATCGAATCAATTGCAGCTTCGGATAAAGAGGTTTCCGACATCTGTGTTTATCAGATCGCTTAGGTCGTTAAAGTAGAATTCTAGTAAGTGGAGCCTTCTTTTGCAGGAAAGAGCTGGGCAAATACAAAGAAGGTAGGGAATGGTTTCCTTCTTCTCTTCGTCCATGGAGTTTATGCAAAAATCGTTCGAATATACGTCAAGTCTTGTTGCAGACAATGTCCCGTGATGACACCTATTACTGTTCTGATGTGGGATCTGATGAGAGAAATAAAATTCTTAGAGCGTTTCGGATCCAGCTTTGGTCAAATTTGTTTAACCACTTGTCCACCTAAATTTTTTTCTCTCAATAGTATCTAGCTTGAACTCAACTTTACATGTAACGATCGATATACCCAAGGTGCCTTTGCCTAGAAGCATGGGTATAGTTGTCTGTCTTACAGTTCCCTATATCCCGGCTCCCAGTAATGATGAACATTGAACTGTTGCGCCATTTCTTTGAAAGATGATCGGCAATCCAAGGACCTGATCGCTACTGGACTGTTGATCTTTCCAGACATTTCTTTGCGGATGTATGTGCCAGATATCAAGTTTTTCTTAGCCAATATAAGACTTCTTTAGTCGCCAATATTTCCGCCTGGAACACGCTACAATGATTTGGAAGACGGAAAGAGAGACTGATATTAAGCCTATCAGAGAAAGAAAACACCTCCACCTACCCCGTCATTGGTTTTTGATCCGCCACCAGACCATACACCAATATGTTGGAATACGTCTTGTGATATTCATGTATATGGACGGTTCTTGGTCCACATTTAATCCCAAAGATTCCTTATTCGTTCTCCTTTCCAAAATCTTTTATCTACAGTTCAGTTTCCGATTCTGTGACGTTTGTCTTAAATGGTGTCTTGGGGTATCCTTCAGGATTTTCCTGGCTTAGGTTTCCTTTCACATTGGCTTCCTGCTGAGAGATGTAGAGACAATTCTTAACTTCAAGTTTAATGAAACGTTGGATAGTATTTCTGGGTTAATGCCGATCGATCTGCCCATGCTGCTATTTGACTGAACGTCCAAACAGTGTCGATAAAGTAGTTCAATTGAAATATCATTTCAGAGGCGAAATATTAATTTTTATTTTTTCAAATCATTACAACTAATTTATTTATTAAATAAACAAAATCACAATCCGAGAATGTGTAGCCTTCCATCTAATTACAATGGCCTCTGGTGGGAATTAAAAATTTCTATTAAAAATCAATTTAATTTAATTTTTTATTTTACCACTCTACGTAATTTTTATACATAATTTCACTTGTTAAATATTTCTCCCTGTGATTTATTTTATTATTTCACATGTGAGCATTGGTGGGGTGTCCTTGTTTGTATTTTATTTTATTATATTTTTTTGCTGTAAGGAGCCCTGCTAATGTTTTATTTGTATTTTCCGGGCCGTCGATGAAATGAATTTCATGTCGGAATTCATTTTTGTTTTTTTGTTGTTGGGCTGCATATAACCGTTGACGGCGATTACACACCATATGGTGGTGAGTATCACACGGGGTCCTTTTTATTTTTTTGTCGCAAAACTACATATGTATGGATATACGAGTAGTTTTGTGTGCGTTTTCATATTGCGATCTAGAATGGAATTTATACTTTATGAAAAGGATACTCGTGTTTTTTACGAGCTGCCTGTTTGTTTTTTTAGTAGAATATTGTAACAGGTGTGACAGGGATAAATTTGCATTGATTTTTAGACTTTACATAGGAGATGGGCTTTGTTTTTATTTTTTAACAGGAGGTGCGATTTTGAACCAAATGTGGGTTCACTTTGAAATATGGAAAAGGTCAAAGTCATTCGATGTGTGGGTATGATTGTATGGGCTGTAGTGGCAGTATTGAGCGTCGTGTTTCTTAAAGTGCCTCGGAACTGGAGAGAAATTTAAATTTAAGTTCTCAAATGTGGATCACCTCATTACTAAGCAATGAACCTTAAAGGTCATTCCGTCAAAATATGATAAACATTAAGATTTGATTCTCAAGGTTTAGAGGTAGAGTTAACAGTGGAAGTCTGCAGAGTTTATTTTTATAAAGGCTCTGCTACTAACGTAGGTATATGGCACTGCGACCTGAAAGATCTATTGTGCCTGGAGTCAGTTAGACAAGGAGATCCTCTATCTTCCTAATGAAGCTGAGAATATCTCCAGTCGAGGCGTTACGAAGATCCTCCGGGGTTAGGAATTCTTTATAGAGAAAGCGCTTCCTGACTGCAGTCTGCGGGGTTCTGACTTATGTAGAAGTTTACTCAAACGAAAGATTTAAGCAGTGATGGTGATATTTCACAAGACATGAGACTTTACGTAGAAAAAAGTCATAGTAGTGATGAGATACCTCTTAGCCCTCGTCTGACTGCTCCAGCTGAAAAGCATAATCACAATTATCTGCTTTGGAAAACCTTCTGTTGGTTTGATGAACTTGGCCAAAATCTGGCCGAAAATGCTCAACGACTATCGAGTTTCATTAAAGTGGTCTGGGTACGTGGTGCAGCACCTAGCGACTATCCAATTGGAGTGATTGACCTTCCTTTTAAAAAGGGTGACGCCTTTCTTAAGTCTCCAAGGAGAAGACTTTGGCATGTTGTTAGAAATGTGTTCCTTTGAGCAATGTGGCAGTAGAACTACCGACCACATATTCTCTTGCAGAATGCCTAGAACCATGCCAAACCTGTCTACAGTTCTCGAGGCAAATTCTGGAGTTTTTTTTTTTTTTGCAGTAATGGTTCCTGTATGCTGTGTTCGGGATAACGGCGTTAATTTGATGCATTTCACTGTGGGTGTTAGACTCCACCAAAGTTGCGTTATCTCCTCTCCCTTTCATCAACTTCATGGATGCGCAGCTGTTATAGAGAATATTAAAGATCAGTTATCTACATTCGTGGATGATTAGGTTAATACTGAGTCTTTCCTAGCCGAACTTTGACGCGCCCTCGAAAGGTTTGTAGCTGCCTGCAATAATGATTAAATAAAGGCACTTGAACGTGAACAAAGTCGGTGTAAGGAAAGCCTTTGTCAGTGGAGTCTTATTGGAAAAGGTGTAGGTAGCAATGGACCAATACAAAGTTAGCTCGTATAATTTGTTAGGTTGCTATAAGAAAGGCCGAGCTAAGTGTTAACGCTAAGTAATCTGCCTTTAACTTGGTATTTGTTCCACCTTGGGTTATGAAATCTGGGCTGCCGAAGTGAGAATATATATGTTGAGGATGGTTTGACCACATAAGGCGTATGCCCTCGAACCGGCTTCAAAGATGTTCCATGAAGGCTAACATTATTTTGATCCTGATCTGGGCTCAATCAAAGCTCGAGTGCTATGCTTTGATGCAACAAAAATTGTCTAGATGGAATTTAAAAACTCACATTAAGACTTTTAGATGACAGGACAGGGACATTGCGAGGTCAAGAGACTCCTTTGAACACCAAATAAATATTTTTTAGTCTCTCATTGTTTTTTTCAGGCGGAATAGCTTGTTGCATTCCTCCTCTTCAACACTTCACCGCCTAATATGTGTCAAGTTTACTTGACGTAATATCTCAAATAATAGAGATTATACCCTTAACTGTACTAGATCAGGGTTGTTTTCAGTCATAATCTTCCAAGGTTCCACTTCTACATCTATTCCCACATTTAAAGAAACGTTCTGAGGACCCTTTCACGTCTGCATTTAGAGAAATCAAAAAACTTGGAGGCATTTTCGAACCCACACAAGCCACTCAAGCTTTAAGCAACACACGACGGTGGACACCCACTTTGAATGGCAGCGTGCGCTTAAATTTTCTCAAATTCACTCAAAATCTAAGGTGTATCTCTCCCTCCAAAGGACATATCCAAAATGGTACACTCGAATATAGTGGTCACTGGTTAGAAAATTCCTGAGCAGAGTTCCGTCTTTTTTCCATGCAAAAGTAAATATTTTACTTAAAATCAGGTCCGAACCGGAAGTATACGAAAAAACCGAAAACTTTTGTATACATAATGGACGCACAGCATCGTGGTCAAGAGGAATAGATAGACATACCTGGTTACAACCACAGTGGCCTGCTCTATGACCCGCAAAACCATAAAATTTACAAATAAATAAACTTTTCCAAAAGCGATGGCAGCTAGCGAAGGAAGTAGCTACCAGTGACGGACGGTACGGTACTGAAACTAAGACCAATCCCCATTGCAATTTATCCTGGGCATACCTTTACATAAATTAAAATGAAAATGAATTTGTCCAAGGATTTTGCAAATACTAACACAAAGTCTATATACGTACGAGTATACGTATAAGAATCACACCGCAGGATACAACCGAATGTCAGTGGAAGTATAATTTCATCTTGTTGTGTCGTTATTGTCCTGATGAAGAAATATGATCCTGGGACTGGCTGGAGGTGCAAGTAGATCATCAGTCTCGCACTTAATTGTTTGACCAAACATCTGTTCGGCAGGAACAAGAGCCAGATAGTGATATGTAAAACGGATTAGGACACAGAATGGAAGTATGGGATACACAACACATTCCATCGATTCATATCCTGAAGGTGTGGATGAGCATGAACTATTTTCACTGCGAAGAATAGTTTTGGTGTTATTTAAGAGGGTTGCTATCACAAACTCCAAAGCACAAGGATCAACAGGATATCTTGTGCATCTTCATCATCATTGTCGTCGTGGTGTTGTCGTTCAGTTAGCTGTCCTATGTCCTCTGTCATGCTTAGTCACATTGATTATGCCCAGCGGAGGTAAGTGACAAGCCAAGTGGATAATTAACCATTGTACTGTGAGTTTGTGAGTAAGGAATGTCCGTGCACTGGTTTCATAGGACGACGACGACAGTGAATAAATCTCGAGTGGCAATTAAAAATTTCCAAATGCAGTTAGGAACTTTTGTCGAGTGTTGTTCGTTTATTTCTTGATGGTGTTGGCGTTCTCTTGTGTAGTTTCCTTCTTCTCTAGTATTTTAAGGATCATAATGTGGAACTGTGTTGTCCGTCAAGCACTCCCACTTTTGTTTTCCGTTTCATGAAAAAAAAAAAAAAATTTCCAGGACTTTAAGCAGCAGGTCAGGCTCCGCGGAAGATGTTAATGAGATGACTGAGAAAGTCATGAACGTAATTAATAAAGTTCGTCCGGGATAATTTTTTTTTTCATTCCTCTTCCCCATCGCTTTCGTCCTTTTTTTTTTGATTTTTGTTTTGTAAGTCCTATTTTCAAAGTGTGATGATGATGGTGGTGGTGGATAAATTAATGGGTGGGTGTTCCTTCCGTCTGAAAAGAAGTTTTCGTTGAAAGGAATAGCAAGGCGGATGACTTTGTTTTGTGTTGAAAAACCGGTATATGATGCGGATATGAGTTTGATTAATTGAATTTGAAGAGTCGGGCAGCAAGTAACGGCATAGAGTTGATTAATTTCCAATGAATTGGATACATTTTTACACAGAACATGGCTGAAATGGATTGATAAGCATCATTTTACAGAAATGAGAGAAAGGGAGATTTATCTGTTGTTAAGGGTGGCGAACAAGGGCTGCATTGGATGGTGGAATGGTATCATTGAATTGCAATTATGTGTGAAGTTAAGTATAGATAAATGGGTCGTGTCCGTTTGCTGTTGGAATGGATCGGAGATAGCTTATGGTGTATTTTATTGATTGCGATAAGGATTTTTTTATGAAACTTTGGGGAAATGTCACTTTGGATCCTTAAAACAAGATGTCTGCTCAGAACAGGTTACCAATGATTTTCAAAAGTACAGAAACCGTTGGAAAACAACTCCGTCAACCGAAGGAAGTTCTCCAACTAACGTCTTCTATTTAACTTTGAAAAACATAGTGCTGTCGATGAGTCCTTTCGATTTAATTAGTTACAGACAACGGGGTCTTACACATAACCCCTTCGTCCTTTGGTAAACGTTAGTACAAACCGAAACTTGTAAGTCAATTCATGTTCATGACTTTTTTTTAACTACGTGCTTAGAATAGGGCTTGAGGGACATTGCAAGACAGATGAAGGAGATACCGATGTACATTGGATTCTGTCTTCTATTGGCTAGAGAAAGGTATGAGCGGACTCATTTTCTGCTACTGTTGGCTGCTCCTTAGACAACATGCATGGGTACCAATGGTACAGTATCTAGTACGTTTAGTACGTGAGTAGGTAGAGGTGGCGGTTCAGCATAAACTCAAGTAGCACTAGGTGTGCCTTTCTGTTACCACGACTCATGTAACCTGGTTGGTGATGTGTGTGGTTGAGGATATAAGACAGTAGGTGCCTAGAGATCCACCCTGTGGAGTTTAGAAAGTGGATTAGATCTCGTATCCCTTTACCGGAGATGTCATTGAGGTCTTCGAAGAACGGTTGGCTTAGTGTGCGCAGTCTGGCTCTTGCTAGTGCCGGAGATTTGCAGAAGAAATGGGAGAGAGTTTCTTTCTCATTTTTGCTTCCGCAACTGCGGCAGTAGGGGTAGTATGAGATGCCTAGCTTGGCCGGATGTTCTCCAATTTGCCAGTGCACCATAGTCATCACCGTGATTCTGGCGATATCAGGTCGGGTTCTGTCTGATAGGTCTTTTGTTCTACTCTTATCGTAGGTCAGCCATATCTTCCTTGATATGGCGCAGTTGGTTTAATCCCTCCATTGGTTTGCAGTAGGATTAGTACTCGTATGTCTTTCTGCCAAAGTGTTAGTCATACTTATAGGCTCTTAGTGGATTCTTTTGTTTATAGTGCCGATTGGAAGAGAAGCGTATTTATTGAATGTTCATCCATACTTTCATTGTAATGGGGTAATGTCTGTCAAAACCTTGTTAAGGTATCGCTTGGATTGCTTAACTTATCTTGATTTGACTGCAGTTGACTCCTGAGCTTTAGTGATTTCTTGGCTATCAATATACACATTCATGGCTTTCTTCATGGTATTGTATTTTGGGTTACTTTTGTACGTTGAACTATGGCTGTGTCTTCGGCTTCAAAGACTATCAAGAACTTGTTATTCCTAGGCTCCTTTTCCGATGGCCGACTCCTTTACCGATATCTGATTCCTTTTCGAAAGTAACTTGCCGGTTTTCCTAGTTACTCCAGTCGGAAATTCTAAAAGTGAACTTCTTAAGTGACCAGCTCGAACGTCATATTGTCTTCTTTTCCGTTCCTTTGCTTTGGACCATCCAGCATCCACCAGTGACCATATGGTGGTGGTAGCAAGTTACCCTCTGAATCTTGGTGAAGTGTAAGAAAGAGGTTTTCTTCTCAACGATTGTCGGAACATGTGTTAGAATGGGTCTCAGAACTGATAAGTCATATTCCACAGAAGGCTTCTGAACACCTTCTTGTCGATTTATACTTGGATATACATATGTACATTGCTTGAAATCTGTTCTGGTCAAGCCCTCCTATTCTTGAAAGTTTGAAACACATTTTCTGTCTTTAAAGGGCTAAAGGACTATGAGTGTATCATCATGAGTGTATCATGGTGTCCTGCCTTGAATAAATTTGAAATGACTAGGTCAGTGGTTTGTCTGGCACACGCACCTTATAACATCTTTCAAAAGTTCTGTTTTTCCTTTAAAGACTAAAAGGCATCCCCCATTGTTAAGTTCCCTCACACCATCTCTATACCTATCTTAACCACACTTATGTTGTGTGGCAATGGCAACCCCCTCAAAATCATGTCTACTAATCTCAGGTTTCCATCATTGGACAAGTTAATAAGTCACAAATACTAATTACTATCATGGAGAATTAATGACAATGTTATTTTGCTCCTCCTCCTCCTCAACACCACACGACCTAAACCGATCAAAATGAAGTATAATTACACTTCTAGCTTGTCCCAATAATCGTTTGATCAGAATCGCCGCAGCAATTACCCCTTGGTAATGACCTTTATCACTTTTTCTGTTTCTTTTTGTTTTGTTATCCTCGATAAAAATAAAAGGGAAACCCAGAAACGGAAACACAATTTCTTAATTTCCCATCTTCTCACATAGACACAAGCCCTCTCGTCGTCCACTAACCCTTTCTTTTTTTTTCTTTTCTGCCTAGCATAGCGTATTTTCATTTGTTGCTACTGTTTGCTCCTGCTGCCGTTGTTGGGTGTAGATGTGTTGGAGGCGATAGCTAAAAGGACATATTATACTGAATCACTGCATTAAATTGAAAATGTCTCCCCTTCTGTCCTTTTTTTGATAGTCCAGGGGTGAGATGGAGAGAATAAGATAGAACACAACGCAATTATATTATCATCAATCATAATGGAGGAAGCTTTCACCCACACTCGGAGTGTGTATTACTGTGTGTGTGTGTTACAAAACGCGCCTTAGCATGCAAAGATTATGCAAAGTTAAGTGTCAAAAAGGGGTTTGCATATTAATAGAATTGCATGACAAAGGCATCAAACATACACCGAGTGTTACCATAAGGCACAGCAAAACGGGCAAAGTATCGTACACTGTACACTGCAGAGCCGTGTCAGGATAATAGTAGTCAAGAAGGACCAAAAGATAGAGAATCGGAGAGTCTGCCTCTCGAGTTCGAGCAAAAAGGGCACCCTTTGTTTGTTGGGTATGAGGCAAACGGCGGCTATGTCAACTGGGTGAAGCGCATGGGGATAAAATGCTTCAAGTAATGAAGCTCTTACCGAAGGTAGTAGGTTCTTCATATTTGCTTTTGTTTTGCACTGTTTACTCATGGGGTTGAATGGGGGGGGGGGAGGATATGAACGCGTGGCATATGGAGCAGTAGGGTAGTGTGTAGGACAGGACAGTAAGTTGTGAAAACTTAAAACAGATACAATCTGTTTTGTAAGATGGCAGACAGTGAAAGTCGTCGGAGGGCTTAATGTGTCGTTGGAGATTTTGGTCTTTATTGAAATTCTTATGACTTGAGGTTTATGAAGTCTGGCGGATGTAAAAAGTCCGTGGATTATAAGAGCAGTGAACTTCTTTAATCATAACTTTTGTTTAAATATAAAAGAAAGTATGTTTCACCAAAAGTCTAGCTAAATGAAAGTGTATAGGCTGTAGAGCTACCAAAAACAAGAATTCAAGACCAATAAGACGCTGATTGCATCGTTTCGGGCTAATCGGTGTTGTTTTCTGATTGAACGATACAAGCTCCAACTTAGTTTGGAGTTGTCGTCTAAGAAGAGGTGTCACTTATACCGATCATGGAACGAGTAAAATTCATCCGTGGTTACAACTTGTAGACTTTAAGACCGGAAATACCCTAGCTTAAATTATTAAGAGACCATCATTATCAGCTAGTCTATGAAACCTTATTCGTAAAATTCGGCTTCGACTGTGGTCTCTAAGTCTGAAATACATGGAATCTTCAAGGAAACTTAGTGAACTTGTAGAAATAAGACTTCTAGGTCTTAGATTTTTGATGGAGGTCTTACCATTTTGGAGCACTGTCCCTTCAAAACGCTTTAAAACCCGTTTTGCTTTGACCGGAAGTGAAATAATTTAGAAAATGAAGCCTAACTTCTACAAGAGTATTTTCTTATACCTAATTGTAGTTCCTTCAACTGTCCGAAGGCTTGAAACAAAGCAAGGCTGACTGACTTATATCTTTTGGTTGCTGTGTAAATAGATCTTGTGCGGCGGACATTTTATCAGTTCTGTGCCCTTATAGCTATGACAGGACGCCATCGAAGGGATTCCAACTTCCCTTACGTGTTCCATTATAAGCGGCCAACTAATACTGATCGCTGGGAATCCGGGGACCTCACATTTGATAGCTGTTCTGATCTTGATAAGTTGTAGGTGGCTCATGTCTTTCGTGGTATATTGTGGTAAGTTGATGCTCAGGCATGTATAACCTTCCTGTTCTACCAACGGGTAGTAAGACTTTGATGGGATTCAATTCTTTGTGTCCTGTCGAGCCTTAGAAGCTCTAATTGCTATCAACTCCTTAGACAAAAGGTTCAGAATATGGCAAGTTGTTCAATGAACTTTCTGCATCGAACTCAAAGACTCTTTTGAACACGACGGAGTAGAGGCTTTATTGAATTCATCAAAGCTTCCATAGTAAGGCATTCTACTTCGAAATGGTTGCGGGGTAATATAGTCTACTGTGACAGAAGGAAAAAATACAAATATTTGGGATGACAGCCCGTAAAGGTCCAGGGGTTTAACTTCTCGCAAGAGTTGGAGCCAGGGAAGGGGCTAAATCGACATCTAGTATAAAAATACTCTTGATCAGATGGAGTTCCACAAGGTTGAGTGCTGACTGTACTCTGCACGATTATTTTGAATGACATAACAACTGGAAATATTTGGCGAGACAGCTAGAAGAGAACCGAGGTCTAGCTTCTCACAACAATTCATAGCAACCTACAGTTTTTATTGCCGACTCCAAACGACGGATTGAGAAGCTTTTTCATGACAAAATTATACTCTCAGTGGTTTGTCATAGCATGCCGAATACTCTGGGTCGTTTTGATGAGGCTCGAATATATGTTAGCTTGCTTCGTAGCCACTAATTCTTATAATTCTTCTCCTTTTATTGCCAATGTCTGTGGCAAAGCACACTACTAATAATATTCAGTCTTCTCTTGCCCAACCAAACTGTATTTCTATACACAATTTTAGAAGGATAAAACAATTTATCCTCTGCGTAGCAAACAACAAGCCAAAGAGAATGACGGACAGAGATGTGAATCATTTCACTTGGCAGGAGGCTTTTCCTCATCACCGAACGTCGTCGTCGTCGTCTCTTTTGCTTCGAGTAAAGCAAGTATGTTTGCCATGTCATTCCATACCAGAGTTTACACACACACATACCCGTTTAAATCTGTGGATCCAACAAGAACTTGTATTTGATTGTGTTCTCCTTATCTCGCATGTATATAACGTTAAAAGAAAAGCTTTTTAGTGCTAAATCATTATACAGTGATTATGTAGAAAACACTTGACTATTAAAACTGCTTTAGAACAGTGGTGCTGTGCTTTACACTGTGCGGTGGGTGGAGAAGAAGGCTGTGTATTTATCAGTGTCTATTGGAAAGCAGTTGGAGGTCCTGATAGACATTCTATTACGAAATGAATTTTACGTAAAATATGCTTCGCCTGCAGTGTTTCTTTCACACACAGGAAAACGATGACAAAGCTGGAATGAATAACGAAAAAGCCGGGTGTTCTTTTCGGCGAAAGGAAGCCCTCTATACCTCGAACAAGGATAATCGATTTCATTTTGCCTGAATTATTCGAAAATTGAGAAAAAGAGAGACGAAGCTCAGTAGATATGTATGGTTGATATACATGTGGAGTAATCTGCAGTGTAAGGACATGACAAGGAAAAAAAAGGGGGGGGGAAGTTCTAAGCAATTATACCTCATTGATAAGATGTGGGTGTTGGAGATGGTGTCGATATTGTCAGCGGTTGAAAGGAAAAAAAAATATGAAACGCCCCGAGTCCTCGGTATATACAGGATGTTCTCTTTTGATTCAACATTACCATAGGTTCAGGTTACCACCTAATCCACATCCACACCCATATTTTTACTTCCCACCTCCATAGGGGAAGTATTGCATTCACCCAAAAAAAAAAGTTTCTAGATTTTAACACAGCCTTACATTACGATACTCTAGAAATCATTTCCACCCATTTTCGAAGTGATGTCTGTGTGCGTGTGTGTGTGACAATTTTGTTCTCCTTCGATAACTAGAGAACGGAAACACGTACGATCATGCGGTTTTGATTGATTTGTCTCAATGAAACTTAGAGCTGATTAGATTTTGAGCAAAATCGATCCAGCGGATGCTGAGATATTTGAAGAAATGCTTTGAAAAAAGGTGTGCTGGACAACAAGCACGTTGTGGTGTTTTTGGAAATAATGTTCGCTTTTACATAACGCAATACCAGGTGGGAAGTACAGGACTGGCCCCCCAGTAAAATTTTTTTTTTTATATCAGTCACTCAAATGAAATTTGAAATTCATTCAACGATAGCCTACCGACAAAAGCAAGGCAAGGACCTATGAATTAATTTTTTTTTCTCTTCTTATTTTGTTTTTGTTTTTCACTTTGCTTTGAAGGACCAATATTTTCTTGTGCGCCCCGAAGGGAATTCGATATTCAAAGGATGCGAAATATTATTTATTCAATAATTTCAAGCGGAAAAATATTCCCATTCAGATATGAAAATAAGGGTAAGGGTGGTGTGCCCAACGGAAGGCTTATAAGCAAAGGAATGCTTTACAGAGAATTACCTCAATACGTGGGTTGTGAGTGTGTGTGTTTTTTCCCTCCTGTTTGTACCAACGGGGAGGTAATAAGTTTTCGGGGAGAAAAGACAAATTGAAAAGTTATTGAACAGAAATCAAAGAAATTTAAAGAGGTTGTCTCTGCGGAAGATATTTTGCCTTTGGTAAGGTATTGCATTCCAATCGAATTAAAATGTTTTGTGTCAGAAAGTGAGTTCCTCTTATCCATTGAACTGGTATTCAGGTCGATCAAGCGTCTTTCCAAACAGGCTACTGTTCAAAAGATCAAACAATCTGCCATTTTCGATGGTTTGACGTTTACGAACTACTTTGACTACTTTGCTCACTCGATATGTCCGAGGTAATGTGCCGCTTATTCTGGATTACGTTCATTTTTCTATCCTTTGCGAGTTTTTTTTTGGAGTTTTTACTCACTTGAGTCACACCTGCTCTCCAGAAACAGTTCCCATGCGTGTTCCTTTTCCTCGTGAGTCTCAGTATAAGTTGCTGCTTACTGCCTCAAGATGATCGTAGCATTAAGACAGATATGTGCTTCTCGTTTTCCTAAGCCTCTTATCACATTCGAGGGCCATTGGCCAATTGGCTCACGCGCTGCCAAGTTAGGCATTCCATTCAACCCCCACTGCCGTAGTTGGGACAATTTACATGAAAAGGAAACGCTATTCCACTTTCTCTGTGACTGCCCGGCATTTGCCGGAGCCAGACAGCGCACACCCAGAAAACCCATTTTAAATGAGCTATCAGCGCATCCGCGCTACTTGTGCCTCTGGCAGGCTTTCCAGTTTAAACCACTTCTACCTACCTACCTATCACCTTCGAAACTTTGCAGGCATGTTCCAAATCCACTGGACTCTATGGTTCACACAATAAAGAAAGAGAATCTTTCCCCATCTGCACATTGCTGGTAGCACCTCTGCTGTTACTTGTCCACACTTTGAATTCTGTTAGTGGACTTTAATGGATAAAATACAGCGTCCAGATGGTTTTACATACTCTTAGTAAGAAGCCTGGTTGTCTGAAGTTTGCATAGCATTTTAGAGTCTTAGCATTGGTAGGACATGAGGACACTTCACACATTCTCTGCCACTGTCCAGCACACTGCCAATTAAGATTCTAGATCCTAGGAAGACACTTCTTCCAGGATATAGGAGAACTATTCGACAAGTCTCCGTTCGACATACACAGATTTATCAGCGTCTCGGGCTGGCTTGATAGAACATAGGCTTATGGTTCCATGTGGGCTGCAACCACTAGGACATCACAATGGGTCCACATTGACCTAAGTGTGATGGGAAGAGGACTTTGATTCCCTGTCAACCCTATTACCTAACCTAACCTAACCTAGCATTGATAGGTACCACTTTCGATAGACAGATCCTTATATTGTCTGAGTGCTCCGATGTTCATCAAACTTTATAAATTATGCTGGCAACTGAGCTTCGTGTCACCACTTAATAATGTGTCTTGATGCTATGATGTATCCATCTACCACTGTCTCTGTGTTTTGCTGGGCATGCTTCAGACCGATTAATGTCAACCGTTACTGGTATGTTTATATGTTTTCGGTGCAAATATTGCTTCCAGGAAGATTCGGGAAATGATGTGATTTTCGTCTCATTATAGCTCGGTGCTTGGCGCTTTAAGCTGTTGAGCGGGTTCAAGTCAACGGTACCAGCTCTTGACAAACCTCCGACAGTATAATATGTCATGAAAAAGTTTCTCAATGCTCCGTTTGGAGTCGGCAATACAAATTTTAGGTCGCTTCCGTTTGTATGACAATTATAACATGTATAACATGAGAAGTTTCGGCAGGCTAGACTTCGGTTTTCTTTTAGCTGTCGGGCCATGTTATTCAAGACTACAGTGTAGAGTATAGGTCCTTGCACTTAACCTTGTGGAACTCCATCTGAACAAGAGTGTTCTTGTTGTCGACGTCGATTTTTCTCCTTCCCTGTCTCCTACTCTTTATCACTTTAGTATACGTTCCCCTTCTTGGGACATCTAGCATTGTAAGAAATTCCTTTGGTCTGAGAGCTTCGTTTCTATTGGAAGATATCTATCATCTGATGCTTCAATGTTTCTGTGCATTACTTTTCTTTTTACGGGTCTCAACGTTGAGACCTCAAAAAGAGGTATGACTATCGAGTGGGTTTTTTTCAAAGTACGTAACGCCAATCGAGGATTCATTGCATTTGCATTGCTTCATTGAAATTTGCCGCCATCTTTTCCATAACTTCGTGTTAAAACTTTAAATTCCACTTTAGGTGGACACTATCTCCAACACCATTTAAAGAGTTCTCGTTCTTTGGTAAAAAGAGGACCTTTTACCCCTTCTCCGTTTATCCCAACTACCTTTTGCCCAACAACTGTCCAATGGGTTTAGAAGTTGTAACTCCCAGATATTTTAGACACATAGCATGCAGGTAAGGGTGGGAGCTTCAGGTGTTGGCGTTTACCCTTTAAATGTTCTCTAACCACTTCTTTCTTGTTCCTTTTTCCCAACCTCTTTCATCTAAACATAATAAATCTTTTGCTTACCAATGGTATCGTGACCTTTCCTAAAATGGAATATACCCACTCGATGTGGAAAAAGGAGTTACTTCAACCATCCGTAGAACATTAAAATGCTTAAGTCTACTCCATCGTACCTCCTATGGAACTGAAAAAAAAAAAATCCTTTGCATACCCTCTCAACCCTAAGTCCCAAATCCTTTATACCAAGAGATAATTGAACAATCCCTCCTTTGGTCAGAATACAACACAATAAACAGGATACTCACAAGGATCATCATCACAATGTCTGAAAATGATTTTTTTTTTTCAACATCACCATAATTTTTCTTTCGTTCCATAAAATATTCGTCCCGTCAACCGCCCCCGTCGTCGTCATCATCATCATCCTTTACCATCAGGGATAGCACTTGAAAAAAAAAACCTCGACCAACCCTTTTCGCATTATTCCTTGGCCCAAACGATATACACACAACAAAAAATAAATAAAATTCATAAAAACGAACGAATACTCGTTTGCAATGGACAACAGAAAATACTACAAGTATGCTTCATGTAAATAAAAAAAAAACAGGACTCTTGGCCAAACTAAATAAAATATGAAAATATATACTTTTGTCCTTCTCTAGACGACTAACACTTATAGTCCTCCTACCAGTCGGCGCGGTATCAACTTTATTATGACAGACAATCCGATTCTTTTGTCTGACTATATGTGGCTGTTTGTCTGTGTATTTGGGATGTAAATGCGAAAGGAAATAAATTTAAATGGGCATAAGGTTGAAGGAGACTCTTGGCAAAAGTTTTTCTATTTTTTTTTTGTCGTACTAAATTAAGTGACAGGTTGGATGAGTTTTATGATATTTATTTCATTTGGACATCTGTCAGAATAAATGTGAAGTAAAATTGTCTACAGTTAGGTTAAAGTTTAACACAATTGAGTTATAAAGTGAGTTTTGGAACTATATACAGTTGGAGATGAGTTTAAGTGAGGTCTGGTGATGAGAAAGGGTAAAATTGGATGGTGGTCAACGCCAGGGGACAGTGGTTAGTGCCATCTTTTGATATTGTAATTGCAATCTAGTTGTAGACTTTTGAAGAAGGTTATCTTAGCTTTGAGATGGCTTTGATCTATTTTATCCACTCAGAGGACTTAAAGTGCATTCTGAATTCGAGTCCTTCTAAGGTAGTCACAAGAAGTTGGTTGCGTCGACACCGACTGTGAAGAATTTTCTTATGAGCGAAAGGCCACTTAGAGGCCTTTAGGTGCATTTTGAAGTCGAGTCCTTCTAAGAGAGTCACAAGAAGTTGGTCATGTCGACAACCGACTTTCTTATGAGGGGAAGGATCGAATTTGCTTCATGTCAAATTGACATAACGTAACTTGTTGCCACTCATGGTATTTGGTCTACGAAGATGGTCATTCAAATCTGTTAAATTCGCATTGTGGTCGGCGGTCCTTCTAAGTGGACGCTTGATCCTGTGCATGACCTAATTTTTCATTCATTCATTCCTTTATGTTACCGAATCGCTGCCAATCTTTGTAGTCTCATGTTGCTGTGAGGCTTTCTGAGCCATCATTGGATATCCATTGGAAGCCTGCTCCCGCAAAGTGGATTTTGTCAAACACTGATGAACAAGTCCATAAAATTCATGAAAATTTCCACTTTTTCCACAGCTTACGTGGCACCAAGACCAGCTAGGGTTTTCACTTTGGGAACTTAACTAAATTCTATGATAGTTTAAGGTCATTGGAAACAGTGGCCCATATAGGATCAAGACACAGCTTCGCGAACATGAATGGAAGTAACCAGCAGTTTTAATTGCCAACTAAGGCAGATTGAGAACCTACCTGCCTGTCGAAAGGTGGTTGTTTTCGCTAAGATTCGAAGCTGTATCCATTCGTTCAACAGGCCATTGTGCTTACTACTGAGGAACCAGTTATGCTCTCGAAGGTTTGTTGATGCTTGTAGAGGCTTTTTTATTAAACTCCTTTTATTGCCACTGAACCCAACTATGGCTTACCTGTTGGCCACGTATGTAGTCTTTCAAAATGCCAGGAACGTTTTTAAGAAAGTTTCCACTTGCTTATTCTCAGATGACACTTTATTCCGTGGTGGACATAGGCTTGCTAAAGTGACGAAAGTCTGGCAGACTTCTGCCTGACACACTTAGCTTAGACCGAATGTGGTTCGTTGTGAGAACGAACTTAAACACTTTTGAAAAAGTTTTATATTTTCATTTAAAGATGTGGTTCATATACAAAGACAGTCGTCAGGTTCCTGCTTTCCTTTTATATATATGTATATGTATCTGTACATTTTTGTAAACTATTTCCAAACTAATTATTATTGTTTTTTCTTTTACTTTCAGGTAAGCAAAGTTCAGTTACAAAAAGTGTTCGACGTAAGTAGTTAAATCCTTAAGACGTAAACCATCATAAAGCATTGAGAGCTTTAATTTGTTTATGTAATTGAAATAAGAAACTGCGAATTTTGGGGTCCTGACTGTTTCTGCTGAAATGAATTTCATTCTAGATGTGCGCCCAGCAATTGGACAGATTTGTTGAAGATAGTATCTTCCTGTGTACTATCTGTTTTAACACGAGATTGAAGAAATGACATGATAGCGTACGTCCTTGTCAAGATCTAGGTAGTATATGTTTGAAAAGTTTTCCAGCTTCACACGGGATAGCTCAATCAGTGGGATCTCGAATTCAGCCATCGTCCTGTAGAACTCAAAACCGTGAATGATATCCTATGCGGCTTCGAAATCGATGGAAAGATTGTGAGTCTTGGCTTGAAATTCATTGGTCTTTTCCAAGACTAGCTTCAGAGGGAAGATTTGGATTACAGTCGATTTTTTGGGATGAAAGCTACACTGGAACGGGTCGCTTAGTATGCTGCAGAAGGGCTTTAGACGTTCACACAATAGGCTGAATATGGTCTAATGTGCCACATTTAGCAGGAATATGTCTTGATAGTTGGTGCAAGACAAATGATAGCCTTTCTAGTAGATGGGACATATGAAGCTGATATTCTACCCATATTTGGTTGGTGTTACCATAACTTACTTACTTACTTATCAGGCCAGCGACCCTTGGAGGGTCTGAGCCTGAACTAATGCGGCTTTCTAACCTTCACGGTCCCTGGAACGCCGCTTCCAGTTCACTAGACCAAGGTTTCTGGCGTCCGCGATTGCCTGATCTTTAAACTGGAGGTTCGGTCTTCTTCTTCGTGAACCAGGTGACTGGGATTCAAACATCCTCTAAGCTGGAGCATTCTCGTCCATTCGCTCGATGTGGCTCGATTTTTGCCTTCCGGACTACATCCACATCTTTGTACAGCTTGTAGAGTTCGCGGTTATATCTTCTTTTCCATTCGCCCTCGTCGCAGACAGGACCAAATATTCGACGTAGAATTTTTCTTTCTAAGGATCCCAAGATCTGATCCGCTGTCTAACTTATCGTCCAGCATTCAGCTCCATAAAGCAGGACTGGCAAGATCAGGGTTTTGTAGAGCATGATTTTGGACCTTCGAGCTAGGAGTTTGGACCCTAGTTGTTTGGACAAACCGAAGTAGCAGCGGTTGCCTAAGGTTATCCTTGGTACCATAACATAACCTTCAAATCTGAAAAGCTCTGTTGGAAAGCCATCAGAATCTGCGGTCTTGTTCTTCATCAGCTGCGTTCTTCGCCAACCTCTTCTATCCTGGGATGGAGTTTTACTTCTTTGTGACTGGAGATGGACGCTCTTTTTGTCCTATCACTGTCTCAATTGTTGGAAGTGCTGAATAAACATATCTATGTCCCCTTCGAATATCCTGCGTTCCGGCATTGAAACCCGCTGCCAGTTGCTTGGCGTTCCTCTTCAGCTGCTGGATATTATTGTTTTTCCATGACTCTTCGATACCTTTGACTTAGGAAACTGCGTATGTCCTTTTCTTCCTGTCCATTCTCCAAAGCCTTTTCTACAGCTTTTGTCGTGTTTCCTCTGTAAAAACTTTTGAATTCAAAGCCGAAATGGCACAAAAACATTAAATCTTGAGAGGATATCTGCCCTTAAATCAGGCAAACATACAAAATATCTTCGAGTACTATTAAAATTTAAAGGATTCCGCGTAAAGTGCCTTACTTCTCCACATATACTCGCCTAGGGTGCAATTAGCATTCTCTATCCGATTAATATTCAAAACGATTTCCTCTCCATACCGATGCATAATATTAACTCGTTAGTCACACACACTACTACTCACATGACACTCATTTCAAATGCAATTCAATCCGCGTTTGCTGACATCATTACAAGTGCATTTATGCCAATCAACAGCAAGACGACGATCACCCATATCAAGTGACAATACATAATTATCCCGCATACTATGCATAGCAAAGGATATTTCCTGCTTCTCTATTCGTTAATTATATTCTCAGATGCAATTTGCCTCAAGGTACTCATACTCATATACACATATGTGCATATCCTTAACTTGCATATTAAAAGTTTTAATTGTTAATTTATGGATGCCGTTGTAAAACTATGCATCAATGGTGAAATGTTTGCCACCACCGATGAATCATCCAATTCATCAGTACTTTTTTCTTTGGATACTTTTTTTTTTACAGCTTCTAAGGACACGAGAAAAGTGTAAAAGTTTCCTTAAAAAAAATAATAATAAAAACTTCTACAACTCTCGTATATCCTTTTGCTTGGGTGAGAAGTGTTACAAAGTCACTTTGACTTTATTACATCATAAATTGCTTTGGCTAGACATATGTGAGTGGATGAATGTTAGACACTTGCCTCTGTTGGGTTACACAACGAGATTCATGGCACGTCCTTATTTGTTTGTAACCTAATGCACGAAGAGGTAGTGAAAAAAATGATTTATGTCATATAAGGAAGCGCTAAAATCGAGATAGGATAAGAAATGTCATTCTGAAGCATCCTTTCGTAAACGCGAAATAACTAAATTATTTGCTCTGAGCATACATACTTCAAAATGCAATAAAATACTACAATGCAAACAGTTAAAGGCAATGAAGGACATGGACATAGATATAGCGCGAGAGAAAAAAAAATGAAAGAATTTTGATAAATAAAAGGAGGAAATAATCCTTGGTAACAATTTGTAACAAGTGGACGAAATGCTTCTCCATTGAGCTTCATAATACTCGATATCCTGTAGCAAGTCTATCTCATTTTTTTTTACCTTTATTTTTATTTTTTTTTTGTTGTTTCGGTTTCATAGCCTTTTATTTTGTTCGTCCTGGGCAAGGGCAAACGATGTCGATGATGATGATGATGATGATGGCGATAGTTGTGAGAATTTATTTTTATTTTTATTTTTTTTTATATGAAAACATAGAGAAGGAGAAGAGCCTGTTGGAGGAGGACAGTATTTCCTTCAGGAGAATGGTACACTAAATAAAGTTATTGATGAGATCTATCCTTAAGTTGGTAGTTTACGGGGAAGATGGATTCATCTAATATCCAACGATATACCTTTAAATAACAAAGACTGATAGAAAACAGACGAGTTTTTCATTATTGGTTCGTTTTGGCTGGAACAAGGGTGTGGTTAGAGTGTAATTTGTTTGACAGTCCTGCTGCTCTTGCTGTCTTGACTAAGCAAATGTTTCAAGATGTCTTTGTTTCCAACATGAGTTAAGTTTGGAAAAAAGTCAAGTCGAGGCACAACTGAAAACGCACCTTAGCTAACTCAGTCTAGGGAACTAGAGACTTCGATCTGGCTGATGAAGCTTGCGTTCCAAGAGATAAATATATGATTTGCAGGTGGGACACAACTCAACGGCTTTATTATTTCGAATACTCGTGTGAAGGCTTCATTGTCATGTAAGATCATCAAGCCTTAGCTGTGATCATTAACAACTTTTCTTCCTGCGTAGATATCAGTGTGTTATTGCATCATACCCTCGAGTCTTCCACTTCAGCTTGTATGACTTCTTCCTAACAATCCTTGAAATCTAGAAAAGAGGCAAACTTAATCAACCCCTAGGTCCGTGTGATGTAACTGCGAGTTCTCTTTTTGGAAACCCTAAAAAACTTCTGAACTCGTTTAGATTTTAATGGATACAAGGGATCCGATACAATATCTGTGGTTGATGCCGGTTTTGTCTCAAGTCGTTCTAGCTTTGACTTCGGCTTGACTAAGGAGACCCAAAATGGATTGAATGTCAAGGTCTTTTGAAAAGTGGCTGGTACCGACACCTTTGATTGTTGCAAAGCCGTGCGTTGACATCGATAGGTTTAGACTGAAGGACTAGGCCGTGGGAATATCAGTTCATTTTGAAAGCCTGCTGTGAAGTTATAGAATTCAGTCATGTCCCGCATTTTACTTTAACCATTAATGAGTGTCTCTCAGCCTTAGGACCATGTTCGCGGCTCGCTGCATACCTCAAATGTCCATGGACAGTAAGTGTAGCAAGGTTTGAAACGAAGCGGTTTTCAGTGCACCCGAGATGCTGAGGCAAGTTCAAGCTTACACAAGGTGTTCATCATATACACAACTGAAGATGGCGTTGATTCCGAGTCTAATTTAAGCGGATTATAAGCCAAGTCCTTAGTCTTTGTATTTAATCACAAGGCATAAGAATGTCTTCACTGTCTTCTTCCCAATGATGTAGCTGTGAATTAAGTTTGGAGTAGGTAGGTAGGAACCAACTGACCCTCGCAGGATTGTGCTTAAACAAAAGAGTTTTCAGTGTTTACTTGGCCTGATAATTTGATTTCGATCCTTGATTGCTGAAATATCAAAGGACTGTTGGATACTTGCCAACAAAACCGCTTGAAATGTGTTCTAGCTGCAAGCATCAATGTACTCACTGATAGTCAAGCACCGCTTAAAGTAGTGAGTTGACAATATCCCAACTCTAACCAAGTGCAGGCTGCTTTAATGCTCTTCAAGACATAAAGTCCAAGTATGGTGGGTACCAGGGCAATGAGATGAAGCTATTGAAATCGCGGACCAACTAGCCAGAAAAGGTTCCACTCAAAGGTGCATATCTAGGTGACGATCTCTTTTCGGACATTCCAAAGTCCTATTCTACTTGGATACTATTAAAGGCCTCAAACAAACAAAAAGATTTATTTGTCCTATGAATTCATACTTAAGAAATGTCTTAAAATACAAACGGGACGAGTCTTCTCATAACTCATTAGCTTTTTGGAAACTGCATGTCTGCCTGACTTCAATGCTGGACTTCCACCTGTCACTGGTTTGTTGTCCTGCAAAAGTGGATTACTTTTCGGATAACTTGCCGGCTTTTCTTCGAAAACCCTTTGTCCTTCGACTAACCGATATAAAAGTATTCAATTTGATTTAACTTCCTTCGATGATTGATCCCTTTTGAACTATTTTACTGTAAGTCTTTAAAAAGCTTGTTAGTCACACTGTATCCTTTTGGCTTAAATAGTTTGCACATAACGTCCCGGAATTGAGTGCAGTTGGTTATATTTCCACTTCACTTCTTTGGGATTTGTCGTGTTATCCAATTTCTTCCGCCCACTTTTCTCCCTCTGTGCCGTTGTGAAATGTTCCTTTTTTTTCCTGTGATATCCTGTCAAAACGACTTATTCCACATGTGTGAGTTCTTTTTAACATGCCTCACCTCTCTCTGTGTAGGTAAATCTTCAGTAGTAACAGTTGAGTATAAGGACCCATCGACATTCCACGAACTTGGCTTAGACAGTCCTAAGTTTTTTATTTTATTTTTTCGTCAATTGGAAGTAGTTGTACCTTTTGCTTGTACCTAACAGACGATGCGTCAGAAATGCATCTCTCTATATCGCTTCTAAGCACGGGAATAAAAAAAGTATGTTTATCTGTATTTTCTTGTGTTACCCTCTCTACCTTTCTGAGAATTGCCCTCTTTGGAATCGTACAAATTGCCACAACAAAAAAATAAAATAAAAATTCGTCCTGAACGACTTGTGCAAGTGGCAATCGAAATCGAACGAACGAATGAGTTATGGCGTCGACGACATTTTTTATTTTTATTTTTCAAAGGACTCTCTTGTAGTTCTTGTTTTGTACTTTAAATGGCTAAGCCAGGACGTGGAGGCAGTTACTGGTAGAAGGACCCATTAACAGAGATAGAGAGAGAAACCATGGGTGAACGTAATTAATTGAGCTATTTCAAAAGGACGACGATGAAGAACGATTGACAAGCTAATGGATTTGAATGTTAGCATTGAGATACATACATACGAGTATGTGCACCTTCTGCGCCATCGAAATTGGCTGGTAGTGTCCACGCTGAATGTCGACAGTCATTTTGGATTAGAATCAATTAGTGGACGAAATTATCCACTTTCAGGATGGTGTTCGGTAGTGTTGTGTTAGGTTAGAGATGAGAGCATTGCAGATAATCGCCAGTGGAACTTGGAATGGGACTGTTGTCTGTCGTTGGTCGATGACTGATTTGGTGGATAAGTGACAGATGGACGATGGATTGCAGTAATGGAGGAGAGACATTATGATGCAGATAGAAGCATCAGCAATTTCATCTGCATGTCACTGCTTGTGCTACTAAATCAATTTTATGTCATATCCGGTGATGGAATCTCCAATGCTACAGGATTTAGGTCGACAGGTCGGGAGGGGTGTGGAGGCAGGTACTGAGAGTCAACTTAATAAAGAATACCTGCCATCGAACTAAAACGAATCACAAGATTTGTCTTGAGTTTTTGTCAGCCTCCTTTGCCTTATCTTCAAGCTTGGTAAGTGTCTTCATTTTTTCACGTTTTCGATGAATCTATGGTCAATTCAAGTGATACGGCACACGTTAGAACTTTTAGGATTTGGTCATCTCTAAACCGCAACACTTAGAGACTTAAGACAGGCTTAGACGCAAACAGTATCTTTATATTTGAATTTTAACTCCTGTACATCAGATGTATTGCTTATACTACTGAAGACTGCCTTTTTGCCTTTTTTTCGATAGGGAGCATTCATGTCATTGAACTGTCAAATAATTCCCATCTTATGTCAGTCTCACCAACGTCCTTAGAAAGATAAGCAATCGCTTCAGTCTTCAGTGATAACATGTCACATTAGCCCGAAAGATCCGCGTCTATTTCAAGCTTAAGCCACGCAAAGCGTCTTTGCATGCAAGGATCTGGAGAAGGCTGGCTCAACACACCAGGGGAAGCATGTTCAAAGTTGCTATTCCAGGTACCGTCGCAAAGAAAATCGAATTTCATCGTGATCCTCGATAGGAGCAACCTTAGAGCACTAATTGGATTCCTCAGCGGCAGTGTCGTCGGAACAAACACCTACACCGCATGAACCTTGTAACAGATTCAAGCTGTAGACTCTGCCTTGAGAGTGAAACACCTCTCTACTCATCTTAACGGAATGCCCAGCTCTCTTTCATCCAACAAAGTCATCCCTACGGAACAACTCGCCGTCATCCACCCAAAGAAGTTCCTTAACTTCTTGATGTGAAACAATTTATCTAAGAACACTAGGGAAGACACAAGGGCTGTGAACAACCCTTCCGATATCAACATGATACAATAAGAAGCTTAAGCCAGAAAGGTTAACCTGTACGTAATCTAAAGTCTATACTCCCGATAGTCTGCATCTTGGAGAGTCATGCACAAAGGCACAGGCACCAACCTATTCACTGGTTCTGGAGCCATTGGTCTCCATTTCAACCCTTGTTCCCATCTTAACCTCACATAGTCTTTGGTCAATTGTAAAATCTTTTTTTGTCGCACTTTAACAACATTTTAGTGTTTCCCATTAGAGATTCCTTAAAAAAAAAAATTTTAACCAATCAGGCCACCATGTTGCCATCACTTTGACACTTGTGCTTGTGCTCGTGCCTTCCTGACTGATTGTACATTACGGTCTAATAAATTAAATTTGTTAAACATTCTCCCAACCTTTGCGCTTGGCTTACTACACCCACGTCTTATCGCTTTCTTTTCTCGAAGAAAACTTTATTTAACCTTTGCCCTGCTGTTGCTAATATTTAATACATCCTTACGGAAACGCGTTAACAGATGTTTCCCACAACTTAAAGCCAACGAGGTGTGGGTGTTCTCAAAATTATTACTTCCTCTTGAGGTTAATAACGGCCATAGAAAGGGAAAAGCTTTCGTTTTTTTTTTGTTTCTTTGTGTGAAAAAAAAAGGGAACCCAAGGAGCAACGTTCCTTTAAGTATCTCAAATGAAAAATGTGTACCTTCTTGTTCTACTTACCACCATTCCCGCTTGGCACCCACCATCAGGGTCTTCCTTGTCACCGACCGACGCCATTGGTCCCCGTCGACTATTAAGAGTGATTGTGCCATCGGGGATGAGAAATTTCTTGCATTTCTCGACCCCACTTAAAGGGGTGATAAGTCATGGTGGCGCTAGTAACAACAAGGAAGAAAAAAAAATTTTTTTTTAGAAATTCCCTATTTAAAGGATGCAAAGGATTTTTTTTTGCGTTGTTAATTGCCTGGGCTAAGATTTTTGTTCTTTCTTTCTACTTTTTCGTTGCCGAAATTTTATTAAGGACGAAGGATTTATTATGAAATTGAAACTTTTTTTCCCCCGCATCGGTTTTTTTTTTTGTTAGGGACTTGACTAAACTAGATTGGTTGGTATAAAGTTGGTGGGGCGGTCACTAGTTGTTGTTGGTTCTAGGGGTAAAAATCCCAGCTGTGGCGGTGTAGTACACTGCTGGGATTGTGTGGTTATATCGTTGTGGTTATGTCGAACATACGAGGAAAAACACATTTAACCAACTCGGCGACAGCGACCAGAGAGAAGGAGTTTACTCCTAGTGTGTAAAGTTCGTCCTAGTCATTGTCGACGTCGTCTGTCACACATTCGACCGCAGAAAGTCAAAATTATTCATATAATTATGAACTTGAGTGGGAAAGTTATGTCAAAGTGTCCGAAGTGCATGGGAGTGGAAAAAGTGGATTATAGTTGGATTGTGTTGTCGCCCTTTCCTACTCGTACTTACATATATGAATGAATGGATGATTAAGCTGTGGGGGGGTTGCTTGGTGACCTATTAGTAACATCGGAGAGGTGGAAGAGATTTTTGTTTTCAGATTATAACTTGTGTGGTCAGTGTGGTGGGATTTATGCCAATTACATGGCTATTGTTGCTGACTTATTCACTAACGGGATTAAAAGTGATGTTACAGTGTCGTTAGTTGGGAAACTTTTTTAAATGTTAGGAGAGAGGGAGGTTCTTCTGAACAATATTCATCAAGAGAGGATGTGGTCCTGTGGTTGCTCAATTTTGTTTAAGTCCCTTAAAGTCTTTATGGTATGAGCGATCGATATCTACTCCGCAGACCTGTGAAGAGTCTTTGCCTGTCCAAAGGGACTATCGGTCCTATGCCGTAGAGGTAGACTGATGCTGCTTTCTTTGCTGAGAACATTTCAAGACCACTTGTCTTCATACATTCCAAGATCAACTTATTTCAATTCATCTTCACTTCGCGCGAAAACTTTTATGACGGCACGTTTGGAGCATCCAGAGATACCGATGTCGTTCGCAGCAGTTAGATGGATTTGTGAAAGAAAATGCCTCCAATGTTAGCACCTGCAGATGAGATGTTTCCGAACTGCACAAACTATTGTGTACTTTCTAGTGTTGGGCTACACAACCGGATCAGTTCTGATGGGATCTTTGAGCTCAAGACGATGAATAGGATAATACGCGACCTTAAGGTCGATGAAAATGTGGTGACTGTCAACTTGAAATTCACTAGTCTTTTCGAAGATTTTCAACTTACCGGGTAAGAAGCTGTGAAAAGACTTGGGACGTTCACATAGTAAGTTGCATAGGATCTTATACGTGACATTTAGCAGGGACAAGCCTCGGTAGTTGCCGCAAGACATGGAATCGTAACTTTTGGAAATGAGATATGTAGAGCTTATAGCCTAGTCATAAGGCATGCTTTTGTCGACCTAAACTTGGTTAATGTCTTGATGCGTGCATTCTACACAGGTCTACCTACTCTACCTCCGAATTTGAAAAGCTCCGCTAGAACCCATTAAATTCGGCGGCTTTCTTGTGTTTTTTTCTTTTTAGCTTCTTTATGGCTGCGTCAAGCTCTTCTAAACTGGGTGAGGGTATTGCTTCTTCATTGACTGGACTAAGGATAAGATGTCCTTCTTGCCCTATCACTCTCTCGAGCTGATGCCTGTTAAACATGTTGCATATGTACATCTACAATTCCCTGCGTCTTAGTATTTTCTTCGCCGTTAACCTCGGTTTGAGGTTAGCTACCAGCTACTAGGCTTTCTCAAAAGAATGCCTGTGTTGTTCAGCTTGAAAACGCTCTTCGACTTTTTTAAAGTGGGAGCCCGTAGAGACTCAATTGTTCTGGTTCGATACTCTTCTCATGTTGCCCTTGTTCTGCGTTGCCGCTTTAGTTTGTGTATAGTTTCTCCCAACTTCTTCCGCTGAACGCACTCATCCTCGTATCACGGTCTAATTTTCGGTGGCGGTGGTGGGTAGCCTACGAAGTGGTTTAGGCCACCTCCCTAATTATGGTGCTATATTGGATCCATAAGTTGTTTACATTTAGGGTTATTGAAAGCTCCTGCGTGCTCTCCGTGGACCCTGGCTATTCCCGGCGTGCCAAGGCGTCCAAAACAGGGTTTTATTTTCCGAGCGATTCACTATCTTCTAGTTACACAGTTGGGCTCTGAATATGGATGCAACGCGAAAACGGTCAGCGTCGACGTTCGCCCCTCTGGGGGTGTGTTCATCCAGACTGTTGGATTCATGTCTCGTGTCGAAAAGCACGTTTGTTCTTATTCGAGGAAACCTAGTGCTAGATTTTTTCTCTGATAGTGTATTCTACGTCGTCCGTTAGTCGACAAGTCCTAGCATAATGTATACTGAAAATTTGATCAAAGACTTCTCCCATTCTCATCCCCTAACCTAGTCTAAACTATCTTAATCTAACCAAGAGCTCCTACGAGTCTACAAATCGATTTACAATCATTTTTAGACCTGCATTGGGCTCTAATATTGATCCCAGCTGATCTTCTTTAAGCAAACCGACCTTCAAACGCATAGGGGTTGCAAAGACAATTCGGTAACAAATTCTATAAGTGGAGAATTACCAGGAAAAGCAGCGATTGCCAATTCATCACATGTTCACGCTAACAAGTCCTCAACAAGGTTGTATACGTATAGCTACATAAAATACAGTTCTTGCGACACAAAGATGACATAAGAACTAAAGAACTAAAGAATGTTAACACGTTCTTCTTACTCCTTGATACTTTGTTTTCTTTTACAAAGTTGCAAACATTCAATAAAAACCCACCTCTTGGTGTCTTCCCTGTGTCATAAATCTCTGATATGCCAAGGACGACTCTCTATATATGTATCCTTGGGTGTTGCGTGCAACATGTAATATCCGCAGTGTACACAGTTGTTTGTGATGTGTGTCTGCCTGACTCACATTCTTCTTCGTTGAATCAAATGAAAAAAAAAAGGAATCCTTCGAAATTCTTTCATATTTCCATCACCAACACAAATAACAACGCTACCACCACTACTACATATATTCCTCTCAACTACAACATCTCATCCATTCCAAAAAAAAACGGGTGCGGATTTTCGTTTCTGTGATTTATGCCGATGATTTATATAGGTAGGACAATGGACAAATGGATTTCCTTTCATTTGGTCCTTCCTCCACTTTTTTTTCCGCCAATTCCCCCTCTCGTCCCCTTCCTGGTTGGTCTTGCTTCACTCTTTTAGTAAGTTTCTCTCAATGGAGCCCTCACTATTGTTCGAAGTAGTGACCTTTCCTGATCCTTGTGTCGATCTTTAACAAATTTTTCTTCGCTTTTACTTCACTTTTTTTGTTGTTGTTGTTGTTTCGTCCTGTATATCCTTCATCGGCATTCGAATCAAAGTTGGTTACATACATACATACTCGTACATTTTTCTGTATTTCTGTCGTTTTATTCTCGGCTTCTGTCAGCTTAATGCTTTTGGTAATGAATCAATGCGAATGAAGGACAAAGGACGATGAGGACGACGAATGGACAACAAAGTTGTGAGGTAGTGGTGCGATGAAGTTACTGGCCGAGGGGCAAAACAAGAACGGATAAATAGCAGGCCAGTGGCAGGTTAATTCGCACAGCATTGTCATCTTAGTTGATTCAGCTGATAAATCACCATTTTTGTGGAGTGTAACAGCACCAAGGATAAGCATTGGGGTGCGGGGTGGTCGAGGTCACTCATTGTAGTATATCCCTTCTATTTCATTTTTTTTTCCTTTGATTTTTGTACGATACAGCAGCTTTATCAGGAACTGAGTGAAGGACTTCACTAATTTGGGGCGTAAATTGGAATTTAGATTTAGAAAGGACAGGAATGTCTGTTTGTTTGTGTGTGTTTGTGTGTCTAGAGTGTTATATTTTCGCACATGTTTAGGGGGCGGACAGATGTCCAAGGACTATATTGACGTGTGGGCGTAATTGATAGACTTGTGGTCGGCAAATTCTTAGCCAATTTGGTGTGTCGCTCCGAATGAGGATATTTTTCTTTAATTTATTCCTTCTTAAGTGGGGTGTCCTAAGGAGGAGGAGATGACTAGATATTTGTTGTTTTGGGACCTCGGGTTAACAAGGTGTGCAATCTTTTTTTTCCTGTTTAAGACAATTGTGGCTTTGAAAGGTATTTTCAAGTGTTTATCTTAGAAAGTGAGGGCGTTGATAGATGTTTCCAATTATGAAGCCGTAGAAGCCCATATTGCAAGGATATCCATTCAATTGAGATTGAAGTAGCTTAGTGTTGATAAATTTGTGTATCTATCTTTTGTAAGGAAATGCTTTTGGTAAGACGCGAAACTAGAAAGCCAAACAGTGATAGGTCGTAGTAGACAAAAGGTACGAACTCACGCAGGATTAAGCACCTGACCTGCTTTGAAATCATCGAATCTAGTCTGTCATTCCACCAAGGTGAGCAGAAAGTTTGGCCATGTGGGCTTGTAGTAATTGTGAGGAGTGGAAGCGTTGAGTCACATCGATGAATGTACACTAATGTAAATAAGGTCCCCATGCCTAAACCATCAATCTAGAACTTTATTCCAAAAGAATTTCTTTGCAGTCCTCAAAGGTGTTGGAAAACTGATATCAGATGGCGCTTAGAGGTAAAGCATTTGTTTTTACTCGAATAGCTGAGCGGCATGAAAGCCAGTTCCTCCTCTTCGTCTCTGCAGTTCCCGCAGAAGATCCCACCATCCAGCATGTAAACCTCTAAGACACTGTACTGTGGGGACACCAATGACGAACCTGATTTCCGATCGTTTAAGCATTACCAGTGCATTGGAAAATTTGGCCATGCTCCCATCTGCTGTTGGCTTTGTCGATAGCATCAGTTTCTCTTCCAAAGTCCAGAGGGTAGTGCCTATTCTGGGGAAGCTTCACTTAAATGCTTAAAACCCAATTTGATGGATTCGTCTTTTTATTGTCGACTCCAAAGGCTGATTGTGAAGCTTTTTAATGAAAAATTAAACTCTCGGAGGGTTGTCACTTTCCGCCGAGAGGTGATGCCATGAATTAAGCCTGTGTTGGCTCATTTGGTAGTTCAATGCACTTATTTGCCACTAAGTCACGAGACTCGTCTCTGGGTCCATTGCCTGTTTTTCTTTTGCTTGCTTGAAATCAGGGCTTCTTGTGAGAAAATCAAGAAACTACAAGCTATGTGTCTTTTGTAGACGAAAGTACCTAAGTACATTGATGGGCGTTACCATAACTTCAGTTTTGAAGACAGGGCTATTAAAATCAATCGATTCATAAGGCTGTTAAGTCATTAACTTGCTAAGCATGACACAACTCTATCGATTCTACCCTACAACCTTAATGCGACCAACATCACAATCCTCAGGTCGACGGATGGAACTACCTAAGTGTTTGGCCAAAGCTGGCTATGAGCACCATCGTAGCTGCTGTCACAGGACACTGGGTCGTTGGCAGGCACGCCTTTAGGGTAGGTCTCTTCTCAAATGTTTTTTGCGGGAGCTGAATGGACCGAAATGTTTCTCCACTTTGTCTGTACGTACCCAGCCCTCTTTACTCAAAAAAGAGTTTGCCTGGGATCTGAAATAAGCGTAAGTACCCTCCAGCGCTATAAAAGTAGCTCCTGCTGGTCCTCTTGGTAATTTTCTGCGGGTAGATCCATGTGGTATCACAATAGATCTACATGCATTGGTCTTACTGTGGCTACATCTACTGAATTCTACCACTCTAAACTTACCTAACCTAACGTTCATAAGGGGCCAAGAAAAGAACATTCAACTTTGAATCGAAATACACAAAACAATGCACTGCCTAGGAATATGTTAGCCAGGACGGCAATACCTCAACTCCAAAGTGTATAACATCGTGTCATAAATGGTCCTTGAGAAGTTTCAATGACCCATTTAAATGCTGTTGAACTTATGTCCTTTCCCCTCTTATCGCGTTCAGACTTTCTGGTTAAGGGTCATTGATGTGATGTTGAAGCTTATTTAAAAAAAAAAAGTACCTACTCAAAGCTGATGCCGAAGTCCACCCCATCCGGTCAAGTTCTTTAAAAGCCTAATCATCACCAATCCATACTTTATCACCTTTTCTCTTACATACACACTGAACGTGACTTCCTCCTCATTTCTTCTATTCCCGCCCTTTCCGCTCTTATCTTTTTTTTCACACTCCTTAACTAAAAAAAGAATTTTTTTTTTAAATTTCATTTCTTTCCGTTATTGGTTTCCTTAAAAATTTCACATGTTTCACAAACGCATCACTCTTCAGGGAGAATTCCTTTTCCTTATCTGGCCGTTCTACATCACTCAATTTGTCTGTATGTGTGTATTTGTGTGCCTATTTGATGCCATTTTGCTTTGGTCATCAAAAAACAGTAAAAAAAAAAAAAGAAGAAAATAGTCTCAAATAAAAAATTTAATTTTCCGGGAAAGGAACCAACAAGACAAAAAAAAAAGAAAAAAAATGAAAAGACGAAGGAAGTCATACGTCTTCCTGGCTCTGAAGATGAAAAAAATAAAATAAAAGAAGAAATCGCACGGACTTTGGCACGCAGGATTAAATTGAGACCATCAGAAGGCAATGGATTAGCTACTACAGCATAAGGGCAAGTCCGTGAAACAGTCAAAAAAAGGACACAGACATACACTACCTACTAAATTTTATGCTGCGGATACTTTCATTTCGAAGGATTTCTAGTTTTTTTTTGTTCCCCTCAGTTTTGATATAAGGGGTCCCGCATTGGTTGTGGAATATTTTTTAACGTAGTACTGTTCGAAACGACAAATAAGAACTCGAACGTCCTAAAGGTTCTCCTTGAGATTGATGTCTTCTTTGACGTTTGCAAGGATGTGGAAGAGATTTTTGTTTTAGAAACTTTTCACTACGACACATCTCCTATGAGCTACTACCTACAACACTAGCACATCCTTTAGACACTCGGCCTTTACTCGCCACTAAATATCGATATTTTATGGAGATGAATATAAATTTGATGTTTTGAGATCCAATAGGGAGACAAAAAAAAATATAAAAAAAAATTCCTTAACAAGGATACTGCCCCCAGGAGTAGATTTCCATTTTGGGGTGATTTTGAACGGTTTTTATTTTTTTTCTTTTTATTTTCATACTAAAAAATGTTTTTTTTTTTTGGGGTTTTATGTGAAAAATAATTCCAAGTTAAATGGATGCATGCAGCATTGAATGCGGCAGATAATGCGAGACCTTAGCACAAATCGGGATGAAAATGCAAATTCTCAGTTTAATAGAGAAAGGGATGTTGAATAGGCGGAAAGAAAAAAAAAAAAAAATGTTTTCATTGCAAAGGGAGGCTTTCAGATTGGCAGGGTCAATTGAAATTATCTGCCGCATTTTATAGGCTTTTTTTTTTTAAGGGTGACTGCCCTATAAGTTTCGACATTTAAAGATGGCACACTGATTGGGACTAGGGGAGAAGAGTTCCCGGTGCAAATAGAAATCTCTTGGTCATTGAGAGTCCTTAGAAAAAAGGCAATGAACTCGCATATCATTGCTTAATTTTTAGGGGCCATTCGTAACGAATCGCATGCCCACTTATCTCTATCAACCAGTTTCGTCGTACCCATTTTTTTTTTATTGAAGGCATCAAATGCAATGTTTGCTCTTACTAACTTTAGGCCGTTCTAAAGGGTGTCCCGCTAGAAGCTTGAAATACTTTTTTTTTATGACACGTTTGATGTATAATAATATCAGTTAATTCTAAAGTAGACAAGCTGCGATTAGTTCAACGTTGATTCACGACTGGTTTTTTGAAGACATTTTCAATAACGCTTGCTTAGAGATACGGCATAAACTCACCTATCCCGAGTTAACTATAGACCGCGAGCTTGGGAATTATCTCCGGTTTACTGGCATTAACCTCAACAAACCACGGCACAAAACTAGTCGCATGTCACATGTCGTCAACTTCGAAATAAAAACACTTTCAGTCTTTCCGGCGATTTTTCTCGATTGAACGACCTAAACAGAGACTAACACGAGTTCCTTGGTCTTTAGCTGATAAAGTTTCGTGAAATTTCTCAATCAATCTTAAAATTGTCGTCGAATCTAGCACACATGGTGGTCCTACGCAGACTCTAGCATTACTGTTACGACAAACCTGTGTGTCCCTTGAGTCTACTGAGATTCTTGACTCAAAGATGAATCTTTCCTAGGGCAATGCTGTAGAAGTGCTTTACAAAGTTGAAAGTACTATCTTGTACATCAGGTTCATCAAATTTTTTATAGCTTTGTCACTAGGTTAGGTTAAGGTATAGTAGCAGTCAGCCCCATGGAATACCATGATCTCGAAGAGGAATTTCCCAATCTAATCGCTGAACCATTTGGATTGCAGAGGGTGCTCAACGTCCCCAAAGGAAGTTTCATTTTGAGAGAAAGTGCCGGGCACGTGCAGAGGAGTTTTCCCTTGTCCTCTTCTTGATACTTACAGTTCCTTGCCGAAAAACTAGTTGTCCGGAGACACCCATTGTTGTGCTGACGTGTCAAAATCAAGCTCTATTTAAAATCCAAATCTCCTTAGTAGTCTGCCACTTGGTCCCAAGGTTTATCTTTCTGACTGCGTCCAAATTAATATCTAGATTCTGCATTTCCTGTGAAATTGTCATTGCAGTATTGTGCTTGCTGAGCTTATCAGCTTTACAGTTCCCTAGTAGTTCTCTTACACCTTTGTCCCGGTACTCAGTACAGGCGAATGAATATAGAATTGCTCTGCCATTTCGTCAAGAGATGAGCGGTATTTCATGTTAACAAGACTGCTTCTTAAGATTTAAGGATTTTCTTTAGCCAAGACAATGCTTCTTTTATCGCCATCATTTGAACTGGATACATAGATATGAATTCGGACGGAGAAGTTCAGGTTTAGCTTGTCAGAGCTCCATTGGTTGCTCCCCATGTAGACAGTGAATATGCTCAGTGACCTTGCTGAGTCCCAATTCTGTTGAGCAGGGTTCACGTGTATCTAGACACGCAAGCGGTGGAATCAATGATGCTGCTGTGTGATGAAAGTTTCTTCAGATTTTTTCCCATTCTGCATCGGTATCGAAATTAGACTCGTGGAGACCTTATAGGCGGCCTTCATCATTTTAACCGGTACCTGTCTTTTTGATTAGAATATCCGAGAATTGGTAGACCATGGGTGCCCTAGATTTTGTCGATTTCTCTGATGTACGCCTTGTTGCTCCGGACTCAGGATAGAAGTTGATCATAACATTCCAGAAATTAAGTGGTTATTCAGTTTACTGCACCTTCCTTAAGCCTGTTTTAAAAGCCGCCTTCGGCGGGACTCGCTAGCGCACGAAAACCAGCTTGTTCTACATGGATAACTTCAATGCATCAATTATATCGAAGATCAGGCATTCTATAACTTTTGCAGCAGACACGAAAAGAGCAGTACTTTGGGTGTAAAAACGACCATGTCTTCCCTCCATGCTTAGAGAATACGAGTTAGATCCAGACATCTTTTCAAGATGAGTTCCAGCCAGCGTAGGATGATATCTGACGTTTGTTGGAACTCAACAAATATATTCTTCCCTCTGGTCCAGCAGATTCAAAGCCGCTGAGTGCCCAAAGGTGCTTGCCCCTGATAGTTAGACTATTGGAGCGGCCTATCGCAAGAGTTTTCATACTCTTCTTCACGGTGCAACGAGGCACCTTCCAGCTTCGTCTATTTTAAACTATTAACTGTTGCCTCATCATACACGTCGTATCAAAAGAACCTCGATACAGGTCTCTAGACGGAAAACGAAAAACAATTCCTCCGCTTCTTTTCATTGCAGGTATGTCTAGCAATTAATCATTTTTCCAACGACAAAAGGTGAAATCAAAAATTCGGATTTACTTAAAGTGAAAAAAAAAGAAAACAAACCCCTTCAAGACCTGGACCTCCCTACTCTCTACAGCTCTAGTAGACTAAATTAATTTCAAATTTTAATTTCCTTCATTCGCTCTTTGCCCTACAATAAGAAAAAAGCTTTCTTTATATGTAAACAAACATAAAATCCTGAACAAATCTCCAAAAAGGACGAAAAGAAATAAAAAAAAAACCAAAAGAAAAATAAAAAAATAAAATGGTATTGTTCGCGTAAAATTCCATATTGAAAAATTCCGTTGAGATTTTTCTAGCTCGCTCACAAAGCAAAATAACACGAGTCTGGCTCATTCTCCAACCCTCACTTGGGGTCCTCTCGCCCATTCATAAAATCCTTCCTTTAAAATCAACAGCCTCCAACTACGGTAATACGACAAAAAGATGAAGAAAACAAAAAAACAAGAAAAAAATTGTTAAAACTTGTTCCGTCGTTGGGCGCCACTCAGAAAAAAAAAAAAAAATGAAAAGGAAAACAAAAATTTAAAGGATCTATTAACCCTTTGTTAGTTCGCTAGTCCTTAAGAATACGCCATGTACCAATCTACGCTGAGAAATGTGCAAACAACACAACCAGCACCCACCATAGGAAAAAAAGGACTAATTTCGTTGGGTGTGGAGGGGTTCTTCAAAAATATTCCTTCAGCTTGAAATATGAAACACAATTTGGGGAACAATTTCAAGCTCTTCTCTGTGCCGTGGCGCCCCCGCCTCACCGTAATTTTCAAACCGCCTACCATCATTCATTTTGGTAAATCATAGACGTCTTTCCAGCCCCTAAATCAAAGGGATGATTTAATTGCTCCTGCTGTTTGCTACCGCGTTGATGAAAGGGCGCGCGTAGATGGCAGAGGACTGGCTCTTGGTTTGCCTGAGTTGCTAGCCAAAATAAAACGCTTATGTGGCACAGCTTGTGAAGTCTGCTTAGAGACGGGGAGAGAGAGGCAAATTAAGAAAACAACAGCGCGCAACAAATGTATAAGAGCAACAACGATAGCAATGAATAAACATGAAGTTCAAACTGATGAAAATGAAAAAGCAATTTGCTGCTCCTCTCTGTTTGGAAGTTTGAGATGAAAATTATTTTTGTATTCCTTATTCCCTTGTGTTGTGCTACTGTGTTTCATTATTTTGTGCTTTCTGTTTGTTAAGATGACGAACACAGCGACGACAAGGACAACAACAACAGCAACGATGAGAGAACACAAGTTGGAAAATTTTTGAAATTACTGAATCATGATTGTGATTGTTTCGGGAAAAAGGATATACAAATGGGTTTGCTGTGCCTACAGGGTAGAGGACGAAGTAGTGACAAATTTGTTTTAGTTTTGTTTTTTATACGTTTTTTCTTTATGATTTTCATTTGTGGGGTTTTCCATTGGCAGTTACAGTTACAGACAAATTTTTAGCCAATTTTCGTGATAGAGAATTTTATCGATCAAAAAGTCGAATAAGTTAAGTGGTCTTAACAGTTTTTTCTAAACATTCACGATAAGAGCAACCGAAGGATATTTTTGCGATGGAAAATTTAAAGTTAAACAAGCAGATAAGTTGATCAATAGACGTCATTCAGGAAAAGAAAACGAATGCACAAAGCAAGCGAAAATAATTCGAATCACAAAGTACGGTTTCCTGCTTATTAATGTGCAGCAACGGTTCAGGGTGAAACTGGGCCTCAATCCACAGCTAACCGCCTCTAAGTTGGTTAAGGTCCACTAAAATCAATGATGGGAGAAGCTTGTCTTTTTAAGCCGAGTAGATATAGTGACTCCGCAGACACACGTTCGTACGTGGGGGGAAAACAGAGTCAGCATTCCTCCGGACATGGGTGAATAAGACTTTGATTACAGACCGCTCTGGCCTATAGATTTCTTAGAAGCTACCACAGCTAGTACCCTGCGGAAAGCGCTGCTGTATTTCTCATTGAGTTCAGCCTTAGGTCTTAGAGGACTTTTTGGAATAAGGACGGCTCTGGTTAGAGCCGTTAAGATCAAGTTTACATGTTCGAGGGGAAACTGGCTGCTGGACTACCACGGCACTTTGGATAGTTCTGCTGTATTTCTCATTGATTTCAGCGTTGGATCTTCTTGGAAGATTTTTGTCATGAAGACCGCTTTGACTATCAAGTCCACTTGTCCCGGAGGCTACTTGACTTCCTGGAGTCTTTCCAAGCTATGAATAACGCTGCTGTATTTCTCTAAGAGGATTTTTTTAAATAAAGACCGCTATGGCTGGAGCCACTTAGATTAAGTTCATATGTCGAGGAGGTTCCTGGAGTGTACCACAGCTGAAGTGCACAACGGGTGAGACTGCTGTATATTTCTCTCTCTCCTGCCTTGAGTACCTTAACCTTACTCACCTTAAGAAATCTTTTAGGTTCGTTCTTGTGCTGAGTTTTTTCGGTGCATTTCAGCTCTTAATGCCTTTTGTCACAGCTTCAGTTTCGGCATTGAAAAGGTGTCTCTTGTACACATGCAATCTAAAGTGATATGTTGCCATTATACATGAACAAAGGCATCCGCAATATTTGACTCATACTAGTCATACAACTTGACTCAGAGAGTACTTTCACGAACTAGGTCAAAACCTGTACAAGAGTTACAAAGTTTTACAAAACATTCGAGGATTCTTACAAAACTTATCCGTTTGTGCTCCCTACGAATCATTCAGAAGTCAACCGAACTTCCAACAAGACTTGTCTTATCTCGTGTTGGAACAGCGGGAGCATAGGGAAAGAGATACCGTGCTTAAAAGGCACTGTCTTCACATTGCCATAATAAAGGCAACGAGGACAAAACTACGTACATACTACTGAAGAAGCATCTTTCCATCGCTAAGGACGAAAGGTCACTGTCGACAACTATCACTTTAAAACAGTACAACTTACTCGAAATAACCTCTATGTTTAGCCTCTTTGAGCTTGTCCTTCCAGCCTAACCTAACCTAGGCTCTTGGAGATTTGACACAGTCCTGGTCAAACCATAACATCTTCGACTACTATTTAGTTGACTGCGTTTAAAATGAGACAATAAAGCCTTCATCGGATGTGTATTCCTGCGAGTAGGGTCAAACCCCACCGCGATCATAGTTAGTGATGTCTTCGGAGACTCATTGAAAAGTCCCATCTCCATTTCCTTTTCGTTGATTGATTAGTTTCTTTTACTTTTACCCTTTACCTTCGCGCTAGTCGCTTTAAATGAATTTGATTGAATTACAACGGAGAAGACCAACTTTGTTGAGCTCCAACGTACCTACACTAAGTCCATAAACCGCTTAGTCGCTTGTCTACAATTTAATTCGGTGGCAGTTACAACAATGTCAGTATCTATCTGAACGATGCACATCCCTATTCACTATTCCCGCCTCATTTTCATTCAGTTTTTCTCGGTATCCTTTAACAAACTAAAAAGGAAAAACATTTTGTGCTATAGTTCCGTACAATCACTGTCGGTGGCATAATGCATCTTGCAAGTGTCGTCGTGGTAAAAATGATAATGACGATGATGATACCGATGATTGAGAGGATCCCAGCATCCTTCCAGCAGAGGAGTACAAAAATATCAGTAAATAAATAGATACAACAGTATGTTTAGGTACTCGTAGCAGTAGCAGTCTACTTCTCATATTCACCTTCCTCCCGTTTAACTCGTTTCGTTGAAATTTGTGTTTTTTCTTTTTCCCATTTTACCTTCAATTTTTGCATGCTGTAACGTATCCATTGCTTTTGATGTAAGTAGGAGAGTTGATACCGTTTGCATGGTTCGGAGGAACAAGCATATTAAAAACGTAATTTTAAGGAGAAGAGCATATCAATGCTGTTGTCGATATCCTTTAATATTTTCACTCCATACTCCTGCTGTTTGGTGGCATATAATGGTTTTTTTTATTCAGTGTCATCTGTAGGGGCTTTAAAGAATATACAATTTTGTTTAATACAAAAAAAAAAATGGTTCGTGCTTCATTTTTATTTTTGGAGGCTTATAGCATTTTGCTATGTTTTTTTTTTTGAGTGGTTAAGAGGATTTCCGCGGGCCATCTCGTTTGATCTTTGGATTTTTATTTTTATTTTTTGTGTATTTCTTTGAATTTAACGGTAAAAGCAAACCTTTATTTTTTGATAAGCTCGGTGACTCATCAATATTTCCTTTTGAAAGGATTATTTGATACATTTCCAGAGAACATTTTCCAGTTGTTGATTTTAAAATTCAAAAGCTTTTAGTCTTTTCGTATTAGGATTTTGTAAAAAGAGTCTTCTTCATAAGTGACTTTGAGTGATAGAGGGAATGTTAAATGTATAATAAGACGTGTTGGTGGAGCTTATGATCAGCACGAGGACTTCTAAGAAGGTTTGAAATATTAGTAGACAATGGAAAGTCTTCCTAAGAACCGTCTGGGTATTTATTTTTTTTTCCCAGTAAATGTGGGACATAATCATCAACATAAAATTATCCTTTCGATCTTTTACATAAGTTGTTCAAAGTTTCAGAATACGTTTCATTTGAAATTAGAAACCTAAATTGATGCCAATCTAGCTAACACAAGTTCTATCTTCTGCTTTGAACGAAAACTGCTTTTTACTTAGTGTTTCACAAGGTTCCCTCCAGTACACCTTTTTTTTGCTTGGAATATATGTTGAGAAACGAAAGGGTGCCGCTGGAGTATTTTTATTTTTTTCAAATGTTGGCAACCCTCAAACCGTGACATTTGTCATCTACTACCAGGGGAAGCTACACGGAGGACCAATTCCTCAGTTTTGCGAGAAGTTTTGTAAAATTTGTGATCAAATCCGACGACGATTGACAAAACTGGCTGCATGTAGATGAAGGAAGTCATAGGCGTGTTTGTGCCAATAGGTCTATCTCTCTACGGAAAGATCCTTAATAGATCGTAAAGCGAGCAGATATCATTTTAAAGAACCAGGTTCCGGCCTGTGACAAAAGTCTCATTTTGCCAAACAGAACCTTTTGGCAGTGTGGCAGCAGACGTGGGTTCAGAGGCCTGCTATATACACAATTTTGACATATGCGTCTTAAATCTGGTTGTAGGTACCAGACCGCACCAGACTGCAAATAGAATTCGATCTGATGATGGTCTCACCGCATTGCGTAATTTGGAAGCCCTGGACTTCATTGTTCAGAAGAAGGCAATGGAAGTGATGTGTGTTGACTCAGAATAAACTGAGTCTAGCATGAATGACTTGGTTTTCGGTTTGAACCACTATATCTAGAGGGAAATTCTAAGCATTACGCGGGGAACTCTCTGGTGGGTAGGAGTGTTGTCAGATTTTAGTACGATCTAAAGTAGATGTGTCTTCTGGAAGACGATACCTACTGGTTTTGGTTAGAGAACAAGGAGACAGTTGCATATATACCTTGTGAGTGTTCGACAGAGGGTAGCAGAAGAAATGATATTTTCAGGATCAAGCTCAAAAGTTTACACAAGCAATCACGATCAGGGAGAAATCTGGAGACACGAGAAGGGATTCAATAAAGTAATCTGCTGCGATATATTTCTACATATGTTAATAGAAGTAAAGGAGTGCTCGTGGGGTCCGGTAAATGGACAACAAAGCAACAAACATCAATTCGTACCTGCAAGTCAAGTTGACGCAGGAACTCGAAACCATTTTTGATGTCAGTTCGGTTCTGGGGAAGCAAGTGAAGTGATGGGACGGACGCGCTATCAACTAGATTGCTTCGTGAGCAAATAAAATATTTGGATTCGATTGACAAAGAATTCTCGAGTGATCCATGACAGATCCAAGCATTGTTTTTGGCAGGCTTTGTGGTTGGGTCGAACTTTTTTGATGATGACGCCGAAAATACAGCAATCGTGAATAGTATTCGTTACAGAATTATGAGAATAGTATTTTTATAGCCTCAACTGGTCCGTATGGACCGTGATGCGATGTTAACTCACAAGATTAACGTATGATTTAACCCCATGTGACTTTTGAGAGATCGTAGGTTAATGCCGGTAAACCCCAAGCAATTCCTAACCTCAAGACCGAGAGCCAACTCGTAATTGGTAAGATAAGTCTGTATCATTCTGCAAACGTCCTCTTAAATGACAAAAAGAAGGCAAGGAGAGAGCAACCTATTACATGGATGACCGTTGAGTTATTTACTTTGCAATAACAGATGCATTTGTATGTATATTTCGCTCCGAATGGGACACCCTTTAAAGACACTCCAAAATTATAATTCTCTTCTGCGTTTCTCGCAAAAAATGCTTCAATTCCACACCTGTATTGGTGTCCTTTTTTCCCAGTTCCACTTATCCAAACCGTCCTTTTTTTTGTTGTTGTCTCCGATTAACGAAAACCTTTTGGCGAAATATTCTTATAACACTTGAATGCTTCGTACAGCTGTTTATTTATTCAAAAATTCCACGTTTTTCGCATTCAATTTTTTTTAAAGGAAAATCCTTAAATCTATCCTTAGCTCTCACTCTCTTCATTTATTCGAATATAATTCCAACAAATGATGCGCCAATCCAACGTAGGAAAATCCCCTAAAACACTTCAAGTAAGAGATTTTGTAAATCGTTAATACCGAAATTACCATACCTTAAGTCCTGGAAAATCTTTTACCTTCCCTGACGGTACCCTGCCAATAGAATCTGTTCGTGTCGGAAAGTTTATGTGCTAAAACATCTTTAATTGTTTACAAGACACCACTATAAACTATTAAAACACACTGTCTCAAGCAAACAACACAACACACCGTACAAAGGATGGAGAAGGACCTTCCAAACTACACTGTTAAGGTGTTCGTGCATAACCTAACTTTATTGTTCTGCAAAATTACACATCCTTCTGATGTGTTGTATGTTCTGACTCCGGTGGCCCGGTTGCTTCCTGTGATGCATTTACCTCTGCATCCTGGCAGTTCAAAAACTAATATATCAAATCACCTTATGTTCTTGGCGTTAAATACTCTTTGAACGATCGTCCTTCCATGCTGCAACCAGTCTTCTGGTTTTCGGTAGTGTGTCTACCAGAATAAGGAATCTGCATAGAACAATAAACATTGAAGTTTTCTTCGAGAATGCAGGCAACAGTAGGACCTAAGGCCCCTTGGACACAGGATTACAAATCACAAAATGGATACAGAAAAGAATTCAGCTTTCCCTAAAATTTGTCACACAATCCTTTCACCGGTGTTATACGTTTTTTTAATGAGCCAAGAGTTTGAGAATCCATAAGATATACTCGTACATTGTGTGTCAGATGATGTTGTGTATCTTTGGGTAGTTTTTGGGTGAATAAAATGGATGTCAACATGGGTTTTCGGTGTTGGGTTCGGTGCGGTACTCTTGTGTATATCATAGTGTCATCATCATCATTACCGGAGGGTTTACGGTCGTGCAGTGGGGGGGGGGGGCGTTTGCCATTCTTAATAGATTTGAAACAATACGAAGGGTTTTTGTTTTTGCCGGCCGGGGGTAAGGCAGGTGTTTAGGGAATCGAAGGATATGCGGTGTGTTTGAACTGAGAAAAACACGAAAAGAGAGTGTTCCTACGTTTTGGTATTATTATCCAAAGGTGCATGCCCGGTGAGGCATGCCAAACGATTTACATTAATTAAAACACGTATCTGGACAACGTAAACAAATATTTGAGGGTAAATGGTTTTGTGTTGTCTCTGACACTACTGACACATACACACACATACCTAGGTCCTAAGTGAGACATTAAGAAGGTTGTTACACAGAGCAAAAGGAGGGAAGGTGATGTTCGGGTATTTCCTGATGATGTTTGTTTTGTTGGGATATTTTTTTATTTTTCATTTCCAGAAATATCCTAACGTGTCCTTTCCGGGGATCCTTTTAATTTTGGGAATGAAAATCTGTACAATTTGTGGAAATTTAAGGAAATTTTCTGCACCAATTTTGGATGGGAATTTAGGTCAATTTGTGTTGGGAGTTGGTATCTGTAGTGTTGATCGGCAACCTCATCATGTTTTGCAGTCAAGGTATGAATGATGAAGTACTTTTTTCTTCATTGCTTCATTGTGATGTAGTTGGGTTGGGTTAGTGGATGATAAAGGAAATAATCTTTTTGTTGTGGACGTGGTACAATGCTTTCTTTGCTCGTTTTTATATTTTTTATGTAGCGTCGCTTTCTAAGCTTAAATCCTGAAACTGTTTCCTGAGTTTGATAACATTCTGAGCCTTAAATTGAGTCATAGAGTCCCAGCCATTTTCGGGGATATTGGCTTGTCCTAGAGCTGGATGAGACTTCCAGTCTTCCAGTCTACATAACCGTTCATTCAGTTTGTTTACTTTTTCAAGGTACTTCTCTTGGCAATTTGAGCTTGATCCTGAACCTAGTTGTCTATAGGTGCTGTTATTTTCGTTATGAGCCCCGTATTCGTCCGAATTAGTTTTAAGACCTAACCGTGAACGTCTAGTGACTGAAATGCTTCATCAGATTTAACGTACTCATTCATGACAATCCATGTTGTTTTGATAAAGCTCAAGATATCGGTCTTGTTTTGCATAAACTTTTCGGAAGAGCTGTCCATTTGAAAACTCTTTTCGAGGTTCTAGAAGGTCCTTTTGATTTCCGTTTTCGATAACCCAACGAATAGTTTTTGGGGTGGCGGCCAAGTAACCCTATTCCATTTACAATTTTCAACAAAATGTCCCTATTGTTCTGAGTTGAAGTTTAAATACATCATACGAACGGAACTGGAAAATGAATGCTTCCAGTGGCTCCTTCTCAACGTCCATCAGAGATGGTACTTCGGGCTTTTCTCATCGTCATTTCCCTCACATAGTTGTCGGTTGTTCTACGTCTTTGGTATACTTTTGGAATACTGCTTTGATTATGAGATGTTGGAACTGACTTCCAACAGACGCACCCTTCAGTCGTCATTTTTGTACGAGTCATTAGGCTTTATTATTGTCCTCCTTCTATTTTGTTAGTTTTTAGAGCACAATTCCAGCACTTTACACATGCGTGCCTATTCAAAGTTAAACTCACCCTTCCGTCTTCTAACGACCGTATGCAATGTCTTAATCCCTTCCTTCTAAAACCCTCTTTTAAATTTCATTGTTAACCCATCTCCAATTGACAGGATATCGTTAGTATTTTCATATAAATATCCAAATTGTCCCTCCTTAAATCCTTAGTCGAATAATTTACCTTTCTTAACATTCATTGAACAAACCCAATGATATCTGCCATTGAATCCTTTTTTCTGTACATTTTTTTACTGTGCGCATGAAAGCACTTAACAATAAACGGAATCAATGTACCCGATCAACGGGGCATTTATAGACCCAAAAAAAAAAAGTAAAAAGGGTCATCCTAACCTCTTGAGAAACCGACTCTGTCTTAGACTTATTCCCAACCTTTAACCAAACACAAAATGTCCTGCTAAGTTATGAATTTTTACGAGTTTTTGCGTTTTACATCCTGAAAACTCGTTTCGGTTTCATCTTCGCCTAGTATAGGACGAGTCCTTCCTTTTCTCACGTTTAATAGGTCAAACTGAAACCTACCGCGCGTTTAGCATAATTTTAAATCAGTAAGAACATCCAAATTTGTATTCCGCGAAAGGTGTACCGGAACCCGGAACCAAATAAAAAATAAAAAAAAAGGATTCAAATCCCAAGTTCGCTGCTCTCCAATAGATGTGACTTTCCGCGTCAATGTAAAACGTGCGACTATTGCCATGGCACGTGACTTTACATTTTAAAATTCAAACGACCAATTTCGCAATTTCACGTCACGCTACACATCCGAGGGAGATAGTCAATAAAAACAAGGATGGAATGGAACGAATTCATTCGCGATTCCTTCAAATTCGATGCAAAGAAGTCATGTGCAATAACGATAGTTGGTAATCCTTGCAGTAACATCAATAAAACTGAATACACACACACACGAACACAAACAGCGCAAAAAAAATACACTCCTTATAAGAACCAACGATGTTTGTATGTTTTCTTGTATTTCTTATGCCGGATGGAAGTAGGTTGAGGCGATGTTGCACTTGAAAAGGAAACAATTTAATACTTAAACCCGTAGGCGTGCACACACTTAACATGAAACGAGAGGAGTATGCTTTTAACCTCTTGAGATACTTTTTTTTTTATGCTTTGCTTTCTTTTATATCTACACTCTCGTATGCGTTTTATTTTTGTGTGTAGGTAGGTACGTACCTAAATTTTTTTTTAAGTAATAGCAGAGTCATTTGATTGTGAAGAAGTAAGAGCGGGTGATGGAGGAGGCTATACATGGGGATATACAAGAGAAAAAGGATTGTTATTCTTTTATTGCTGCCTCGGTGTGTTTTGCTTTGCAGTTTTTGCATTTCTTCGAATCCATTCCGAGTTCTGAAAGAAAATCAACAAAAAAATGTTAAACAATTTGTGTTTCTTTTTCTTTTCTTTTCTTTTTGTGTGGGTGAAAGGAACGTTCAAAATGTAAGTGTACGCAAAGGAATATCAAATTAAGTAAAACCATCTTACCCTGGAAGTGTTGTGCCTTAGGTGGATGGTTTTTTTTACAGATGCAGCTAAAAACGAAGTGCAGTAAGATACTTAAGATAATTGGGATTAGTTCGGAAGGTATAATGTCGAAAGTTAACTTTTGCTAAGTGGTTGACTTTTGGCCTTAAGTATAGGAAATTGCACGATATCCTTGACAACTTAGGTGACATTAGATCGAAGAAAACATTGAAGCACGACTGAAGCATGCTTCCAGGCGGCATGCTACCTTAAGGGAGGACTGTGAGAAACACAAACCCAGACAATTAACTTCCGATCTCGTCTGGTATACAAACTAGGGTCCAAACTCCTACCTCGAAGGTTCAAAACCATGCTCTACAAAACCCCGATCTTGCCAGTCCTGCTTTATGGAGTTGAATACTGCACGATAAATAAGACAGTGGATCAGATCTTGGGATCCTTCGAAAGAAAAATTCTACGTCGAATATTTGGTCCAGTCTGGGAGGAGGGCGAATGGAGGACAAGATATAACCGCGAACTCTACGATCTGTACAAAGATGTGGATGTAGTCCGGAAGGCAAAAAATACGTCGACTGCAATGGCTCGGCCACATCGAGCGAATGGACGAGAATGCTCCAGCTAAGAGGATCATTGAATCCCAGCCACCTGGTTCACGAAGAAGAGGAAGACCGAACCTCCGGTTTAAAGATTAGGCAATCGCGGACGCCAGAAACCTTGGTCTAGTAAACTGGAAGCAGCGTGCCCGGGGCCGTAAAGGATGGAAAGCGACATTAGTTCAGGCTCAGACCATCCATCGCTGGCCTGATAAGTTGGTAAATAAGTATTCAAACGGATCTAGAATGGAAACAGGATCTGGATCCGGAGTTTTTAAAGAATCACCATGTCAGCCTTGAAAAACATTCGTCCATATTCCAAGCTGAGGTCTTTGCCATCATTCAGTCTGTGAGACTCAACCAAGTCTTGGGGAAAACTAATTTAATCGTCTTGAGCTGCCTTATTAAAGTCATTGGTTCGTCAGTCATCAAACCGAAGCTAGCCCTAGAAACTTACTGGAAGATCTCTAACCCAATTTCACTGGGATTTCTGCCTACATAGAGGGTTTTCGGAGAAAGAAAATGTCAACTTAGTGACAAAAGATGGCACACCCACAACATTCATTGAAGCCTTTGTTCTTTGGGTATAAGAATCCAGAAAAGACTGGTTTTAAACACCCGGTACCGTCGCAAATAAAAGTTCAGTTTCATTGTGAATCTCAATAGGAACATCCGTAGAGTCCTTATAGTGGAATATTCCATGGACACTTTCTGATATTTCGGAAAAGATTCAACCTATAAACTCTTGAGAGTAAAAAGACTTCTTTACATATCCAAATGGATGGTTCAGCCCTCTATCAACTCAGGAAGAGAAACTTTGGTGACGAAGAAGTTCCTTGACTTACTGACATCTTCTGCAGTGAAAAAGACTCATCTAAAAGCTGGGTGAAACTATTTAATGGCGCCTTCGCAGCATCAGAGCATCTGGGATCATCGAATAAACTGTTTAAGTCCTTACTGTGGAGCATACCATCCCATGGCTATGAATGCTAATGTAGTCAGCCAGGCAATGAAAAAGACAGAGTATTATTTGTAATGAAAAAGCTTCTCGATGTTAAGCTGACTCAAAACCTTGTTTCAACAAGACCGATAGACCTCAGTTCCAGGTATCCTGTCTGACGCAACAACATATTTGATAGCTTTGGCGAGCTCTATGATTGAGCGCTGTAAACATACTTCACCGACCTGTTTAATTTGGGCCTCTAACCTAGATGGTGACCTGATTTCTTAGGGAAGTGAGTGAGAAGAAATCCAGTAAAGGTGACTTGAGCTCCGATTTCAAATTTTAAAACGTTGAAAAATCATCTTTAAATTTGGTCTACCAGACAGGAAGATTCAAGGCTAACAATATTTACTCAGGACGCCTTTAATTCGCAATTAAACCCCGGAAAAGCTTCTTTATGTCTTATATGACTTGTGATTGAGGTCGATCTTCTTTCGTTTAAAGATTTAAAAAAAGAAGTTCGATGACCCTATTCTCCGAAGTAGGATCTCTTTCAAAGCCACCACCTTGTGACAGAATGAATGCCCAAAAAAAAAAAAAATTCCTTGTCACAACAATTGCAAAAGCATTTGTCTTCCAACATACATTTGCATATTAAAAAGACTGCTACCCATCCCTTTATAAATGTGGCACATCCTCCTCTTTCTCCTTTTCAATTACATTTTTTTTCCTTCCTCCCCCCTCTCTCTATTCACTTTTCTGCGTGGAAAATAATGAAATTCATATTCAAAAAGCGATACGAAATCAGGTAATCTTCTCTGAAAATTACTTAAACTTCAGCGTGCTCAACGGCGACACGGTTCTGGTGATGATGGTAGTAATGGTAGTGATGGTGGTGGTTTTACAAAAGGTAGCAGGCAGATGCAAAAAAAAGAAAAAAAAAAAAAGAAGTGTATCCTTGAAAATCCCCTCCATGAAAATTGTGGCGCACACGACTTCCCAACAGTATCCTACCGAACTATGTTTGTGGCTACTGCACAATGTTTCGGTATTCTCACCGCCATCTGTTGGTTCGGTAGGTACCGTACTGCTTTTGCTTCTGTGATGTGTATCTCTCCCCCCTGTGTGTGTGTGTGTGTTGGTAGTAGCATGGGGAATTGCTTAATGAACAAAGTTTTCCATCCAAAGAAGAAGGAAATTCCCTTTCTTGTACACTGCAATATCATATGAAAGATGAGAGGGTGCTTGTGTAGTTTGTCAAGGAGGAGTATGAGGATAAATTCCTCACTTCCCTGCCCGCTCACAAATATATCGAAGGGTGTTATAAAACTTGGTGGTAGGTTTGATATGAGTTTGTTAATAGCATGTAAACATATTCCTTGTACATACATAACTATGTATGTATCCCCCATGACAAGGAAAAATACTCCATACATGCGTTTTGCAGGATCAAACATTTTCTGCATTAGCTTAAAATTTTGAAGACAAACTGGGCGTAGGTGCACATCCTTGGAAGTGTAAAACTTTTCGATTGCTCATAGTGTTCCTTCCTGGAACTACTACCTATTTTGCCTACACCTATTGTTATGTGTACCTTGTGTGTGATGGGAATAAGGCGGAAGGATCCTATATTTTACTGTCTATTTTTATTTTATTTTTTGCTCTCTCTCTCTCTTGTGAATCGATTACACGTGACAGAGTGTGCGTGTATGTGAGTGTGGGTGAAGAAGTAAAATTTATTACCTTGACAAAGTAAAAGAAAAGTTTTCACTTATAGATACGGTTTCCTGTCAGTATGAGCGCGCGACATTGTTTGGAGTCTATTTTTTCAGTTCGTCCTCACTGGTTGTTCGTTAGGAGTTCTAGGAAATATGGGGCGGAGAACACTTTCTCTTGGGGGAAAGTTTACTTTTAAATGAAATTTTATGTGTATACGCACATACGTATAGAATCACCAATCCCCCCCTCTTCCCTCTCTAAATCGTAGAGTGTTGTGTAACGGTTTTAAGGATACCTAGAGAGAGACAGAGAAGCTAGAGTCGCTTTTGATTATTTGTATTTTGGTCCTAAAAGCTGTGAGAGGAATTAGAAAAACACATGAGATTGTGGGCGGGGAGGAAAATGAGTTCTTGGTACGAGTACCTATGTCCTTTAGGTTTAAGGTTTCGACTACGTGTGTCACAATGCATATTTGAAAATAATTTGAAATTTTTTTTTTCTTTTCTTCTAAGGATGCGGATGGGTTGGTTGTCAAAGTTTTGCACAGAACGTGTCGAAAAAGTTTCAGTCTTCGTGAAGGTTTTTCTAGATAAGTCCCAGGGGAGGGGGGTAACGATTTTTAGTACCTACTTGCGTGGGACTTTGGAATAGATAATTGCATTATCTTTTTACGCTCGTGAAGATTTAGTTGGTTGCGTGGGTTTGGGTAAATACGTGTAAAGGTGCATCGAAAGTATCCTAAGATTAATTGACTGTTCAGGTCATAGGCCTCGGACATGGGTATGAATTTTTGATAAGTGGAAGTTTCAGCAAATACTTAGGTAGTGGAAGAGCCTTGTCAATAGTTTATAGTAAAAATTGTATAAAGTCAACAAATTTTAATTTTTTTTTCTTTTTCTATTTTCAGGTAAGTCCTCAAATGTGCTGTAGAAAGTGTATATTAAGTAGGAAGTCGATCATGGTGACCATGATCATGTAAACAAGTAAGTTCAATGTAATAACCAATCGTTCTGGTGGTTAAAAGTGGCGTCGTAGTGTACCTAGGCTGATATATTTATTATTTCTCAAGACTTCCTCAGTGATCACGTTTGATCTCGGAAATTCTTTGCTTGAAGGAACCTCTTATTTTTTATTTTTTTTTTCATTTGATATAGCGTTGTGCCACCCTTAGAACTTTCCTTTTGGTTGACCTTACTGACATAGCTCTACCGCCCTCAACTAGCGTGTAATTAGAAAGATTTAACGTTTGATTACTGTGTGCTGATACCTTTTTATTGATCAATCCTCAGACCACTTTTGTTGTCTTTCTCCTTTTTACAACTAGCCACTCATGTTAGTTTGGAGTCGTCCTCTGGCAATGACAGTGCTACGGATGGATAGAGAGCCACTTAAGATGGTTTACAAAGAGCTTTGAAGAAGTATTCTTAGTCAGGAGCCACCCCCTTTCCTACCTCTACAGCTCATGCAGAATTGATGGCAGAGTGATGTTTCTTAGTTTCGAAAGGTTGTATCGAAGTCAAATTAAGGTTCTCGATCCCTATGGGTCGAGGACAGGCGAAATTAGTCTGTTTACAAATTTTTTTCGACACAGCATCGGTGTGAGTCAGGTGCTTAGCAAAGGACATATGTATAAGCTTTAACACAGTCAAGATAGCTGCTAGAGTCTTGTCCAGCTAGGTTGATCGTTAGGGGCACATTTTCTTGGAATTCCGTGATGACTTCGGACGGAACGGGGTGCGACGTAGCGATCACGTGAATGTCAATTTCGTCCAAAAAAATGCTGGCAGCGACTTCCTCATTAAAGATTTTAAAGGACTTCTCGCCGACTTAATGCTTTTCTGCTAGTATTGTGAGTACAAACTTATGTTGAAGTCAATTTTAGTGGGCAGCAATAAGCTAATTGTTTAAGGCTATAGTGCAGCACCCACACCATTGAGGGGTGCCTTGTAGCCTAAAAGCCGCGTTTGTGGCTTATTATTAGTAAGGCTCTGCGACAGACGCATATGGCACTGCGACCTAAAAGATCTATTGTGCCTGCGCGTTTGTGGCTTACTGTAGAACATAAGTATAACATAAGTGTATATTGACAGCAAAGGTCCTATACATAGCTGTTTCCACCTTTAAGTGCTTTAATTTTGAAGTTTCAAACAAAACAGAAACATTTCTCTTACATACACTTCCGCTTCAAGTAGGTCATGTCACCTGTCTACAACTGCGGTCACAAAAACATCTCCACTCAGGGAGAACGTTTTAATAAAAAAAATTGGCAAAAGGCCAAAGTTTACCACACACCCTTCACTCCAAGTGCCTATAAAATAAAAATAAAGGAAATCTCACAGCAACACAAAAGACCATTCAAAAACGTTAACCTCCATCATCTCTCATGACGGGTGGATTACCTGAGTACTTAAGGGTAATGACCACATAAAGAACCTTATGCATCTTTAAAGTGGTTCTGCCACATCCCCCCCGAAAAAGAGAGAAGGAAAAGCTCATCTTACCATAAGTGTGCCACAATTTAAAGAAAGAAATTTTCGAGCCATTTTAAGCCTATTCAAGACCGACATTCAACAGGATATTTATTGCACATTCATGCACATTTGCCACTCACCAGTGAAGGGTCTCCTATTTGTGCCTCAAACAATTGTTATTCTTCTTCTTTCTTTCTTTTCATTACACACAGTTCCTAGGCTTTGTTTGCCTCCTCCACGCCACTCGTTTTGTATTCCCTCTCTTTCTAGCTTACTAACAAAAACCGTTTATTTTGAATGCTGGAGTAGCACCACTCAGGGAGCATTTATGGCAATGTGCAACGTTTTTATAGTGCTCCGACGTGTTTTTGTGTACCATATCCTCTTTTATTTTCCTTTCGTATGTTACATGTATGTGTATGTGTGTGTGTACTCTAAAACAACTTAGAAAGCAAGAATCTGGAAAAAATGTTTTCTATTGTTACACGACTTTCTTAACGCTGAGAGTGAAGGAGTGTGTTGTAAATTACATGCACTCCAACATTGTTGTACTCCAATAGAGGACACGACACACACATGCATCCTGGTTTTAGGGATACTTTGGACCGTCAAAAATGGCAGTAGAACTAGAAAGCAAGAGACGACTTGAAATGAATGACGTGTCATACAGCGCTCGCCCAAAGCTAAGAGGGAAATTAAGTTTTTGGCCTGGTTTCCAACTTTCCAACCCTAGAACTTCACTTTACTTCACTTGCTGGACGTCTTTTAGAAGATTTCCTCATCATCTTGGAACTAGACGTTGGCACTGAAGAGAATGAAGAAAGAGAGGGAAAGAGAAAAGGAAAATTTAACTTTAAAGTGCGCATCAAAGTGATTTTGCCTTCGTTGTCCTGGATCCTAGAAAGAACGACCAACCAACTATAAGTCTCTTTGGCTCTGGAGGCTGTTCTATAGTTTGTATCATCGTGTATTTTTTTATTTTTACTTTGTGCTTGTGTGCCACTTCTGTCAGGAAGCACTGCCACAGAGAGGAAGAGAAAAAGAATTGTCTTTAATCGTTTGCAATAAAGACACGACAAAAGAACGCTAGAAGCAGGAGATCCTAGTCCAGGAGAAGCGTGTGTTTGACTGTGATTGTGGAACACAGAACCGAGACTCTCAATTTGCACTTTTTCGAAAAACGTTTTTCGTATTTGTCTCCCTATTCGCTCGTTGTTCATTAGATTTTGTTCCAGGGGACACAAGGACGATGAGACTGACGACGACCGACGCTACTGTGGTGGTTATTTCAAAGACTTAAATGCACTTAATGGTAAGCAATTTGTGGGTGTGTTGGTGTATGGCGGGGGGGGGGGAAACAAAGAAATCGAGCTGACACACTCGCAATATACGGATATGGTACTCGTTGTTCTCTCGATTGGATTTTTTTGCCAACAATGCTTAAAAAAAAAACGACCAACAGCGGCAATGGAGACTTGGTGCTAGATTGGAGGAGCATGGACGACTGTATGACCTCATTTGTTCTCCGAAATGAAATGAAGAACATTTTCGCAGAAATTCCACTTGCAATCTTGATTTCAATCGGATTTGCAGCTGTAGAAGGGCGGGCGGGAGTTGGAGAGTCTTTTAATTGATTTTTTGTTCCTTTTTTTTTCTCGCAGTCCCTGTTCTTCAAATGGGGAATGACATTTAATCGGATTATAAAAGGAGTGCAAGGATGCAGATAAAGAATCGATACAAGTTCCATTCAGTTGACCACTGCTGGCTATTGCTATTTTGGTCTTGTGAAAAGGAAAAGCTTCAGTGAGGGAAATGTGACAAAAGGTTTTGTTGGAACTAAACACTTTGTTGATAGTGTCATAAGGGAAGTTATCGGGAATACCGGACACAAGGGGTGAAATGTCATGATTTTGGGGTGTGCGTAAGCGGCTATTCATAAATGGGACCATTAGAGTTCCACTTAATGAGTTGTCATCTTCTAGTGCAAAAGCTACCCTTAACTTTCGAAGAGATAGAGATGTTCTTTGAGCCACGGGTATTTTTAGTTCTAAGACAAAGGACTTGTATGTAGGCAACTCAAAGAACCGAATTTGTCCTTACTCCAGAAACTATGGAAGAAGCAAGCTGCAATGCTCACGACACCCTGCAATCTACACATGTTCGAAGGCTGAGACTCTGTGAAGGAGCTAAGTTATATGGATGCCTCAAGGTTACAAAAGTCATGACCTTGCATCTTTGTAAAATATTCCAAGCCATAGGTGGAGAGCAAATTTTTTTTTCTTTTCTGTCGGGGTGTTGGAACACCATGCTGGAGCACTCAGACGCAAAAACAGGTCCATTGTACTACCAGCGTGGAGAGCAAATACTGTGCAGTTAAAGTTAGACGCAAATTTGTACAAGTCGTGTCCTTGCTAGGTACTAGACTCCAGAGAAGAGAAACTATTTGAATCTGCTCGGAATTCGCACTGTTGTAGCCATAAGAAGATTGAAGACTCTTCGCAGTAACACGGACAAGAGGTCTTGTGTAAATTAAAATACCTTCTGCCTGGGTTTAGTGCTTACTTTCTCACTCACTTAAATCCTTGACATACCCCACTTTAGATTTCAATGTTCCCTGTCATCCTACCATTGTGTAGAGGGCAGACACCACTCTGGAATTTTAAGTAAAACGATCATAAACCTAAGGCTCTCAAAACTCGAAGATAATAGACAATCATGTATAGCACTCACACGCACCTTGCCCGACACAGGAGGGCGAAGACTGCAGTCTTTACAGCGATCATGCTTTGCGTCTCATCACGGCCAGAAGTTCCTCGTGGAGCTAAACCAATCCGAGGTGACATGTTGGAAACGTGAATAGGCAAAGAAAATGGATCTTACATCTTAGTGCCTCTTGAGACGACTGCAGGACATCAAACTTTCTACATCTGGTGGAATGAGAGCCAAAGGTCAACAAGTCTAGATGCCCACTAGTGAATCTGAATTGCTAGCTGACTAGAGCAACATATTATAGGACAAGTTCCGTCCAAACTCATCCAAAGTTTTCCTTTCACAAAAGTTTATTTGAAATTTTACGACTTAACGTAGTTTATTCATCGTCTACCAACCCCCACCCAGCTTACGGGTTACTTATTGAAGAGCGACTTGTGCCATCATAATTTCACATTTAATGAAAAGTACCTTACCAGGCAATGAACTTAAACTTTAACAGTCAACACTGGTACAACATTATTCTTGCATAGCTCATTAACGCCGAAAGAAGCCCACCTACTACCTATATATACTTTGGTGCAACACAACACCAACCAGATACCGTACTTCGTGTCTCCATTAACAAGATCATAATTTCATTTACTGCCTCTCGTCTTGCTTTTATCCTTTTTGTGTTTGTGTCGGTGTGTACCTACTTAAATCGACATAAAATTCCACTCACACAGCAGGGAACATAAAAACGTCAACGGAATTCGCGAGAGCGCCATATTTTATACCATCCATCTGCATCCGCATCCGAAAAGACTTACACACCGTGTCGTCGTCGTTGTTGACATGTACATTTTAATGGTAACAAATTAATGCGAGTGAATTGCACAAAGAGGAAGAAAGTCTAAGGTGGGGGGGAATGGTAGTAAAAGACTACACATCGGTCCTAGGCAACATTTGAAATGGATCGCTAGACACATAACTACCGGGGAGGAGGAGAAATTAAAAACGGAAATGCCAGTGAGTTACCTTCCTTTTCACGGCCATAACACACAATTTCAGTATTAGCCGAGAGTGTAGAAGAATCGGGAACAGCCCCCATTTGGCTGAAAACAAGAACGAGTTCCTCGAACCTGACAAGAGTCTTAGAAACTACAAATTCTCAAAAAAAAATAACAGGTCAAAGGCCAAGAAGCAGTGGGGGGAAGATTTAATTCTAGAAATGGTAATTTTGTATGTTTCGTGTCCGTTCGTTTTAAACTACGGGACCTGCAAGCATTGAAAACAGGTTACATTAATTTGTATAAGCTCTCTCTTGTATCTTTTATCCCATTTTTAGAGAGAGTATCTTCTCCTGTATATGTTGTGTTTTTACATAAATTACAAACGTTCTATGGTTAAAATTGTCATTGTCATTGTGTAGGTTCTTTGAGAAGTTCACCGAACTTTCAGCCTTACTGGGCTTCATTCAAATTTGAATATAGAACCACCAGCCCATAGGCGGTAAGGAATGGATTCACTAATTTGTCATGCATGTGGGAAATTTATTCGATGAAATTCAATTCGGTTGGCATAAATCATTGGCTTTAATATCATTAATATTCGATTTCATTTTTTTTTTAGGGTTTCATTCCAAACGGGGTTAACCTAGGAAGAGTGGAGAGAGGACCGATTTATGTGCATTTGTATTGGCCTTGATGAGCATGTTTGAAATGAAATAATTTGCGTAAACCTGTCGTGTTCCCAGAACTTTTTTATTTTTTTGCTAAATCATTTGAATTTTAAAAAGGAAGTCGATTAGGAAAAAACAAATGGTTCGACGACTTTGTATTAACAAGGTTAACAGGGTGAGAGATTTCCTTTTAAGTCATGTAGGTATGTCATGTGGAGTATTCTAATGAAAATGAGGAGTCACATGATTGACACAAGTCAATCGATTGGGTTTTAATGAAATTCTCGTTGAGCTATTTTTAAGACTCGCCTGTAGTTGTTGCTAGAGTAGGTTGCTCATCAAACGATTAACGATTAATTACCAAGAATGTTAATTTAAGACGTATTAACGCTTGGCAAAGAACGTTCTTCTTAAACGTGCTTAGAAATACGTACAGTCAACCTTCAAACCTCGAATTTGAAGGTTTATCAGCTGAATCCACCTTTATCGACCTCCTAAGTCCTTCTCCGACTATAAGAGAGTAACCACTCTTCAGAGAATAAAAGAAAAGAAAAATAAACCATAGCAGACATGTTAAAACAATTGTGGCTTTCGAAATGCAAAAAGACCATTCCAAGGCTACCAGGCCTTAATGGAGCTCTGTATTTAGCTCGATTAATAGCTTGTTCCCTCAAGTTGTCTACATCAAATTGGTTAAGGTCCCTTTTAACTTGAGCAGGTCATCCAGAACCATTTGGTTTTCAATCGAACATCCGGTAGTTTCCGACTTAATTCGTTGGAGAATCGACCCAATTAATAATAAAGGATCCGACTCTGAGCTGCATATTTACCGGCCAAGATCAGAACTCAGAAGAAGGACGAGATCAATACCAAGATTATAAGGCACTCAAAAGGAACAAGGTGGCACGCTTAAATGGATTCGGTCAAGACATGCCTTGTTCTGTTGAGGTTGATGTCTGTTACAAAGGTTCTGTAAAGCTATAAGCTGTCACAGGAATTTAAGATCCAATAAGGCGTATCCCAAGGTTGCATTCCTTAGCTTATTCTGTTTTCATTGTTGATAGGGGATATGTTTTTGTGGTGCTTTGTTGGTCCTCAAGATGGAGTTGATAATTTGTGCATATTTCCCGAAGAATTGTGGTCTTCCAAGGATAAACTCCGATGAGGATAACAAGCAGCTCAACTGCTTAAGTAAACCTTTCTGGATAACTGGACGAGAACAGATAGTTTTCAATATCTACAAACGGAGTAAAGTGTGTGTAATTCGCCGGGGCGATTAACAACTAGGATCGAGCTAGCTGGAGAGCTTAGTTGACGTCCAGGTTCACCCTAGACTGTAGCGCCAAAAAAAGTTAAATAACCAAGACTGTCACCATCAGGCTATGAATCAGTATCATTTGACAATGTTGGTGTATTTCAATAGATTTGTCAAATTTTGTAAAACGAACGCTGTAAATCTCACGTACTCCAGGATAACTAACGAGCAAGGTCGATCAAAAAGCCTATTCCGCTGAATAGTGCAAGAAAAATCAATTCAAATAGTAAGGAGCTTTATAGAGCTTAAGTAGATCGCTAAAAATTGTCATCAAATACGGTACCAAGATCCTAGGAAAATTGATGCATGAATGAAGGCCAACTTTATCTTTAAAGAAGTTAAGTTCCATGTGTCGCTTAAGAGTTTACAAAGCTGTAATACACCATCCAGACATATCCCCCCGTCGCTGTAACTTATGTCACTTTGCCGATTTGAAACCCCAACCCCAACAAACAGAAGCTAATTTACAGAATCAGCTTCATTCATAATTCAATCGCGAATTTGAATAAACAAGTTTCGAACCGCAACTGAATTGTATCGATGATTTGCAGTCCGTGACAAATGGACTGCCCCCCCCTTTTTACAATAGCAAACGAAACACAAACACAACACTGCAGCCCCACACTCCATCGCACAATATATTCTGCGACACAATCTATTCTTCTTCCCGCGTCCTATTCCCAAACAAAAAAAATCTATATTCCTCCACCACTCCATACAACCGCTTATCCCGATCACCATTTTGAAATGAAATATACATTCGGGGGTCTGGGACACTCAGCAGCTGGATGGGAAATGTCAAAATCAATTTCTGGAATTCAAACATCACGTGCCCCAATGATTATGATGACAATAACTGTGAATATTTGATTCATCCCTATGCGCGCTGTGTTTCCTATTCTCCATATCCTATGCCTCCTCTTATCATCATTCATCGAAGCACATATGCAGGGAAGCAGAAAGAAAAGCGAAAAAGAGGGGGAAAAACCATCGATGCAAAGAAAAAGAAAAATGAGGGAATTATTTAAATTTATTATGTGATGGCGGACTAGGTACACACAGGCCAAGTGGCACATTACATTAAAAAAAGGATCTGTGTGCACCACTTATGTACGTGTATTGGCATTCCAACCATCAACGACGACTTGGAGCTACATATATGTATATTGACTTCCAAGTGTGTGCCCCACAAAAGAAACAACAGAAAGGAAAAGGTGTCTCTTACTCTAGATTTGCATATCCTTGGGACAAAAACTGCGTATATGGCTTATGAATCATTTACATTTCAACTGCTGGCTGGACAATGTCGACAACGAGTGGAATCTGTGAATCAGAATCGAGTGCATGAGAGGGTAAACACATAAGTAGCTCTAGCTACGTCAGTGAATATGGATAAACCACTCGAATATGAAGAGCCATACTCTTATGCATTATAAGCTGAAGAAGATCCCTTTACGGGCACTTGAACATGGAACTTCGTTCCACCACACTTATCCTATATATGCTATGCTCTCCTACTCTCTTTGTCTGTCTCTCTGGCTCGCTCCATTCGACCAAAGCAAATGGCATGTTGACCGGAATCGGCCTTTCCTGCTTATTTTGCTACTTTACTTCTTGGCAGTAATTTAGAGAAACGGTCTAAAGTACAGAGGCAGCAGTCAGCATCCTGTGTCGAGTCGAGTAGTTGGGTCAGAATGAAATATGAGGAAATTCCTTTCTTCCTGAATGCGGAAAGGCATACAAAAGTTGATACTTAACGTTTGCAATTATTTTTTTTCCCCTTTTTTTGCTCCGGTAAGATGTGGTTGGTAGCCGAGGAGTAACATAAGCTATGCAAGGATCATTTGTTTTAATGTCTAAGCCAAGGAAAAATAGGAAAAAAAAACGTGGATATACAGATAAAGGAAATCGTATGAAAGTGTAGATGGTTGGCTATGTCTCCATTTTTTTTTGTGCGGTTTTTGTACTCGTGTATAGAGCCTTTTGTATCACATTAGCCTAAGGGCTGCTTAACAGGTATTTATGGCGGACTGACATGATGATTTTGCGTGAAAGATGCGTTCAAGGAAATGGAAATAAATAGAAACTGGTTACGGGTGGAATTTTCTAAAAAACAAAATGAGTAACTGAGGAGGCAGTAATAAGCAACGTTTCAATAGACGTCATTGAATGCATACAACTCGGAGATAGTGCCTCAACTTGAAATAGTGGATAGATGTTGAGAATTAGTCTCCCAACTGTCGGGAGTGCTACGACACATTATACATTTGGATTGGGTAAACGGACTTCAGCGTTATGATCCGTTCTCATTTCTATACAAACCCATTCGTTCGTGAAGAACTATCAGCATACCCAACAGTCCAACGCAATGACAACTTAAGCTTCAGTAAGTAAGTCTAACAAAATGTCTGGTTTATTGCAGTGGCTTCATTCAGGGTACAACTGTTGTGGAATCTTGAAACTATTCAACTGTCAAGAGAGCTATTTCATAATTTTTCGATCCGAAATCCGTCGCTTAGTTTTCGAAAGAAGGTAGAGATGTTGCTGGGAGCGAGACTCTGGTCTCACCAATTAGGTTGGGTTAGGTAAAGTAAAAGCCAAGTCGCGATTAAATCCCTGGAATCTGTTGCCTTCAACTCAAAAACAGCCCTAAATTATCGTTTGTCTCTTAACGAGATGGCTGAGCAATTCATAAGCAGATCTGGCCAAAGCTGGATCTCAAACGTTCCCATTGTCTCATCGGACGGAATAGAGTGGTAATAAGCACCTAAGTGGGTGTCATTACGGGACACTGCACCACCGGCAAGAATGCCTACAGGCTGGGCCTCCTTTAGAACGACTTCTGCAGAAGCTGCATGGATGAGGAAGAGAAGGAGACGATTCTCCACCTTCTCTGTACAAACCTAGCCCTTTCAGCTCGGAGAAGAGCATACTTAGGAGCCAGCTTCTTCAGTCTCCAGCGCTTCATAGTGAGCTCCGGCTGGTTCTGCGGGTAGTATTTCTGGATCCCGGTGGTAACACAAAGGACCTTATCTGGTCTAAGTGAGGTTGCACCGGTAGCCTGCCACTCCTACCTAACCTAACCTAGGTAAAGTAATAGGGTCGACAGGGAAAGGAAGACCCATTGCGATGCCTTAGAGGTTGCAGACCCCCTTTACTAGGAACCATAAGCCTCTGTTCTATCGAGCTAGTCCGACGAGGCGCTGATAAATCTGTGTATGTCGACCACAGACTTTCTAGATCCTGAAAGAAGTGTCTTGCTAGAGTCTTAAATCTTACTTGGCAGAGCGCTGGATAGTGGCAAAGAAAGTGTGAAGTGCCCTTATCTACTTCTTCGTCACTACATCCCCTGCATAGGTCATCCGTATCACCAATTAGTTGACACTAAAATTCTCGTGAAATTCCACCTTTCATAGGACGTAATGGTTTGTGTCTTAGATATACACTCAAAAATGAGAGGGCTCTCGAAACCGGATGTCCGCTGGACTAAATCTTAGATATACATATGCCTCAACAAGATTGACAGACTCGTCTTCAAAGGTTATAAAGATCTCGAAGAAGAAGATGGTTAACTAGATGTGGCTTTTCATAACTATTTGAGTCTTCTGAGCTTTCAAAGAGTATCCAATCAAGAAGCTAACAAACTTAAAGCATCTTTCATGTTCTAAAAAACAAAACGTCCCCAGGGTGCTTCATGTAAAACATGATTTACTATAGCTGTCTAGCCATATGCTCATTTCGCATTCATCATTCCAAGATTCAATGCCATGAGAAGGACATGGAACGACAAATAGATAGCATCACAGGAACCAACAACATGATTATGCATTCAATGTATTGCGACAGAAATTGTCAAGGATATAACTCACTCAGCCTAAGGGTCAGATTGGCTAAGGTGTGCTGACGGGTATAGAGAAGAATCCATAATCCATCCATTCACCGACATGTGAATATTAAAATTCATAAAGGACTTCAATCGAAGGTCGTCAGTCGATCGTACATATTTCCCTCGCTCTCGACCCCTTCTTTTAACTGAGAGAAGTCTTCGCCACTGTTACGTGTACAGCATTCCTTTCGTATTCTCACACACATCGAAATTTTTGGAATGAAATTCCAAGCACATACACATAACAGAACAGACGATGGCGGGCGGGCTCGTCTTATCAGATTTTCAATAATGTGCTTAATCGGCGATTACATCGACGACTTGTGTATGCGGCGCGCAAAAGGAAATCCTCATATTCAAGGAGAAGGACGATAAAAAAAAAACGGAAAAAAAAAAACTCCCAAGTACCCAGTGCAAACAAAATCCCCAATTGTGCTGGTGGATGGGGAAGTGCAAATGCTAATGTGTGTTATACGCAATGATACCCATCAGGATGAAGAGAGGAGAGATTTTCTTATTTTTTTTTTTTGTATTCATCGTCCTTATATGTACAGTGTGGAGGAAAATTGATAGGCTCTGGTAGAATGCTGACATTCAACTTCGTTGCGAGTAATTTCATTCGATTGCGTTGAGAATACTAAAAAACAGCGCCAGGCAATTCCGCACGCAACAAAGGTGAGAACGGTACAGAGCCCCGGGAATAGGATGGGCCTAGGAGTCAGCTTGTGATTTGAATTTTCCAATCTGAATTGCTAAACGACACTTTAAGGACATTTTTTGCTTTTCTGGTTGTGGAGTAGTAATGCTGCCATCTCAGCAGCATTGAATAGGACGCATGGACTTGCCTCCATCTCTGAGTTAAAATCAGAATTGCTTTCAATTCGTATTTCTTGGTCCTTGTTGGAGGAGAATCCAAAGTTCCTTCATCTCAATCGGGGGTTTCTGTTTTTTTTTTTTTTTTGGTTGGGGATTAATATCGTTATCCTTGTTGACTGTGCGTGTGTTTCCGTTATTGCTTTCTTCTCTTGGTTAATTGAGCACGCATTTAAGAGGCATTTCCGGATTTACATTCATTTTCCATCGCCCCAGCTCCTTAAGAAGGTAAGGACATCACCTCTCTCTCTCACTGTGCGTTTGAGCATAACCTCCGGAATGAATAAAATATTGATGAGGATGATGACTGAGGCGATTTTCATCGATAGGTAAGCCGCCCCTCGGGTAAGCAGCAGCGGTCCTTGATTGTGGGGGGGGGTGACTGTATCTATAGCCAATGGCGGCGCCTAATTTGTGTGTTTTCTGCTTCTTGGAGTCGAACTCACTCCGATGGGCAATAATAATCAAGAACACGGAATTAATTCGATTTCAAGTTGTCGACGTCCCTTCGAATTCATTTCACACCATTGTTGGATGCTTCGATTTGTTTTCGTATATTTTTTTTGTTGTTACTCTCCTTCGTCCTTTTTTTTTTTTGTTCAAGTGCGTGGATTGGAATTGAATTTAAATGAGATGGGATGGAGGGCGGTTCATCGTTTTAGTTGGTAGAGTTCCTTCGTTAATCGTTGATGAGAGAAGGTGTCTGTTCACACCTACACACACCTGTAATTGTCGGACTGGGATTCTTGTTTCTGTTGTTTCATTTGACACGGGTTTTTTTTTGTTTTATTCTTCCTGTTTCTTAGCGCGCGTTCTTTGGAATAATTTTAAGTAAATGGACAATAATTCCTAAGTACACCGGAATTGGAATCGAACGGGACTGGGGAAGAATGCTGGTTGTGTCTCAGTTGGTGGGTGGTGCCTGGTAAGGGATTTATTTTAAGCATAATTTGTGCGCGATTGTTGAGGGATTAGGCGGACGTTAGGTAATAACTTAGTTTACGAGGTAGGATATATTTTTTGATTAATTAAATTTCCATAAACTGGAATGGAGCGATGGGAAGGTAAGTGAAGATGAAGATTGAATGGAATTTTATCGAGAGAGAAATGGAGATGTAACACTTGAAGTCTTTAACTGGGGAATAGAAGATGGGATTAAGCTTGTGAATCCTATTAGTCTTCATAATTGAAGAAATCTGATAGGATGCTATTATATCACGGAAACAGTTTTGTTTCTGTGAAACTGTGAAAGTTAGAAGTCACTGGGGGGGATGGTAGTAGAATGCCTAAGGGAAAACGATTTTGCTGGTAAAGTCTGTTAACTAGGGTGTAAAAATCCACCTATCTGCCTGAAAGGAACTACCATTCTGTACAGCATCTTTGGTGGAAACGTGCCGTTACATCAATACGTCATCTACTTCACCTACCAGCTGGATGGCCTTCCGTGTTATACACCAGATCAATACTCCTACACTCCAGTACAAAAGTGACGAGAGCAGCGTGATAACTCATCTTTTTTCCCAATATTCTATCACGATTTGTTTTTTGGAGATGGTCGGTATTCCAAGGTGAAGTCCGTTTACCTACTTATACTAATGAAAGCGCTACTGTCCGTAGTGAAGCTCAGTCTTTCCCAACAAGCGTCTCCAGCCAGCTCAATATTCAGCTAGCTGTCGACAGTTTTGCAAGCTAAGTTGATTGAAGTTCCACCTGGGTTGCGGTCCTTCTCCACTGCGCCACCCTTCTAGGTTGGTTTTTGAAGACTCTGGATGGTGGGTATTCACTCTTCATGTCCCAGTCATCTAAGTCGTTGATCTGGACACTTTTGACCTAAGTCCTCGCTTTAAGTGTTAGTATAGTTTAGGTTTACCTTAGGCAAGTTAGGGAAGTATCGCGAAGATCTTTTCCTGTCTTTCTCCAGGGTATTGGTGCATATCCTTAGACAAATGTTCCCTCCTTTTCTGTCTTTTTTCTCTGTCCGTCTGATGGCAATTTAGGGTTTTCTTCTTTCTTCTTTAGCTAGTTAAAATGACACGAGATTTTGTGTACTGAGCAGGTCGTACAAGGTGGGATTGACAAGAACTACCCCGGTCCGATGAGCTGAGCTGAGAAACTACAAGCGTGCCTCTACCCTGGCTCACCCAAAGGATTTTTCTCTGAAATAAACAAGGGCAAACTCATCAATTCTTGGCAAATTCAATGCCTCCGCACTATAAAGCGGGACTGGGATGATAAGGGTCTTTAAAAAGTCGCTTGAGTTCTTGGAGAGAGTAATTATTGACTTCTTTGCCCAAAGAAAAGCGATTGGCTAGACTTTCATGGTCTTGAGCTACACTGTGCCAATCTGGTTGTTGACAAAAGGTTCTATACGCTCACACAACACAGCAGATAGGATCGTGTAAGCGATGCTACAAAGACTTAAGCTTCTGTTTTTGGTGCATTATAGAAGGTCTCCTTTCTTAAGGATGTGCACATACCTGAACCAAGTCATCTCGCGCTGTTGTAAATAGCTTGCTAGCTAGTCCCTCAGCACCAGTAACAGTGAAGTCTGCTATCATAGATCCAATGCTCGCTGGCTTTGACTAAATATGATTCCATTCATCATGTGTTCAGAGTGCTTTAAGTTCAGAATAAAACGATCAATTCATAGTCTGGGGTCATTCTTAGTCGTATCGTCTACTGAGGAAGCCCCGCGGATTACTCTGACGAATTACTCTGAACGTGAAGAACCATGGTCTCCGTGGAAAACAGCGATCGTGCATGTCGCTATCAACAATCTAATTTAGAGCTAAGAGTTCATTTGCGATCGTCCGTCTATCAGAAAGCATTGATCTGAGTCTTATGAACCCGAGCTTCGAACCTGTTAGAGTACCTCATACAAAATACTCGATGACTACTTTAATTCTATTTGGAAGACGCTTTGTCCCTCCTTCTGATGGACCTACTGTGACTTAGGACATGAATTTCAACCGATCAAACCAACAAAACGTGCCTCGTTATGATGTGCTTGCACAGGACAGACTATTGAGCTCAACAGTAGGTACCTATTACATGCTTAAGGCGAACCCTCAAAGTCAGTAAAATTCAATGTTTGCGCTTTCCCTCACCCTCCTGTCAATCTTGATAAGGTAAATCTTCATGAGCCTTATCGGAAAAGGCTCATTTGTGATCGCATTGATACAGGATTAACATCCACATCACCATTACTGCTCTGAATTCATTTAAATTGAACAAGCCATTACCCAAGACACCATCCAATATCCAAACCACCTACTTTCTCTGAAACACCATTCTTCCCAACAGAAAAAGAAGAAAAATTGATTTATACCCCATGAGGCTGGCGCCCTAACTCCCCTTTAATAACAAATCGCATTTCTTCTTGTTAGCTGGCATCTAAATTCATGTCCTTTTCAGGGTGTATATGTACATAATATCCACCAGACCGTATCTGACACTAAGTGATTTTATTTTTGTTTGCCCCAAAGCCGAGTCCATATATGTATATCCTTCCATTCCATCAGATGCCATGCCAGCCCTACAGTAGCAGCACGCCATCCTGATTTATTGCAACTCAATTTAATCCAAATGTCACCACATGCGTTCCTTAAGTCCTACGAACCAAAAAAAAGGATAACTGGGCGGAGGCGTGTAAGACCGTCGGACATTAATCTCTCTTTCTGGTTTGAGACTTTTGGTTAACGATTTTTTATTTTTTTTTCGTTCTCAAAATTTATCGAGTTTCCCTTTAAAAACACACTTTTACACACGAGGTGGGTGTTATTATCAAGTGAGTGTCTCGTCTCAAGTGGATTATGTCCTTCGAACGTTTTTTTTTTTTTTGATTAAAAATTCGATTCATCGCCGCCATTTTATGGAGCCTTGTTGCTCCATTTTATATCTCATTGCACAAGCACAACTTGAATACGTTTTTTTTTCCGTTCATTGGCCTATACACACGCACGTCAATTGATTGGTAAAAGCCTCTCTGTCGAGACAACATCACGACTTTAATGCGATTGTATAGAGTTACGCGGAGAAAAAAAAAAACCTAAGAAAAAGAGTTCAAGAAGGACGCATCAAAGGGAGAATGTGATAAGGGGGGTCATATGGAGTGGCAACATAAAAAAAAAGTGGCTTGTTTATGTGAAACCAGCTTTACACACAAAAGTGGTAATGGTAACTCGAAACCAGTTTAGACGGGTTCCCACTTTGTAGACGAAAAAAACGGTGGCGGTGGCGATTCAAACAGCATAAGCATAAGAAAACCAGAGAGAGAGAGAGAGAAAAAAAACTTTTACGACGATTTGCTTGATTCCTCTTTCTCGTCGTTTTTTTTTTTTTTTTTTCCTTTTTGATTGTTTGAAACCGGTGACTTTATTCCACTTAAATTGGTTTGATTGGGTTTTCAACAGACACAGCCAAAGAATAAAAGACGGTAACTGGCTACAAACGATCAAGAAGAGAATGTAAAGTGGAAGAAAATACGTTTGTAGTGGTTAAGACTACACGTTTCACCGGAACTTTACGATCAAACTAAAATAAAACGAAATTATTGCCTAGAATTTTCTGTTTTCCCTTGACGCGATTGAATGGGGTTTCATTGTGTTTTATTTTCGAAAGTTTATAATCATTTAAGCATGTTCACAAAAATTATATTGCATTCAATAAAAACATGTATGTAAGCATGTGTGTGTTGTGTGTGTAACAAATTAACTAATAAAAGTTTTGTATTTTTTTATTTTCTTAACAGGTAAGTGATTGCCTCGTGACAGTAGTTTTACAACCCTTAAGATGATGGTTTTGGTAAGAGGTTAATAAACTTGTTGGCAGTTGTAGGTAAGGTAGGTGCTTTCGTCTCGCCAAGTGAGTCAAGAGGTGTAGTCAAGTTTATAGAAAGGGCAATCAACCTGGTCTCTGACTGTTTTTCTTGATGGTGAGTCATACAACTTGGTTTAGTTAAGTTGCCGGTCTTAGAACATAAAAGGATGCTGGTGAATTATAATTGCGACATTCATAGATGGCTCTACAGCTTTGATGCCATCCTGATCTCCTTCAGCCATTCTCCCCACCGGCCTCGACTTCGGATTCCAGTTTGGCATTCATCCAGCTAAGGCCTGGCCTACCCCGCTGTCGCATCCTACAGATCGTGCCAAAAATGAGATATGTATCAAGGCTCCTCTTCTTTGCCTACAGAAGTCTATCGAACTCGATATTTTTAACTACGTCTATCTCTTGGTAACCTTCATATAATTCACGATTGTATTTCCTTCAGAATCGTCCTTCCTTACATAAAGGGGGGACAACTATTATCCTTAAGATTTTTCTCTTCAACGCTGCTATGGAATTGGAGTGCTTCTTGCTAAGCATTCAAGTCTTGAATCCATATAAAACTACTGGTGAGGGTAAGACCATTGTCTTATACAGCAGTAGCTTAGATGATATAGTAAGGTCCCTGGATTGGATTGACGAACAGTGGTAAACTTTGCGTCTTTCAGTAGCCGAGCGTGTATTTATTCTTTCAGCTGTTACTATTGACTCAAGGTAGTTGAAGGAATGTACTACAGTGCTTCCCGAATAGCTGCCTTGAAAGTTTTTCTGATTTATTTGTGCATTTAAGAAGGTAAGTAACCTATCCGTACCCATATTACTGTACTTTCAATTCATGTTCCAATACCTCTGTTAATTAAATCCATAAAGAGTCTCTTTCCGAATCAGTTCCTTATCGGCGTGTCTGGAATGAAGCTTCAGCGTCACTAAACCAAGCTTTTTTTCTGCTCGGAATTCATTGTCATTTCGCATCAGAGTACTGGGAGTCTTAGACCCTTTAATTCGTAAGTCAATGTGTTCGAACCAATCCAGTGGCTGGGTTTTAGTTTTTTATACTTTATGCACCTCTTTATACAGCTTATAGAGTTTGTCCTATAGTCTTGAAGATCGTCTTGAATGTTCAATAACATGGTGGACAGCCTGGCGAAGCAAAGGTCGTCAGTCTCTGAATTTGTTGATCCTGAACCATTCGCTGCACCAGATAGAGAAATAATGAAGGACATGACCAATAATAGAGGACCACCAATGAACATCTGAGAAGATGGTTATTTGTACGAAAAAGGCAGACAAGCCAAAATGGTGATTTAAATGTCTTCCGGTTGCATTACACGAGAAACTTTCAATCGCCTAAAAGTGAGGCCAACCATAGCAAATTTTCTTTATTTTCTAAGCATACCGCCTGGAGTACCTTTGACCATCCAAAAGAAAACCGAACTCAGTTCTTGACGACCTATTCTACTACAAGTTGAGTGTACTGAAAGCTTATAAAGAATCTCCATCTTAGGACAATAACGATGTCAAAGATCTGACCATTCCCGAACACCGAATTTCTCAAAATGGAAATGTTGTGATGTCAATAGTCATTTGCTCGTTCTCAACCCAAAATGGCCACCGGATGCTTTGTAGTGTGTTTCTCGAAGCATATCTTTCTTTGTAGACCGAAGCATGACGATCTATTGCGAAAGGCTTATCAATCAAGATTTCACGAGGAAGTCATATAACACTTTTATGCATTCCTTCAAGATTTTGTTTCCGGAAATTGGTTCTCAATCTAAGACGACCTCCACTCTCTGCCAAACGCAACTAATTTTCGAAGAGAAGTTTCAATACCATTCCGTAGTAGAGCTTTTCGGTGAATGTGAACGATATCCTTTCTTCCTACTTCAAGAAATATTTCCTTCTCTAGACCATCCGAACTCTGGTGAACTCTCATAAAAATGGTTGGCTTCGACTATATTTCCCGAAGTCTCATCACCTGTTCCCGCTTTTGACTTTTCCTAGTTCAACTTGAACCTTGATTTTACCAATCTAACTCGTGCCTAAACAAATTCCGTTTGATTTGTCAATTTTCAGGAAGCAAGACAGAAAGAGAATCCAAAAGGTGATTGCAACAAAACAAACGATTTCCCGGGAGTGTGCCTTTGTTGTTGCTTTCTCTTCTATTTCGCTCCTCGAATGGAAATTTCGGGACCGAAACACTACAGCTGCACTCCACTCCTCTAATTTATTTTTTATTTTTTGCTGCTTGAAACTCTTTGTGTTGGTTGTAATGGTTCTGGAATTGGTGCTGCTCCTGTTGTTTAGCTCCCTTGAGCGGTGATTGCAATTTCGATGTTGAAACTACTACAGCGTTGTGGCGGTGTGAAGAAACCAGTTTTTATTTTCCTACACACCACCAAACCTGACAGACAAAGCAAATAACACACACACACACAACAAAATCATGTTTTACTCCATCCAACAACATAAAAGCTAAAGTCAGAGACAAGTTGAGGTTTTTTTTTTTTGTCGTTGGATTCTTTCAGCATGAAGGGAAGTGATACCCTTTGTTGGAAGAGGTACTCGGTATCAGGTTATTGCCTTAGGCCCAGCATTGGGAACCCTGCGCTTGGCCTCTCTCTTGCATCTCAAATGGCAGCACAACAGAGCAGGCAGGTAAAACTGGTTTCTGTTCCTTCGTCGTCGTTGTAGTCATAGTTTTTCCATCTGACAGCAGTCTTTTATTGGTTACAGAGTCGGATTACAAATTCAGAACCGGGAGAGAGGTGCAACGGCGAAGCAAATTGCATTGCTGCAGGAGGCAATCACTTACAACATACATGCATGTGTTGGTACTTGCATCTAGTGCTGTTGGTGCGATACGATTGCGGTGTTATGTTGTAAGGTCTTGGAAAAGAGGTTTCCAGGTTGATTTTCTTGGCTTCTTATGTTGTGATTGTAATTTTTATTTTTTTTTTTTTTGTTTCTTGGAACTGTTGCACGTTGTTTTGTTTGTTTTGAGATTTTCATTAGTCAATCTTACTGAGATCAGTTTGAGATGACTACTATGGGATTCCGTTGCAATTGTATGCGGTGCGGTTGGTGATAAGCTAGGGATTTGGAAATCTTAATGAAATCTAGCGATTTCAAGAAATTGTCTCATCGGATAAGGTAAGATTGATTTGGCAATCGGATGCATAGAGCGATGAAGCAAGATGTAGTGAAGTGAGAGAATTTATATGTTGTAACTCTTGAACTGGTCTAAGACCCCTTAATGTAGGATGTGTCTCTCTGATTTGGATGTGACTTGCCAATCGTCACTCCTATCCAAACTTTGCTTGCCAAATACAGAGTTATGACTACTGTTGTGCAACAAATTACGCTGAGGATCCGAAGTGTCTGGAATTTTTATCCTTAGTTCTAGATGCTTGGACGATGAGATAGGAAGTGGATTTTGCTTCTGCCTCTTAGAAAATCTTCATCAACTGTGGTTTTTCAAGTGATACCCTTACCCTTAAATCACTTATACAAGGATAAACAGGGATTTACTCTCCTGTTGTAATTGTCTATGGACTCTTTCTTTGTTAGACCGGGGTAATGAGTTCCGAGCTGTAGCACAAGTTTTCATTTTGTATGCCTAAGTACACGTGACGGAATATGAACCGAGTGTTCAGCTTGCTCCGACTCCAATGTCAAGCCTTTGCTTGTTAATTCATCAGATTTCTCATTCCGCAGTACCACTACATGTCCAGGGACCCAGCAGAATCTCAATACCTTATGCTGTGTTCCAAGAACTCAAAGCTCTTAACAATATCTATGGCTATCGACACTGCTAGGATCTATGTTTGAAAGAAGCGTGGTCCGAAAGTCTGTCTGATTTGAATGGGCCCAGTGAATCAGAGAAGACGCCTGCACTCACTTTAGTGTCCATGTAAGAACTATCAGTGTAAATAGCTATGGATCGGGCGGCTCTTTCTCCCTTTCCTTTCTAATCGAATCTACTGCGATAGAGGCGGTTTTACGAAGTCTTATGGAAAGTGTTTATACCTCGAGTTGGTATAGTAGCTTCATTTTCATTTTCAGAGACTTGGGGGGAACATCCCCAAAATACAGTATTTCGCAAGCCAGTGCCTTAATCTTTATGTTGACCTCCAATTCATACTTCCTGGTTAAGGCCTTTGGTGACTTATGTAAATACCTACCTAGAGCATAGCTGGATCCGAGTTCACAAACCTCGATTCTGCCCGACAACAGTCGTCTTTCCTGCACTGAAAGGTTTTAGGACCCGAAGCTGTCTCGCCCTTCGCACTCCAAGTTAGTTGAGACACCTTCTTAGTTATGTTTACCAACTAAGATTATCTCTGCCTCTGGACTAATCTGCAGGAGATGTCTTACACTGCTTGGTTTAGTAAGTAGAAGTTATCTACTCCTCTGAAGAGATGACCGTGTTTGCGCACCTTCGACTATACTTGACATAAATCCATCACTAGACGCAGAGCTATCGATTACTCAATCGACATGTGGATCAGAACGCTGGTTGAATGGCCGAAAGTCACCTCGGATTCTATAGGGTCTCTGTGACTGTACAGAACTCTCCGGTGTGTTAGGGAAGAGCCGGTGTGTGAGAGAGAGAGAGTTGAATATCGTCTCCAGAGGTCGTTTCCAGACCGATATGAAACCTATTTACCAAGATTAAGTGGTTCAAGCTTTTCAGGTGCTAGATTTATATAGCAGGTCATTAGTCGGCCTCCAGCTTTATAAGTTTTTTACACACAGCAAAAGTTATGCTGAAATTAGCTTTGTCCGGGAGAATATGAAGAGTTATCTGGTCTGGTAATGGGTCACGTTAAATTATTTTTAAAGTCTGGGTTATCGAAGCCTCCCTCAACATTTTGGAAAGTAGAAAGTGCGTTTTCGAAGCACTCTACCCAAGTAACATTACCTACAACAATCTGAATCTTTGTAAATTAAGTATGTTAAAGAAGACCATCTACGTAGAGGGTACTTCTTTAACTTTTTCCCCCTCCAAGGTAAGTGGCCTTCAATAATTTAAAGAAAACCTCATCCTTCTTAAGTAACCTTTCTCGATTATTACCATCGACTTAGGAGCCACCTTCAAGATACCAAAGGTGTGTTCCATAATTTGTTTTATCTCTTACAATATACCTTTGTTATAATATCCATGAAAAGAAATACGAAAAGGAAAACCGTATCTAATCTAGAAAGCATAAATCCAAATCGTCTTCCTTTATAGCCAACACCCACTACCTTCGAAATGATAAATGATAACACTCATCTTTTTTCATATATAATACAGAAGCTAAGGTCCTTTCTATGGCTCCTCCTCGCTCCATTTTGTGTGTCCTGTTGCATGCAACATAAAAACCCAACCAAAATTCTAGACTCTGGCTCATCCAATAGAGAACGAATAACTTCGGCCCTTAATAGGTTTTATTAGCCTGAGCTATGAAAATGTTTTCCGATTGCAAATCTTGAAAATTTCCCAACTGAGTGGCTGATAAAAAGGAAAAGTTTTTGAAAGTCCTTACGCTACCATCCCTCATCAACCACGAAAAAAAAACCAAAAAAAAAAAGATTCGTCGCCGCGCCGTCAAAAACTGCCTGAGGGACATTAATACAGGCGCGTCGGGTCGATCGGGACGATCTAATAAAATAAACTTTCTCCAACAACAACAAGTTGCAGATGAAGAACAACTTAAAGAAACGACCAGGACGAACGAATGGCCAAAGAACCGCTCGCGTCACATAAATGGGAGTTAAGGGAAAACTTTCATGAAGCACCATCACATCACATTCACACACCTAGCAGGATGGCTGGGTGGTTGTTCAACCAGTGGTGGGTTACCCAGGATATAGTGTAAATTATGTGTGCTCAACCAATGGAATGGGTGGGTCGTCTTTTTTTTTTATCCTTTTGGAAACTGTGAAGCAATAATTTTCATAATCAGCGCAATCGAAATGAAGCAATGTGGGCGGGCACGCCACGGCACGGAGGGGGAGTGGGAGGGGGAAACGATAAAACGATAGCAAAGGAATGCCAGGCGGCAGATTTTCGGAAGCAATTGGTAATATTATTTCCTTGGTTATTATTACAGCCTAAGATTAGGGACAATACGAGTACAATGGGAATTTCCACGATATGGTACACGAAGGATTCGTTAATTTGATTTTGAAAAGTTTCCAACTAAATCTGGTAGCGTTTTAAAAGAAGAAGATACCACCACCACCACCACCAACTGGGGGGAGAAATACACGATATCCTTGCCCGTGGTGGAATACCCACCCCACTACAGTCCAAAGGGAGGTGTGGTGGTTCAAAATTATCATTTAAATTGATGGGAGTAGGCGAAGGAAATGGCCTCAGTAGCAACTCGATAGGGGATTTCTCTTCTTTCATCCTCTCCTTCCTCACATTTGGGTTATCCTTGTAAAATGTTTAAATGGAGATTTTATTTCGAAAATAAATCTGTTGGTTTGAATTCACTTTAAAGAAAAGTTTACTTATCCTTCGTCCTTGAAGGTACCTCTACCTAGTACACCAAAACGAGAGCGTGCTCATTTTCCTACGTGAAATTATGAATTGTAAAAAGGACAATGTTAGACAAATTGATAAAGTTAGCTTGTCACCGGGAGTGAGCTTTATTGCGATTTAATATCGCTCGTATATTTTAAAGCGAGATAGTAAAACTTCAACACAAAGTATGTGTGTGTGTGTGTGTGATTAACTTTGTTGGGGAATATTTTTGATCCACACAGGAGCGATGGTATGGTGGAGAGTAATAAAAGAAAGTTTCCTTGCGCTCAGTTTGACGTGAAATTTTTATTTTCCTTTTTTCTTAGTGAAACCACATAGAAAATTATGGGAAAAGCTTTATGTAACGAAACTTTGTTTATGGCGAAAGTGATTTGGTTTCAAAAATTTATAAGAATTCTCTTGATCGTCCTTGAGAGGACGAAACAGAAGTGTGGTGTATAGATTGTGACATGAAAATGTGAGATAGGAATGATGTTGTTGTTTCAACAAAGTGGATACATTCTTTGAATTTGTAAGTTTCGATGGGTTCAGTTTGATTTTGTTACTTTGACTCAACAAGGATTCATGTTAGTTTGAACACACGCAGGGCATTCGGTTAGATTTTGATCCGAAATACCTGTCTTATGTTGTCCTACATGACATTGTTAAAGTTCTAGATTAGATACCTCAAGAAACACTTTCCCACTAAAACAACCTCGTTCTCCTGACAGAATCCTCCTCACAATACTCTCGTTAAGGATTTATTCGTCGTCTATAACCTATCCAAATGCCTGAGGTTGATTTTGTGTTTCCATGCTACGCTTATAACTCTACTTTTGTTTATGCTTATGATTCCACAATGGGAAATGCTGAATAGCTGAACTAAGGTAGGATTCAACTTTTTCGTTTTCATTTTTGCCATCCAACAAATCAAACTTTCATCGAGGTCCATAATGCTAAGCTTAGGAAACTATAACATCTTTCGAAGTTTCAGACAGAAAAATAATGACGGGAACCTATAACACTAAATTACGGATCCATCATGCCCCCTGAACCCAAACAACTTCTGATGACTTCTTCGACAGCAGTTGTGCTCCACGCTACTAGACGTCTATCATGTCATCCAACTTCGACAGTGAAACGTGGCATTCCAACTTGGACAACAATCAACACAGCACAACCATTTCCAATCAGATTCGCCAGAATTTAGTTCTGCTTTTCAGACGCTTAACAAGTGCGTCTCTTCCCGTCAGTTAAACATGCTGGCTGGAAATATCACTCATGGATTCACTACAGTTCGGGATGGGTCTGGGTCTTAACCAACAAGTGTCTCCAGCTAGTTCGATCATTAGCTAGGTGTTTTGTTTCGGACGATAAGTTGGTTGAGGTCCTCTTCCACTTGCGTTTGCCACCTGAGTCGCCGTCTTCCTCTACTGCGTCGTCTCGACGGGGGTGGGGCAGCTGGCTTGTCGCTAAAAAAACAAAAAAAGAACGTTTCTGAAAAAACGTCCTAGCCCTATTGTTATTGTTTGGTCATCTGTTCTGACCGTCTTTTAGGTGTTGCTTCCATCATTGCCCTTAAGACTAATGTCAACAGGCGTTGTACTGTGTACTCTTGCCGATGACGATCTCTTCTTCTTCCAGAAGTTTCGTGGCGTCATCAAACTTATAATTTTCACATCGTAAGTCTTAGAACACTATCGTATGCTCTATAAGGTAGGTCCTAGTACTAATCCTTGTGGAGCTCTTTTGGATGTGAAACGGTCTTGTTTTTGTTATCGCTATCAGTAACGCGCTTCTGAAGAGATTCTCAAGGGTAAATGTTTTATGTTGACAGTGGACTAAAGAGCTTTGTTCGTTTACCTATCTAGTTCGGGTAATCTATTATTCCCGAATAATTTGTGTGGTACCAAGAGCTCCTGTGAGGGCTCTTTGCGTAGTTATAGCCAACAGCGTATTGTTCACTCCATGGAAACCTGTTGCGAAGATCTTCCGTCCATTTAATTGGGTTTCCAATTTTTTTCTTAAGGTCACAAGTGGCGACTAACCCTCCACTTAGTTACTTAAGGTGGTGCTACAGTCCCTGGGTGGACTTGGGCCTCAACCAACAAGCGTCTACAGCCAGCTCCATCTTTGGCTAGCCGCCTCCAGTTTCGCGCGCTAAATTGGTTGAGGTCCCCTTCAACTTGCATGCGCCACCTGAGTCGCGGTCTTCATCTACTGAACTGTCCCTCGGGGGCGGAATCGGAGCTTTGGTGTCCATCCGCTCTACATGACCCAGCCACCTCAGTCGTTGGGCCTTCACTCTTCTGGCCAATTCGATGTCGCTGTACAGCCCCCGTACAGTTCGTCGTTTTATCTCGTCCTCCACTCACCGTCTATGCAGACGGGACCGAAAATCACCCGAAGAATTTTCCTCTCAAAGCAGTCCTCATCCATTTTTGATAAAGTCCATGCCTCTTCTTTTTTTTTTTTATAATTCGCTAGCACTAAAGGGGTTATGAATACCCTTATGATGCTATTCACACAGTGCGCCGTAGAGTAGGACTGCGATTATTAAGGTCTTTTATAGGGTCACTTTTGTTGTTCGAGTGAGATCTTTGTTAGTCAATTGCCTTCTTAGCCAAAAGAAGCAGCGATTGGCAAGAGTTATTCTTCATTAAATCTCAGCGCTGGTGTCGTTGTTTGAATTGATAGCGGAACCTAGGTAGACAAAGTCCTTAACTACCTCAAAGTTATATCTGTCGAGGGAGACCACTTAGTAACTCTTGACCAATAATTTCTCCCAAATGCTTACCGTGCACTCTACGACTTTTTTCCTGAGTGCATGTTTGCTTCCCTGTAGCCACAGTCAGCTAAAGTCCCAAGCGTTAAAGTCTCCACATTTTAGTAGTGAACTACGATCTCTAGAGTCTTTCACGAGTCTGTCAAGCATTCTTTCAAATTAGTCTACTGAAGTGTTTGGAGATGCCTTTTACCGTAGCTCATACAAAACCTTGTTTTAGACTGGTTATGCTTCTTTGAAAAGAAAAAAGTCCGCAAAAGCTCACATATCTGTTCTGTTTGACCCGTCAAGTTTATTACAAATTAATAAACGGATTGTTACAGGAGGTGTGCTGCAAATTTGAAATACTTTGTGTTGTTGTCTTATCTTTTTACGACTTTTAGTGGTTCCTAGGATAACTTGGTTTACCGTGAAGTTTGTGTAAAGTGGATACACGTCATCAGTCTTCGTACCCATGAAAGCTTTCTATTTTTTTTTTTTGATACAGACCTTCGTTTTTTTTTTTTCAAATCTACGAAAAGAATATAAATATATAAGAAGAGGCTTACCGTTCCAAAAATAATATAATAACTCCCACTTACCAAGTTAAATTTATGGTTCATAAAACCGGAAATAAGTGGAGATCCAAAAATATAGAGTACCTACCTACACCTTATCCAAAAAAAGGATTCCTTAACTTTTATACCTTTTTTTTTCTGGAAATAATTTTCTACTGCGATACATGTTTTCGCCATTAAAACGGAATATTTCATAAAATAATTTGCACGTCCCGATGAACTAATAAAATCGTCCAACATTCCTCCAATTCCTATGGATACATACGGGGAAGCTCCCTCTCTTTCATTATATTTTACGACCGCAGTAATATATATTGAAAACTAATAAGAAAAAAAAAAATAATTTTTTTTTAAAAGAAACTCGTTCCTAAAGGTTAATTAAATTCTCCACGCGCGGTTTCCCATTTATCCTGGAATGATTTTTACGATTTTTTTTTATTACTTTACGAGCTAAAATAAAAAAAAAAAAAATGGTTAATCAGCAGGTGCTGTCGCTGACAGTTGGGTAATTAAATGACTCCTGTTTGAGGATTTGATGAATCAAACAACACTGGAGGCGCTAATGTGTGAAAAAATGTGCTTAAATTTACAAAAAAGAAGGAAGCTACGTCATTTATGTATATTTCTTGAGCTCTCGATGATAAATCTTTTTGAAGACTTGGTAACTTAGTCACTGTTAAAGAAAACTTGTAATGATAAGACATTTCGAAAAGAGGCACTTGTGGTCCATTGATTATCGCTGAGCTCTTCTGTTAAGTTCCTTTGAGCTATAAACACATAACAATAACGAAATGCTGGGAGACGAACGATTTGGTTTATCAAATCAACTTGGGACACAGGTTAATAGCTGAAGAAAGATGTAAGCATCTAAGGTGACTATCTAGTAGGACGCTAGTTACTTACGTAGACCCGGTCTAGTTTTATTCTACACTCTGTGTAAACCTGCAACGTTGGGACGTCCTTCATCATTCTACCAAAACACTTTAGAGTCTTTTCGACATCAGTCATTGAGGTAAGCCCTCAAATGTGTTTTTTTTTTTCGCACTAACATGGGGCTAATCTGATCCCGAGCGAGTTTGCAACCTTATCCCTAACTGGCACATTTCCAACGAAGCCTTACTACCAGACGATATATTTGCCTATTAGGTGAAACCTAGAGGTTTAACGATGCCAACAGACCAGCAACTTACTGGATTTATTACTCTGCTGATCAAATGGGGATTAAAACCTTTACCAGCAGTCAACCGTGATGTTCCCTGATGAAATGCAGAGATAAGTGTTCTTAAAATTAAAGAATTGGGGTTATACAATGCAGCTTATTGTTTGAACTTATGAAGTGAATATCGAACGGAACTCCCAACCTAGTGGGGAGAAGAACTTCGAAATCATTCGGTTAAAGTAGCGAGGACCTATCAACCTCAGGTCGGGTGCAAAAAGTATTTTCTTTTAGTTTTTTAAGACATGCTATTGGCAGCTTCAACATCGACCTTAGCAAAGGTCTAGGTCCGCTTGGTTAAACTCACTTTGCTGGCTCCGAAATTATCGACAAGTGACATGGGTAAAGAAAAAAAAAGGCGTCCAAACACATACTCTGCATAACACAGAAAGGAATACTTAGTAAGCATCCGATACACTTGAACTCCGGGAAAGTATGGAATATGTAAAGGTTTATCAAGAGTGTTAACCTCACTTTGAATAAACGAACTTAGTAACGATGACGTGTTCTGATAAGATAGTTGCAGTAACAAAGTATGTAGTCAGATGATTCCTCCTAGTTTTCCAATAATCCCGCCATGGTTTAACTATTCGAATCTGACTCCTAGTGAGTTATAGGAACGTCCCTTTTTGGAAAGCCGATGATAGAAAGGTTTTAATGTGCGTGTTTTCTTTGGTTCTCATCCAATAATGGTGTAATTTTTCCCTGTTTTTTTTGAGTCCTGGTGGGAACCTAAGTCACAGAATGGTCTTGACATCATACAGTTTGATCCAAATCCTTTTCTGGCTGATGTGACAGGCAGGACACATATAATTCACCTTGACAGCACGCAAAACTCGCTTCATCGAAGCATTCTTTTAGACAACAGAACTAGTTTTGATTCTTGATTTCAGAAAAATAAATCCTAGAAGACATGTTTTCCAAAATCTCTTCGTTGTCCTGTACAATTAGACGTATCTATTTCATGTCTAATTACCTGGTAAACAATTAACATAGTTACATCCACCGGTGAGCCATTAAAAGGAGTCGTAAACAAGTCGAACAAGTGAAATTCTTCAAAAACAAGATTGATTGCAGTCGGAACTTGTTCGTTTTTATGGTCGCAAATGGGTTAAAAGCAGATGGACGAGAGCGATAGTGAAGGAACACTGCTGCGGTAACGTCTTTTGATGGTCAAAATACACAGAAAGTAGAATTTTTGTTTGTTAGTAGGGTCAAGGAAGTAATTACCTACAGAATAGTTCCTACCTGTACTTGAAGGTATATCCTACCACACACCTGCACACAAATTAGATGTTTTCACTTAGAGTTGCATGAAGGAAGAATTTTTAATTACTGTCTAGTTATTCAACACTTTTGCGTTGGATTAGGCATTAGTACATAAGTTGAAACCACAAAGTAGTGGTTAAATGAAAGCGTTTAGGAGTGTGATCCATTAAAACTTGGAAGTTGTGTATACATTCATACATAATGTGATCTAAGGGTCCTATATAAGTGTCGAGTTATTTGTTTAAGCGACAATTCTGCCATCTATGCGATTGCGAAGAGTAACAGGTATTGGTTGGATCGTGTCCTGGGTGTTTTAACCACAGAAAGACAGATGTCGCTATGAAATGATGGCTAGTCTACGTCGCGAATCTACAAAACATTTGTAACATAATTCTGTTCTGTGCAAAACGAATGACACAAATGCACCCACCATCCCTTATAAGTCAAGTTAAGCCTTCCTCTAAACTCCAATTTCGACTATTTAATTCAAAAATTTCCATATTTTCCAAAATTCCTTCCTCACACTCTACATCTATTCCCCATAGATTTCTTCAGCAAGAACAAAGCCTGATGCAAATCATAAAACTAATTTCAAACTGCGTTCTCTGTAAAAAGGAAAACAAAACTCCATTAACTTTGGACCAGTTTATCCCCCCCCCCACGTTTAATCCAAAAGCAACAGCTGCACTAGACACAAAAAAAAAACAATAAAACATTTTTTATACAACAATTGTCCATCCACTGTCAGCCTCTAACACTTTACCACTCGGTGTTTTGTTTTTGTTTTTTTTTTCAACCAGACGTCCCTCTCTAGAATGCAAACTTACATAAACACGGTCCAACTAAAAACAGGCAACAATGAGGAAAAAAAAATATTTCGTACACAAATGCACTATTCCAGAGCATAACTACTTTCATACTGCTTTACTCCGTATCCAGTGCCTGTCATCTCGTGGTAGTGGCTGCCATGCTGGTTTATGCATTCCTTTCGTCCTTTTATTTACACAACTTTTGTAAAAATACATTCATAATTGGAACACAACAGCGCGGCCCGATGAGCGGTTGCGGTTTTGAAATTTATTTTTATGGATCGTTTTCGTTTATTTTTTTTGGTCCTTTTGTTGCCTGTTATTGGAAGGCCAAAAAACAATTCGCTGAATATTTACCTAGAATAGTATGGTTGTATGGCAGTTGGTGGTTTAGGTACCTTGTCTCCTTATATGAGTTCGTCAGAGTTCTGTTTTTGTGTCAAAAACTTCTAGAAATTCCAACAAGAACTTGCTTTATTTGACATTTGGTCTTTCAAGTGATCAATTGTCACAAAGCTACCTAAATCAGGTAAAGCGCCATCTCGGAATCAGTTCGATAAGTTTTCAGATGACTTACGCATGCAATATCTTTCTATGATTTCGATGCTTGGATTGGTGTTTGAAGAACAAGCCAAACGTGTGGCCTTATGAAGATTGATGAGGAGACAAAGTAGATGCTGTCGACCAAAAACCAATCGGCGAACAGCGTCTAGGACAGAAGAAGTTCATCTGCTTCGGGGCAAAAATAAACTCGCCAAATGACACCCTGGTGGAGATTCGACGAAGGATAACCTTAGGCCACCTTTGCTACCTTGGTTTGTCCAAACAACTAGAGTTCAAACTCCTTATCCTAACCCAAAGGACCATAATCATGGTTTACATACAAACCTCTGATCTTGCCAGTTCTGCTTAATGGAACTGAATGCTAGACGATAAGTAAGACAATAGGGCAGATCTGGAGATCCTTCTTAAGAGAAATTTTACGTCGAATATTTGGTCCTGTCTGCAAAATATGAACTGCGACAAACCCTTAAACTACCCTATGGATGCTTGCGAGTGGTAGTGATGAGGAAACAGAACCATGTAGTCCATTTGACATTCAAGTTGTATTCGACAGCACTATTTTATAAGGTCTATACCGCCGGCTTCTTTAATGACAGCTTGTGCCAGCTATTAAACAACAAACGACATGAAGTAGTTGACTTTTGTGATAGCAGATCGGCAGCAGGACATAATTTTATAAGTCTAATCCCGTAGGCAATGATATCATCCAAGAAGAGCTGCAGAAGGAAATCAACATAGTCTATCTGTAGGATCCTTCAATTTATTTAAAAAAAATTGTTGTCAAAGCTAGATCTTGATCCTCTATGGCTTGGCACACCTAGTTTTCGGCAAGTCATACTTCGGCTTAGGTTAATCTTTTGCTTGTAACATAATGGATGTCCACTATTTTGAGAAGCAGGGTTATAAATATACCAAGTGTTATCTCCGAGTTACGATAGAGATAAGAATTGGTTAAGATGGCTTTCCATTACGTATATGGAACCCAAAGTCAACCAACGTTAACAGCAATCATTCAAAGCGAAGAAGGAGCCTAATTAACTATAAATCCCATGAGGTATAGGGCAATTACCATCGACTTTCTTTGACTAGCACAGCTAGCATATTGTAAATCATTATGCTCAGGTTTCCATCTATCAAACTATTGTGGACTAAACTTCGACTGAAACCCTTAATGTAGTTTAGACTTAACTTATATAGATCTTCCTTTCAATTCTAAGATTGTTTCTTAATTGTTTTTCCTTTCTTTTCTTTCCAGGTAAGATATTCACACCTTATTGTTCGAAAGTCGTGAGTACAACCCCTACGCATATCGATCTTACATTTCTACAAAGATATATCTTAAACTTGCCAAATCAATGTCAACTTACAACGATTCCCTTGCATGTTTCTCACCTACTTAATTAAATTCCCCAAGCACTATCGTCTTAATATTTCCCATCTCAATTGGCAATAAATTATCACCTCAAATATCCTTTATTCCCAACGTTTAACAATAAATTTTGCACAAGCTCCTCACAACCTAAATTCATGCAATCCTTCTCTATGCAACATATAAATCTTTCGACTGTAAGAAGTGCACTTTCTCGACTTTTCCTCTATGTGCAAGTATTCGCCAAATCATCATTTAAAACCGAAAAGTCCTTGTGCAAAGGATCTAAAAAAAAAATAAATGCAGAACTAGCTTCGTGGAAACCAATAAAAAAAAGTTGGTGCTAGTGGGTGTACAAGTACTTTCCAGGGAATCATCGATCAAGGATAATGGTGGCAGCAAAAAAGAAAAAAAAAAGAAGAAAAATAATGGAATAGCGACGTACTAGGTATATGACGTTAAGAAATCCTAATTAAACTAAAACGAACTGGAATGTGCATACATCTTCTCTCGAAGGATATGCATAGAAGGTAAAACCATCAGGACACCGTTGGTGATAATTCACCATACAAGCCTTCCACTAGGGGTGAATAAATGGTTTTAAGAAATGAAAATGAAATCTAAAATGGACTGCATCCGCATAAACGATTATCACACCAACAAGATACTTTCAAATTCCTTCCTTAAGAAGAGGAAACACAAAACTTTCATCTTGAAAAGAAATTTATCCAACCGTGATAAGGTAAAAGTTTACGGATGCCTAGGTGCAGAAAAACCATCTTTCGTCGTGTGTACATCTTTTTTTCTATACGAAAAGATAAAAAACTATTTTTTTTATGAAAATTAAATATAATAAATCAAAAGGACAACGGGAATGAATAAAGTAGTAAGCAGGACTTGGTATTTACTTACTCCACCTTCTACCTTTCAATTTGATCAATGCAACTATCTTTGCCACTGCATTCGCTTTGTCTATTCTAAAACAAGGACCCTCACAGTGGCGAGGGGAGAACAAAAAATGAGAAAAACTATATCAAGGACCCTAAACGACACTCGATTTGTTTGCTCATAACGTAGTAAATGGGTAGTGGCCAGGACACAAGCTAAAAGGCTACAAAGACAAAATGACAAAACGACGAGATGAGAGAAATTTCCGTTGCACACAGAGATAGAAACTAAAGACTCTGTAGACTGCAACCTGTCAAAAGGACTGTAAAAGGACAGTTTTTCTCATCGTTATTGCTGTTGTTGATAATGTACAGTGTATTTGTTGGAATGTAGCGATGACATTTTTCAGTTGGATGACTCAAAGTGCCGCTGAAAAAGCTCTTACAGATTACTACGACGAGAACGAACGACCATCATGATGATGATGATTATAGTTATTACGATGTCCTGAAATGATTACGTTTACTATGATGACGGAAGTCCTTCTCTTTTTGGTTGCGATCTTAGTATGGGCGCCAGTAGCAGAGACACACAGAGAGAGAGAGAGAGGGGGAGAAAAAAAAATTGATTACACCCTTCGCGGTTCAAAGATATTCTGCTGGTTGGCTTATCCTGTCAGAAAATTTCTTAAATTATCCCTTCGCTGTGTGAAGCTGGGGAGATTTAAGATTTTTCATTTTTAATGTACGCGACTAGGGCAAAGTATGTTAGGTCTTTCGTATTGGATTAGGACAATAGAGTAGAGGGAAAGGATATAAAATACTGTGGGATTTGCATGTCAGAGAAGACATTTTATAAGGCGAAGAGATAAATCGGTCAATCAACTTCAATCAATGCTGCAATGAAATCATAATCGATGAGTGTTGCACACAGTTGCAACTTGTGAAAACATTTAATTTTGGTAGGAAGTGGATATTAAGGAGACGTTATTGTGATCATAAGGAAGACTTGGGATAAACGTTCCTGTGAGGACCAGGTCAGTTCTAAGTGGGGTAAAGCCAGGTAGGTAGAGGTGGCGGTTCAGCATGAACCCAAGTAGCAATAGGTGTGCCTTACCACGACTCGTGTGACCTGGTTGATGATGTGTGTTGACGTGTGTGGGACAGTTGGTGCCTAGATCCAGCCTGTGGAGTTAAGGAAGAGGATTAGATCCCTTATCCCATTGTGGCTATAAGAGCTCCAAAAAATGAACTCACTTTAGCCATACCACACGAATGTGGAATGATCTACATAGCTTTGTGTTTCCTCATCACTACAACGCACAAGCATTTAAAGCCAACGTGCATCGGTACCTTCTTCGTCTCGCCTCTTATTTCCCTAATTCTCGTGTTCTTGTTTAAGGGTAGTCATAATCCCTGTAACGTGCGCTAATTAAAAAAAAAAGAAGAAAAAACCATCCACTCTTGACTTGTATATCCTCTGGAGGTACACTGGCGTAGTTCGTCCATTCCTTACTTATGGTTCGCTCGTGTTGCGGCCCGCCTTAAGCAAAGTGTACAACATCACAAAACTTAGTAGAGTCCAACGAACAGCCGGTATTGGGACCACAGGTCCGCCCGTCAGAAGGTCTAAACGTGCTCCTCCACGTGCACATCAAATACATCGTTTCGTGTAGTGCTATCAGCCTCAGAGAATCTGGGTTTTGGACCCCCAAACCCTATGGCTATTGTAAGGCTCTTGACCTGTTGCCTAGGGATCTGGCCTCGACCATAACTGATTACATGATTCCTAAACTCAAATTTCTTTCCAGAAAGGACGGAATGGAACAATAACCTACCCTTATCAAACTACCAAGTATCAATCTTCACCGACGGCTCCAATATGGAGTGTAGCGTTGGAGCAGGTGTCTTCTCAGTGGAACTGAACGTATTCAAATCGTACCGTCTCCCAGACACTTCGAGTGTCTTCCAGGCGGAGGCGGAGCGAATGACCTGAACAATAGGAATCGCATCGAGACAGCAAGAATCACAGCAATTAGCAGGGGCCACTTGCCGATAGGTCAACACGCTTCCAAGCTAGGTATCGCGTTCAACCCCCACTGTCGTAGTTGCGACAATTCACACGAAAAGGAAACGATATTCCACTTTCTCTGTGACTGCCCGGTATTTGCCAGAGCCAGATAGCGCACTCTCGGAAAACCCTTTTCTAATATAAAATTCAGTTACATTATCAATTTTCTCAACTCCACAGGATGGATCTGAAAACTACACTCTAAGCTACGCCCATTAACATCCAGGTCACGTGAGTTGTGGTATCAAAACAACGCATCCGCGCTACTTGTGTCTCTGGCAGGTTCACCAGTTTCAACCACTTCTACCTACCTATCTGGCTTGTTTTGTGTGGATTATAGAACCAGCCTAGGTGCTGCCATCGTTTGGGAATCCTACATTGACAAAAGCATTGTTTTTTTTCTTTCAAAGAAATTAGCCTTAATCCGTATACCTTACCAATCCATCATTCTGAAAGGATGCACAAAGTTCGTTCTTTGACTAATAGACTCTGTGGAACTCTCTGTAGCCCAGAAAAGCCTATTTAACTTGTTCACGGATCCATGTTAGTCGGAATGTTTTCTTTTTGGCACCTCCCCCTTCCTTTAAAATGACTTATGACAGCTTATGTGTCCACTTTCAAAGATAGACCTGCAGTTGTCCACGATTCCGAAAAACTATAACCGCACTAAATTTTTTTTTGCACGGCTGACTAATACTTGAGTTTTCCACTGATGGTATCGGCTGCTTCAGTGATCACTGATCTAAATTCATTTCTCCGTGCATGTCGCTGAACAGTCGGTAAGGTTAGGTTAGGCTATAAAAACAATAAGTTCATAGTGATCCTGCGGCACCACCTCTTCGCAGGCATGACAAACCTGCAAGAGTATAATATGTCATGAAAAGCTTCTTAATTCGTTCGGAGTCGGCATTTAACGGTAGGTTCCTTCCATTCGTGCGAACATGAATGGTTGTGAGAAGCTAGGCCTTAGCTCTCTATGAGCTGCCGTGCCAAATATACATACATAGTGATCCTGAATCCTTCAGTCCTCAAAGTCTATAGTGTTCCTGTAGCCATTATTCAATGAAACAGTGTCCTATAATAACAACTACTCTTCTGCTGAAATTCAATCTCCTCGGCGAGGTCAGCATTTTTTTATTCAGCTTAAACCAGATCAGTCTTGTAAGATGTCACTTGATACCACCGTCGTCGGTGAGTTTACGTGTTGCTTTGCTTTGCGTGTTGAAAGATTCAGATCGAGATTTACTCCAAATTTCTGGCAGAATCTACAAGGTTGTCCCATGATTAGCGTGATCATAAGCCCTGCAATTTCTATGCCCAGGCACTAAGCATAGGTAGATGCTGAATTGAGCGATGTTTTAAGTCTCTAGCCTTTTTCTGGAGCTCTCCATCGTGATCGATAACTGAAATAGGTTTTTAGGGAAATCTGTTCACTGTAGGTCTTTTGCGGGATTTAATCCCTCAAGTACCACCTTAAAATGCAATTGTTAAAAAAAAAGGATTTCAAAATTTTAATTGATTATTTTTTATTTATAAAGATTTAGCACTTTTTTCAAATAAGCCGATTACATCTGCCTTAATATGAATGCTCACAACATTGACAATAACTCCAATGGATCCTTGAAAAATTGTCAGTAGTCCGCTTGTTACTACAATATCCTGACTAGAAATTCGCAGAAGGCTTTTAATAATCCAATAGATAGGACTACGATTGAATTCATGGAAAGCTTCGTCATGTCAATTACTTGGAATCTTTGATACTGTTCGTAGAATTTCACTTATTTGACGCATTTTTCCATGCTATTTTTGAATAAGCCTCTGAAATGTTTTTGGATTATCGTTATTTGCCGTTAAAAATGAAACAATTAATTTTATTTTTATATTTTGAAGATATAGAAAAGTATGATTTTCTCTATCGTTTGCACGCAGTAAGTTTATTTTTAACAGTTGATAGGTACCGACATCTGTGTTGTCTCTTTATATTTTAGAAACGTAAGAACTTAGGTGCCCCAGTTGGTCAAAGAAGCAACGGCCAAGAGTCTGTTATCGTTTATTATGTAGAGTTGGGATATTTGCATAGCTGGTTCACGGAAGGATTCAACTTAATTTTTGCAACTTTTACGGTTGTCATTGTTAACAGCACCAGATGCTTGGTGGTAACTCATGCTTTATTTGACAAAGTCTTAACAAGGAGAGACTTCCCTTTTTATCTATTTTGTGCATCTTTTTGTTAAGGTTCCTCTCCGCTTCGGAGGTTGGAAATCATCGTTTTCAGTGTCTGTTCGTTGTAGCGTCTCTTAATATCGTTGGTATCGGAAGGTTGAGCCATCTGCGCAGATTTGCCAGCCATGTTAGTCTCTGTCTTCCTGCCACTGCCCTTCCTTCTATCTTCCCTTGTATTGTTACTTGGAGCAGTTGATATTTATTGTTCCTGAGTACATGTCCTAGGTACTCTAATTTTCGTATTTTTATTGTGAAAATTAGCTCCTTTTTGCATCCTACTCTTCTTAGTACTTCCTCGTTTGTGACCCTGTCGACCCAGGGTTTGTGCTTAAGAGGTCTGGAACCTGGTAATGTGTCCCTTGGCGTGGAACATTGTAGCAGATGTAGATCTGCACTTCTTTTTTTTGCTAGTCTTGCGATATGATTGTGTCTGAATACCCAGCATAATCGCTTTGAAGAATGCTATTCCATGAAGGTATTCTTTGCAAAGATTTATCAGACGCTTGGCTATCACTGCATACTGGCCTGTCCTCCTCGGTGATACCATTACTTCTTAAATACGTATGTACATTATTTGGTAATGCTTGAAATCGATTAGGTGTAAGTTTTTTTTAATGCACTGCGCTAAGCCTCTTGCCTATGTTCTCTCTTCGTTTTAAGTCAGCTGGCTGAAAGTCAATCTCTTTTCTTGACTTTCTAGAACTAGATCCACATCCCTGAACAGCTCATACACTTACTGACGGGTTCCCGACTCATGAAGAATCTTTGTCTCAGACATTGCAGCATTTTATCCTCTTTGATAAAAGAGCGCGCTGCTCCAAGAACTCTAGTTTGAGCTTTGCAAGTGCAAGGGGGAGGTTCAGTTTTCATTGTCATCTCGAACGTGTGGGCTGTAGTTTAGCAAATACTCTTGGCTGGAGTATTATTGTTCATTTTCCCAATGTGGCCAAGCCAATCCAATCAACGCGTCTTCTTGATTTTTTTAACTATCCAATCTAAATCTTGTTAAACCTTATGAAACCATCTCCTCCATCCAACCTCCTCACACACGGAAACGGGACGCAATTTCCAACGAAATTTTACTTCTCTCTAAAAAGTTAATGAAGACTCTTAGCAGTCACTTGTTCGACGACCTGGTAGACCTGTCAGATATTGAGCTGGAGGGCCTTCTGAGATTTCTTTCCCTTTCTCGGTTCCCAGGAGAGCAACTTATGGGTACAATGGATTTATATGTTGGTTCCCGTGGGAGCCGTTAAAGGGCAAATTCACTCACACTTCCTGCAGAAATAAAACCTCCAATGGAGGGGCTTAACCAACTGCGCCATATCAAGAAAGATATGGCCGACATACGATAAGAGTAGCAGAACCCGCCCAGATATCACCAGAATCACGGCGATGGTCACGGATCATTGGCCAATTGGAGACCATGCGGCCAAACTAGGAATTCCATACAGCCCCCACTGCCGCAATTGCGGGAGCGAAAATGAGGCGGAAACTCCCTCCCATTTCCTCCGCAAATGGCCGGCACTAGCAAGAGCCAGACTGCGCACAATAAACCAACCATTCTTCGACGATTTTAATGACACCTCGGGTTAAGTGGTTAGAGATCTAATCCGCTTTTCCACAGGCTGGATCTAGGAACCTACTGTCTCATATCCTCAACAGCACACATCACCAACTAGGTCGCATGAATCGTGGTAACAAAAAGGCACGTTTAGTGCTACTTGGGTTCATGCTGAACGCCACCTCTACCTACCTACACTCTTACTTAGCCTTGGCCAGAGTATTCCATTCTAGAGCACCTTCCCCAGGCTAGTTTTCTTAAGGAATCTGAGGATAAGAAGTGGGTTTATAGAAGGTATCTGAAGCTTAGAACTAGCCCAAGTATTTAATTATCGTATCGCAGAAGTCTTCTTCCACTATCCCTAGCTTCCTCAGGTATCCATGGAGTCCACAGTGCCCCGATAGAAATCCTGTTATAATACGTAGGTTGTTCTACGTTTTTCGACGTGCCTGCGTATCCAGTAGAGGGTAACTTTGTTGTCCCTGCCCAGTTTGTGGAGTCTTTATAGGCATTCCTCTGCTCCACTTCCTTCTTCAGTTCTCGCGCAGTCTGTATACCACTTATCGTCCTAGACAATTATCAAAGTTTGCCAATTTGAACGCGGTCCTTGATCCAAAAGGTTCAACTCACAGATGACTTGCTTTGGCTTGCCCATAAGGAGCACAGAATATATGTATATATATTTTTTTTAAATAGAATGCATCCTTTCTTGAGTGAAGGACAATTAATTCTTTATGCATGGCTTGAAGCTATTTTGTAAGCATACAAAAAAATTTGACAACATTTGATGCTCCAGGTTTAATGCTCCTTAAAGCTCGTCGTTGACTTATACTTTTGTCTGCAAATTAATGAATCAACATAGCTCCTTCCAGATGAACTATAAAACCGCTTTACTCATCGATGCCGGTGTTTCATTTCCTAAAAGCTACTACACTTATCTCATACATACAAGGGTCAATTAAAAATATTTTTATTTATTTTTTTAAACTAAAAAAAAAAAATAAAAAACCAACCTCCAGTCTGAAATATAATCACCTCCAAAGTCCTCCAAGCGTGCATACATACGTCTGTACACACGTATATTTTTATTTTCCATTGGCATTCTGTTTTGGACGTTATCCTCTCAGTAAATGAAGCCTTTTGTCGATATACAAAAAAAATAAATAAAAAATTAAAAATCCTGCTACCTGTAGTGTTTTTAAATCAAAAAGCAACAGCACTTCAGTTAATAATAAATGAATAACCTATGGAAAAAAAAATACAAATTGTTTCGCTAATTGGTTTTAGTTAATAAAATTGGTCTGAAACGCTGTATGCATTGTATAAAAAATTATTCGAAGAATGTATGGTACATTAAAAAAATAAATACAATTTCAACTCACAGCAGGTTTTCAATAGACTTCCTCTTCCTGTGAATGTTAACAAACAATATCCCGCGTAGATCCTTTCATTTGCGAAGGCATTTTCGTTAACTCTACAGTGAACAGAAGTTTTACCTTGGTAAGCTTTTTTCGATAAATTCCTCGGTCAATGGTTACATCCCGCAAGGCGTCACGTTAAAAAAAATGAAATTAATTTTTAAATTAAAAAACGGACCTCCAATCGAAAGCGCAACGAAAAAGTGACTTGTTTGCTTGATGAGTTGCGCATCAACAAATGTCTGCCGTTTCCGCCGCCATTATAAGCTCACCTTCCCCATTTTATGAAATTTTATTTAATTTTTACACATCATCAGCTATAGATGGGGTGGTGGTCGACAGGAATATGAGACCTCAAGCAAATCATGAAAAATTTTAAACGCAAATATTATGTCCTGGATATCCTTTTGGTCAATGTTTGGAGATGCTGTTTTTGTTTTTTTGAAGCGATTATTGATTGTGGACTGTGTGCATGTGAAAAAGTTTCAAAGTTTTTATGTCATCTCGTCCTTTTTTGTTTGTTTTTTGCGAACAAAAAAGGATAAGTTATTCTGGTATTTGTTTTTGTTTTCATTTCACTGTGCCAACCTATGTCGAAAAACATGTGCGCACGTGGGCGGAGATGGAATGGGGAGGCTTGACAAGGAATACCAGAACAGAATAACGCAACTGAAGGGTAAAACTCCATTGTGCTTACGGCATAAATTTCCATGTTATTCACGTAAATTTTTATTTTGTTCGCTGGCAGGACGTTTTGTATTCGTCTCGGAGATCGTGCGCATAGAGTTCGGCATGGAGATTCGCATAGAAAAATGCACAATATTTCGGGGGTTTTTTTTTTTTTTGGTGTGTGTGTGTGTGTGGGCGAAGGAGAGAGGGATTTTTTTTTTTAGAACCATTCGATGGTTATTAAACTGTTGGGCATTTTATGAATAAAAGAGATAACAATGGAACTGTGTATACCTACATATGAATGAATTCGTAGGTTTGGCGTTTCGTGAAAGCCTTAATGGTAGTAGATTCTAAGTCTTTTTAAGACCATTGGCATCCTAGACATTTTAGATGATCATCATAGACTGTCGAACTAAATCTCACTCGCAAAACAACCGGATATATATATTCTTTCGATTTTGACAATGTCTATGCCTCTGTGCTTTAGGGTAGGAGTTTATTAAAAAATGTTAGTTCTGCGTTCCAAAAAGTTGACAAAAGTACAAAAGTTGGCCAGTAGATCTTTCAAGTATAAGTACAATTATTTTGTACTTCAGTCCCAAAATACTTAACTTCTTTATAGCCCTTGGCTAAATTTTTGGTTACGAAAGAATGCAATACGTCAATTATAGACCTACTTACTTACTTACTGTGGTCGTGCTACAATTTGGGGGGAACCTGGGCCTGAACCAACAAGCCCCTCAAGTTAACTGGCTCCTGTTGCGCACTCCAAGTTGGTTGAGGTCTACCTCAACTTTTGTACGACACCTTGGGTGAGTTGCTGCTTCGGGATAGATTCGATGACTCCTTGGGTCGGAGCGTTGATGTCCATTCGTTCGACCTGTATTAACCGTCTTAACTGCCCAAAACACAGTTGGTCGGTTTCGCTGTACAGCTCGTATGTTTCGTCGTTCAATATTTTTCTTCAAAGCCCATCAACCGTATGTCATTTAAACAATCTTTCGCTCAAAACGATAACAGCCTTGATTCAACCCCATTAAGTAGGACTGATCAGAGTCCTATACAGAGTAAACTTAGTTGAGATAGGGCCTTACTACTCAATTGCCTTTTCAGCTTACCGAAACAGCGATTGACAAGAGTTATTCTTCGTTTGATTTCTAATGATTGTCAGAAGTCATAGCAGAGCAGGCAAAGCCATTTACTTCCTCGAAATTATAGCTGTCCTCTGTGATGATTTGTCCCATTCCTCGATATTGGGTGTCCCTTGTTGTTGAACGTACTCGGTTTTGAAGTCGTTCACGGCTAAATGTTTTTGCTGCTTCTGCCTGAACACAACCACACAAGCGCCATTGAGTTCTGCTAATGCTATTAATTTCGTCGCTGCACTGGTGTTGGCTCGTCAGTTTCCCCATATTTCTTTCTTGTAAGATGTTACGAAAGTGACTTAACAACGCGTAAGCAGTGTACATTCTCCATTGTAATCTTGTTCAGATGAATGAATTCGGAAGGAACGTCGAAGCAAGACATCGCTCTATAAAACTCGTCTCTATTAAAGCTATCATAGGTGTATATTTTGCCGAAGCAATAAAACACATTGCCGACTGTCTTTATTTCCTAACTCTAACACGTCTGCACTCGTTGGGGTTGTTTTTCTAACTAAAAGATACTGATCGATCGCGTATTAAAGGAGTGAGGTTCCCACTTATACGCATTTTACTGAACGATCCCATAGAGGGACGGCGGCTATCGATTTGAAATTCATGGGTTTTCTCCAGGACCTGTCAAAGTATGACAGTCAGATTGTTGACGAAAGGATATTGTATGCGATGCTGAGGAGACTTATGCCTCTGTTTACGAGCTGGTCTCCTTTCTTATGGATCGGCCAAACGATGCTGAAATTCCATTCATCTGGTAAACACTCGTCTGGCCATATTGAGACTGTTTACCAAGTCATTTACAGCTGCTTTGAATATTTCCGTCGGTAAGCCGTCAGATAGAGCAGATTTGTTCGATTTTAGCTTTACTATTGTCATTGTAGTCATTTGTGGCTTGTTTGAACTTGATTCGGTTTTCTTCAGATGGGTAAGGTTTATAAGACGTAAACAATCACCTCTTTCATCCGTCTTCGGGATATCATATCTGAAATAGGAGAGAAGACGTGCAAACTTTTAGGAGATTGTCTTGGAAAGTGTGTAGTTATTTCCTTGGAGCTAGAGGAAGTAACTTCTATTCATAACTTTAAACCCTAGGCAATGAAAAGTGACAAGACACCACACTCTTCTGTACTGTTTCGACTGCGACAACCAATGCCATAGATATCGTGTCTTGCATCTTCTGTAGAATACATCACAGAGCAACGGAGTTCACAATAAATAGCCTCATCATTGAAACTTTCTTGACTAATTACTGAATTTTTTTTTATTCAACTGATTACATATTCATCATTCCTATTGCCTCCGTTTTAATCTTTGCAACATTGCAACAGGCCCCTGAACTCCAAGGCAAAAAAAAAAAACAGAAACATTAATTTGCATTCAACAACAATCTCAACGTGAACTCAAAACGTACAACTGAAACGTGACAGATATTTCCCCTAGTACGATTCGTCAGATTTAAAATAAAAAATAAAAAAAATCCCACATTTATCCTCTGAACCGTGCCAAGACAATGAGTCTTTATGACTTTTCATAACCCTTTTACTTGCTGCAGAGGCTTCATATAATTTTTTTTTTTTGTTAATTTGTTTTGCAACTTTATGCCTTCACGCTCTGTTCCTTTTGCAAATAAGATACAAATATGTACATAAAAACAAAACAAACTTCCAAAAAAGTATCTCAAATGTGAGATACAACTTGGCATACACTGCATTTATATGTCGGCTCTGGATTTGCTTTCGGAAATGTTGTTTCGCATAATTATGATCAAATTAAATATACAACGTTGGAGAGGCCAACGGAAAAAGAAAAGATTAAAGTTTACAGATAAAGTTTAGTTTTTTTTTTTTTTAAACCAACAAACTTCGTACAAACCCGGTGGGAGGCGCAGTCGCGCCCGTTTGGCGTTCCTTGGAAAATCATAAAATCACTCATAAAATTCAGAAAATACATTTTCAAAATGTAAATTACTATTAATGAAGGGTGAAGACGAGAAGACAAAAGCATGCGAAAGTTCGTAACAGAAGTTTACTTCTTCCTATTGTATTTAGTTTTTTTTTGCATTGTTTGCAAGGTCGTCCTCCAAAAACAAAAAAAAAAACAAAAATTGAAGTTCCATCTCTGTCAATGTATCTTTGGGAATATTTTCGGAGTCTCTTTCCTCCCACCCTCCAGTTCTCGTCTAATTGGACGGAATTTTGTGTTCTTTAATGGACGCCCTGTTAGACGATGACGATGAAGTACAAAACATTTTCAAAAACCCTTTAAACAGGGGCCATCCCATCTCATCCTGCCACACCAACAATCCACCATCTACAGCCCATGCCTTGGCAAGAAATGAAACGTTAGTTGAAATAATTTTCGCGAATTAATTTTTAATTAAAATTCATGCATAAGATGAATACAATACACACTAACACACAGGATGTCGATCCGGGTCCATGGGAACACAGAGTGAAGGCTTTTTGCTGACGCGCTGAAGGACTCATTATCAGAATTATTTTCATTTCGGTTGTTATGCCGCTGTTGCTGTTGTCCTGTGTTTCTACAACGATGGTGCTGCACGTTGTTCAGTGGGTGGATTGATCCATTTGGGGGATGAAGGGTTATACTCTTGGGTATTGAAAGAACTTGATGTTTTAAAATTTAGATGATAAATAAATGGCTCTTGGTGGTACTGTTTTTTTTGGGGATGGTGGTTCCACAAGGGGATGGCGATGGATTCATTTAAATTGAGTTGATTTGTTGTAAACGATTCAAAAAGTTTTATGGTTTGCTTACAGTTTCACCAAAGAACGATGGTGAAAATGACAAGGACATTGAGTGACATTTTGTGTACATTTTGTAAAATGGTAATTTTAAATTTGTCTACGCAGCGTTAATTGAAACGAATGGAATATGTCTTTGGAACGGTAATTTGACAAAGCAATGATAACTTGCAAAAGGGAACTTCAATGGAAAGTCTTACCAACTGGTTTGGGGTACTGAGCCGTTTTTGAAAGTATCTAATGAGCACGTCGTGTTGAGAAGAAACAATAAGACAAATGTGAAGCCTGTCTAGTTGATGTAGACTAATTAAGAATAATATCCAAAAAGCTTCTGTACTGTACTGTAATTGCTTTCGTCTAGACGTAGATGGGAGTCTGTAATTCATCTTTTTCTAGAAAATATCGCTTATCTTTGAACGTAAGTTCATTTGTGTTCGGTCCGTTTAAGTGTAACAACTACCGACGTCAGCATACAGGTTCCGTTTAATGAGTTTATAATTTGAAAAGGAGTAGATTGCGCATTGTTAGTTGAGTCAGTAAGATGTCGTAAAACCTTTACAGACTTGAATTCTTTGAGTTGCCATTGCCATACGACTTATTCAGTAGATTATACGTCGAGTTGAGTCCTAATGAACTAGCAACTAAAGCTTATTTGATTGGGTCGCCTTATACTCCTGGTTGCGGACAAGAGTGAACAACAGTGAAGAGGACAGTGACTCTGCTTAAATCTGTCCATCGCACGGATATACAATGATACAATGTTCTTCCTAGACGAGTACAGCAATGTCATTTCCATAAGCTTACTGGACTTCTTTTTGTGAGACCTAGATTGGTCATTATGCGGAGGGACGGCCTGTCGTTAAAAGCATGAGTTGACTGCGCTAAAAGCTCTTCGATTCCAAGGAAGACAGTTAAGACGTTTTTCTCTTACCAAGGAGATCCTTCTTACTGTTCGCAAAATTACTCTTTAAATGCACCCTCACTCTATCTGATTCTGAGATCCAAAAAGGTATTGATCTTCTATGTATACCGACAGTTTCAAATGTTGGTACGGAACTACAAAACTCTAGAAATCAACTCCCAAATGATTAGTTTACGAGCTTAACGAGATTAACGAGCTAGCAAAAGTGATTTCAGAAGACTGAATGAACGATCAACTGTTGCAGCCCTTTTGCGCCAGGTCGCAGCCATCCTCCTCTATTTCCTCTTTTGCCGGCACTTAAAAAAGAACATCTGGAGTGCGATGCTTCTGGTGGTCGTTTAGCCATATTTACTTTTCGTTTCAACCCATCCGCCCATCGAGAGGGAGAGAGAGCTGCAGAAGTTTTCAGATAATACCACAGCGACAGCTCTATTATCAATGCCTGCAAAGGCTTGTGGGTATAGTATGCCAGTTGAAGCCTCCAATAACCCACATTTTGGTAATCAAACCGATTCTACTGTATGGGATGTAAGTATACTGGTCCATCCTAAAAAAAAACCATTCTTCGATAAAAACTAGGAAAAGTCCAAGAATCAACTTGTCTACGCATTAATGGAGCACTGGGGACGACGCCCTCTGCTGTTTCAACTACCACTTCTCTCTAGTTTTGGCAAACAAATGATCTTACAATGATCTGCTATTCAAACTAGCCACACTGCTTTGGAATAAGGGCATCATCTCTTATGGCTCCAAGGCAAGAGAAGAGCCGAAGAGCTTAATCTCGCCTAGCAGACTGAACTTCAGCACAACTATAGGTGTAATTATCGGACACTGTTCTTTAGGAAAGCACGCAACAAGGCTAGAAGACTTCTCAAATGATTTCTGTAGGAGCTTCAAATACGAAGGGGATGAGAAGAGCTTCTTCACCTTTTAGGAGCATTCTTCTTCAAGTTCGAAGTTCTTAGTGGTTCGACTAATGATACGACAATGAGTTTCTTTATATCTAAGTGTTCCTTTACCTGATCTAACCTTACCCAATAGCTCATTGCGTCCTTTTCATAAGAATGTTCATAGGCCTACCCTTGCTCTTATTTTCGGTCGTACTGTAGTAGAGCGATCTTTCCACCTCATTATAATCCGCTAACATTCACAATCAACGTCCATCCAAACCTCCTTTTGAATCTTTGCTAGAATTTCCTCGCATGCGTATTGTTTGCCGACACAATAAGGGTAGTTATTAGTTAGAGAACTTCTACTTAGCTTTGTCTTTACGGTTTTTTTTTAGGATGTATGTGACATCCCGTGAGGTGGTCTAGTAGCTTCAGGGAAAATCATGTTTTTGGTTGAATAACAACAAGGATAATTAAGTCATTTCTCAGTATGCGTCGGCCTTACTAACTTGCTTATTTAAGTGGCGCTACAGTTTGGAATGAACCTGGGCCTTAACCAACTGCCTTTTCATGTAAAATAAAAGCGAGAAGCCTCATCACTGTAGAGATTTAGTTTACAAACGGGGATACTCTCCTACATTTAGTCTGACTTATTTAAGAGGCTGGGGATGCCGATAAATTGACACTAATCTTAGGATGTTTCTTGTCAAGTTCATGAGAACATTTGATCTCTTGTTTGTGAATAGACTAGCCGACCAGATTGTATTCGACTTTTACAAGGAAAACTTCCTGAAATGGAGTTTAAAATGTCTTGTACAAAACTTTTCTTACTCCCAAAGATGACAGGAAAAACATTTTGCTTTGATTTTAAGGATAAACTGAAGGATGAGGTGGATTTAAAGTCCTTAAGTACATCAACAAGGTACAGATATCTATGATTATTTAAACAAGAACAATCTGTATAGGAGACAAGAAATAACGGAACACAATTCTACGAAATTTCGTTGCAATTTTCAAATATTTCCTCGAAATCCTTGTCCGATAAAAGTGATTTCAAATGAATTTTCTTAAATCCACATCAATCAAGGTGGTTTACACTTTGCAGTGTTAACTCAAAGACTACATTTCGATAGTGTTATCCTTTGGATTTTGGCAACACACCATAATCGTGCCACAGAAAGCTTCCTTTGATTTAAGATACGTATTTTAAAACGTCAAAAAGTGAAAAATTATAATCATCTCGGTGAGCAAATATCAAGTTTAATCCGTTTGCGTCATCTCTAAGGATATCCATCACCAAAGCAAGCGCCGCGCTTTGCACAGCGGAAGGAACAAATAAACATTAATCCTTGGCAGCTTAATCTTTCCACTAATTGACGCATTACACGTCGTCGCAGGCAAAGGCAAAACGTTGCTTCTCTCGTGAACGTTGTTATTTATCCGAAACAGGGTCCTTTGAGATAAAATAAGGACTCACTCTCCCTTCTCGACGGTAGTTTCCTTCAGAGAACGATTAAAGTGATTTTCCATTACATATTGCAAGAGAGAGAGAGAGTGATACACACGGATATTGATTGATTGATTGACGATGATAATGTCTCTCTTTTTCTCTCTCTGTCTCTCATGTCAAAGGATGACGATGAGAAAGACGAGAGAGAAAGAGAAAGAGTAACGCAGAGCACACAGCTTGTTGACCTAACTAGGATGCGCGTCTCTAATTAGCTACACGGATTATCGCAGATGAACGAGGCCGTATATTTAATAAACCAACAGATACTCATACCAACTAAGATGACAACAACGACTACAACCACAACGACAACGACAACGACAACGACATGGATGATGATGATGATGATGGTGATGATACTATCTCTGTGCATTTACATTCTCTCATTAATCCTTGAGCAGATGAGTGGAAGTAACTAGCGTCATCCTTGTGGAATAATTATATCACAGTGCAAACTTTTTCGGCGAGAGAGAGTGAGATCCTTTTTCGCATTTTCTGTTATGTGTGACGCTCCAGAGTGCACTTGGGAGTCATTAAAACGTGTTACTGTTCCGTTGTCGAGCGCTAACCTTCCGTTTATCATTTTTATGCATCGTGAACCAAGCTTGCTAGTCCTAGATTTCGAAGGTATGCATATTAATGTCCTCCCTACCTATGCATGTGTTGTATTTACGCGAGAAAATTTTTAATACACACACAACACGGTTCTAGTTCTCGTAAATGGAGTGCCTCTACCTATGCCTATTGTTTCGAGATACTCTGAGGGGTTGTTGTCGTTTTCCATCTTCACTTCATTTGCATTGGAGTATAGGGCTGAGTGGGCCAACACGAATGTATCTCTGAATGTATCGTGAAAACTGGGTGAAATAAAATTTGAATAAATTTATTTGCATTCATGAACATAGCTACCTTCAACTTTAGCTTTATGACTTTAACTCGTCTTGGGCGTGTGTCGTGTGCGTTTAGAGGCAAACGTCCAAACGGGGGTCGTTGTCGGAGGCTTTTTTATAACGAATAAACACACAAAAGGAGGGTGGGGGTTGCTTTCATTTAGCGTATATAACACCACGAGTTGGTTCTTTAACATTATTTTGTGTTAACACTTTTTTTTTTACATTCGAGTTGTTGAGTTGTTTTACGAGGTAAGGTCATGTAATGCTGCTTTTCTGGAACGAGAGGTGGAGGAGGATTTACTCAAGTAGTGGGTCATAAACAAATTGTTTGGCATTCATTATGGAATGAGGTGTGTCAGGGTATAAGTAGAACGCTATTTCAATTGTATTGGTGAGTGGAGCTTACTTTTTTATGGATGAGTGAGTTTTACGATCCACAGGAGACAAGTTGGTAGGTGTCTTGTGTCGAATTGTAGGTTAAAGGACTGTTTGTGCATTTTACAGGAGCAATAGAAAGAGTAGGCTAATAGACCAATAAATAGGTTTGTAAAAGGCTTACGAAAGAGCTTATGTGCTGGATTGCTTATTCGTGATATGTATCTCATGAAACTAAATGTGTAGGTAGTGCTTTAAATTTTACATAAGATATGCTGCTTTGGGTGTATGCTAACCATAACATATGAACCTGATAAAGCACACGCAGTGGGGATTCGAATGAGTGGTAAAAACGACACTTATTGTCACAATATAGACATGGAACTGCTATTTCTATGACCCACCATGGAGTTAATGTAATAGACAGTCAAACAACTATAAAAGCGCTTTACTTTCCCGTCATCAAGTCTCAGCTAGTCCTAAAAACTCACAAGATAATTTTAGATGTAGCTAGAAACAAATCCCAGTGCCATAGCGGATTTTTTGGGGAATGAAAAAGCCAAAAGTATCAACATCATTAATTGAGTCCGAATCTCTCTGTGAGGTAAACAAATCGCTCATCAAAAGACATGCAAAAGGTTTTTGTCTACAAAAATCTAGAGGAGCCCGACTTATTACATCAGGACTGAGCATGCTTGGGCTATTTCCTATATCGTGACACAGAAAATCGAGATAGAAACAACCTAAGAGTCCTAATAGGAATTCTCAGCGGACACTGCCACCTGAACAGACACATACATGGCACGAGTCTCCCAACAGATTCAAGCAATAGACGGCCTTAGGAAGGAGTAGGTTCTTTGCACAGCCTTAAGAAATGTCTGATTCAGAAAGAAAATCCTTGGTGGAAAATTTATCCCAAAGCTTGCTGCTATCTATCCAGAGAAGTTCCTTGGCTTCCTGGCATACTTAGGAGTGAACGAAGTCATCTAACATAAATCCTATAAGAAATGGCGCCATAGGATTTTGAAGAGAAACGGCACTGTTTAGGGCTGTTAACTAGCTACTACTTAACGCACGAACAAATTCAGGCTCGGAACAGTTAGATAGGACACCCATCCTCAACAATTGAAACAGAATATCACAGTGGACAACTGTAACTTCGAGGTAGTACAGGACTTCGTCTACCATGACTATCACTTTTGACAACAACATCTCATCGGAAATCAAGCAAATATTCCCTCTTGCCAATTGCTGTTTCTTTGGGTGATTGAATCCCGAAGAACTAAAGAAACTTTGTATAAGACCATAATCATATCAGTCTTATTTTATGATACTTAAACATGGTCTCTATCGAAGGTGGATGAAGATACCCTTGGTCTTTGAAAATTCTTCGTAAGATCCGTTTACGCCCACGGTCCCGTTTACGTCCACGGGCTTTGGAGGAGAAGGTTCATCGATGAACTACTTCACTTACTTACTTAAGGTGGTGCTACAGTCCGGAGTGGACCGGGGCCTTAACCAACAAGCGTTTCCAGCCAGCTCGATCTATAGCTAGCTACCTCCAGTTTTGCACGCTAAGTTGGTTGAGGTCCCCTTCAACTTGCGTGCGCCACCTTAGTCGCGGTCTTCCTCTACTGCGTTGTCCCTCGGGGGTGGATTCGAAGATTTTTTGAACCGGAGCATGGGTGTCTATCCGCTCTACATGACCCAGCCACCTCCATCGTTGGACCTTCACTCTTCTGGCTAAGTCGATGTCGTTGTACAGCCCGTACAGTTCGCCGTTGTATCTCCTCTTCCACTCACCGTCTATGCAGACGGGACCGAAATCACCCGAAAAATTTTCCTCTCGAAGGACGAACTACACGAGCTGTAAAGGGACATTGATCTACTCAAAAAAAACAGGGTTTTGTATGTTTGAGATGGTTGGGACATGTAGAGCGAATAGAAACCAAAACTCCAACCCGCAGAGTCTTCGAATATAACCCGGATAATGCAGAAGAGAAAGCCGTCGCCTTGTGCAACTGAAGGCAGTTAGCTTAGAAATGGGCTAACTCTAGAGGCTTGTAAGTTGAGACCCAAGTTCACCCCGAAGTGTAGCACCACCTCTATGAGTAAGTAAGACACTCAGGCCATAGCTGATTGTCTAAGAGAAGATGTGAACTAAAAGTGTCAACTAATTATCAAGGATTCTTTTAAAATCCTATAGATTCCAGATTCCTTTTGCATTATAATCAATTTTCTTTTCCAACACACTCTCACTCACTAAACACCAACTTCCATTCGGTTGATTAAAACTGACTTCTTCAAAATGTCATTTTACCAGCACACCACCATCCGCAAGTCCTTTTATTTTTTCTGCAGACTCAAGTATTTGTATGTTATTGCTCACGAAAAACCATATACTCATCCTCTCTGTCATGGGTGTGCTAAAAGCGTCCGGTTTTGCATACAAATCACAACCAATAGAACCGAATCTCTGTCCCAAAAAAAAAAGGAAACGAATTCAGTGAACAACAATGAAGAGATATTGTATCGAATTCGTATGATGTCGGCTAACTTTTTTTGTACGATAGAGCTTCTAGTTTGAGTCCGAACGTGCTTCTGACTGCGAAGAAAAAAAGAGGAGTCTACGTTGACTTTTGTGTAGATACAATCCTGGTTTTCCTCGTTTTTTGTTTTGTTTCGAGTATCCTTGGGTAGTTTTCTATGGTGACTACATACAAAAAGATTTAGGAAGTAGGATGAAATATAAAACAAGAGAAGTCGAATCTGTTTTGTTTTTTGGACAAGGGAGGACGTAATTGAATGTTCTTACATTCTCATGACCAATGGTAAACAGAAGGATGAAATGCATGATGAACAGCATTTACAGCAGAGTAGACTTCACACGAAAAAACTTTCAGAAAGGACGATTGGAGAAGACTTCCGACTCTACATTCGACGTGTTTTACATACCAAAAAGGTACAAAAGTCAGGGTAGTCATATGACCCTTAGGAATGTTTCGCGCATTCGTCCAAGTCACTGAAGAGGAAGTATGCGAAAAGTACTGTTTTCCTGATTATGCTGAAGCTTGGGCAGTCGCGCAGATGAAGTGTGTCGGCATCTATATCGCCACAGCTCTTGTTGAGGCCGATTGTAGAAAAGGTTGTCTGGCGAGGTTCTACCAGAACCACAAGTAGCGCGAATGCGCCGTTTTGGTATCTCAACTCACCACAGTGGTAGGGGCGTGGTTTTTCAGATCCATCCTGTGGAGTTCAGAATTGCAGAATTGTATGTCAGAAATCTCTGATAATTCCTTAACAAAAGGGTTTGCCAAGGGTGCGGTGCCTGGCTCTGGCTAGTGTCGGGTAGTCCCAGAGAAAGTGGAAAAGGGTTTCCTTTTCGTGTGAATTGTTGCAACTAAAGCAGTAGGGGTTGAACGGAATGCCTAACTTGGCAGCGTGTGGGCCAATAAGCCAGTGGTTCGTGCTAATTGCTTTGATTCGTCCTGTCTCGGTGCAGATTCTGTTGATTAAGTCATTCGTCCTGTTTATAGTCGATTGTACTTAGCTGATCACTAGATATGATCGTAGTAACCACAGGACACCATGCTTACGGGCATCACTTAGCCAACATCGAAATCATTTAAGGCTAAGCGATACGACAGAGCACTTATTGCGTTGTTCAAAAATACAAGAACGATCTGTTGACTGGAATAGTTTATCTCAAGGACTCCGAGGGATGTGGTCCCATTTTGTACGTATAACCCGAAGATTACGCCTAGTCAAGTTTCTACCACGGAAAGAGCTTGGACCATTCTTAAAATAAGTGCTCCGTCGTATTGTTGGCTCTTCAATGATTTCCATGTTGGCAAAGTGGTGCCCACAAGCATAACATCCTGTCAAGGGTAATAAAATTGTTAGTCATTCGGATATCAGCGTGGTTTAGAATGAAGCAGTGAACAAGAAGTACACATTGCTATTGACTTTGTATCTCTCTGTAGGATTTGGCTAAAGCCTCCTTGGTTTGTTGCATTGATCAATTACTCCTTCCTGTTGTCTTTGCTTAGATTTGCGATTCTTCTGTCTTTATCAATTCGCCAGTTTCTGCCCGTATATGGGTCTTGTATTGATCTAAAGAAATCTGATCTTCAAGGTTTTCTTCTATCTTTAATCCGCTTCTATGAAACACAAAGCAAAAATTCAAAATCAACGCAGAAGTTCGTTTTTCATTCGCCGAACAATAGACGCAGATGACCGTAACAGAAATATTATTCTAATTCCGAAACACAATACATACTCACACATCCGACGATTGCATTGCAGACCGGTGGTGCATTCATTTGCAGGTTATTTTCCCTAGCGAGTATATGTGTGCACGTATCTGCAATTCATCTAAAATTAAACATCCACACGCCCCGTTGCAGATAGAAAAAAAAAATAAAACTGCTCAGATAAAACTCAAGCAAAAAATAAACTCTACACACCACCAATTCATTCATTACATTCATTTGAGCGTTTGATTCGCTGGAATAACAATAGAATTGAAGGAAGTGAATGCCTGGTGATAGGAAATGGCAAAAAAAAAATACATCAAAAGGACTACATTTCGTATGAAATGGATTGTGTGGTACCCTATCCTTCCTTTTCTTAAAGAAACTCTCAATGCAACGTAAGCAAATAGCCTGTGAAGGATAATCTTTATTTTAAATCACAATGAGGTCATCGAAACTAGAAGTCTGCAGAACACGTATCCTTTTATATTGTGCCAAGTGGTTGAATTTCAAAATGAAAATTCTTATTGGATAAGCAAGAGGACAATTGAAGTACTCTTTCGACAAAATGTTGACCTAGTCCAAAAACCCGGTAAATTCAGTCTAGAGCGCTTTGTTAGTCAAGCAATCGCGGGTACCTGGAAGGACGACTTGAAGATCTAAGTCTCAACTCTGTCTTTTCACTCAATATCGCATATCAGATCTGTTAAAGAATCACGGGACACTGTCTTATAGGCAGGCATGCAACAAGGCTTGGCGTTCATTCAAACGATTTTTGTAGAAGCTGCATGGACGAAGAGAAGGAGAAAACTGTTCTCCGCCTTTTCTGAAGCTGCCCAGCTCTATCCCGTAAAAGAAGAATCCATTTAGGAGAATTCTACTTTAACGACTTAGGCGTTCCTTTTTCCTCCTCCTTCCCTCATATGTATAAGAAGCTCCAACTGGTTCAACGAGTTGGTAAAGAGATCTCTCCAGATTCATGTGGTATCACAATGGACCTATCACTGATCTAAGTGTCCTGGCAACCACTTCAACCTAACCTATCCTTTCACTTAATACTCGTATAATTCACAAGCATTTAAAACCCATGTGGAGAAGAACCTCCTTTTGCCTCTCTGTGACTCGTCACTGTAAGGGTAACCATGAATGAGTAAGGAAGTCTGTAGGAAGTCTTTTAAGCGTGTTCGGGGTGTTACCATTCTTTCTAGTCTTTAGCAAGAGAAGTGATTGTTTTATCGGCGTGAATTTAGTAACTGGCAGGGTTAATCCTTAAGATAACGTCACATTCTATTTCACGATTTGATTTACTTATTTACTAAGCACCCATTGTGGGACAATGGATGTCGACAATGAGCTTGTTTCGTCCACGTTTAACTTGGCCACCTGACTGGGTGAGTGGCTTCGATTGCATGGCGTAGTTCGCAGCAAAATTGAGGTGAAGCTGATCCACAGTCTTTTCCTTTCGAGTTGGAGTTCTTCGTTCAAGATATGAGTTGGACAGGAAATTCTCAGTATGATACGTAGACACCGCTTTATGAAGATTTGGAACTTATGACAGCTGGTGATTTTCAAAACACCACATCCGCAGAGAAATACTGACTACACGTTTAACCGGAACTATTGCAGCTTGATTTTAGCTAAAGGTAACTTTGATCCTTAAGCTGGTTAAATGATTCGAATGCGAATGACCAAAGGCGTCTTCATAAATTGCCAATGAACTTACCTGAAACATCATGGTTGTGCAGTTAGAATATTGAAATCCTCACCGACCTAACTGAGGTTCGAGTCTGAGGAAAACCAAAAGTTGTTCCCGGTTTCGCCGTGGCAAAAGAAACGAAAAAGTATCCAGCAATTGTGAATTATCTCCCTGGATACAGACGGACATATCATACAATAGACATAACTGATAACATTTATAAAAGCCTACTTTAAGGAGTTCGATTTCAATTATTTCTCTTTGTCTCAAACTAGCGATAAAAATGAACATTACCCTAAAACAATGAAAGGATTGCATACCCGTATGGTTGAATGTGTCTTGAAAATATTCCGCATACACTACGTGGCTGTTAAATTCCATCATTCATATTACGTATACATACCGTTATACATTTGTTCGTTGGCTATTGGCTGTGACTTGTGCCTGGTTAAATGCGAACACCGCTGATAACTACTCTCACGTGCCGTAATTGTTTCGTGCGAATTCCCATTGAATGTGTGAGAAAAATTGCAATCTATAGCATACCACCAGCGCTGGCAACGGACCACCACCGTACTGGACCATCGCTCAGTTATTGCATTCATGAGATTGTAATTAAAAGAAATATGACTTTGTCGAGAGGAAGGTGGTTTAGAGAGTTCTAAACTTCTCGTAACTAGGTTTTATCCTACACAAAAAAGAATAAGGAAATAATACGCGGAAAACGTGTGCCCAGACTATGAGAGCGAGGAAAATTTAGTTTCCCGTTCCTGTTTGGATAGTCTTTGTTCGAGGAAATGCGAGGAAAAATATCTAAACGACCCCAAGGCATGGCCTTCTAATACTTCATTGTAGAGAAAGGTTATTTATAGTAGTGGTAGTGGATACATGTTGTTGTCGCTCGATTTATAAATGGTTTCCGCGAAAAAGACAATCAGCTGACCCCGAGGCTTTGGTGAGGATTTAATTGTAACAAAACAGAGTTGACTATCGGAAACATAAATGAATTGTGCGGATCAGAATTTAGAGGAATGCTTGGGATTTACCTTTAAACATGACAAGGACCCCTTTTGGAATCTTGTAGAAACTACGAGTCAGACGAATTTTGGTGTGAGTTTTGAGCTTTGCACCATCAAACTTGTGGGTCATCAGCAAAATCAGTTCACGTCATAAATGCCGTAGTGTCCCGTCCTTATTTGTTTGTGATGCCAAATCACACTTTTCACCAGAAGAACGCTCATCCTTGCTTTCAAATTCCCAATCAAATGAAAGCTCGATCTAGATTCCACGCTTAGCTAAAAGGAGAGCATCGATGACTACATCATAAATCCATAAGAGCGTCTGATACCCTAGGGGTTGCAGCCTCCTTACTTAGAACCATAAGCCTATGCTCTATCAAGCCAGAACGCAGACTTGTCGGATAGTTTTTCTAGATCATGGAAGAAGGGTTTTTCTAGGATCTTAAATCTTATTTAGCAGAGTGCTTTACAGTGGCAGAGAAGGTTAGGTTAGGTTAGGTTATCGGGCCGATGAGAATGGTTACATCCTTCTCACACATAGGTCCATGTGGACCCATTTTGATACCCATGATTTTGTTTCCTACCGTGGTATTATAGTCTCTTTTCTAGCCATGGTGATCCATCTGACAGCTCATCGATATGGTCGAAGAAAAATGTTCCCAGGGTTCTGTTTCTGAGTTGACATAGGCTTGGACAGTGACAGAGGAAATGGGCCGTGTCAGCATGGGCCTCTTCATCACTGCATCCTCTGCAGATGTCATTGTCGCTCAGACGTAGTTTTTTCATGTGATATTTTAGCATGTTATAGCCAGTTAGCACTCCTATCAGCATTGACAGAGACTTCCTGTCCTTTTGCAGGAGTCTGCTCGTTTTCATTCTATCGTACACAGCCTTCTTGATATTAAGGTAGTTAGTGATCTCTATCTGTTTACTTCTATTATTGACCTTTGTTCGATTTTAGCCTTAAGGTTGCAGAGTCGAGGTTTGACCGTGTCATCCGCTTGTTCCCGGTCTAGAACAGTGGCAGAGAAAGTGTGAAGCATCGTCATTTTTTTCTTGGTCACCGCATCTCCTGCATAGGTCACCCGTGTTCAATCCCAATCTTCTTGCATTGTAGTTCAGCATGTTATACGCGGACGATTAGATGTTTGTTTTGCAACATTGGCGTCATCAGAGGATGCCACTCAATCCCTTCGCAGTGGATAGAGTCTCAGTATTGATAGCTACAAGCTCAAAAGAAAATCCGAAGTCCAAGAGATTTTCAGCCCTACTAGGATCGATGGGCTTTAACCAGATGAATATAGTCAGAAAGGTTAGAATTCATCGCCCAAAACAGCTTCGACATGTAGACATCAGCCTCGATATTTACCAGAGGTTTGGATCCTTAAATGCGGAATTCACGTATTAAGAGGACAAGGAAATCGGTCTCATTGTATCATCTAAAGCTAGTGAAGATTCTCAAGATTTAAGCACTCTTTCTCAAGTTGTCGACATAGATCTACCTCCATTCGCTCATTCGAAACAAGACATCTAAAACGCATGTAGATTCCGGAAAGTTGAAGAACTTTGTTTCTCGATACAGTGCTCGAATAAAATGTCCCTACGGGACTAAGTAATAATCGCTCCACATAGACTCATATCTCACCCGTTTGTCCTAATTCTCAATACTTGTGCACATAAGGACTCCGTTGGGAGTCATTCTTGTTGACTTTATTATCAATCTCGTTCATGAGCTTCATCTGTGTGACACACCTACCTACTTACCTAGTCCCTTTGTTTGTTTTTCATTTTCCTAATTAAAACGTGAACACATTCTCTCTATCGTCGCCAATTGACTCTAATGCATCGTCAAGCCCATGGTGCTAATAAATTTATCAACAGTTCCACACTTGTTCGGTCATCAACTCACTCTACAGCTCTATTCATATGCATATACGTATAGAACAAGTGTGTTTACCAGCCAGAGTCCTTGTGATTTTCTCCTATTCATGCGCAACATTCATGTGTGTAATGTTGAAAAAGTTCACCTGAAACTCTTGGATAATAACTTTTGAATAGGTAATTCCATTAAAAACTCGTTTCAAGGATATTCTGACACAAAATAAAAAAATAAAAATAAAAACAATTTAAAATAATAGACAACACTATATGGTTTTGTTTTCATTTTAATTAAAAACGATACGTGGATCCTTTTTAATCCTTTCATCCAAAGTACATCCAGCTACCGTCCGCCAATTGTCAATTTTTTTTTTAAAACCGTTTTCAAGTGAAATAAATTGGTTAAAGTTTTCACTCGAGTTATGCGAACAAACATAAACATTTCGAATAAATAATAAAATTTATTAAAAATACAACACAAGTGAGTGCACGTACTCAATTACAGGATAATTGGCTGCTTTAAGAACGCATCAGCTCGAAGCGAGTACATACAAATGTGAAAAATTAGTTTTATTTTTCCCGTGAAATGGAAAACGATTCCATTTTGATGAAATTCCATCGTAAGTATTAATTAAAATTTTTGAAATTCAATGCCAATCAGTGAATAAGGTGTGTACGACATTTATTCATGGATGGGAAGGGACTCATTATTGGTATCATTAGCAGAGAGTATTATAGTCGTGTAATTATTTTTAAAGAACAGTCAAATGAGGAGATGGTGGGAGTGAAGAAACAGCCTCGAGGGCAAAAGGTATTGTGTTCCAAAGAAGGAAATCAAGTCAAAGGGTTTATTTTTGGATTCGATATGATGGAGTAATGCACTAATTTGTCGGATAAGTATTGAGTGTCCACTTACAGATGAAGGTTGCTCAGCGAATACAAACAAAGACTTATCGAAGGATGTGTTTCTACATCATTCCAAGAAAATGTTCGGAAAAATATAATTCCGACTGTAATTTGACTCACTTATGATGGCGCTCACGTTATATGGGTGCCGGGATATAGGGACATTCCAGGAAACTGCATGGCCGATGGAATTCGACCGAGAGGGGGTAACTCTACCAATTCTTCTGGAAAAAGAAGAACAACTCGATCGACACGGCCAATCACAGATGGACAAAAGGTAACACCTGCCTTATCACCAAACAGATTTGGCCAAAGCGGGATCTTAAAGGTCTTCACTGTCTCATCAGACAAAAAAAAGGTGCTCATCGGCACCTGCACTGCATCATTGCATGTACGCCAATAAGCTGGGCATCCTCCACAATGATTTTTGTAGAAGCTGAATGGACGGAGAGGAGACAATTCTCCACCTTCACTGTACATGTCCGGCCCTCTCAGCCAGCCTAGGACCCAGCTCCTTTCACAATCTTGCTGACATCGGCATGGGCAGCCTCCAACGCTTCATAGCTTCAAGCTCCGACTGGTTTGACGGGTAGTATTTCTGGTGAAGTACAAATCCATGCGGCAACACAAAGGACCTTATCTGGTCTAAGTGAGGTTGCAATCTGCAGCCTGGCACTCCTACCTAACCTAACCTATTATGGCGTTACTGTTCGGAGTGAACCAAGGCCTTTAGCAACAAGCCTCTCAATTCAGCACGATCCTTCGCCAGCTTTAGTTGCTTCCGCGAACCACGTTGGTTGAGGTCACCATAGGAGATTAGGTCAACCTTTCTGCATAGTTCCTCTTGGTTGGAATCGGAGATTCTCCGGGCAGGACCGTTGGTGTTCATCCGCTCTACACGACTTAATCCTAGAACACGTATAGTTCATGGTTAAATCAAAGCAGGAGGGACTTTAAATCGAAAAATTCCATCCAAACTTCATAAAGTCAATGCTATGCCATACAGTAAGACGGGGATGATGAGGGTCTTGTGAAGCGTCTCATTGGTTCTTCTCGATCGGGCCTTGCTAAATAGTTGTCGCCAAAGGCCATAGAAACAACATTTTTCGAGTGTTGTTTTGGATGTTCACCCTGATGTCGTTGGCAGAAGAGATAGAAAAAACCTAGGTAGAGGAATTCCTTGACTACCTCGAAGATAAAGTTATCTGTCTTTACGTTCTAACCGATACGCCGGTGTTCGTAGACATCATATATGTATTTTGAAAAGTAGAGCCTGATGTGTTGACTTGGGAATTTCGCACAATCTTGTCCGGAGCAAGGTTAAGGAAACTATATGAGAGTGCGCCGTTCTCTCTGAAACGTCTTTTGCGACCTTGATGGAGCAGCGAATGTTCCCCATCGTCATCTTACATAAGCAGGTATGCGCAGGTACAACCCATTTACGTCACAAAGTTTACATTTTTAGAACTTAAGTCCTAGTTCACCTGGAGAATATATCTCCAAACTTGTTAAGCAGTTTTTGACAGCCTTCCCATGCACTGGCAAATGTCTGACTTCAATTTGAAGATAAGTGCGTCCGTTAAACCTTTTAAAGACAATTTCTCTTGCCCATCAAATCACAAATCCCCTCCTTGTCCACTTATCTGTTATGAATTTATCATCAAGTCCATTTCTCAATAAGTTTTAAAGCCTATCCCTCCGCACAACCACCCACTGGCATGGAATTTTTTGTGAAACATTTTATGAAATGATAAAGCGGCTGTAAATCTTCACACCCGCCTTATAAACGATAAAAAAAAGAAAAAACAATCGAAAATAATGTCCTGCCGCACACACTGCCACAAAATACATATTCATTTACAAAAACCCCTATAATGCACCCGAAAAATAACAAAAAAAAAAAGAGAAAGAAAACTGCAATAAACGTTAACGAGAGGACATCAACTTTTACGGGCCACAAACAATGAGCACAACGACAACGCCCACTTAAACGGGGAACACAACCTTTCCTCGTGTGCACAGTAGCGAGAAAAAAAAATACGATTCCAGGCTGTTCAAAGCTATTTGGCCGGTTGAAGTCATGAAATCTTAATCCTTGTGAACAATTTATTTATTTTCCCTCACCGAGAACACATTCGACAATTTCATCGTAAATTGAAATGACATCTGTTGTCCCTAAAGTTTAAAATGCGATGCTGTCTGCTGAGGCTAAAGACACACACACAAACACATCCATTGAAAGTTCCCGAAAATGAAACATCAATTTCATTAAGTTAGCCATCTGAATGCTGAAATGAATGACAATTGTCAGTTCGGTATTGTCGTCGGGAATGTGTCCGAAATGGGGACAGGGGAATACTCCATCGAAAAAGGATCAAAAAACGAAGGAGCACAACGAGGGCAATCATTTATCAATTGAGTTGAATGGAAAGTTTAAGTTCAATTCCAATTGGTTGGGCTCTTTAAAATGATAAAGCGGTTTTTATTTTGAAGGCAAGGATGGTTGGTAGTGAGTTGTGGGGAGCAGTTGGTACGAATTGCAAAGATACATTGAAATTTGATAGAGGAGTAGTCATATCCTTTAGTCTTGTCAAATGGGAAATACTTATAATCTCATCACAAATCGGAAAGTTGATTGAGAAGGTGCTGGTTGGTTGACAATGATAAGGCACTGGGAGATGTCCAATTTCATGACAAAGATCATTTTTTGTCTGGTATACCTTTTGAGTCCTAAATTTTAATTTATTAATCGATGTTGGGATCTCTAAAGAGGTCATTTGCAAGAATAGATTTACCAGACGGTGGACCTTAGAATCTACTATGATGGTTCCAACCTTGATGGCTCCAAAACACCTTGGTTCAAGGATGAAAGTGAAATTCGAAGAAGGAAGTCTGCAAGTCTTTATTGGGTGCACACTGGTGAAATATATTTAGCTTGTCAAGGAAGGGGTTCTCTGCCAACCAGATGCAGATGAAATGATTGAGAGCTTCCTTCCCAACAGCAAGTCGTGTTGTGAGGGATGAGCAGTTCGATTGCATGATGTTCGAGATCTTTTTAGGAGATACATGTTTTTTGTCCAGTGGTAGTAGGGCCATTTTTGTGGTGAGAGCCCATCTGGCTAATGACAATGTGACCTGGAACCCAGAGGCCGGCTGGACACTCTTTTACTAATTTCGTCTTGATTTGCCGAAAAGCCTCTTGGATTTCTTGTAATTGTCTAAATGACACTCCTTTAATCAGCAACGCAAGACCTTAATTGGTGGCGGATATACTTTAAACTTCAAGTATCTTGAAGACAATAAGTGCTTAACAAGGTAGAGTACTAGCCCATCATAAGACGATCCAGATAAACTCTATTGTTTCACCTTAACCTTAGTTGTTCTCAACAAATTGAACAAAAGTCCCACGTAAATGTGCCGACTTTGCTTAGAATAGCTCGAAGTAGATACAAACACTTCGCTAGGAGATTTATCTCCCCAGCAACATTTCATTATTTCATTATAATGGTGCTACAGTCCGGGGTGGACTTGAGTCTCAACTAAAAAGCCTCTCAAGCCAGCTCAATCTTCATCTATCTGCCTCCAGATTTGTACATCAAGTTGTTTAACTTTTTGACACTAAGGTATGGCCATTGGTTCCTATACGTCAATTAACCTGCGAAATTGATTTCTAACAAATCAAGAGTGGCTTTAGGCTACCACTTGTCCCTTAAATAGACGTCTGAATATTTTAGTACACATTTCTATTCAGTGTTGAAGCTTAGATTAAGGGAAACAACTCTACGGATTTCACCCGTAGCCCAACTACGGCTTTCAGAAAACCAATTGTAGATGGAGACAATTTGAAAGCGAGTTAAGTCTAAGCCGGATCGAAAACGCTCTAGCAGCTTAGTCTCACTTAAAGACTCTACTCCGCTTAAAATATAGTGCCTTTTCAAATGATTTCTGCAAAAGGTGTAACGATCAGGAAAAACGTGTATGAGAAGCTTACCAACTTGAGTTATCCGATACCTTTATAGTTTGTAGCTCTGCTATGGTTTTCAAAAGCGGAGCAATAAATCAATTCTGTTTCTTCCTTGTCTTTGCAACTTTGTACCCACAAAGTTCCAATGGCACGGCGTCCAGTGAATATTCCATCAAGTGTACAAAAAGTCGATCTTATAGAATAGAAGAAAAGTGTGAAGCTCTGAAAATACGATACGATTTGTAACGCATTCACTCATAGAGAGTCACAACTCACAAGCCAAGAGTGTGGTGTCATCGATATTTCAGCTCAAAGTCTCACCAGTCATCCAGGGACCTAGTGCATTTTGACTGATGACCGCATATCTACTCTATATGCCTTAAGAACTCTTTCCAAGACTGAAGCCCCATTTGTGATCCACTAGTGATTTTGTTACCCTTCGGAACTGTTCTATTAAAAGCTTCAACTGACTCTAGGGACCGAACCTACCCTAACATCTTATGTTATCAGAGTTGCCAGAGAAATATGGAAACAGATGGCAATCGTTTGGCCCCTTTTCGTCTCTTTTTCCACTGTGGTGCCGCGAATTGGTTTTTCTGGGACTCAAACCAAATTAACTGTGGTACATATTTTACAGTCTTATCAAAGCTACAGCAATGCTTGAGTAATTGCTGCTTCAGTGCTCAAAATTCCACGAACCTTTCTAAAACAGTCTTATCCGTAACAGTTTCTAAGAAAGAATACCTTGTGGAAAGTTAGTCTTCTACCACTAACAGCTCAAAAAGGATAACCTAAGGCACCTTCAACAATTGGGTTAAGTCTTTCAAAGGATTACCACGTTTTTTCCATCCGCTATTTAACAATTGAATATAAATAATTTAAGCAAAGGACTCTTTCCCGTTTTGAGACTTATGACCGTTAAACAGTTTTTCCGAATTCAATTTATTAGAAAGTAGGGGGAGGGATAGAAGGATTTTTTTGTTTCCGAAAAGAAAAAGACAACAAAATCTAAAAGTAGAACTACAAATTATCTTCTTGATTGCTGTTTGGTTTTTTTTTTCTTCATCTAATGGCACATCCCTATTCCTTCGTAGCAATCATCATCGTGTCTATTATCCTTCCCATAGAGAGGAGAAGAAAAAAAAAGATGGAAGAAAGCAAATAAAACAGATAAATGGCAGGCGAACGCAAGCAAGCGAAAAGTACTTGAATTGCGAATTGACCTGCAAAATGGATAATTGTATCTGTACCTCCTTTTGTTTTTTCGTCTTTATTCGCTCATAAACCATCGCGTTTTCCAGCAGAGAGAAGGATATTTTTTTTTACGAAATTAGAAACAGAAAGGAGAAGTGGAAGTGGAAGGGTAGCTACCATAGGTACCAACTCATTTTAATTTTCTTGGTAAGGCACAAACACCAACAACAGGTACCCGTAAGTAAGTAGGTGGATAGATCCTTGAATTTGCGTTTCTGTTTCTCTTTTTCTCTTGTTTTTTTTTTTGTTGCCTTTTTATTGCTGTATCCTTTGCCCAGAGGAGTATATCTGACTGGTAATGCTTTGACATCATGTCCGAATGTATCCTATAATCCCGTGGGAGGAATCCCAGTTGAAATAAATACACAAGAGATGTTAGGTGCAAAGAGAAAGGTATACGTATACACGAAGCAAACGAATTGTTTTATTATGATGATGTTTGCCCTGTAGCACCTAATTGGGCGGTACTGAGAAATGAACAGAGAAAGGACATAATTGAGTGAATTTTTTGTGGACGAGAGGGGGGAGGATGGAATGAATTGGGATACATGGAGACTTAACCTCTTGGATTATTTATAATTTTTCATTTTGTTAATTAGTTTTCTTAAAAAAATTTATTTGTCTTTTTGTGTTTTTTTTTTTAGGTCTAACGATCTTCACTTCATTAACACAAGCGGATGAATCCTTGGACACAAGAGAAGGTGCTGATTTAACGCTAAAATGTCGCTTCACCGAACACTATGAATCGAATAATTTCTCATTTTACTGGGCACGATGGACAGCGAATCCTGTTCAATTTGATAATGTGGCAATTGGTGATGTGCCATTGAATTCACAATACAGGTGAGTGAATGTTAAATGATTATTTCTTTTTGTGTGGGAATTAACTTGAAGGATAAGGTAAAGCGCGTGCAGGATTCCTTAGACAGAAATTCAATAAGAAGATTGTGGAGCAAAGGACGAAATGTGTTTTATTATATTGCTTCGGGTAAGCAACAAAGGTCACTGTATTTTTTTATAATTTAGCTGAATCATGGAAAAAATTGATTTGAGTTACCAACATCCTGCATGACCCTGGACCCTTCTATGGAAGACAATGGAAATCTTCAAAAGACCCTAACAATTATGTAAATTCGCCTACTGTTCTTATCCGTCCTCGGAATTTTAGATTTCTTACAATTGCTGACATATTTTTAACCAAATACCAGATCTCCTGGGATTATATCATATGTGTGCTTTGCAATGTCATCCATGGGATAGACATTGACCTTTGTGAACAGCTAAGCAGCAACCAAGGCAAGCCCTTGGATAACTCGAAGAATTTGATACGATTTTTTAAGTTCGCTGCTTGGGGTTCGAAACGCTGTTCGAAATGGTATAACAGGCCACCATTTAAGCTCTTCTTTTATCTCACGTAACTTCAGCCTATAGCTTGACCTATTTTCCATCTAACTGACTAAATAGTCATCATGTCCAAATTGGTGAAGATAGCCATGAAAGCCTTTAAATCATTTATGAGAGAGGGAAGTTCAATTTTTGTTGCCGCTTAGTCAAGAGATACATCTTTCCTTCCGTTCGTCAGTGGAAACAACTTATGCGCGGTCCTTTTGGAACATTTGTCAGTTGTCCTTGTATTCCGTCGTTTGAAGCGACACAACTCACAAAGAGCCAAGCTCTAGCTTCTCACTAAAGTTTTTATTGCCGACTCTCAACGACGGATTGAGAAGCTTTTTCATGACAGATCTTACTCTTGCTTATCAAGAGGTGGTGCTCGAACCCGTATCCTCTTGCTTAGCAGTCCAACGCAGTAACTACTACAACCACGACTCCTTCGTTTGTGAGTTGTAAAAGATTTACGTTTCGCACCTCGTAGCCAAGGGTTTGCTTGGACAAAAAAAGGTTCATATCCGATCCTCTTTGCCAGGCTCATTACTTTGACACAACAGTGCACTGTTATTTGCTCAGTAGCAGGTATAAAAATTCCCCATTTGCAGTTGGATTCAAGCTTCAAACTAGATCCTGGTTTCTTTCTACTCCGACGTGAACAGTTGTCAGTGCAAAATTTTGTTTATTGAAGACTTCAAGTCCACTATGGCAGTTGACCACTTAAATTATTTTTACACAAAACTGCAGTAAACCCACAAATGAATACAATTTAGGTCTTGTGGTAGGAAGACTGGGCTATGTAGCCACTCAGACTAGACCACACGATATAGCCAAAGCAATGCTAGAAATTTAGCTTCTTCCCATAAAGTTGTCTCATCTTTTGTAGAAGAAAAAGTGATGATTAAGATCTATAAATCTTCGCTGAAAAATAATCTTAGCAACAAGATCAGAGATACGACAAACTGTTACAAGGATAACGTCAGGATGATTGACTCATTTTTTATTATTGTGGATCTGCAATCAATTCTTTCGTATATACCCACGATTCTTGTTAGTTTTACCCAAAAACTTAGCTAATAAACTTGTTTAAACGACCATAGCCTTTTACGATGTCAAAAATAAAGACTCCCTTACATCCCTACCACGAAACAATCCTTTCCACATTTTATACCACTCGACCTGCAAAAACAAAAAAATAATAAAGCAATTCAAATTCGCCTAATTGAATGATTTCCCTCCAACATCCGGTTCGCATTCAATTGCTCATTTCCTTTAAAAAAAAAAACGAATTATTTCTACATATATACAAATTTCCTGTCATGTCCTGTGCTGTCCCCCAGTCCACTGCCACCATTAAAAATTCGTTTAAAAAAAATATAAATGGCAATATTTTCCACTACATCATTTTGAATTTTACACTCGATTTACATAACCATAAACGGCAAGCGGTTGTAGGCTACAAGTCCGCTGTCGCCCCCATAGAAAGGACATAAAATGTGTCTGGGCCACATACGCCGCCAGTGACTAGTACTCTTCATTCATTTATTCATTCATATCCTGAATATCCTGCGAGAGAGAGGCATTCCCGTTCTTCGGCGGGTATCCTTGTAAACATTTTGCCTCGACGAATATTTTAATCGCTCGTCCATAATCGCAAATCTACTGTATAGCATAAATTTCAAAACCACGACCATACAGTGTGTGTGTGTGTGTAGAAGGATATTGTCATATTAAAGTACTTTGTTCAGAATGATTGGCAATAAACAATCAAGGATCCCGACCCGACGACACACACTTAAGATTCAAACTGCACGACCGAGATAAATTCCGATAAATACGTGTCCTTTGGTTATTGGCATATGGTCCAGTTAGGGCTTTTAATATCCTTTCACGAGAATGATAAAATATTGCAAGTGGCGCGCAAAATGAGCTAACTCTTGTGCTGTACGCTCCTTCAATCGTCAAATTTATGTTCAAACTTCTAATAGAATTGACACTGTGACTGAACGCGGGGATATGGAACACGAAGAAGGTTATCCTCTGGGGAGTTATTTGTATCAGATGCGAGGACTAAATGAGCGCTAGGATACCAAAGGAAATTATTATCTTTTTTTTTTCTTGTACCATGGATGAAGGACTGAAGGACGAGAAGAAAAAAAAATTAATTTTATTTTTGGCAGCGAATGATAGATCTAAATTTGTAATGGTAAGGCGCTGGGTGGAGGTGCGCGACGAGGACGATTGAACAAATTGAGTGTCATCTGGGACAGCTTGAAGGTATACGAAGTAGATCCTTGAAAAATGTATAAATTTTGGTAATTCCCTTTTGGAGATTACTTGAGTGACATCCTTTCCAATTTGTTTTCGGCTGGTCTTCTCACATACTGAATAATAATGTCCTTGAAACTTGGCTTATTGAGCGACATATCTGAAATACCATTTCGAAGTGTCAAATATTAGCGTCTCCTGGGGTCAGTGGGTATCAAAATTTGTGACATGATGTTACGTACCCTTCAAGTGTTTTTAGACATTAGAACGGCAGTGAGCAACTCTGTGCTCAAATTTGTTAGAAGACTCTTAAGAGCGTTCACAAAAAGGGTAACACCGAGTCTTGCATTACCTTGGATGCTTTAAGTTGGTCACAAAAGGCTCCCAGCTTTCTTTGCCAACTTTTCTTTACTTCAGCAAAAGTTGTAAGACCTGGATGAGTGTAGTAAAGACAAAAATATTTTAAACGCCCGTACTTCCCGGTCATTGCCACCTTACATATTTTCTAAACTAGAGTTGCCCTCTATTGGATACACGGGCATATCGGAAGTGAGGCTACAAATTCCGCAGACAGCCTAGCCAGACTAGGGGGAATTCAACCCTTCATTGGCCCTGAACCATTTTGTGGAATAGGGGACCACACCCTTAAGGAAGAGTTGTAAAAAACGGAGAAAGAGAGCGGGACCAGAGCCTAAAATAACCTCCAAGGTCTGAGGCAAGCTAACAAACTCCTAAGGAACTACAACCGGAAAAGATTCAAAGCATACAATCAACGTAAACAAGAACAACCTACGTTTCCTAACAGAATTTCTAACGGGGCACTGTAGGCTCAGAGGACAACTGAGGAAATTTGGGATAGTGGAAGAAGACCTCTGCAGATTCTGCAATTAGACCAGTGAAACTCCAGAACATATCCTGGAGTCTTGTAAGGCATCGACCAACAAAACAATGAAATATTTGGACAAATTTCAAACCAACTATAGACCGACTTGTCATCTTCAGATAGCTTAGAGAAACTAGTCTAGAGAAGGTGCTTTAGAGTGGAATATTCTGGCCGCGGCCCATCAAAAATAATTGCAGAGGAGTTATAACGCGAGGGGAGCTCCGATGAGGGAACAAACCCCTTCAAGGTACCAGGAGGGGGGACAGTATACCATGAGTTCGCAGTGCAATACTCTCAACAAAATTATCTAAACCAAGTACAAACATTGCCTTAAGATGAAGCTTAACTTTACAAGTTCAAAATGAAGTGACACTACCCAAACAAGATTGAGAGCATGCTTCAAATAGTCTTGATCTTCATTGCGAAGTAAGTCCGTGGTATACAAGTCTCTGTCTCTTCGTCAGTCTTTTTCAACTGAAGCAAGTGTTTTTCCACGTCCTTCTAGAGTGCTTGTTCCCTCCATCTATTCACCTATTTCTTGAACCATTTACAACTCGATTTACATAAGTTTTGAAACTGGTGATCTACCTCCTTGTATGAGTGTCAGCGTCTTTTTGTACATATCTGCCGTCCAGGCCTAACTTATGGTGAACTGTGATGCAGTTCCAGTCATTCCGTATTCAAGAATATTGTACACTCGCTTATAAGGCATCCACTTCATGAAGTAGCTGTAAATTTAATCAATGATGTCCTGCGAAGGCAATCCACTGCCTTAATTTATCCCACGATAACAAAAATATCCCTTTAGCTGCACAGATACGAGTATCTTTTTCTATAAATAAGCAATTTCTATGTTTTCCCATCCAATTAAGGACGTCACAAGTGGATTGTTGGTATAAATTTCATTTTTTTTTTCCATAATTTCTATTCATAGTCCTTTTCTCTTGCCACACAACAAGCACAACAGCAATCCAATCTTGAATCGGTGCGTGACAATTTATGTCACACCCCCACACACAATCCAGTCTGTCGTTCTCGCCCTTAATCAGATACACACTCAGAACAGATAAAATTACCACAATTAGATGTAAGATCCTTTCACTTACATCATCGACTGATAATGTCATTTGTGTGTGCGTGCGTGTGTGTGTATATTGAAAAGACATTACCATTCCTTAAGGACATCACTTTTCTTCGTGAAAACAATACACAGAGACGAGAGAAAAAAATAATTTATTTGATTTCTTTCGAAAGAATTTTTGCTCCTTACGTACGGTACAATAGGTAGGTGGGTATATCCTTGTTGCGGCGGATATTGTATACAACAACCACCCTAAAGGGAAATTGCAAAGCGAAGAATGATTGATCTTATTTATGAATCTCACCCCCCCTTCACATCAGCATGTAGGAAGTTTTGTGCCAAAGGAGTCCTTTTTTGGAAAAATATTTTATTTATTGCTTAATGGCAAAGGATGATGCTAATAATAATCATAATTTCCAGATGGCGGATAAGGAATGATTATTGCCTTAGATATTTTGGTTTTATCATTTTTTTTTTTAATGCCAAGTGTTGTAAATAATTTATTGGAATTTTGTCCCGCTTCATCGGGTGGGATATAACGCGAGTCGGAAGGGAGTGAGAGGGGGCTTGACAAAGTGTGTGCACATTGTGCTGCAGTGGACATGGATTTGGTTCATTAATTATATCGAGGTAATAAAGCTCGGTAACGAGGAGCGCGCAAATAAAAAAGGGATACTTTGCGGGTGGCCACGAGTTTTAGGCGAAGCTTGTCAAAAGAAAAAAAAATGAGGAAAGTGTCCTTTGTGGATCGATATTTATTACCCGTTTTATGAGTATTCATATTGTTGTGCGGGATAGCGAGACGAAAACGGAAGTCGTTAGGAGAGAGTTTGGCAAATGGTTGTGTTGATTTACAGTGGTGAACTGGAGTTAGACGGCTGACAGAAAACAGACGGACGTTGATCTATATTAATGTATTTTCAAAGGAGTCAAGCTTGATAAGTGATCTATTTTGAAAAATTCATTACACTATTGGTATGTGTGTAGGCCATCTTAGCTGGGAAGTGAGATTTTTGAATCGAAATTACATCATCTGAGGGATTATTGAGAAAGACGCAAAATCTATTGAAGCATGACCTTGTTTGTTGAGCGGATCTACATATTTCGGGAATAATCTGGGAGCAAAATGAAAATTACTTGGAAACATTTAAGGAATCTTGGGCTTTAACTAATATGGAAGAATAGTCTCCTCGACGCGGTGGCTTATTGGTCAGTGCACTGGGCTGCAAGGCGAGTGGATCAAAAGTTGTTTGCAGCACCACCTCCCGACATGCAATGACAAACCTCCAAAAGCATTATCTGTTATGAAAAGCTTCTTATTCGGCCATTTAGAGTTGGCTGTAGAGACAGTCAAAGGATATAAATTTGTTTATAGTTTAGGAACGAAGCCAAAACAGCTCCTCGACTATAAATCTGATCCAAAGCTATGAAATTTCAAAACTGCTTAAATTTTTTGATGAACCGTCTTTTACAGCACCTGTAAACTCATATTTCTTATACCCAATAGAAGGAATAAGGAATAAGAATTGAGCTCAATTCAGCTTCCCTAGTTGTTCGGGATAGGACCTGACTGCTCAATGGCCGAGTCAACCCAAAGAAAGAGTTTTTCTTCATTTGACTTCTGAAGGGATGTCATTGTCAGAAGAAGTAGGAAAGAGTCAATTTAAAGCTATCCACTGTGATTATTTGTTCGATTTGAGGGATCTCATTGGGTACTTTTAAGTCCATCTTCCATAAATCTTCTCAGTCAGAAGTGCCCTCCGAATTTCTCCGCAGCTCTTCGCTATCCACGACCTGGCTAGCAGGAGAAATGATGTGGATTCAAACCCTTTCAAACAAATGCTAGCATTGACACAGTAGCTAGCTACAGCCTGCAAGTATGATCTTTTTTAGATGGAATCGGAAGCTTCCGTGCTCTTGTTGACGATATTCCTACTTACTTGAGAGTTTTTAGAACTTCTGTCCCGGTGCAGCCGGTAGGCATTCTAATCTAAGCTGATTCCAGCTCCTCCTAATTGTCCGCTTTTTCATTTCCTTCAATTCTTACCTCGCACCTAAGCCTCACGCAAGTTGTCCAACGCGTGCAGCAATGCAAACATTTCGACTTCGTTTAAAGAGGTTTTTATTCTCAGACTGAGGAGGCAAGCTAAATCCAAAGCTTTCGGAAAGATACCTGCTCCCCCTTTGACATCTTTCATGGATCCACCGATTCTGGAAAGCTAAAATTAGGCTCTCAAAGAGATCTTTCCCACCTGGCAGAGGAAAGCAAGCCCTCCTCTGCTGTAAATGTGATTTGGTCTCCTTACTATTTATGGTTCGGATTCTATTTTGGTAACCCAGCCTCTTTTCCTACTGTTCAGAGGCATAGAAAGGTCCCTTATCTCATTTTCTTTACAAAACCCAAAATCATTCCGGGCTAGTGTCATTTGGCATCTCAGTGAAGGCGAAACGCACTGACTGCTCCTGTTTTCTTAATAATTAAGTCAAGCTCCATGCTTCCCAGAGTCGCTTCCATCGCTTATGTTGGTGTCGTGCGTATAGCACCAATGATCCCTGTACAAGCCATTCGTTGCCAACATATCACGAAAGCAAAGGAGATTGTGTAGATCCAGCGATTTCGCACCACTCTCTAACAATTAGTTGCACATACTTTTGAAAGATTGTACCTCTGGCGTTGACTTGTGAGTTTCGTACAATGAATAAGTCACATGATAAAGCGTCACCTGGGCTTCATTCGTTTTTTTTTTTGGCATCAAACTCACGAAATTCACAACCAAATCAATAATTTTTCCTACTCCATTGACCCTTTTCTTATCCTTAAAGAGCACTTTTGCATCAACTCCTCTGTGTCAGATGAGAACAGACACCCCAAAGCTTCAACCACACTAATGACATTCAACATCTTTTGATCATTTGCCCGGTAAACATATCAATCACAGGCAAACCACCTTATCATCGAACTCAAATCTCTTGTTCAAAATTGATGAACATTCGTCGGGTGCCCCCAAGAGAGTGGAACACCTAGAGTCATTTAGATCGTTCTCAAACTGCAAGTGTGTCCTATCACCAAAGGATGTCTTGCTGCCTGGAAGCAAATATTATCAACAACAACAAGCTGTTCATTACGTTCAACACACTAATAAATTTTTAAAGCACAATTCGTTGTTGTACAATTCAGAGCGACAAGATAGATTCGTCGTCCCTGAGTTTATGGTTCCTTTTGAGAGACAACTACTCGTTGTGCATACATACTTTGAAAAACTATTTTGCTAATTTAATTTGAAAGACATAGTTCCTGTTGCATCTGTTTGGTTGGGGGTAATGTTTGTCTAATGTACTTTTGGATCCTTTTAATGGCAATTAAGTGCAATTATTGCTTTGAAATAATTTCTTTTACTTCGTCCCAATGATGTCGTTGATGGACGATGCATTGAAGATGGATGAGGCATTGAAGGATGAAATATACATTTCTAAATAAATTGTGTTTTATTGGAAATGAAAGCACGATAAGGAGAAGAAGAGTCCTTCTGTAGAATGTGATTGATGTTGGAGCACCATTTGACAGTTGATGACATTTTATTTCATCGATTAATGCGCCATCTAGTGCATAATAATAAAGTTATAGATCATCATATATTCTTTTATTGTTTTGAATATATTAGCTTAGCTCTGGAGGTCTGCTTTTGAAGGGAGGATACAAGGGTTCTTGTGTAACTACTTTGAAGGGATACTTGGTTTGTACCTAGAACCCAGGTTTGTCTTTAGAATTGATTGTCACCAATTGTTGGTTCAATTCTTAAGGTGCAATCACAGAATCCTGCTTAGTGACTTGGTGTAGCCCAACTGTGTCCTGCACAGGAACTCAATTTATGTAAAGTGTGAATTATAACGATCTGTGGAACTCCAGAGGGCAGTCTAATGCTGCTCGTAAATTCATTGAGTCAGAAGTATTTCATTAGTCTTTAGCAGTTAGCACCCTTTGACGGCAATAAAAATTGATGCGTCTTTTAGCAGAGTTTCAGAGGGGAACATCTTCTAACCCATTGTCCAAGGAATATCGTGAAGATCAGTTTCAAAGGGTTCATGACTTCGAATAAGTCTATCAATGTGGGATTCAGGTCCACCGATTTTATATGTTTCTTTCAAAACCATGCTTTTGAACATGTGGTTAAGTTTTATCCTTCAGATTTAGGAACCAAGGCGACTTCGACTTCTAAAATGTATTTTCATAGCTATAGGTTAGGTGAAGTCAAATTAAGGGGAATCTGCAGCTTGAAGCTGCTTATAAGGGCGCCCATTGTTACATTGTGATTTCCCTGAAAGTTGTGTTTCCATTTCTAACTCTGTTTCTACTGGGTTGGTCAGTGTTCGAGCTAAGTCCACTAGTGGAACTTCCTCAACTTCTTGCAGTTCCTCTGCTTAGTGATCTTTATTCATTCCACAAGTTGACTTTTTTTTCTGAAGAAGGAATGCTTCACGCACCGTCAGAGCTGACCGAGTATCCCCGGTGGTGTTTCGGACTCTTACTGAAACAGCTTCTTGCAATACTTTTGTGTTCCCCCGGTGGCGTGTCGGACTCTTACCGACTAAACTCTCTTTCTATCTTCAGGCGAACCAACCCCGAAATGGCTTCTTGCATAACTTTAGGTTGTTGCCACTTTTCCTAGCCACTCTACTGTGGTCTTAACGGATTTATGTGCTGTTCTCTTCTCTTTACCTTCAGCACTTCCTTGATTGAGGAGCACACTCTATTCCAGTTTTTCTCACTCATGCCCATTACATCTTGACACATAACTATTGGTCCAATGGTTCATTGCCCTGTCAACAGAACAATCCGTAATTTCATTTTCCCTATTGGCAACATCCTTTTGATTCTTCCCTCATTCAATTGCGGTTCAAGACTTTGAAGTATGACGCAAGCTATATCTGCTTACTTCACTAACAGTGATGTACATAAGTTATTTCCGAGCATAGTCCTTATCCTTTCCTAGTCAATTCATTTGATATCTTGCTTCCTCTGACGTAGAGCTAGGTACCGTACTTGTTAGTTTTTTTCTGGGACTCGAGCTTCAATCACCTTTTCCAGAAGTCCAACGCTCTAACCACTGTGTCTCGGTGATGACTATCATAAAGCTTGATATTAATGGCTTTTTCAGGAGTCTGCAACCTTGCGTTTACAAGGGCCGATGTTACAATAACTGTAAACGTTTATTGTTGGGCGGATTGGACAGTGGTATATCATTGCTCCATTAATTTTCCTACGCTTTATAGCCTTTCACTCATAAATTCATGAACTTATTTGCCATCTTAAATGTAAGTCATAAGTTAGTCGGTTACAGCTTGACATATTATAGCCTGAGGTTGAAGCTTGAGCCTTCTGAATTCGGGTGCTTAAAAGACGAAAAACCAGAAGTCTAAAGATAAACCTAAGCTCCTTTGCCAGCTGAAACTATAGGAAATGCCGCATGCGACCGATGAGTTTGTTCACCTTTGACCAAAATCCAATAAATCTCAAATCCATTCCACACACTTTCCTCCTCCTCCTCCTGATTCTTTCTACTAATTTGAATCTCATCAGAGAAATCAAAAAGCCTTACACAGTCACGGAACACAAACCCCAAATCACAATTGCATCACAATTACCAGCCCCACACAGAGTATGCAGCAACAAATCACATTAAATTGTCCATAAAAAGTCGGCGGGAAACCCATTGGGCCCATTTATAACTCCGTTCCGTTTTCATCCTTCCTAATTTTTAAATCCGCAAAGCTAATAGATGAGAACTCCCCCCCCCATACCTCCTATAGGGCTGCGCGTCATCACGACGACTATACATGCAAAGGCATCCCTCTAAGTAGCTTTTACTTTTCCATATCATATATCTCCGCGAGCGGGTTACTCCCGCCGATAAAACTGCGGAGGCAAGCCAAAAGAGAAAAAAGGACGAACAGAAAAAAAAAGTATTTTATTATCCCTTGTTGTACTTCCCTTGTTTTTATTAGTTGCTCTTTTTCCCGTCATCCTCTCCTACTATATAGTCCTTCTAGCACTTTCGCTTTCCTGTGTTTTTTTTTTTTTGTGTGTTAGCAGGAATAAATCCAATAAACCTTTCCGGTTAGCAGGTGCTTCTTTTGCTCTCCGCATCCTTCAGTCATTTTGTGGCCTTTCTTCAAAGGTTCAAAGGGAACAAGAAAAGGCTTTCTATACTTGCGCTTACTGGTGCTACTTTATTCTTTGGCGCGCGGAGGATGTATCTATACACCGTAAGAAGATGAATTTCAAAAAAAATGAATTATTCATATATACCCACCGCTGACAGGAGCGGGCCCAAACGCAATGGTAGATGGATATCTTTAGTGTGTGGTGTGGATCCCTAGGATTGTGGATGGGGAAATATACTATATATCTTCTTCATTGGTATCGTCCTTGCCTATTGTTCATATTTTTGTTGTTAGCTGAGAGTAGTTGTGGCTTCTCAAGAGGATGGTGTGTGACAGGAATCCGCATGTGTGTGTCATTCTGTCTATTGTTGCTACGGCATCGTCCTGGAAGGAGATTTTTTTTTTAAATAAAAATATTTTTTTCCTTTGAAGCAAAGCAACACAACACGATGCTGTACGTCACAATCTTCTTAAGTTCATTCAATTTATTCATTTTGGTTTTCTAGTTGAGAGTGGGAAGTTATCGCGACATGGAGCCTTTTCTCTTAGTCCTTACCGGATGTCATCCTGTTTTTCAACTTTTTTTTTTTTTTTTTATTCCCTTGAAGTTATTTTACTATTCACAGGGTATAAGAACTATGGCAGGATGGTGGTTAAGTCCTGTCGTATCCTTAGATATACAACAAGTGTATGTACACAGGGTAGGACATTATTTTTTTTTTCAATTTTATTGTCAGCAACATGCTTGGTTGTGGTGTGGTGTGTGTAGGGTAAGGACGAAAATAACAGACGGGATTTGAGTTGATTTTTTTTTATTTTTATATTTCTCTGCGCCTCAAGGAGGAAAACTAATTTTGTGGCATGTTCAACAATCTGCGATATCACTTTGAGGATTTTATTGTTATTTTCAATTTTTTTTTATTTATTATTTTTTGTTTGTATGCGGTTTCTTTTGTGCTTTAGTCCTGATGATGAGGTGGTGGTGGTATAGAATGTCAGAGGTCATTTGAGTGATTAGTTTTGGGTTGGATACGAAACGAAAATGTTAGTTAAGAAGGCATCCGGGCTGCTAGTGCTTAAGCCATTTCGTAAAAATCTGTGACAATAAATGATGGTTTAGAGAAATGATTTGGTTGTTGATCCTTTGGAGGAATTATTTTTTTTTATTATCCTTTTGTATTGTGTGCTAAAGAAGTATACTGTGAAGGGGGCTGCCTTAGGTTAGGCAGTACATTGCTTTGCTTAGGACAAAATCAACTAAGTCATGAGGATAACAAAAGAAGGTTATATCTAAAGACATATCTGTAAGTCACCATTTGCAGGTACATACTCAAAATTGTGTTAGGGAGTCACTTTTAAGGCCTTAACTCAAATATGTCCCTCTCGTCGAGATCTTTTAATTTCAGTCATCAGACTCGAGACAAAAAAAAGATCAGTCTTTGTATTAAAAACCAAACGATTGCGAATCTAAGAAAGCTTAGGTTACCCAACTAAGAACCAACTGTTCGTGAACTGTATTAAGCTCAGGTTTCCTTGAAGGGTTGATGGACTTTTTAAAGAAAAAGATTCTAGTTAGAGTGTGATTGCCAAACATTCGAAACTCGACTAAAGCTGCAACTTATAGTCAACGAATCGGGCAGAACATCCCAGTGGACTGTTGACTGTTATAACTTCGAAATAGTTAAAGACTCTGCCTACCCTGGTTCTTCTTTCACTTCTATCAACGACATCTCATCAAAAATTAAACGTATCATTACTTTTGATAATCGCTGTTCCTTTGGGCTACTATGGCAATTGATTACTAAGGCCCTATCCCGATCAACTAAGGAAACTCTTGTACATGACTCTAATTATCCTAGTCCTACTTTTTGGCGCTGAGGCGTAAACTCTAGAAACGTCAAGAATTCAAGTGCCTTCTGGCACTGGACTAATTGCGGGCATTAGCTTTCCAAAATTTGTAAATCCACACTAAAACCAAATAAACCTTTGATTGTCCTTGCCAAACCACAACTCGAACAGTGAACTGGACACTGTTCTCCCTCCGGCAAAAGTGGTCGCCCTTGGAAAGAATGTAATGTACTCGATAAGCCTGCATAAAGCCCATATACTTTCGTCCTAATCAGGCCAGTGACCCTTGGAGGATCTGAGCCTGAACTAATGCCGCTTCCACCTTTCATGGCCCCGGGCACGCTGTTTTCAATTTACTAGACCAAGGTTTCTAACCAAAACTTTGCTCTCCCTTTTCTTCGTGAATTAGGAGGCTGTGATTCGGAAACCCTCTTGGCTGGAGCGATGTGGTCGAGCCAGTACAATCGACGGATTTTTGCTTTATCTGAGTCAGAACTAGTTTCAAAACATGAAATCTCTCCAGAAATTGGAATAACATCGTCACTTGGAGTAATGTTACTCCTTTCTGCCGTGTTTCCAAAAGACAGTCGGACTTGTCGTCTGCTATGTCCAAAGTTCTTCATCTTATCTTTAGGTAACAATACAGGATCTAAAGTATAATCGATGACTTGTCTTAACTTTTATTGGAATGCAAGGTACGTGCTTAAGAATGTCCAATTCGTAACCTTTTGGCACCATCACCTACATGCAACATCACCAACGAAACAACATCGAACCGAGATGGACTAATCAATTGGGAATTGCTACCCTACGCTCCAAGTTGTTATTACTTCTTGACACTTGTTCCCACTTTAGGTTCTCCTAACCTCAAACCAATTGACACTCACTTTGTAATTCATATCCATACTTCAACCGTTCAATCTCCAATGTAAGGATCTCATCCAGTCATCGTTCTCCATCAATTCAAGACTTTTTCTTTGGAAGATGGCAATGCAGCATAGAAAGAAAAAAAATCGAGAAGGCATCATTTATTGTGCGAATTATATTGAGCGGATAAATGATTACGTTGTGAAGAGTTTCTATTGTCATCGCTCCTCCAGACTGTCTGGCTAAATTCCACCGATAACTGCAATCCACCCTCCAACCGATAGACAGACAGACAGATAGACTGTAAGAGTTTAAAGGGCGGTATCCTGCGACAAGGATAATGAAAAATATTTCGTGGAAATGGTGTTGGATGGGTGAAACCTTATAAAAAATTATAAAAAACTTTCCAAACTCAATTTCTCATGCGAATTTTTTATTTTTTATTTTTGAAAAAAGAATCTCGCACCAAAGTTTTCACAAGATTTTCTTGGCACAATTTTTCTTCATCTCCTACCTTAGCTTTAAATATTTTTTTTATTTTTAAGCGATTTATACTGGTTGGACGGATGATCCAAGCGTCCCACAATTACAAAGGAGCAAAACGAAAAGAGAGAAGGAAGAAAAAAAAAGTTTATAAATAATAATGACAGCAGACTGTTATTGTTTGGGGGCGTGGTAAGCGGGTGGGTGTTTTTAGCTTTAAAACTAAAAAGAAAAGTTTATTAAAATTGAAATTTTATTTTGAAAGTATTTTCGCTTTCATCTCCCCCTCCGGTGTACAGTTGTACGGTTGTATTTCATTAAAGAAAAAATCCCCTACTACCGCCCACGACAACAACGTACAAAACCATAAGGACTTTCTCGGAAAAGAACAGGAAATTAAGGACTAAAGCGGGAAACTTTTGTAAAGGTAAACGGTGGCAACTATGGCGATCGAGGAAGAACCTCATAAACGTAAGAAGTTCCTTTAAGGTTTAAGGATATTTATTTTTATTTATTTTTTTAATGTTTACAGCTCGTTGTCCTTTGATTCGGTTTAAGCGAGCGCGCTCTCACCCTAAATACCGCCTATAGTTGTTGTTTATTTTTTTTTTGTTTTTGTTGTTTATGACATCGTTATTGTCGTTATGGGAATCGTATATTTTTTTTTTTCCAAATGATACGAGTTCTTGTCACGCCAAATTATTCACAATTTTTGATTGTTAATAACTGAAAGAGGAAGTTAGCGTAAACTATTTACACAGAGGATTTGAGGGCCTTTTAAATGGTGCGAGTTAGCTCACAACCCAAGGCAGACAGAGAAGTGAACAAGAAAACTGAATTTAAGGCAAAAAACTGATTAGTTTGCTGATACCGCGTAAAATTGTGAACTAAGTGAAAGTTAATTACGCTCTCTTATGCGAGGAAAAGTTTATTCCTTATCCTTGTTGGAAGGAAGGGTGTAGTGGTTTATATTTGATTTGGCAGAGAAAAGTTTGTCGACGAGAAGAAGTTTACATTTGGGCGGAGAAGGGGGAAGATTGCGAAAAAGGGATGTTGATGGAGAAAGAAAAAAATAAATAAACAGTAAGGACACTCACTAATTTCTTACTTCAACTTTGCTGAAGCATTGCTTATTTTATTATTTTTTTTGTTGTTGTGACATTATGAGACCTCGTCCTTCTGTCTATGATGTGTCAATTAGGCCTTTTGCGTGGAAGGAAAGGGCTTTACAAAATGAATCTCAGAATTGGGTAGGTTGCCGCCATCAGTGTGAAAGGAAATGAAGAAGGGCGTTCAAAGGAGGGATGATCCTATTAAACGGTCTCTTCAGGATAGGCAGACACATTGTCTGAAAAGTCTTGCTAATACAATTACACTTCTGAAGGTCTAAGTTCTGGAGTATATTTCTACATCTGTTTACTTTTCATCTCTTTATCATTCTCCAGCTGCTTCTCATGGACCTCCATTTTTCTACAACTGTTCTGTCCCGCATTTGCTTAGGACGAATCTTCTGTCTGACTTGATGAGTGCACTTTACTGCGTGACATATTTTGCGATGTAGACGTGGGCCTTATGAAAGCTGGTGGTCAGTAGATGTGGTGGAGGTCTGTAATAGAAGCATTACTCTATAATGATCCGTGTTAATGTTGTCTATACAGGAGGATCTGACTCAGAAACATGCTGCTTCGACATCGAAATTTGAATCTAGCCCTCAGTTAGCACGCTTTTTGGAAGCTCCTCTTGTTGCGAAATGCTTTTATCATTTCCTGAGCTAATCCTCATTCCGCATGAATCGAAACCCTTCATTGAGAAGTTCTGAGTATCTAAGCTTCTTGTTGATATAATGCGCTTTGAGCTCGAGTCTATTTGGTATGGAGGCCACTGTAATTCGAGCCTTGAGTGTTGGATACTTAACCAAGAAGGCTTAAGTACTTGTTTAGCTCGGTTGTTAAGTCTGGTTCCATCACACTGTTTACAGATCGATATTGCTTGTCGTGCTGATCAACCATTGCTCCCGCCTGTCGTCCTACCAAGAGGCGTATCTCAATCCAATCGACTGACCGTTGTAGAGATGGGCAATGGCCGGAAATAAAGTTCTCACAGTCAGACTCCTTCTTCAAACCATCCAGTTTTTGTTTTTGGGTATCTAAGACCGTAAACTCCTTATGATATGATCTACTTTGATACAAAGAAATACGTCGTTGGTAAATAAGTCATACTACAGCTGTGACTACCAAAAGATAAGCCTTCCTCGGATACAAAACCACAAATCACCGCCAATGACCTCATTATTATATTTTCTACAGCATCTGCACCTACAACTTAAATGGACATTAACAGATCCAAATGTCGTCTTGTCCCTTTTGTTACACCTTCCGGACTAGAGCTATAAAAAGCTTTTAAAAGCAAATTCCAACATAGAAACGTCTCATTTCAACGGAGGACATAAATCCTCATGAAAATAGACTTTCTTTCGACTCCACTCTTGTTTTCATTTAAAAGCCAGTGACAGCTTGGCACAAGACCTCCCCCCCACTGTCATAATTTACGGTCTCTGAGTTAATTTCTCTTTCAGCTTGGCTTTCTACATTTCACCAACTTGAAACAACAGAAGGGCTTTTCTTGGTCCCAAATCTATTTATTTTAACTGTAGCCTGGTCAGTCTCTCAATTCAGTGTACAAACATTTCGTTAAGCCTGTATAAACTCCCCAAAGGTCAGTTGTTATATCCCTTGTAATGATCATTTTGTCTATTACAGTAATTACACAAACGATATTACGAATGCGATTTATCAATCTTGAAAATGCCACCCCAGGGACCCATCCCAGAACCCACACATTGCTAGAATTCCATCCGCCACACCATCATAAATGTTATCCTTGGCCATGTCGTCAATGGCTACAACATAAAACTTTCAAAAGTGGAATCATTTTCCTTGTTTGTCGACGACTTTTCTGTAAGCTTATTACGAGACGACCATCGTCGTGTGTAAAGGTAAGGAACCCTTTTTTTTCGTTTTGCGGACCATCAGGGGTTCCGTGTTGGGTAAGCAGCCCCGCAGCGTATCCTGCTTCAGTCGGTGACCATGGGAACAATACCCATTAATCTGAGGCAAAAATTTCACTTGCCAGGAACAATATTAAACGAGCAGTTACAAGACATAAAACAACGTGTAATCCTTTCAACAGTATATTTCTCTCAAAGCACAGAGAATGTCCTCCTGTTTCAGTGCCCCTCTCGACACATACACAGAGTTCCCCGCGGGGCTAATAGATCCTTTCACATTACCTTAACATAATTTGTAACAACTACATGTGGTATCCTTTCCTCGATGTAGTGTTTTGTAAGGAAGAGGACTCATTTTTTCTGTTTTTTTCTCACACACATACACACTTTTTGGAATCCTCTTGTGATGTAATTCGATTTTTCTCTTCCACCCACCACTTGGCGTGTTGTCCTTTGTGTAAATGAGTTGAGTTGTGAAAAAAAAATGTATTTCTTTTCTTTCTTCTGCGCTCATACATACACTGACAACGAAAGGACAACAGATTTTCACCGACAACAACGACAATGAAACCGAGAGTATGGAGTAAAGTCAGAAAATCAGTTTTATTGCTGCGAAAATATGTTTACACACGCGGACACGTTTAGTTTTATTTATCTCCATCGTCCTTCCATCCGTTACTGTCTTTCCTCCTGGATACGACCGACAAGTGTGGAATGAGAATATTTGTGGTTTCCTTAGTAAAAATGAGGAAAAGGACTCCACCACCACTCTATACCACACACAGGATGTGTGTAGTTAATGCCTCCAGCATAGATTGTAACAATTTTCCTTTTTGTTGTTTATTTTGATTTTTTTTTCTTTTTTTGCTTTGTTTTGTTTTTATCCTTGTACACCGCTATTTGCCGCATTGGGATAAGTGGAGGAATTGTAAATTAGTTTGGTGTTTCACTTCTTTTACCGTAAAAGGTATGAATTGTATCCTGCGAGTGATTTTGTATAGATGGAGGGGTTTTCTTTTTATTTCCATCTCATTAAATCGGTGTATGTGTGGGGAGGGGTGGTGGGCATTCATTTAAAAAAAACCGTATTCGGCTGTAAGAAAGATTTATGGGAATTTTCCAGGATATACGAGTACAGCACAAAACAGGAGGAAATTTTGCATACAGCTTTTGGGGCATGAAATATTCCAACGAGTGGATATGAGTTATGACCGTCAAAAGAAACAAAACCGCGTTAGGAAGTCCTAAGGACTTTTTTAAGTTGCCTAGACTCACAAGTTAAAGAAAAAAGGAAAGAGAAAACACTACAAGATTATGAATCATATAAATCTTAGGTCCGTAAGCTAGTCGGCAAAGAATTTATAAGTGAATCAGCTTATTCTGATCGATGGGTGGACTTACTTTGGGGACAAGGACATCCTTACAGCGCATTCGTGGAACTTTTAGAGGTTTAAGCACACTTCCAGTGTCCACTTTTTTGATACAATTTTGTAAGAATCATAATTCTGTAAATCTCTTTTGGGGTAAGTGTGTCTGTATCCAGATGAAGTTAGCCACCTGAAAGGCTGATAACCGTGTTAGAAAACCCGAAAAATTTAACCAGAAAAGTTACGAGAGTGCATTCAAAGTCATAAGTCACAAGTTACCAGGCACCTTATTCTTTAAAAACACGTTTGGCTTCCGTTGTTTTAAAGGCAAATAATCATTTCCCGAGCAGTTAGTGATAAGCAAAGGCGTTTGGCTTGGAACGCTAGTCCTAAGGACCCCTTAATTCGAAAAAGGAAATCAGGAAGAAGAAGTTATATGTGTTGAAAGTCGTTTGTATATAGCTTCATTACATTGTTTGGTTTTGGAAGTTTCTAGCCCTCTGAGCAACTTTATACAGACGTTTTCATCTCCTTTACTCGGACTCTGATTTCTAACTGAGTTCTGAGTAAATGTGACTTTTTCTTGGCACAATTCACTTGACTTTTCGACTTGACCAACTTGATAGTTTGCTTCTCTCTGAAATGTAACTCGTTCCTTGAAGGGCCTCTATCCGAGGCAGATCCAAGGGCGCTGTTTCGAGTTCCCCAGATCAATCCGATCGTTAAGCTTGCCCTAGGTAAGCGGACTAAGATTTGGAAAATGACTTTTGATGTGGGTCCCTTCTGAATTAGTTCTGTCATGATCATCAGTTCACTCATAGCTTGCTAGAACTTCAGGCGATGAGTATTATCATGTGTTGTTTTGAAGTCGTAGAAGCCTTGGTGTGCCTTAGCTTTAAATTTGTGTTTTTTTTTTTTTAAATTGTTTTTGTGCGAAAACTAGGTCAACATGTTGTCGACTGTAATGGCCGTAAATGGAAATGGGACGTTGTGAATAGTGTTGTGCAAAACTGCATACGGCGTCCATCCAGTACAGGATCTTGTAAGCAACTTTAAGTAGGAATGATGCGTCGATAGTTATTGCAAGATATAGAACCTTAATTTTTAAAGATAAAGAACAGTTGACCATAGGATATGTTTCCCTCTATTCACCCACACTTGATTCACCTCTCGACATCAGATCTGACCACTCGAGACCTGTACACACTTATTCCACATTAAGATGGGTGACATCTTCATCAATCGAATTTATGTAGATGTTCTTCTTGCTCTAAATGTGATATCCTTCAAGAAGCTTTAAAAGCATGTGCCACGCTCTCTTCATCGGTGACTATACTGCCTTCGTTCTTTCGGAAAGTCTGTGTGCCGGGATTGAATCCATCTACCCATTGCTTCACTTTCTTATAAACACGCTGTATATGGTTGGAATCACAAAGCTCTTCGACATAGTTGGGCTTGCCTATGCGGTCCTCGATACTTTTTTCTCGCTTTTCTTGTTTTGCACTTCGTTGTATCCCCCTTCATCACCATCTCTTTTGCTTTGCGAAAGTCGCCGTTAGTGTCCCCAAGTCCAAGATCACATCTACTTTTCTGTCTGTATAAACTATTTGTATGTAAAGGGTTTTTCATTAAGCGCTTCCTATCTTTAAATTTAAATAAAACAAAGTGTGTGTGAGATATCATCGACATTTTTTATTCGTTTGAAAGGCCTATCGATGCCATTATGTATGGAATATAACATCGTTCATATGTCCTCCGCGGCTTCTCTGGGTGGCACGCATCCGAAATGTCCAATTTCGCATAAATCAGGCTGAATTTGACCGATGGCATGGATTATGTTGGCTTTGAGAGCGGCTGTGGTTTGTGGCTTATTCGCATATACCTGCGACTTCAAAAAACCCCACAAGAAAAAGTCTAACAGGGTCAAATCGCACGATCTCGGTGGCCAGTTAACATCACCTCCCCGTGAAATGATCATGCCCTCGAGTCCCTCGTGCAGAATTTCCAATGCGAAACCACATGTCGTTGGTGTCCATATCATCCAATTCAGGCCAAAAGAAGTTGGTCGACCTATAGGCCTGGGCAATGTCGTTCTCAAAGAAATATGGACCGATGACGCCACCAGCCCAAAATCCACACCAAACAGTGACTTTTTCGGGATGCATTGGACGCTCTTGGATCTCATGTCGATTGGTATCTTCCCAAATTCTACAATTTTGTTTGTTGATGTACCCATTCATCCAGAAATGGGCCTCATCGCTGAAGATGATTTTTCGATGAAAATAAGGGTCAGTTTCCCTACAACAATTTTATTATTTGCACGTGTGGTTGAACGTTCTATCCATCCATGGTGATTTCGCAAAACAGACTGAATAAATGACAGCCAATTTGACAGATGTAGCTTCAATAATGTGGCCGCTATCAACTGTCAAAGTTCGGAAGTCCCTATTGGACGACCCTTTATAATGAGAGCTCGCTAAAGCTGTTATGACTACCCTTAGTGAAGCGACGAAGAAGACAATGCATATTCCTTTTAAATGTTTTTGCCTTACAGTACAAACTCTTGACACACATTAGCCTCTGTCACCTTGACACTGATCTTCCTTTAAAATAATAGTTGTCTTAGTCACATCTAGCTTTTCTAATTTCGTCCTTGCACTGCTGGTGTCAATGCGGATTCAACCTCATTAAAACCATCCGCATGTCTATATTCACTGTAATTTAATTATCCTTATTCAAGCTTTAGCAAAGTCATTAACAGAATCCCGTCCCCCCTCGTCACTCAAAGGACATAGTTACCACCAAAAAAGTGTGTAACTATACATATACAAAGGCACCAGCATACTGTTTTATCATTTACCCTGCTTACATTTCGTAATTACGTAGTCGACTGTCTCTTCATTTGCTCATCAATGTCCTTTTAAATAAAATTAAAAGCAAAAAAAAAAATAACCTCAGTTGAGCTTCTTTTTTTTTGTATCCTTTCATCGTGTCCTGCATAGTCTTCGTCTGATTTTTATTTATTTTTTTTTCAAGCGTAATTATTCCAACCAACTAATTAAATTTACATAAAAGTGACGCGCTAAAAAAATAAAAAGGAACAAGAAATGAAATCCTTTTTGGTAAATGAAAAAGGACACTCTAATGTGTTCACTTAAGTCTGTGTGTTTGGTCCTACTACGATTGATTTCGTTTTTTTTTTCTTTTCGTTCATGCCCACGTCTAAGAAAATTCATTAATTTATTTATTTTTCAACTTTTTTTTTCTGTATCCAACCCCCTACCGGCTACATGTTCTTTGTCGACCATTTCGTTATCCTTGAAGTATTTCCTTTTTCGTTTCAATTAATTGACAGAGTAATAAATCACTTTCGTATCAAATTTTTGGACATTGGCTTCCGTACAGTTGACACCCGCTTTTGTTATCCTTCGAATCGATTTGGTGTCTGTTCGGATTTTTTTTCTTTTCTTCTGTCGAGTGTCTCCCTTTTTTTTATCCTTAGAGAAAACAAGTGGTGGAGGCAGTGAGATAGAAAATAAAATTGATAACGTGAAACGTGGACTTACACTCAGTCGTTTTTCATTTCACTTCGAAGGATATTCGAAGAGGTATAGTAGGTGGTGGGAGCTAAGTGTTTTTTTCTGTCTCCTCCTTTGGGGGAGGGGGACGTATAGTAAAAAGAATCGAAAAAAAGAAAGAAAGAAATGCTTAAGATATCCTTGAAGAACTTCAATTCAATTCGGGTGCTTGATGCAAATTGACATGACTCCTGTATATTGTATGTGTGGGTGTTTAGTAGTGTTTATTTTTTTATTTTTTTGTTTTAACACATTTTTCTATTTGTCTCTCATTTCAGACTGGATTTTCGTCCTGACAGAGGGATATACGATTTGCAAATTAAAAATGCTTCTTATAATCAAGACAATGGACGATTTGAGTGCCGCATTAAGGCTAAGGGCACCGGCGCTGACGTACATCGAGAATTTTATAATTTAACTGTCCTGACACCGCCACATCCACCAATGGTATCGCCAGGTAACAATGCCGTTGCCACTGAGGATAAGCCAGTCGAATTGACATGTAGCAGCATTGGGGGATCACCAGATCCGACGATAACGTAAGTGGCGTTTGTCTTTTTTTTTCATTTTTTTTTTCATTCCCTCTAATTCCTTGTCCTTGTCCCAACTGGTTTGGTTTTCTTCTCTCTACTGTCACTTTTGGATGTCCTGGCATTTGTCGGAATATAGCTGTAGAGATGAATGTGTGAAAATCTTGCAGGATTGGATTATATTGGCATCGATTGACGAAATGCAGAATGCAAAAGGGAGCAACATCCTTGAGCACCGATGACAATGGAAGAATTTTCCCGCGTTTGTTTAATTATACGCTTCGACAGACAGTGTCCTGTTTCTGTTCCTGTTACTCGTTACTGTCATCGTGACTTGTGTCATAGGTCTTTTGCCAAGGATAACATCGAGACAGACATTGTTAAGGCTTTTATCACGTCCGCAATCGGACAAGAAACAAATGTCTCGACTTTTAGCCATTTTGGCACTTTAGCGTTGTCGTTGTCGTTTTTGTATCCTTTTTTTGGAAAATTTGTCCAAAATTCCTTTTCATTTCCTTCCTTTTGTGGCACCGTGTGGTGTTTGGTCGAACATATACAATCGTCCTTTCTGACAAAGACAATCAGACAAGGTGGTTAGTTATCAAAAAAGGATCAGATTGGTAGAGACGAAGGACGATCAACTAAATCTTTGTTACTTTTATCCTTTTGTCATTGTCGAAGGATAATTTTTTTCATTTTCTTTTCATTTCAGATGGTATCGTGATGGTAGCACAGTTCCATTGCAGGCACCCCTGCAAAAGGGTGGCTCCAAAGACTTTCAAACAAACGCAACTCTATCGATTGTGCCGCGTCGTGATGATGATGGTGCCAAGTACAAATGCGTTGTTTGGAATCGTGCCATGCCAGAGGGACAACGTCTGGAGACAAATGTCGTCTTGAATGTGAACTGTAAGTGGAGATTTTTGTTATTTCTTACAATTTAAGTGTTCTGTTTATGGTTTCTAAAAGGAGGCGGTCATAAATTTTATTTTTCGTACTCCTTAGGGGAGGGGGGGGGGCGTAGAACGCCTGGAGAGAAAAGTTACCCATCAATTAGTCTCGTGCTGCATAAACAGGATTGTAACGATGATACTTTTGCGAAAAGGGGGCCTGGTTAAAATTTATTTCCCGAAACATGTTTTCTATTCGACTTCCGACGTAGTAGGGCTTTGAGGGGGCTTTATGTTTTGGTTTAAAGGTAGAGAAGTTCGAAAATTGGTTTTCAAATCTTTAGGAACTCGTGTAACATCTGATTTTATGGATAAGCCGATGAAGTGAACGATGATGTAGATCTAAAGATAAAGCAGGATCCAGTTAAATTGTAGCTGTTTACCCCCATAATCGTTATCAGGAAAACACTGTGTCTCAACTGAAGACCTGAAGCTTCACTTAATCACGTCTGCTGAGCACGTGTGTGACATAAAGTGTCAAAAACGTCTTCGTACCATCTTGTGTTGTGTTTTGCAAAGCGTTTAAGCTCTCTCTAGCTCATCCCAGCAACCTTGATTCCTCTTCAACTATTCTGCGGTTGCCTTGGGCGACCCGCTCTACTACCTGACTGGGTCAGTGGGTTTCATTGTCTTCACAAATTGTCTTCACGTCGTAAGGTGTGTCCGATTCTCTTCGTCTTCCTTCACCCTATGAATGTCTTTTGGTTCCTGATCCGTTCTCAAGTGGATTGTGCGGTCAAGATGAAATACGACCAAGAAGTCTTCAGTGTTATATGATGGCACCTATTTATGAAAGTTGACTGCTGACAATTGACAGCAGTGATCACTTCCAAGTACTGCACCCCTAAAGAATTACTGACACAACGTTGCAGTTGCAGGAACAGATAAAGAAAACTGTCGACTTTCTTGACCTCCTATCCAATTCGAAAGGCATAGGGTTTTACTTATGCTGGGTGCGGGACTATAGAAATATGCCAGGGAATTCTAAGGCTAATGAGGTATGCACACATAGAATCCCTCAACAGGGAACGGAATGCATCCATGAAGATGCAAGTGATGTGGCGTCAAACAAGCAAATTTGGTCCAAGCTGGATTTGAGACAGTCTTAGAGCTAGTTCTTGCTTGGAAGATTGCAGATCAGCCTATACCGCCGTATACCGCCTCGCACGGACTCTATCTCTTAAGCTTTGTTCAACGATTAGTTTAGGAAAATTCCTCCGGATCGTGGTATCACAAAAGACCTTCCTTGGTTTAAGTGTAGTAGCACATGCCAGCTGCCACTATAACCTAGCTTAACCCTCTCTCTCTCGCCTTGTGAGTCTTGTGGATCTTACTAAACATTTGTATCCTTGAATTGGCTAAATATACTAAACCCTCGGTAGGTTAATTGACGAGCATCTTCAAGTTCATTTTAACACACGCTACCGTTGTTACCGTCAAAACTTGACAAAAGAACTTAAGTCTTTCCCTCTTCCGGCTCATCTCACAGAAGCAGATAATTTATCATGGATCCAATGAAACACTTGCTTGTCAGTTCATAGCCTCAACAAAAGTTGAAGGATCAATAAATACGGAAGCATTATCTCGCAGCCTTGTCCCATATAACAAAACACACAATGGGGGTCAATCAAACATAAAAAAAATCGCATATGTAAACTCACGTGTGTGTATACATAGATTATGAACAAAATGTTCGCAACCACAGTCTAAGCATCTCCTAATCTTATCATGGGATCGTATATATTCCAAATCTTGGGATGAAACCACCACCATTTGACTATAAAAGCTTGAAACACCATTGGAGCATACAAGTTCCATTCTATTTCTTACAGTAATCACTGCCTAAGATGAATTCAATCGCGATAGTTTTGTTGTTGTTCATTGCTTTGGCCAACTTGGCTAGCTCATCATTTATCGGAAACAGTCGTGTTATCGGAGGTGCTGAAGTTGACATCCGTCTGTTTCCTTATATTGTGTCCATTCGTTTCAATGATCGACATGTGTGTGGAGGTTCCATCATCTCAACAGATACAATACTTACTGCTGCACATTGTATGAAACTTGTTGGCAAAGCGGAACTAACAATCCGTGCTGGGTCCTCTCTGAATTCTCAAGGTGAATCATTTAAAGTTGCAGCAGTCATTGTACACGAAGCATATAATCCGGATACGATGCAAAATGATATAACACTATTGAGACTCCTGAAGCCATTAACATTTGGACCGACCATCAAACCAATCGCATTGGCCACTAGACGTTCACTTCCTGGTGCATCCGCAATTGTTATTGGTTGGGGAATGTTCAATGTGAGTTCACGAATTTCGGAAAAATTGAGAGCCGTAGCGGTACCAATTATTGCACCGCTACTGTGCACTGCGCAGTATGAAAATGTCAAGATGCAAATCACTTCTCAAATGATTTGTGCGGGTGATAAGGCTGCAAGTAGAAGCAGTTGTCCTGGTGATTCTGGAGGTCCATTGGTTGACGAATTCACTGGAAATTTATTGGGAATTGTTTCGTTTGGGCAAGGCTGTGGACATCCAGCACCTGCTGTGTATGCTTCTGTTCCAGACTTGGTACAATGGGTACTGGCACGTTTGCAAGTTATAAAATTGTAAGAAAGGCTTAAAAGGACATTGACTTGGTTAATAAAGAGATTATCTTGAATCAGTGGTTTGTTTAGTTGGAATTGGTGAACATTTTGAAACTGAAAAACGGTCGAATTGGTAGTCGAAAAGTTGTAGAGATGAAAACCAACGATTGTCTCAAGAATCACTTCGACAGACTTAGTTTAGTTTTATGGAACGCCCCGCTTCCCTTAACACAAATATGTTGGGGCTACGTACTGATGGAACCTATGTTACGGTTGGAGGAGCTATAACGCTTGGTAAAACAACACTCTCCTCTGGGTTCCCGGCCATAGTAACAGAGAGAGGAATGCGAGAGCCGACGTGATACACAGATGTAGCTCACACGCCACCAAGTTGGGGCGGAACTAAAACCTTGTTATACTGTCTCTGTGACTGACTTGGCAAAGCATTTTCTTAGAAGTTAGCAGTGATTTCCTACATCAATTTCTGCTACGTTTCTGAACTCCACAGGATGGTTTTGAAAACTATCCCTCATTCCCATCAACAGCCAGGACATGTAAGTTGTATCAAAAAAGCACACTAGTGCTTCTTATCTTCTGATAGGATTAACCAGACCACCACCTCTACTTACAGCAAGGTCCTGCTGGTGCTGGTCAGATATCCAAAGAGTCATTCCATGCCAATCCAAAACATCCCTTCTTAATATTTTTGCTTCTCCCGATGAAAACTCAAAGCGGCTGGCGAAAACCAAAAAAAAAAAAAAACTGCCTAATCTGTACGATTTTATCGTTGAAAAGATAAAACCACGAAACGATAAATCTTAAACCATTCAATATTTATTTATCATCATCACCGGCTAGAGCCATCACACACAGTAACGAATTAGCACCCCACAAAAGCCATCTGTCTATCAATAAATCCATTCGGCAATTTATATCCCCAACAGCAGTAGCAAAATTCCTTTCGGGGAGATGAACTCAAGAACAAATTGTACCCCGGTCCCGTCTACCAATCTGCAATTAAATTGAAATCACGCTATAAACCTCATTTCTAACAGCCGGAATAAATCAAACCGCACAATTGACGACGAAACGTCCATTCATCATTTATTTCCGTGGACTAAATTTTTTTTTTTTTTGTTTTTTGGACTTTTATTGGAAATCACCAAACGAGCAGAGTAATCATCGGAAATAAACATTTTACAACCGAAAGTCCAAGACTTGATACATTTTTTTTTTGTGGACTGTCATCTGTAGATCTCTCCAAGAGCACAATTTCTGTTCTCGATCGAGGGATTTATTAGCCGCAACAAATCAAAAAAGCATGCAAGGTCCTTCTTTCCCTTCTATACGACAACAATTAACCGTCGAAAGATGTCAGAATTTAGATACACCACCAAGTTAGTCATGCATCACTGGGTCCATTTCAATTTCAGCCTCCTCCGCCCAGCATCTGGTGGAAATGGAATAAATCAAAGATACGAATATTTCATTATTTCATGCGAAGATACACGACTGTGTGGTTTGGTTGTTGGTATTATTTATGGATTCCATCCTCTTTCTCTCTCTCCAGAGTATAGAGCTCCTTGCGCCACGGAATTATACACGAGGTCATAAAATTTGTGTCCAATTAACGTCACAAAAAAAAAAATTCGAACCACCAAACAAGACTTCTGCTTTTGGGATTCGGTAAAATTTTGGTCGACGTCCTACTATGTATCTTCAATGAATCTATTCCCGATTTTCCCCCCCTGATGTAGTGGTTTCTGGAAAATTTTAAACGATGAATTCCCATTCCCAAGTTTATAGAGTGGAACTTAAGGGAAAACGTGGAACTGGATATGATTTAATTAATTAGTGTCACCATATGTGTATACAAGATAGACACACATACACCACCCGCACCCGCATCCGACCTGAGAGTTAAGTGCTCCCCCGTCGAGGGTGAGGAGAAGGTACATATATTTTCAAAGTAATTTATGTACATCTGTGGAAACTATGTTGATTGATTCGAATAAATCATGATGTGTGTGTGTCGCGAGTAAGTAGGTGATGCCCAAAGGGGGTGGGTGGTGTTTTCTAATGAGAAAATTAATTTGAAGTGATTTTCATCGGAGGTAATTAGTAACGCGCAAGGAAAACAAATGTGACGCCGCACCGCTCTGGTCGAAGTGGTGACATTAAATTTTTAAAGCGTTTCAAACGGAAATGGAGCAGATACTTCTTATTGACACGTAATATTAGATACATTTGACAAATGACGGTTTGTTTATTCTCGAGTGTTTGTTTGAAGACGGTTGGATAGTGAAAGCTAATTAAAAGAAATGGAATCGAAATGGTGGGAGGATTTATTTGGAAATGAAAGCCGTAGAGCTCTATGTCATTTGGTTAAAAGGTTTGCCTAGTACTGGCTTATAAGACTGATGAGTCGATATGTCTTTCGATTATTCAACCATTCCTTTGGACAGATCAAGGGCCAAATCATTTCCTCCCTGATCATAAAACTCGTCACGTAAGAACGAGCATTCTAACGTAGAAATGATGACGATTTGGCCCCAGATCTCTTGTATCTTAATTAAAGCACAGCATCACACTCTGTTGGATCTCAGGTCTTTTTGACATTCCAGGGAACTGTGCGGCAGACAAACTAGTCAGACAAGGTACAGACAGGAGGAATCTTCATGATGTCAAAGCGCCTATGTCGTTTGTTTAACATTTGATTCACATTGGCAACTTCTTGACTATTGCAACAATGCTAGGCTTATCAGTCATAATAGGTAGAGCTCGTTAATTCGACTTAAAACAGAGCAGCTCTCCAAATTAACTGACGTCATAGAAGGGAACTGCATCCTAGGCCCAAAAGCTCATCGTGAGTGCACTGTATGCAACAAATTCTGCAGCATCTACTGTGACTAAGAAGAGGAAGAATCGAACGTGCCCTTGATTTGCACAAGTCCCGCCCTCGCCAACATCAGCAAAAACCTTTTTAGGCTCCTCCAATGATCTAAATGATCTGAATATTGTCTATACGGTCGAGAATGTTACTTTAAAAGGTTTAAGGAGTAGATTAGGATTCCCAACCCTATAGTACTCACTCTGATATCTAATTAACAATTGTTTGTTAAGGTTTTAAGGTCATCAAGATGCCCTTCGGTTACGAAATGCCTCACAAACTTTCTGAAGGTTTATGGAGGAAGTTCCTCGATCCTATGGATTTACTTGCGAAAACATCCACATAAGCAATGTCGTCTGCCTAACTCCTAACTTTTGCCTCATCGAGTATTTGAAGACTTCCACCGTCGTCGTCACACAGAAAGTGATTAGGTTAGGTTGTGTTGAAGTGGCTGCCAGCTACTTTGACCAACGATAGATCCATTGTAGGTATCACATGGATCTTGGAGAAATTCTCCTTAGCTACTCGTTGAACCAATTGGAATTTCGGCTGAATCGTAGAAGGTTTCTGGTAAGAGCGGGACAGATACATAGAAGATTGAGAATAGTATCTGCTTCTTTATCGTCCACACAACTTCTACAAAAAAACGTTTAAATGTACGTCAAACCTTGCCTATTGTTGCTGATAATCTGTTGAGGGCAGATGAATTCTTAGAGCGTTCAGATCTGCAAACTCTGTGAGGAATAATCTAAATCTCCTACTGAGTTTTAAGGAAATGACTCCAAGGACTTGATTCCTGCTTGACTGTCCGAAAAGATACGTATGACGGCGGATATCACGTTTTTCTTTAGCCAAGATAAGACTACTTTGATCGCTTTTTACAATGATTTGGAAGACGGAAAGTAAGGCTAAGATTAAGCCTTTTAGATTTTTATCCATCGGTGTAAAAGGGGATAGGCTTATCTTCTAGAAATATATCTCTTTCCCAGAATTCCCTAAAAGGTATGGTAATTAGAGAGTTTTTGCTACAATTTGGCTTATTTGTGTTGTCTGGGAAGATTGAAGCCACGTCGTCTGTATAAGCAATCACCGTGCCTCCTTCAGCTTCTAGTGTTATGTGTAGTTCATAAATTACCAAATTCCGAAGAAGAGGAGATAGGACAACACTTCAACAGGGAATAAGTGGAACGTCATGTGTATCTTTATCAATCGGTCACATGTTCACATTGGCCCTTGCATATTCAATACTGATTCCAGAACATGGTTGAAGTTTGTTTGGAGGCAAACTCAATCTTTTTTAGAAACAAGTTTTGAACCTCTGATAAGAATACGTTACTCACAAGACAAGATGCGTATGAGTGCTTCTAAAAAGACAGTCGTGCCTGTATCCTCATCCGTCTTAGATTCATCTAATATTTCTCAAACGTCCGACTTTCTGACTTGCATTTGTTCTACGAATGAAGTCCATAAATTGTCCTTTCATTTCTCTTCTGTTATGATCTGTCAGATACATGGACTGTCTACATAAGTTCATACTTCAAACCACTTGTTGTTATTACAAATCAAAAAAAAAAAGAAAAAAAAATGAAAATGAATACCAGTTCTCTGGTAGCGCTTCTTTTTAATCTTTAAATCGAAATCAACATTCTTGTAGAGTCCTTACCAACAAATATGTACTTCAAATCGAAGTGCACACACACGTGTTGATTTTATATTTTTAATTTACAATCCCAATACGAGTACACTTCACAGGACTAGGTTTATTTTTCAATTGTAATTCCTAGGACATCTTTTTTTTTCTGAAGAAATCATATTTAACCCACAACTGTGTGGAAACTCATACCACAGTTCATATGTAACATTTTAATTAAAATAAGATGTTTGCACAACACATAAACCTAAGCAACAACAATGTATCTGTAAAAATGAATCTCAATCCAAACAGACATCACATACTATAGCGGTGGTGCGTCTCGATTCCGTCAGATTCAATTTCCTGTTGCTACAATACAATCTTTTCTTGAATCACCATTTCCCATCCAATACTGTGTGTGCATCCTTTGACTTGACACCACCATTACCACCACCACCACCTCCACCATGTTCTTATCGAAATAAAACCAAATACGACGAAGAAACAAATTAATTTCCATCCAATGTGCAGTGTCTCGTTTTACTACTGTAATCAACCACGCCTCCTGTTGCAACCACCCACTTGAAAATCCCGTAAACTGTTGTGCAGTGCCGGGGAGGACTATATGACGCTGAGATTAGTCAGTGTAGAAACGTAAAAATCTAGACTTGCGTGTCTCATGAAAAGGGTGGAGGAGGAGAATACAACCAAGTCCGGGTGACAGCAAGATAGTTAAGAACTGCTGCACACGTTCTTCCATCAATCTCTGCGAGAGTTTCCTGTGACGTACATCTCCTCCTTCTCTTCCGACCGGATGTATACACAACGTGTGTTCTGTCTATATGTGTGTGTGTGTATCATATTAGAAATAGCTGTTTGCACAAAATGTGGCATTATCTTCGAAATAACTTCCCACAGACGAATGCAGTCGCTCTTAACCATTATGAAGACTCTCTATGGCATCTAGATGGTTGTATCTTTGTATCTTCATGTGTACAATTCAAGTTGCGTGCTTGATTTTCGTAAATAGTATAATAGTGTCTCGTAGATGATGGTACTGTATGCCAAGCTTACACATTGTTGTACACAATTCCATCGGATTGTCCTTCCGGTGAAAGGGATTAAATCTATTTTCCTGTGTATCTTTTTCTTTTAATGAGCGTACAGTAACAGTGTTACAGAATTGCGTGCGTGTGTGATGCAAACAGTGATGCAATGTGGATAGATTAAAGCTTACAATGTTTTACCTGCTCTCACAACAAAATTCATAGGACTTACACAGGATGCCACCATTTAATTGGAAAAATTAAAAGTTCACCCTTTTTTTTAATTAATAAGCGGATGAATGGATTAGCTTCCGTTTTGGAGGGATTTGATTAAGTTTCAACTAGTTTAAGTCGATCTTTGTGACTTTTTCAAAGCTAAAGCTTAGTTTGTGTGAAGACAGTATGAGCATCGGATAGCCTTTGTTGGAAGACATGATTCCACTATGAAGCTAGAAACCAAACTTTAAGGATGGAGTATCAGGATGTACTGCTTCAAGTCAATGCCGGAAAATGCCGTCTTTAAGACAGGCGTCTGTGGAAGAGGTCCCTAAGATTGGAGCTTATCTGCTGGAGAAAATATTCGAGTTGATTTAAAGAAAGAAGCGTATGAAGCCTGTTCTTGTTCAGCTTAGCGAGGATAACTTCTAATCAAATAAAACAAATAGACAGTGAACCTTTGTGACTCTGGAGGCTAAACTCTGTTCCGCTTAGTCTTCTGACTTTTCGTTCAATTCGACAGCTTCGTATCGTCTAACCCAAGGCAGTATAGAGTTATTGAGTTTATAGACGCACTCCATTACCAATGATGCCGTGATATTGGTCTCCTTCATATGCTTGAACACTGGTTGTTTGGTTGTCTACTTCGTACCTTAAGCATATAATCAGTGCAACTTGAGAAACCTTCTGGTCCACTGTAACATCACATGCTACAACCTATAAACTTAAATTTTGATGGCAAGTTTCAATCCGAAGAAAGTCATTGCTTATGAGAACTTGTCTTACCCACCCAAGAGCCAGTGACTCAAGTTTGGTTTTTTGCAGGATTCTCAAGTCCTAGACCTGCTTTGGTAGTGCCCTAGAAGTTGTAATGCAATTTCCTTAATCCATGGTATAGTTTTGTATGACTAGGTTCAACCCATTGTTGGACCCCAAACTGTACCTTAGCTAGATCAGACTAGCGTTACAGGGTTTCTTTACTCAATTTGATTCAATCTTCCGATAGATCAAACCAGCTGGGTTTGATGTGAGGGTACCTTGTGACTAAAGTCGTTGGTAACCTAGACAGGAAATTTGGGTCTACGGATAAGAACCCCATAGATAGAGGTAGGAATCACAACAGGGTCTTCCATATCATCAAAGATGTTACTGTCAAGAGTCTTCATTCTTCTATCAGACAGGGAAAGTGCCGAACTGATTCTATTTATTCTTTGTCCCTGCAGCTCCCACAAAAGTAAATTTAAGCTCAGCTGCTTCGCATGAATACGAATAGCATAGTGCCTAGTAAGGACGACAGAAATCACTTGTGCATCTTTTCGAATAAATTTAATCAGAGAAAGGACTTTCATCTTGTCGAGAACAGACTTAAGGATTCTCGCTAACGGAGCTATTAAGGGTTTCATCAGGAAGTGTACAACTGTTGGCAGCTATAAATGGTTATGTTTCCACGTGAAAGACAGTAGTGAAATCAATTTGAAACCAATTTGTCCAAAAGTCACGAGATCATAGTAAGAAACTAATCCAGACATTAGTACTGGCATCACTCCGGTCCACTGGGAGTAAGAGACCTAAGACGGCAGCTCGAAGTACATTACATTTCCACTTGTATGTCTGTGGGTAGAAGTGGCAGTTTCAGGCTGCCTCGGGTCAAGATGAACGCTATACTGAGTCGTTTTTCTATCACTAATCTCGTGACCTACTACCTTGAATGGGTGTTTTCGAATTGGAAAAGTGCAGATTTTAACCCTTAATCCGTTTCCCTCTGAAGTTCGTCTACCGAGAGTAGAGTTGCCTTATCAGGGCTAGACACCTACAAAGGGTTTTGACCATTCTGTGCTAAGAAACTTGATCTGAAGGGCTAGTCTGTTAGGTCTTATGTCGAAGGACGGACGGAATATCCTTGTAACTTTTTCAATCGAACTAAACGTCAATTTCCGTAAATTTTAACTTAAAGTTTCAGTCATGCTGCATGACAAAAAAAAAATCTTTTCCCTCTATTCCATATTTTCGTGTCCTTGTGACAACAATAACAATAATAATGATATTAAGGAAACCACCAATGAAATTTTATAACCCCCGAACCATATTCCATCACAACAAAGCACAAATCTCTGCCACTTGTTCAAATTTCCATAGAGAATCAAAATCCATGTGTGTATCTGAACGATCATCACCATCATCCTGTTGTGTGTCTTGTTTGGTTGTTTTTTTTTTTTTTGTGTCTGTTATCCTTGCTTGATATTATTTTGATTATATTTGCATTTTGGGAAATCATCTCTCAAAAGAGAAATTCTTTAGCTACGCACATCTCACATACCAATCTGAATAACATAACCCACTCAATTGTTTGCCTGCTTGGGTATCTCTCCCCTCTACCCCATTTTGATCCTTTTTGAGCAGCTTCAGCTGCTTCAGTTGGTTTAGTTTATTGGCATTTAAGATGGTAATTCATAATTTAGTTGAATCTCTATAAGTTTTACTATCTCTACTGTGTAGTAGAGTGGGGCTCCATCATCCCAAAAACCGACTCCATCAATAGTTTGAAGCTTAAGTGGTCTATATCAAGACAAAGTCCTTTCTATACTTTTGTATAACTATAGAGATGGCTTTATCTTGGTGTGTGTGTGTGTGTTGAATACTATCAACTGTTTCTTTATCCGAATTGAGTCGATGAGTCCTTGTGGAGTATATCTCTTTCAACTTTCGTTATGTACACCATCATCAGCCAAGTCGTTCAATTTTGTTTCAGGAATCCTTTTTCGTTTCGATTTTTTTTTTTTTTTTGTTACGGTCGTCTTTTAGTAGTTTGTTCATAAGTTTTTGAAACGCACCGCCACACCGCTCATGGCAAGGACTTCATATTTCATTAATATTTCTGCTTTGGAATTTCATAAGTTTTCACTAAAGAGTTTTAGTGCTTCTATGTAGTATGGTTCCTTCTGTTTGTCTCTTGACGACTACTATGCATGGAATGTCTTTAGCAGTTATTATTGCAAGCACTTTGGGATGATTTCTCGATCCTTTTTGGCAAGGAATGCACTCTGGAAATGTAAATTGATTTATTAATTTTGCTGAACAATAAATTGAGTTAGTATATCCGTGGCAATGTACAAGTTAAGGATTTGATTCAAAATGATTCGTCATGGATATGTGTTGGATATCTTTTGAAAGGAAATCTAATTAATTATCTAGAGTAAATGCATTTTCTGTTGAAAAGAAAGCAACACGCAAGCAACTATTCAATGGATTCAAAAGGATGGAAAAAATATTCCTTGCATATTGACAGAGAAATATCCTGGCATATCCTTTTGAATTATGTATGAGTTATTTGAATTCTATTAGTCTAATCAAATGGTGTATTTCAGATTCAGTCGATAGGGACTCCACTGCATTGATTGGTTGCTTTGCGCTTTCAGTGACATTGTGATGGAGGAAGGAAGAGGGCTTGAGACTGAAGGCGGATTAATTTCATTAGCAATGTTGATCAAAGAATTGAAAATAGTAGTTTATGATTGGATTTAAGGAATGTGGATTTAGTCTGGTTTGGAAAATGTAAAAAAGTTACAAGGGTAATGTAATGGCTTGCAAGTATGAAAAGTTGCTGAAGGAAATGGAGGAGTTGTTTTAACGGAGAAGAACTAGGGTTTACGTCAGTAGGGGCTGCAGTCGGTCTTTCAAAGTCGCGGTACAATGTAGAAATACCACTTTTTTCCTGGAACTTTGTCTCGCTTTGATGCAAGAGCATTAGAATTTATCACTTAAAGTGGGAAGGATATGTTAAAATAAAACAAATAAGAGTTCCGATCCCAAAAGTCTTTGAATTCACGAGGGAAAAAAGGAAGACCTTACCTCAAATATGGCACATGATGTCAAAACTTGACAAAGTTACTTTTCTTTTCACTCTAGATGGCGTCACAGTCTATGATATGCTACAGAGCCTCAAACTGAAAGGCTATCCAGCTGCCACCTATCAAACCCAGCAAATTTCTCATGGCTTTCTGGCAATATTACCACTGGTCTTCTGCACTTAATACTGTTTGGATTGATCGAGTCGACCGGGGAATGCCTTGACGGCTTCCTGTGCCTGCAGCTGATCAACTTTGAATGCAATCTTGTTCTCCATTGATGTTTTGTTATGCTCGATATCCACAAATAATGGTCGGAGTCAGTATTGGGTGTTTGGAAAGTACGGACATCCAGGATATCCTCTATTTCCCTGTTGCAGTTGCCTAAGCGTGGACCTTGATGAAAGTTAAGTTTCTTGAAAGGCAGAGTGTATGTTGTTGCGGTCCAGGTAGTTAGATAATTGCTTTTTCCTCGAAAATCCGTTGCATGACTTTAACGGCAGATGGTTGTTCTCTAGTAACACCCCCTGTGTGGATCCATAGGTCGTCCTTATTTTGCCCTCTTCGATCGTCGTTGCAGGATTCTTTCTTTCGTATGGGCTTGCTAGACCCATAAACAAAGTTAACGATTGGGTCATGCCAGTAATTTTTGATTCATTTCAAGCTATCCTTCTGGTGGTTTCTTGCTATAGACTTCTGAAACGCATAGTTTAACAAGAGTTTTCTTTTTTTTAGGCATTTAGGCACTCTGATGGCTAAAGTTATGTAGATACCTTGTCTGATTTATTATGTGCGTATTCAAATTCACTTATTTGCCACATGAATCCAAAAGGAGACGCTATTTAGGTAAAAGCCCAAGGATATTGAGAAGATCCTTACAATCGTATTCGCGTGCAAGCCAGTGAATGATATTTAAGAAAAAACATTGTTGGTTCTTCGTATAAATCGATTTTTATTCATGTGGAACGTATGTATGACCGTCCCGTAACCCCCTGTACTCTGCTTCTTCTTTTCTTATTTCAAAAGACCCTAGCATAACGAACATCCGTTCACAGTGTCGACATCATTTTCAATATAAATCAGTTCCATCCAATGCCCATCCGAGCGTTCAGTTTTATGCCTTTCATTCTCAATTGAAATTGTCGCAAGGACATGCTTTTCCACTAAGCAAACAGCTATCGCGGGTACCCTCAATATACACGTGTACATTTCAAGTTGACTTCCCGTGGAAATTCGTTTCCTTCCAGAAATGAAAAGCAAAAAAGAAAAAAATATAATAATAGCGGCGACGCGCCTTAGCAACTTGCAAAACAAAATCACACCAACACACAAACACACAAAATGTGAATAAGGAAGAACTTAAGTCCTTTTTCTTTTTTCATTTTTTTTTTTTTCCTAATTATCCATTTATTTACACCTGAGCAAGAATTAAGCTTCACTGACTTTACTAGTACTAGGTCAGCCTAGCATACGTTTCGCTTGAGCAGTTTCCAGGACCAACTATCCATTTCCTTCACTTCGCCCAACTCTCCTGTTTGCGTATATCAAGCGCGCCACGCTTAGCGTGTAGCCAGTCAAATAATTCAACTTAATGACCAAATTATGTCCGTCCATTCTGTCCCATGTGGTAACTTGCTGTTGCTCACACCGTTGCGTCGGTTGTGTCCTGAGCACACAAACACACATACACACAAATACTCTATTTCTCGCACTCACAGGATCAAGGGTATGAGTAGTGAGTTATTTGTGCGTGTCGCGGTCAATTTTCTTGTTTTTAGGTTGGCATCAAGGGAAATGTTTTAGTTGATTACTGGTTCGGGGTTTCACTTATGTCCTGCCAACCGAAATAGATGGGATAATGCACGCATTTCGTTTTTGCCCATGAGTTTGGGTGCCACAAACTGAGTTAGTTTTGACGACAGTTTGCTATGTGTGAGTTTTGATAGTTTTTTCTTTTTTTTGTGCGTTTTGATTTCAGGATTGTTGTTGTTGGGGGGGGGAGGGGGGCTTTGCTCATTTGGATCTAATATTTGCGGTGCGGTTTTCTTTTTCCCATAATGACTCTGTTAAGTGGGTCGTAGAGCTTGTTAATTTGTAGCCCATTATGCTGTGTGGTCGGGTTGGCAGCAAATTATTTCGTTGCGCCCACTTACACCCCTCTTGCTGAGGGTGTTGAAAGGGGTGGCAGAAGATAAAGAAAATGTTTTATTTCTTAAATGGAGTTCGGTTTAGATAAGAACGAGAGAATTATAACAGCGACGACGTTATTATTGCATAGAAGGGGTAATTTATTTGGAAATTTAATTTATTCTAAAAGGTTACCGTGGAGCGGCTAAAAATGACAGGAAAGACGGCTTTACCATTAGATTAGTGTGGAAAGGAGAAAATTAAGAAGGAGAACACACAGCTTCAAAAAACAATAGGGAAAATGAGAAGTTTGTAAGTATTTGTTGACGGGTGTTAAGTGGGGTGGAGAGTTGGTTAGAAAAGGTATCTTTTAGTTTGTGGACTCAACTAGAGGCTGAAGGTATAGATTAAGTTTTTGTTGCATCTTGAGGTTTGAGGTATTGATACTGGAAGACGTGGTTTAAGAATACATAGATAGATTAAACTAAGTAGAGTGAGTGGAGAAAATGGTCCTGGACCGCAATCAAAGATCGCGATTCCTTTCAACTGTTTTGCCTCAAGTGCTGTTGACAAAAATACAAAGGGTTGCTTGCCTTGGCTTAGATGGGTTTGCCGAGAGTGAGGACGTACTCCTCCACACCGTACTCAAGGTATATAGGCCCATTGTGATGCCTAATGGGGGGAAAAAGATATCCTTTGCTCATGGAGCTGTACCTGTCCAATAAAAATGGTATCTAGAGCTCCAATACAAACAGTCTTGACAATTTGTAAGCTGCAAGTGTTATTGATAGGCTTGTCCGATACTTCTACGCAATTTAAGTTTTAGGTGGTAGAGGCTTGGACAATTGCTAAGAAAGTGAATTGTATCCTCTAAGGTTTTCGCTTAATCACAACATCCGTAGAGACCTTGATTAGTTTAGCCGTTTTTTTTTTTTTTTTTTTTAAACCCCCGTAATCATTCTTCTGTTGAACTGTACCCATAATGTCCTTGTTGTAGTTGAGTTATACTGAGCGACCTCCATGTTTTGAGTTCCTTTCTTAAAGCTTTCTTCTCTTCTTCATGCCTAAGTATACAAGGAAGGGAATGTTGCTCGAGTGATGAGCTCGCTCTATGTTCAGCGCCGAGCTTTTCCTTGTTACTTCTGTGGTCTTGAAGTCTGATTGACCCAGCAAAATCGATGTCCAAGTATAGCGTTCTTTAGTCAGTGATTGCTACATTATCCGACCGACACTGGAAGCAAGTTAAGGATACTATCGAGCCCTGCTGCTGGTGTAAGTAGTTCTCATTGCACTGGTAGCTCCAATGCGTACTAGCCCCTGTATGTTCATGTTGTTTCCCTATATTCGTAGTTTCGCTGGTAGCATACCACCTCACTAAGCTGCCATATGCCACAAGATGAGACTTGATTCCCATGTTTCACTGAAAATTCTGCTATACGAGTTGAAAGTTGTAGCTGTCTTCTTAATCCTTTCATTAAAATATTGTCCCGAATTCACCATTTTGTCGAGCAGGGTATTGGCACTGCCAGAGCTTCTGAAGGTGGTACCACCCAAACAAAGGAGGTGTCTCGGCTTAGCTAGAATGGCAAGTGCACGCAACATTTACAGAGGATTTGGTGATGCAAAACTGGAGGGCAGACAACTAGGCGTTGTGGACATTTTTCAAGACAGTTAACGAGCATGCCGAATTGGCTTGAGGGTTCATACCACTTCTATCAAAATCGAGGATTTGTTTCGTCCCTCGAACCTGGGTGCGGTCTGTAAATGAACCTTAACAGCTGAACCTAGTTGGCTCGACTGAAACTAAAGCATGGGCATTAGGAAAGTTGGAGGAAAGACGAGGGACTAACCGATGCACGTTGATTCCAAATTCTTGAGTGTTGTAGTGTTGAGGAAAGATTTGAGAGTATGTCTGAAAGTAGACTTTAAGTAGACTGATGCAAGCCTTGACTTATTGAATTTTTTTGAGATGAGATGCTTTTTCATCACGATGAAGGATTCTGCCACTATGAAGGTATAACTTAGACCTCAACTACCAAGCGCCTTATCCAGTTCAATCTTTAGCTAATAGTTGTCAACCCTTATTTTTTCACGCTACTGTCCAATACAACACCTGATGTACTTTTTTGTCCTCGTCTAGATTGTTTACGTCGTATAAGCCACCACGTTTGTATGTACATCGCATCAAGGTGAGACTTCCATTCAAATAAGTCCAGCCCATGGCAATAAGGTTATAGAAATCCTTTCAACAAAAATTGATACCCACAAAATAAAATGTATAAAATTCTGATACGGGAACACCGCAACCCTTAAGCTCACGAAAATTCCACGAATAACCCACAAGATTATGTCCTCCATAAACAGCCGAAACACACAACAAAAGCGAACAGCCTTCAAAATGCTGATGGAAAAATATATCCTCCGCCCCCTCTTAAATCAACGTTGGAAAATAATCCTGTCAGTTACCATAGCAGCATTCCTCTATACACTCATACATCCCGCAAAATATCCTTCAAAAGCAATTCGTTTTTCATGAAAGAAAACCAAGAGTAAATAAAAAGTCTGAAGGATTTTGCAATTATTAATTCAATAACCCCCATATATGGCCCATTATTCAGGATACAAGGATAATCAACAAAAGAAAGGAAACAAATATCCCATAAAAGCAAAAAACTCCTTCCATCGCAAAGTCTCGTCTAGAAAATGCAAGTGAATATGGTCTCCACAGATCGGAATGGAACAAAAGATAAATTAGCTACCGTAAAAATTCGACAGACTCTGCTACTTTTTCTTGGAAAAAAAAGGACTCAACATTCTCGAAAACATTGATAAAATGGCATCTTTCCATCTCTCACAACGATGACTGGCTTTATCCTTTGTGTCTATGATGGGCTTCGCATCGTGTCGTTGTGTTGTATGTCTCACCGGAATGGAAGGACATGAAATCATATTTTGCTATCATGTTTCTGTTACTGTAGGTGGTTACGGTTGGTATCCTGTGCATGTGTGTGTGTTTAATAATTTCCAAATGAAAATCTCCATCACCTCTTCCCACTCAATCCTGAATTTGTGTTTGAATTTTACATTATATCCGTAGATTTTATGGAAATTCCTTCACAATCAGAAGGATACGTGTACACATTCATCATACTTTGTCATCATATTTTGAAGATGAATTTCAGTTCCGTGGTTCATCATTTTGGCTGATGAGTAGCCATATTCCAGAAGTCAGTTATCGACTGGAATGTGCAAAAATTGTCTGTAACTTCTTTAGAATTCAATTAAAAAAAAAATTTTTTTCTATTACTCAAAAGATACATGAGATACATTAAGATAGGAACAGCACATATGGTGTAGCGCAAAGACTAGATAATAAACAGACAAGAGGGTGAGCTAATAATTACATTACTGACCGGCAGCAGACGCCAAAAAGCCGAATCTGATGCTGCAGTATTGCGGTAGCTGTTTGCCTATACAGATACACAACACACATACGAATACAGAAGGCCAATTCATTATTACTAATGGATATTTGAAAGTTTTTCTCTATTCCATTTGTAGAAGACGGTGTGATGTATCTGCTATCTTATTGAAAATGAAGGCAATTTGATTCATTTTTTCTTCTTTTTTTTGTGTTCCCGTTGAAGACACACATGTTTGGAAGAGTTAATGTGGTTTTTATGGACGCTAACGAGTCCATACCACGCAATGTCGAACCGAAATAGTTTTTTGAAATCGAAAAACATCTTTGAAATGTGGTAGTCTTTTGTATTTAATGAGTCAAAGAAGCCTTTCGTGTGATGACTAGGAGTAGTGGAATTTACACTACAGAAATTAATCTCAAAATACGCCACACTTTAGTGTGGGTAACGTTTGAATTGGGTTTTGGTTTTCTGTCGGTATCTACTTCTAAAAAGAATAAGATCTCCTCAAGGATAAAGTAGATGGGAGTGGAATCCAATAAGTAAACTTTTCTACATTTTTAAACTTACTTACTTACCTACTCACTTATCAGGCCAGCGACCCTTGAAGTGTCTGAGCCTGAACTAATGCCGCTTTCCATCCTTTACGGTCCCAGACACGCTGCTTCCAGTTTCTGGCGTCCGCGATTGCCTGATCTTTAAACCGGAGGTTCGGTCTTCCTCTTTTTCGTGAACCGGTTTTAACATGTGAACACTTTTAAACAAGATCTTCATATGCGCGTGTGTCGTCTTGTCCAAAGACGTTTCTAATGTAGACTGCCTCAAAAAGGCTGCTTGTGAGCTTGACAGTGGAGCGGGCTTTCTTTATTCTCATTCTACACAGGCAGAGGACTTTGATGGGGGTCCCAAAAGTAAATATAGCTCATCTCTCTAAAACGCTGTTATAGCTGACTTTAAAGGTTAGGTTAAGTCTTCTTGTAAGAAAGTCGTTGTGACCTTGTGTATTCTTTCTTACACAGGAGATCCTCAGAAACAGAACCCTGGGCCAATTTTTCTTCGACCATATCGATGAGGTGTCAGATAGATCACCGTCAAAACTGCTTAAATTTGCCAGGGCGCCCGGATGGCTAGAAACAAGATATGGATCCACATAGGCTCTAGTGTGTTGAGGATGTAACAATTCTCTTCAGCCCGCTAACCTAACCTAACCTAACACAGCAGATCCCCCCAGTATGCATCCTGCCGCGTCGGATGCAGAGGAAATGTCTCAAGTTGCCAGCATTCTCTGTTGAGTATAATTCATCTAACGACCTACACAAGTAACAGCCTCCAATTGAGCCTTGAAGTAAAAGCGTCCTATGTTACATGGCTTCTGATTGTTGTTCACTCTGAGGTTGAGAGCTTCTTTGGCACCATAAAAAGCCCTAAAAGTTGGATACGCAGTACTATTTCTAAAAACTATTTTGGTGTAGATTTTCAAGCACCTGTTGCTAGTGATCGTCGGGGATCAGTGGTTAGATAGCACTCTTCAATATTACCATGTCCCTTTTTTTGCCATTACCACTCATCATCGTTACAATTTTTCTTTTTCTAAATGATAGTTAACATCGATAACCACCACCATCAAGCCATCAAAGGATAACTTCCGTTCACCGAAGAAGAAAAATACTTAGGTCGTCGTCCTTTGCAGAAGGCAAGTCACTGATAAAAAGGAATACATTTGCGAGTGTAATTTGTCAAAAGAGTTGTGGCAAGAAAGCACTTTTTTTCCATTTAAAGCGGTCTGTAGTTTCGTCCTTTTCTTTTTTTTGCTGCTCCACCACAACCGACCACACAACTATTTATAGTATTGACACTTTGGCATTTAGAAAGAGGAATAAACAGAGTATCTATGTGCGACTGTATGCATTTCCGAACTCGTCCTTGTAACAGTATACAGGACATAGAGCCAAAGAAAGAATACAACTTTTACGCTTACATAAACAAACATCTTCTTCTTCTTTAACTTTTTCTTCATCATCTTGGTACTCCTCATCCTGATGGTGCATCTCTGTTGACCTATTTTTCTTTTGGTCTGGCACATTGCATCGCTAATGTATTTTAAATGAACCAAAAATCAGGGACAACAATAAAACACCAGTACCACCCCACCACCAGAGTACAAGAAGAAGCTGCATACTCGCTCCTACTCGTAGAATGATTTAAAGCGATTGGGTTGCCTGCGCTCTTTCGTCCGATTCAATTTTTCCTGTAGAAAAACCACATTTCCAGGACACCAAAGGGGGTGGTTGGTGGTATGTGTGGCGTCGACGAAATATGACACTTTTATTGTGTTTTATTGTGATGGTAAGGTTCTCGCTGCCTCACAGCAGAGCAAAAGGATACATGCAAATTCTGTATTTTTTTTTCCTTTACTGCATTCGGTTTCGAGGATTTTCTAGAATTTATCCTTTGTGGATGGTATCTGTGTTAGCCTATCGGCAAAAATATTCCTAGAATCCCTTTTTTTTTTTTTTGGTTTATGTACGGGACGACGCAGTAACCCTGGACAAGAAACGAATATTTGTTTCACTTAGCCGCCAGAAATAAACTGAAACTATCATTCCTTTTGGCTGGGGTAGAGTTTTTTTTCACCCGTTTTGAAGGACTTCCTTTCGAAATGAGAAAAAAAGTGCTTAACAAAACAAAACGGTCAATTGTGTTTTACCATTGAGAATTAAGGTGTCATTTTTGTCCACTCTGTTGCTAAGGATAAATTCATTTTCTTTCCTTTGTCGTGGTTTGCTTTGAAATTTTTTTTTTCTTGTTTAAAAAAATTTACTTGACTCCTTTGAGTCTGTGAGGGTGTATGTATTTTTTTTTTTTAGATAAAGACGAGAGAAATTCCTAGATGTCAAGTGAATCCTTTTGACATTTAAATTTATGGGAACGAGTGGGGGGTGAATGTGGATTTAGTTTATGAATTAAGTCACTTCAGGGTTGTTGGTTATTAAGAAGAATACTGACAAAAGGGATTATAACGATGGAAACCTGTTTGTTTGTAGCGTTATGTTTTCGAAGTTTTTGAATGAATTTTTATGAATTCTTTGCAGACTTATAAGCAATGAATTCTTTATGATTTAAAGTTAAAATTTATTAAATTTCTAAAGGTCTGGCGATGTGGATTTGCATAAAATTGAAACTTAAGGGTATACTTTTCAGCACACACGATTTAAAATGGGCGTACATTTCCTTTTGCAAGGCTTTTGTCATGGAACTGCATACGAAGGAGCAACGCAAGACACTTCGCAAAGCTGCATTTTCGTTGACAAAATTGACTAATCGGACGAAAATGTGAAGATTGATTGACAAATTTTAAAAAACTGAGTTGGTTTTGGATCAATCGAGTCCTGTCCGTGCGAGTCCCCTTAGGCTCAATCGAAAAAACCATTTAAATTGCCATTAGTAACAGTTAAAATCAACCATGTTTAGATCGTTTGGATCGATGATGGGGTATTTCCCTAAGTTGGGTTTTGAGTTGTTTGCAAGCGCGGCACACATGCTTTTTCATTTCTTCAGCTCTTGCAGAAAGTGCTGTAGACAACGTCCAATCGCTGAACATGCAGTGCTCGTTATTATTGTTGTTTATAGAGCTGGCCTCTTTAAAGTCTCATTGACGCTTTCAACCTCTCAGTTGCAACAGTCAAAATGTGACCATTTGTGACTTACTTTCGATAGATCATCTGTGTGCATCACAAGGATATTCATTGATCCAGTGCGTTCATGACAGATACATACATAGATACATAGGCATGGTCCTTGCCAATGCGACGGTAAGCCTTGCTCCCTTATCAACTGAATACTGCCGGTGTAGTTTGGAAGTTAGCCTTGCAACTCAGACGACGCCGAGGTATTTTATTTTCGACTTGACTGTGAGAGTCTCTTACGGTCTTTTGTCAACCAATCTCGAACCATCCTGATCGCTTCATAGCAGTCATGTTACAATTTCTCCAGGAGTAAGACTACTCTTACCACAAGCCAATTATTTTCAAGGTCTTCGTGATTCTCAGAATTAGGACGTTTGTGTATATTAGGTTCCACAGTAGCTAACCTAACTCAGAGCCGGGGAACTCCGCGATACAGCAGAGTAGTTGGGTTTTCTGGGACTCGAATCAAAGTCAATTTGCTTAGATTTCCAACGCTTTAATCCCACTGAGACAGGAAGATTGCAACAGAGTCCTTCCCTGCCTAACATTATAGGATCTGATCACAGCCTGTCATTATAAATCTCTTTATTTGTACTTGATATCTACAGCCATGCAGATGCCTGACTTATAGCTGTGACTTCAGTTTGTAAGACGCTACAGTGACTAGGGAGACTGAAGGCGTGGTGAATGTTTTCCAAAGGGACATCGGCACAGACTCCCTCGGCTGTATTAGGGCTGCCTTTAAAGACAGAGATAGACTCATTTAAAATAACTTTCCCCTGACTTCAGATGCTCCTATCTTCATTTCGCTCACTGTAAAGGCAGTAACCGCAAAGGGCTGTAAAAGTGCAGCAAAAGACCATGCAATTAACGAAGTGTTGTTAAATTTCAGACTTATGTCAGAAAATGGAAACAAAAAGATCCTAAGTTTTAGGCCGAGATTAGACGTGAGCTTAGTGAGAACGCCTCACATTTCTTCACAAACAGACGTCTGCCATAGTCATGAAGGACACTTGGCGGACATTTATTAGTTTAAAACGAATCGGTGGATTCACAATCATTTCTGTCTCTCGAGAGGCTTTGACTTTTTCAAGACGGTATTTGGCGTTATGACCGTGAATTGTTTCTTTCCCATGCAACCGACTTACATCTGATAAAGGTGGGCATTCTAGGTATACGATGAGACCTACATTCATAGAAGTCACACTGATTCCTTGCTGCCTCCAAGGCTTCTAAGTAATTTTGTTTATGTCCTTCTACCTCTTGCAACTCATGTGCCTTCGTGGCTTCTTTTTGCCTCCAACAAACACCTTCACTTGCTGTAAGCATTTGAATGACTTACTTTTCTTCTTCTTATTTTCAATTAATTAGTACTTAACATAAAGAATCAATAATCCTTGTTACTTATTATTATTACACACTTAATCAGGACTCTGAGGACATCTTTTTTTAATGATATTACCTTCTCCATAATGCGATGGCATTTTTCCGCCTCGAGTTATGCGAATGGCATGCATACAATCCGGTGTAACGGAACGGAAAACTGCTTTATGAAAATAATTAAGCTTTTCTCCTGGAAGAGCGCACACTCTTTCATTTGCATCCATTTTTTTTTTTTTTTTTTTGTGGGTTGCAAAATTTCAATTAATTATAATCTTCCTTTCTTTTCATTTCTCTCGCTTGTATTCGTGGGGTGGTTTGAACGGGCATCCTTATTTCTACCGAAACCGTGAAAAAAGGATAACGGACGGAAAGAAAATTAGAAACCTGACACTAGAACCTAAGCTGGCATATCGAAGCATCCTTGCCATAACCATTAGTCCGGCGAGTTGTTGGAAAGGATTCTAACTTTTCTTCTTTTTTTTATCCTTTAACCACTCGTGTAATAATCGACTAGAAACTATTCCTCCATCGTGGATTAAATCCTGTTCACAGTTGAATTCATGTGTTGTGAAAGCGAGCACGGTCCAAGCACACGGAAAAAAAATCTCCTGCGTCCATGAAAAAGGACCTCAAAATGAAAGCGCATGAAGCGAGAAATTATCCTGAAACATACAAACACGCAAAAAAAAACCCCCGCTCCTCGAATAAAATGCATAGAATGCGGTGTGGTAGATGGAAAAGCACCATGCGACATCCTTTTTATTATTTATGACTTTTAATTACATTGAGATTATATATATTTTGCAAGCCACATACCGCTAGCCAGCGGAGCTATTCATCGACTAACTCTTGGCATCATGCGTCGGTTGGTTGGTTCACACTGGATATATTTTTATTCATACAAACTTGTGTACGAATATATTCATTTTTTTACAACATGATCCTTACTGGTGCTGGTGATGGTTGATGATGGTGTGGTCGTTGTTGGTCCTGGTGGTGTGTGTCCTTTTATTATTAATTTAATGAATTTATAGTTTCTGGCAATTTGTTATTGTGTGCAAAAGGATATTTTTGTTTTCTTTTTTTGTTTCTGGTGGGTTGCACGTGCACCAACATACATACGTACGTATGTATATATGTATCTTTTCGGTTTTAATGGAACAATATACTAAATCTGGATTTTATATCGAGTGTGTGGTATTAATTGGAAAGAAGGAGCAAGAAACTTTTACTGTTATCCGTGTAAATGGAGTTTTTAGTACGTGAATGAGTTTTAGGTACTAAAAGCTTTTTAAATAATTTAGGACTGAGATTAGATTCTAAGATTCTAAGATTCTTGTTTCACGTATTTTATATCGATGTGATATGTATTCGTATAATTTTTATAGCCTATGACACTCCTAGGAGTATAAGAAATTCAATTTCGAAAAGGAGATCAAAATTGTTGCAACGGTTTTGAATATTAACGCGAACAAATAAACGAAAATACCTGTAAACTTCGAAGATTTGGAGAGCATAAGTGCGCAAGATTTAGGCTGAACCTCTGCTTCAACCAAGAAGCCTCTTCAATTCGTCCGGTCCTAAGCTAACTGCCTCTTAACCGAATCCAAGGTCTTCCTCTACTGCGTTGACCATCGGGGCTAAATTCGAAGACCCTGCTGACCGGAGAGGTGGTTCCCATTCGCTCTACATGTCCCAGTCATCTCAACTTATGGTTTAACTGACAAGGTCGATGTAGCTGTGTAGCTCGTGTAGTTCTTCGTTAAATTTCATTCTCCCAAGACCGTCGATGCAAATCGGGGCAAATACGAAGTTTTTCGCTCGAAATGACCGAGGATATCTTCATTCACCTTCGACAAAAGTGTAATATGGAGTTTCCTTAGTGGTTCCACTCGTTTGCACTACCCAGACAGGAGCTTGTTAAGCTCTACTTTTTGTGAGTCTTTCAGTCCTGAAAAGAAGGTCCTGCCGAAGTCTATTTGAGGGGTAGTTCATGACAGTTGGACGGCAAGTGTCGAATTAATTCTATTTCATCCTCGAAGTCGTTTTATGGAAAACTTGCCCATGCTGCAAGGCTGTCCACCAAGCAATGCCCAATGAGGATATCAGTAATCGTATCCTTACGGCTAGGCTTTGATAGACTGATAGATATTTTTTTATCGAAGACAAGTTAGAAACCTCTTAAAACACACAAAAACTTGGCTTGAAGGACGTTGCAGCCATCGTTTGGTCTTAAAGAAACTCACAGCGCCTTTTGGTTGGGCTCCAATTTAACTTGAAAGGTAGTGTTCAGTATGATAAGCCATCTTCCATCGAATTGGTGTTCATATTTAAAAAAATGAATAAATTTCTTTCAGGATATTTTTGCTTCAAAACAAACATTATTCTGTTAATTGACTTCTGTTGAAAACAGTTGCTGTACCTATACAACCGCAAGTTATACAAAAACATTTTAATTGCACTCCGCTCCAAGAGACAGCTTTGTATATACCTATAGCGCAGCCCTCGCCCAGGCAACGTACACAAAAATATTTGCCATCATCGGATAGCGTTATCAATAACCTCACCGTCAATACACAGTCACATATACATGTACGAGTATAGTTATCCTTAATTTACCATAGAAAAGTGGGGGGTGACTAGCGAAAGACTCAAAAATGTATGAACGAAGCGAGCTGAACAAACTGTCAGACGGACAGCTCGGGGTGGACTCCAAATAAACTTTTCAATTTGTTCATTCCACCATTCAGTCATAAACCAGCCTCCGGTTTGGTCCGTAGATTGTATTTCAAGCCCATTGACCATATATCAATGTTTTATCCTGGACCGAGCTGTGCATTAGAAAAATTTCACGGCGCTTCCAGTTTGTGTGTGTGTGTGTGTGTGCATAGTACCAGCAGGCACAAAGCAGCCAACCAGTCAATCATTTAGGCCAACCATCGAGTATTTGGCAGTTCAGCTTCTTCTCAAAAAAAGGACGACACACATACACATGTAGAAGTGGAGGGAAGTGAAAAATTGCCACCATTTATATCTATTTACTCCCGCAGGATGAGTCCTGAACAGGGAGGCATGGAGGGGGAACTGAGAAAAAATAGCAAAATTTTCGATGAAGGATTTGGTGCAGCGCGAATTGGACAAATGACTAAAATGAAATACGAGTCCCGGTTTTTGAGGAAGTCTGTGTATAGTGTGAGAGTTAAAATGTTGAAAACAGATCCCTGCTCATGCTCCTGGTCCCTGATACAATGTTTCCCCATTCTGTTTGAAGTATATTGATGGAAGAGTTTATGCACGGCTGTGTTTCTAAATTAATGTCAAGCCTGAACCGCGCCAGTCCCGTAATCCGGAATATTATGATTACCCTAACGGTGATGATGAATAGGTTCCACATCCATTGAATTTAGTTTATTTATCGCTTTCACGGTATTTTTTGTTGTTATAGTTCCTGTTGTTCCTCCATTTTGTTTTTATTTCGCTTTTTACGATTTGTTTAAGTGCCATTTGTCACTCTTCTCAAGCCGCGGGGTTTTTTTTTAGAGATTTGTGTCATCGCGTCACAGTTTTTGGAATTGTTTAAATTTTTGTGGATACAACTCGGGTGGTTTTGTTGATGAATATTGGATATGTTATCGAGAATTGCAATACAAATTGTCCAAGTGGAAGGAGAGAATATTTATTTCTATTTGCATATGGTGGACAGGATAGTGCATGTTTTGGACTCATGTTTTGACGTGGTTTTTCTGTTGTGTTTACTGGCCAATGACGACCATGATTTCGCACACGGTCCTGTGGACATGACATCGATAGTTATGGTTTCGTTATAACTGGTTTTGATAAAGTGGCAATGTACCACTGATTTGAATTGATTGCTTGTTATTTTGAATTTTATTACTTTCGAGGGGAGGTAAAACTGAATTGAATTGCTCAAAGGGACCGTTTTGCAATTCTAATTGAAAATTTGTTTATTGGGAACCAAAAGGTGCTGAAATAACAACTTGACGTGAAAAAAATGTGAACTCCTTTTGATTGAATGGGAATGGGAATAGTTGAGATAGTTCCGATATACTATGACTAGTGTCGAGGAGAACGAAGGACCTCCCTAGGAAAATATTCTAAAAAACCTTTCGAAGTCAGAGCAGCAAGGGTGACAAACTTAAAGCTGAGCAGTTGAAGCTGTAAAACATCCAACAAAATCGCGAGTCGATGACAGTGAAACCCTTCACCTTGACAGGAGTGACGGGATCTAAATAATAAGCCCAAACTTGTAAGGTATCCTTTCAGGATTTCAATAGTCTTAAGTCCTTCTTCCAGTGGAAGACAAAGCAACCTGAACTACACTATAACGTCGACTTGTCCTTTAAAAAAATCAAAATATTAAGTTTTCCTTTCTCTTCGATTTCAATAGCAACTTCTAATAGCTTCAATTGTCTTGTCTACACTCTTTGTTTGACTCCCTTGTTCATTGGACAATGACCCTAAACAATTCAGCAGCGGGATAACTCCCTTCCCCTCCATCAACATTAACCTACTCTCACTTTCAGTCGACGATAGATAGCAAACATATACTATCTACCCACAAACAATTCTTCATACAAAAAAATCAAATTAATATCCTCTTTCTTGGGTAGCCACTTCGCAATGAGAGTCCTCCTCCAGCTCCTTGTATTCCATAACAAAACAAGAAGGAAACACTGCCGTTCATTAAGTCTATCTAAGAATCCATTAATCAATCCATTGTACTTATGCCGCACCTGATTATAAATGAAATATGAAACACAACAATCTACCCTCCCTAAAACCCATCGCTTACAAGAAAAGAACCAAAATTACTAACCCCCGGAACAATATCGCTGTACCGTTGCCTCAGCACTACCACCACCACCACTATCCAGTGCACGCATAGAAATAGTACTTTATATTCTGGTGTTGATTTCCTCCTTTGTGTGTTGTACAATCTCTCTCACCCCTACCGCGGTCCTAAATTGGCGGATTATCCTACTTCTACTGCCCCATTCCGGGGGCAATCAATTTAGGAGCTGAAAAAGTAGAAAAAATCCTTAAGAGGATGGCCGAAACCAACCCAGACGGAGACGAAAAAAAAAGAGCACCACCACAGTTAATTTGCTCCAAGGATCCAAGGTGGTCCTCTATAGAGTGCCCCTAACGAGCAATGCTGCATCCCTCTCCCCCATATAAGGGAAATAGAAACCACCACGTAATGGCCTAAGGATTATGATTTTGTCAGTGTGTGTACATCACAATATGAATAGTTGGAGTGTGGTCAAAAAGGTTTTGTGGAAACGAGAAAACAATAGCGATTATCCTTCAAACACAAAAGAAAAAAATGGAAGGAAAAAGCAAAAAGCTCCCTAAAGGACATTCGAAGATAGCAAAAAAAAAAAGACCTCGAGAGGAGTTTTAGGTATCGATAAATAATCACTTGAATGACAGGATTTTCACTCGCCATGACAGCCGTTTGAATCCTTTGCCTTTTGTGCGTTAATGATGCGGCAGCGACGACCGACGACGACGAGTGTGAATAAGTGAGTGACTGAGACTGAATGACAAGGGAGACTGACGACGCGACAGGACGAATGGCAACAGTGAATAGTATTTCTAGTGACTGTGTAAAAAGTCAAAGCTGGAAACGTGCTATGCTGTAAGGATTAACATTCATTGAATGTCAATAATAATGAATTTGGCTGCGGATTATGAGGGGATGAGGATTCAGGAGATGATTTCCTTTATTTTTTGCGCTCTGTTGGTGTAGTTACGTGATGGGAAATGGCAGCTGATGATATCCTTGTAACAACAGAGAAGGGACTTTAGCTTAAGGACTGTTCTTTGTGAGCAGTTTTATTCTTTCTTTTTTTTTTGCTATTTTTGTGTGTTCCAGTATTTGGCTTCAGGATATTCACCTGTTATGGTTTTATTTTTAATTTTTTTCAGCAGCAGGTAGCGAATTTTGGGAACGGTTTTTGTTAAAAGAAGAAGAAGAAGGATTTAATTGATTTAAGTAGTATACATCTAGCAATTTTTGCCAACTTTTGTTATGTTATCACAAGCTACAGGTTACCTAACACTTTATACAGAGAAGTCGATCATTTGTTAGCAGAACTGGGTGTACAGATATTTAATTACCGAATTTAAGGATGATGTTGGATCTGTTCAGCTTTTTGGAGTGCCTATCTTGTAGATAAAATTATTCTCCAAACCTTGTTTTCAATTATATCGCCGCTAACTTCTGAGAGATATGCATCTTTTTTTAGAGTTACCCTCGCCTTGTAATTTTTGCAAAATTATTTTTGAGAGTCGTGTACTCTGACAAGTCGGCCATAGAGCATCTACTCTTAACCAACAGATTCTTAGGAATCAGTCAGCGGGAAATATACCTCTGGTCTGTGCAGTCTTATCACATCTTTCGATCAATGTGTTCTGGAGTCAGGGTTTTAGACACGAAGGAGTTCAGTGCTTTTAATTTTCGCCACACTTTGAATCTTTTTCAGTTGTAGTCTCCTAAGGGTTTCTTTATCTGTTCCAATCTTTGAAGGTTCTTGTTCCTGCTTCCCTTCTCTATTCCTCTGATTTCTTCCGTTAGGGAATGGTCCACTATCGCAAAAAATTGTTCATGTCCAAAGGCTTTTCCTGCCCATAAAGAGTCCGTCTGTTAATTGCCCTCAATTAGTGTTAGCCTACTTGCCATTGCCCAGTTCATTCACTTTTAGTAGACCTTCCCACATGATTTTAGACTTAATAACATGAGCGTCGAGCTATTTTATTGCTGCAAGACTATCAGACTTTATTGCTTGGTTGCAGTTGCTCTGATTCTTGCTAAGATTGACCTGGGCACATCTATATAATTCTCAAATATACTGGTGTTTTCAAAAAACCCTGCACCAGTTTTCTCATTAGTTCTTGAGAGGGCTGTGTACAAATTAACTGTGCGGTTGCTCACTTGGTATTCTGTGGATTCACATAAATGTTTTGGAGCTCAAACTCACGCCTATCAATAAGTCATAAGTCAATAAGATCTATGTAAAAACAGCGCCCCCTTTTATAATTTATGTAAACTTAAACTTTTTATATTTTTATACATTTTTTTATGTTTTACTTATACTTATATTTTTCTTTATGTATCTTTTCAGGTAAGCATAATTAAATTTATTACTGAGCTTGGTATAAGAAATTCGTGAGTAATAGTATAGAGTCCACAAGCCTGGATTTCTTATTTAATTCTTAAAAAATGTCAAACTTCTTACAGCTCTGAGCTCCACTGTTAGGACGGGTTGCCGGCAAGCATTATTTCGTCGCATTTCAGCTCATCTGGCTTTTGACCCGTTTTGAGTTTGGGCAGAGCTTTCAGAGAGTTGATTTACTCCATCCATCCAATTTTCTCCGAATTTATGCTTTTGCATTCGGAATTCGTTAGCCTATTGGGTTCCACTTATGTTAAATTCGCTGCAACTCTAGAGTCAAGACTATGCTCTGAGCATAACCAACGCATCAGATGACTAGGCCCATTTTGCCTTTTGTTATGATGGAACCTAAATGACGAAAGCTACTAACTAGCCATGTGCTTAGGTAAGGTTATGTTGTAGGGGAGGCTGGACCTTTTAACAACCTCACTCGGATCTCAAAGAATTTATTGTATTCCCCGGTGTGGTGTGAGGTACCTAAAAAACAAGGATTATGATTATTATCGATTGGTCTCCTTGAATTTTAGGGTGGTTTTCGATGGTTTGTGTAACAATTCGCCTAGATCATTGGTCATTCTATTTCTGCTTAGGCTTGGGCATTCACATAGGAGGTGGAAAGTGTCCTCCTAGGCGTTTAAGTCGCCACATCCCCTGCCTAGGTCTTTTCTACTCCATCTGCCATCTGCTTCCTGGCTACACAGTTAATTGCCAAAAGGTGATGCGACATGTTTCAGATCGTCCGTCATCTAGACCATCCGGCTCTGGTACACATACAGATGTTATGTGAAGTAATGTACACAGCATAGAAGGCATGCTTTAAATAAGAGCTTGAAGGGTTGTAGGTAAATCTGCTGTAAATACCATGAATGCACACTTTACTTTTCTTCCACTTACTAGACTTACTTGGAAATGCAACGGAACTGAATCATTTCACAATGCAAATAAGGGCACACGCCTACCTAGATCCGAGAATCTCGACTAAACTTTTGTTTAAACTCACACCGCGAATACATAGAACTGTCTTTCACTTCCCGTCTAGAGATTAGAGGATTATGTTTCATCAGCATATCCACAGCCTTCCTTAGTTTGCCCTGGAATCCTGTCGTCTTTTTGTCGCCCGAAATACCTTTAAAGTAGTAGTCCAAGATTTTCTAATGCAAAGCTTAATGCTTTAACGAAGGTATACCTAGTAGTTGATCATTTTCGACAATAACATGGCTTTTGAATTCCGGGAAGACATCGTTTCACATCGCAAAAGGTCTAATAAAAGACGTCAAACAGTACATAGAATTACACTTAGAAACCCTTAAATGAAAGAAACATATTTGAAGTAGACCTGAACCAAATCTGGAGCCACATTGCTTAGCTACAACGACCTTAAATGTCTGTTTTTAGATTTAAGCAAAAATATACCCAGAAACCTTGACACTCTTGCACTTTCCTACATTTAAAAACTTTAACCCCTACTGCCTTAGTTCTGAAAGCTTATCATAATTCCAGTTTTCAAATACAAAAACTCATTGACAAGTGTAGTAAACTTCCCTTCCAAGAGTCCTCCTCCCTCCGGTCTAACTAACGTATTCTCATCGAAATCCCACATTAAAATCTCATAAATACACTACGGATTATGGTTTCGAAAAACTTTTCTTAACGAAAAACTTCTTCGGAAATCTCTTCAAATTTCACTTTGATCCTGAAGAAAAAAACACTTATGCACTCCACACCCGTTTAACCCGGTTTTTGCCACACTTTCATAAGTCAATTTATAAATCCGCCCCCACCCTGCACACTCACCCTCAATAAAATTCAATTCATTCCAATAAGCACACTAAGGTCGTTGGTTCTTCAAACTTATGCACACATGTGTGTCCTGTACACTTAAGTGCAGTTTGAATTCTCCCTGTTTACGTGTGTGTCAGCACCCCAATCGAATCGAATCAAAACACACACATTTTTCGAAAAGTTCACATTCCCAAAGTCAATATTGTAACCATTATATGAACTTTGATCAGTTGTAACCGAGAAAAGTTTTCAAAAAACAACTTGAAAACGGTCGTTTTCCTGTGACCTCTTTTCGAGTTTTACTTTATGAAAAGCTTTTCGGTATTGAAATTGATTTGTAGATTGTTTTCAACTTTGATTATTGTTGCTGGGAAAACATCAGTATAACCGTATTGCTCGAAACTGACCTAGGGTAGAGAATGGAACATTTCGTATTCAATTTTCCAAACTCACGGTTGGTAGTAATAAATGTTTACAAAGTTTCCAAAGGACCTCACCTTAGACTGTATGCAGTGCATAAATTTAATACCAGCCACACGTTAGTTGGTAGTTTCAAGGAGTATCCACGCGCCGATATCGTCGTTGTCCATGTGTTATTCTTAGAATTTTACATGCCCGTACGTCGTGAACATGTGTTTTGAAAATATTCTTCGTTCCGGGTTGGCCTGGTTATGCTTGTGGATATCAATTTTCGGGAAAATTGTTTATTTGGTTGTTGCACGCGTAGATATACAATTCCATTTCTTAAATGTATTCTCGAATGCAATGGCATCTGGGTTCCTCTTTTGAAAAGACGACAGACGTCGGACGTTTTCGAAAATGTTGCGTCAGTACATACAAAAACATTTTCGATTTGAAAAGCCTTTGCTAATTGATTGATATACATGCGCTGGAGGGGATAGGTCGGGTGTATAAATGCAGTTTCGTCGTGTGTAGTTTACACTTTTGTTTATTTATGCATATGTGATTTATGGACTTTGTATTCCTGTTGGGAAGGGATGCTATTCGACGTGCGGGCGTGTTCCAGAACATATGCCAGATATATGCGCGCACGTGATAACAATGTGTGCCGACGAAGAAGTTGATTTCAATTTATAGTTCCACAACGGAGAAAGAACCTAGTCGTCTTCTCGTGTGCATGTGTGTGTATTTGGAATGGAGATGCAGGAAAAGTTTTTCATAAGTTTCGGTATTAGTTTCAGAAGACCGGAGGAGTCCCATGGAAGGTGGTTTTTCGAGGTGTTCTCGTCTCGGTCTTCTGTTTCTGCGGGGGCTCAGTTCTGGTATTATTGTTTTGTTTACTTTTCGAAATGAATTTATTGTTGAAAGTTTGTTTGGGGGTTTTTTTTCCGTTTTTTTTTTTGTGCTTTTTCGTCTTGACTCTGTTGCATGATAGCTCTTTAGAAGTTTATCAATGTTTATGCGGCGCAGTTAATTAATGAGTCAGTCGGACTGGAGGTTGATTTTATTACATAAGATTGGTTTCTTTTTATTTTTGGACTAGGATTGTGTAAATATTTACAACTTACCAATAAATTTCAAGAGCTTCGAAAGTAAATTATTGTACATAAGTCTTTTGGAAGAGAGAAAGTTGTTTGGACTGAAGACCGTAAAGTAGCATTGAAATATCTGCAAAAGATCGTAGGATTCAAGCTTTTGTTTTATTTTGTTGAGGAAATATAATGAAAGACTTGCAACCTTAAGCTTCAGATATTGCTACGTTCTCGGGTTCTCGGAGATTCCAAAAAGAGTCTGAAGATTAGGTGTATCTTATGCATCGTCAAATGTAAAATGGTCTTTCTTGGTGCAGATCTCGTTTGCAAGGAGTCAATTATTCGTTTCGATCTTGAAAATGTAGATACTACTCCCATGCAAAGGCTGCAGCTGAACTTCCTCTTCTAGACCTTTCTGCCTATCACTCGAAATCCAAGAAGTCTGCAGTAGCTTGTGTCATGTAGGTACTACACTACCAGATAAGTCTTTCAAGCAGAGGTAAGTATAAACAGTCGAATTATGCGTCAGGAAACAGATTGTCATCTTTTTTGACAGCCTTTCTCTGCTCTGAGTGAGCCGCTCACAGTAAAACTTCCATCTTTTAGATACCCGAACATGAAAGCATTGGAGGTATAGAGATTGCCAGACAAGGACCTTTATCAGCATTTACAGGCCTAGCCCATTTTTTTTCTGTAGCTTATCCAGCAGCCACATAAATAAAACCTTCAAATGGATTTTGACAAGCTAAAAGCTTCATCAATGCCTCCGACGATAAAAGAAATCAAGGGGTTCATCCATGTCTTATTCGGGATCTTGGTATTCTTGAGTTGCAGGAGCACCTTTGTTTTAGGCGAATGCTTTTCATGACGAGATAGAAGCTAGCTCTTCAAAAGTGCGACATGGCTAGCTGTTTCAAACTTTTGTGAAAAGCTCCACATAGCGTCGTGCACTGGTTTTTATTGCTTTATGGTCCCTAGAAGGTGTGAGAGTGGTAGTCTCTGAGAGATGAGTGTACTCTAGGAATGAAGTAATGAAATCAGCGTCAAAGTTTTCACTGAAAGGTGATTCATTTTCGACCTAAACTTCCCTAGAGCTGCATCATTCTCTCTTGTTAATTGCTAGAAAAAAAGGTGTCCTCACTTGTAGTTGGGGAAGGTAGAAGGGCTTAAATTAAATCCGGAGATGCCAAAGTATTTGGAGTTTACAAATAATAACTAGGTCAACCTTTAGCTACGCAGCCCTAGACGTCGTTTTTCAGCCATGACTTAGGATGGTAGCCGTCGAATATCATATCCTAGTTCGGGATACTTTATCTAAAGCTGGGATATCTTTTGGTTGAATATGAAAGGCAGGTGAAAGCCTGCAAATGTTCAAAAGTAGGTTTATATAGGCAACTTTTTGTAGATTGCGCCTCCCAAATTGTCGATCAAACCATTGAGGTCCCTCGCTATGACAAATGCTTTTCCGATCTTCGTCAGGGGTCCTTGGAAATACAGAGCATAATTCTGGTTTTCAATAATTGGTGCATTCCAGCTTAGTCCGAAAAGATAGCAAGATCTCAAAGCCCGCTGAATAGTAGATAAGATCTATCTAAGGTCTTCTTCTGTGAATTTGATAAAAACAAACTTGATTCAACGAGTTGTGGCAATAAACTGCTCCATATCCTCCGACTCGTAAGACTACTGATTAAATAATAAAAACCTAAACCAAGATAAAAACTTAGAACATGTCCTTCGAAACAAAAACTCAAATAAAACAGATACGGTTCACCGTCCATGTTTACAAATAAACATCGGAACTACTCAAAAGTAATCCAAAACAACTGTTCTCAGGTACACAAGATAACGACGGCATGTCCACTCAGTGACCAACTTCAAGTCGGCAAAAAACTATCAAAAACTACCTGCAACTGGGTGCAGATCAAGCTGAACCAATAGAAAAACTTTCAAATGTTCTATCGTCTCTTCTATTGAACTTTCTTCAGTTATGTCCTTGTGCAACCAACAAAAAGAAAAAAAAAAAAGTGGAAAACAACTTTTTGGCAACCCAAACATAAGAAGATACAAGTCGTGTCCTAGTAATCCTTCGTTGTATTCTCTAAGAAAAACAACAACATAGTACGACTAAACCAAAAATTATTTATCGGTTTGGTGTCCCTGCAAAGTAAAGTGGGTCCCAGAAACCCTGCACATCCTTGAAGTCACGGCTGCAAGAGAAAAATATTTAAATTCAATACTCCTGCCGTTGCATATGCATATTTTTAGTGCAATATCCCCTCGATATGTGTCTCCGACTCTAGGGAAGTTTTCCCTAAGTAAAGTGAAACTATCGACCGAAAGTATGTGATATGGTTCAAGAAGTTTAACAGAAAAAAAGGACATGTCAGCCCGCAAAATTTACTCCCGACTAAAGTTTCCAAAATTGCATGTGCCCATAAGACGACAAGCAGCACAGGTAGTACCGGCAACGTGTTCATAAAGATATGAACAACTCCAGACCTGAATAAGGACACATTGACAAAGTTAACTTCTCTGTGAGAGAGCGTATAGGCTACTCAAAAAGTACTAATATAAGTATCTTACGAGGACATTGCTTCAAAGAGCTTGTAGATAGAAAATTAATATAAAATTTCCAGTGTAAAGGATGTATGGGAGAATAATGATAAGGACTGCGTCCCCCCATCACTCGTGACTCTCAACTACTATTCGCACAGCTGTGCGCATTTTAGTACGTGTAACGTCTGTCTTCTGCTTCAACATTTCTACTAACCAGCCTTTGGCACATGTTTCTGTGGCAGAAAAGCTAATTACTGTTCTGAAGCTGAGTTTACTAAAAAAAAACTTTCTTTTCCTTGTAAAGATACTTTTCTATCTTTCTCTTGTGGTAGGGGTGCTGGGGCTCCCTTGTGGAAAGGAAGCACGAGATAAGAAAGTATTTTTGGTTAATGTATCGTTTATTCCTTTTGTGCATCAGGTGTGCGCGTTTGAGAAGTTCTTCCTTTCGTAACGTTATGTCGGGGCTTAATTTATCCTTAGAGGATATTTAAGAAGTTAAGCAAGATCCACATCTGGATGGAATGGGAAGAGAGGAAATTCAATTGAAACTCCTAGAAATGAATATGTAATTGCAAATGGTGGATAATGGGAGTTGCTTTTTTTTCTGGAACTATGTTGATTCAGCTGACAGGTTGGAACAGTACAATGGTATGGTTGATCTTTTACATATGTTAGAGAAGTAAATCAGAAAGTTTGTCAGAGAGAGAGAGAGAGAGAAAAAAGGCCAAAGTTCGAGGAAGATTGCAAACACAGTTAAAAAGTCAAGAACTTTGGTTGAGTTTTCCCAAGTTAACGATGGAAATGCAATTATGAAGTTTGAAGACTTGTACATGAGTTAAGAGTCAAACCGGCGTAACATCATGTCTGTGTGGTCTGGTCAGTAGACAAGACGGGCTTCACATGAAGGTTGTTCCATTAGGAGAGGGAAATAGAATTTTTATAAATGACTCATACTTTCCTGATCATTGGGAAGGAGATAAGTTGCGATTAATTTTAAAGCAAAATGTCCTGTCACATCTCAGGAGATACATCCTTGACCTGGGGCGTGCAGTAGATTTGCAGATTAAAAGATATGTTCGTGAGTATTTACAACGCCTTCTTGAATGAAGAAGCAATGAGTCTGTACTCTTGTCTCAACCTTACATTCATCTCGGAGAGCTGGAAAAATATTACGCAATACGGAGGTAGGGGTACCGCTGTTCTGCAACATTATGTATAGTGACACTTTTGACTAGAAAAATCCAACCATTTAAAGAACTTAACGGCTGATTTCATATATTGAAGCTTGGGTTAGCCGCAGGCATGCTGAAATTGATTTCGTTGCAGCCCTTAAAACCCTAGTGGCAGTCTCCTTAACTTTAAAAGAAGCTCTAAATTGCCGTTCATCTCTGGACAAGACAATAGAGCAATTCAATGTTAATCTATGTCGAGTGTCAGAGCGTAGAGACATACTATTGAATTGTAAGGCTGATGAGTTTGCCAAGCGTGGTCCTACAATGCCAATTTCACGATCACGATCTCTAGATAGTCTGATTGGATTACGTACCAGACTAGTAAGTTTGAATGGCAAATTTGGATCTCAAACGCTCTAAAAACTTGATCTCGCTTGGGAGACTGCACTGACACATACATATGTAGGTGTCACAGCCCTTGCAATAAGCACGCAACGAAGCTAGACCGGTTCTTAAAGAATGTCTGTAGGAGCTATAGAAGCGAAAACTGGAAGGAGACCATGCACGAGTCCTGCTCTCTCTCTCTCTCTCCCTCCCTACCTCCCTCCCTCCCTCCTTCCCTCCATCTCCCTCTCCCTCTCTATCTATCTTTCTCTCGTACGCACACGCACATTTCACATGATAAGTGAAATGCAGTAAGTTACAAGCACAGTATATTCAACTCCCTTCCCACGAAGAAATGTCACAAGATAGCACTGTGGGGAACATAAAGGAGGCATTGGAGGTGGTTTTAGAGGGTGGAAATCCCACAACATTCGCGCCTTGTAAAGATTTGGATTTTCTTACGCAAACAATAAAAATAATAATTTGGTTGACGTTTCACCAAACACAGTTTATTCTTGACGATGTATCCGTCTCTCATGAACCACTCAAGGACTCTTGATGTCCGCCAATCTTACAAAGATAATATTGGTGAACCTTTACACAGCTCAAAGCTCAGGATCTCTTGTTCGTAACATCGCTTCAAAAAAGAACAGTCTTATGTGAACTAGGTGTCCAATCTGTACAAGTCAAAGTAAATCTCTGTCCCTCTTTGTTCTGTTACGTAGAACATATCGAAAATGTTCCAATTAGTGGACCAAAATATTTTTAAATCCAATAAAATGTATTTTATGTCTATCCAAGGACATAAAAAGGAATTATTGATTTATTAGACAAAAAAACAAATCAATGGTATTCCAATTGAAAGGACTTTTTCATAATTAATATATAACAACAGTCGTATAAAATTTTTTGTTTTTTGTTTGTTTTTTTTTTTTTGACCGGATGCATTGAATCCTTAAAATTTGTTATGCAGTTTCCAGAAAACAGTATTTCTTTGTTTCAATCATTACTGAACAATTTGTTGAAAATGTTCATATTTTATGTGATGAAACATTAATATTTTATAAAAAAACTAATTTATGGGAAAAATGTTTGCAAAGGATACATAGGTATCCTTGATTCTAAACAAAATACAACAAAAGGCAATGGAACATCACACTTGACGAGTTTGATAGACCTCCCAGGTCCTTCGAGTTTCCTTATGTCCCTCCAAAGTATGATGCAGGTATCGTTGCTTATTTCACAACAGAATTGAAGCCTCTGTAGGAACGTTAGAATTTACACCAAGTCATGGCATTCCGTTCTCACAAAATGTACTCAACAAGTTCTTGTTCATTGAAACAAAGTCGGGATGTAGTTATGAGACTTTGACTGACTTTTTCGAAACAAAAATTGAGCAAACAGTGCCTAGTTCGGAAGTCTGTTTAGAGCTCTGGCTTCCTCCCGCCTTTAGAAGCTGTTGAATTCTGTTGTCACTAACTTATTGACTTGACGAATTCGTGACCATTAAAGCGTTCCATCCTCTTTCCAGGTACGTTACTGTGGGTTGGTTAAATCATGTACCCTCTCCCTAAAATGTTGGTTTAGTGCTCCTTGTCGTTATGAATGACTGGAGCTTCGCTCCAGGTATCCGATCCAATGTAGTCAACGGGATTTAGCTTTTCACACTACATCCACCGGTTTGCGATTCTATCGCCTCCACTCTTAGACCTTTTCACTTACAGTAGCCGAGTATCGCTTAAACCAAGTGGCAGTGGTTTCTTAGCAGTTTATTCTTAGACGAAACTTCACAAGGAGTTTATGTTTACCTCGGGATAGGTAAATTCCTTGAATGTTTCGAACTTTCCTAGCAGCTGGAAGGATCTGTAGAAGGCAGTGCCTTTCATGTTAATAAATCAGAATTCATAGTTCCGAGAAAGTGTTTCCAAATTAAAGGTAAAGCTTGATCATTTTTAGCGGGATCCCCAATACAGCCATCGCTTTCTAGAGTTCCAACTTCCAAGAGATGAATGATGTTATACACGGATTTAAAGCCAAAGAAGAGGTGGTAGTTTTTTATCTGAAATACCTATGTCATTTCCAGGATTTGGCTTTGGACAATCCATCATGACTGCCTGCTTTATAAGTCTTAAGCTTAGTATTAGCTACGCTAACCAACAGTCGGATCTATTGCGTCAAAAAAATGCTACCCTATGAATCTAGGAGGAGAAACAGATGGGTTAGGGTCATGAGCATAGAGATAGATAGACACTTCAAAAGGTGTCGCAGTTCAATATAACATACATAAGTCATCCAGTTGGGGAAAAAGTGACTTCCAATGGTCATTCTTTTCTGCAGATCCAAGTTGATGCAAACTTGCAAGCCTTCGCCTTTCTGGTCTGTTAAACGGTCTTAGCAGGGGACTTTGTTGGGCTTGAGTCTAGGTAAAGCTCCTTCGGTTCGATCGAGTGGTTCAAATAGTACAAGTTGAGACCATGATACTGCCTGTCTGCAGAATTTTTTGCTTTCATATGGGCTACTGTCTTTCAGACTTTTAGCACCATTTGAAGGAAGCTCTGTTGGCATCCATTTCTGTCAGCGTCAAAGGTTTTCGGCAAATGATGAGTAGAAGTTGCTGCACTTTTGATGACTTATTGGCAGTGCTTACACTGATCTTATGCTTTCGCTAAGTGTAAGGAATCTGACAGTATCTTGCGATTGTAGATATTAAACTTCAACAGATGAATCTTCTGTGTCTCTACCTTTGTATTCATACTTGTCCCACAAACTGTAACCACTACTTACAGCAACGAACGACTGACTGATTGTTGGCCATCACTAATATTATCAATCCATCCCCCCTATAGACAACGAAGAAGAAGTACTCGTACCTACAAGGACAACAAAAATTGACTGCCAGGATGGAATTAATTTAATTTCAAGTTCTTTTTCTTTTTTTTTTATCTTCCATTGCTTGTCACTACTGCTTGCTTCTTCTTCTTCTTCTTGGTCTTTGTTTGAGTTTAAAATGTTCGTTCGTCGTCCTTTTGTTTTCGTAAGAACTTAAATTATTGCGAATCACTTAGAAGGAATCAATAGGTACAAGGAATCGAAAAGGCAATAAGGGGGGGGAGGGACAACAACGGTCTAGGAAGAGAAATCTACTATACACTACAGTGAACACGGAACAGTGAGAACAGGATTCTAATGAGTTTTTATTGACTACAAGAACAAAAAAAAAAAAGAACGAAGCAAGGACCACCATCTCCTTGTTATAACTAGACCAAGAAGTAGAACTCAAGAACAAGAAGTCCTTCTTCGCTATTTTGTTTGTCTTGTAAATTCTCTTCTCTATAGGGACTACGTTGGTAGAGAAGGACTTCTTTTTGTGTCCTTTGAACAGTTGTAGTTGCTTAAAACGTTACACGCAATGAGCAAAAGTAAATGAAGTTTGATTTTAACAGATTTGTCCTTGGAAAGTTCGTTGTTTTTTTTTTTTTTTTGTAGCTGTGTCCCTAGTTTTGTCGAGTGAAAATGGTTGTGTACTATAAAAACAACAGTAATGCCTAGCGTTCCCATTTTGATTACACTTTGGGGGGAGAAAAATCGTAAATTCCAACGGTAAACGGGATTTAAATGTAAAAAGTTTCTATTCACGAAAATGGATTGAAAGTTTATGGCTCTCTTTCAAGCTCTCCTCGAAAGGCGCGGACGTAGGGTGCAGGGATTTTAATTGATTTTAATTTGTTTTAATTGTAAACTGTAAATTAAGTTTTATTATTAAGCAGGAGTGGCGATTTTTGATGTGTAATTTCGTTAGAAAATTAAGCAAATTGAGGGTTTTCGTCTAGAGAGGTACATATAGCTGTTGTTTGGTTGGATATTTCTGAGGTCGATGATGGGAATTTTAGCACTAAAAGTTAGCCGGTGAGAAAAGTTAATGGGTTTTGTAAGACTTTTCAAGAAAGTTTTACGATAGACTGAGAAAAATTTGAAAGATTTTAGGGGAAGAGTACATAGTCAAATTCAAATTTAAGGTTTAAGATTTGCTTCTAAACTGTTGTGTTTTGCTAAGAAAAAGAGATAATAATGAAACTACCATTCGAAGGCTCAGAAGTATTGACTGTGACTCGAAATTAGTTCAGGTTTCCATAACTCTTTCAAGACGAATAAGAAGGCTCAGAGAACACCAATGAACTTTTGCTTACTAAATTTCTGAACTTTTCACCCCGATTGTCTTCCCGAAGGTAGCCATACTTTCAAAGAAGTTATGGAGTTCACCGACTATGCAAATACTCATCAGGACGCCGATATTGCTGTCGGAGATCTAAAGATACAAAAGCTAGTTCAGTTCGACGAAATTTTTTGGATTTTAGAACCCTCAACACAGCATGAAAAGAATGATTTAAACTTCAAGTTTGTCCCGTAATCTCTTCCTCAGTCGAGAGATGGGTCGATGGTATTTTGACATGGAAACAAAAGGAATAAGATCAACGTGCAGAAGTTTCCACCGGAAAGCTAGATATATAGATAGATAAAATCGGAAGAAAGCAGCGTGATGTCGGTGGCGCTTTCGCGAGTTTTGAGACGAAAGCGGCGAAGATGGGTCTAATGGTCAATGAGAGCAAGACCAAGTATATGCTGTCAACAAGGAAGGACACTCAACACCGACGTCTCAGACAGAACGTCACCCTCGACAGATATAACTCTGAGGTAGTTAAGGACTACTCAGGCTTCGTTATAAATTCAGAGAACGACACCAGCGTTGAGATCACACGAAGAATAACTCTTGCCAATCGCTGCTTCTTTGGGCTAAGAAGGCAATTGACTACCAAACCCTCTCTCGAACAAAAGTGACCCCATATAAGACCTTAGTAATCCGAGTCCTACTCTACGATGCAAGGGCATGGACTTTATGGGTTCATAGACGGTGGGGGGAGGATGAGATACAAACACAAAATATACGGGCTGTACAGCTACAGAAGAGTAAAGGTCCAACGATTGGGGTGGCTGGGTCATGTAGAGCGGATCGATACCAATGCCCAGTCCGAAGAATCTTCGAATCCGTCGTCGAGGGACAGCGCAGTTGAGGAAGCGTGGCGCACACAAGTGGAAGCGTGCGAAACTGGAGGTAGCTAGTTAAAGATCGAGCTGGCTGGAGACGCTTGTTGGTTGGGGCCCAGGTCCACCCCGGACTATAGCGCCACCTTAAGTAAATAGATGTTTGACTAGAGTTGAGTCTCTTTAAAACATGGGATCAGAACGTCCATGTGGACCTAAAGATTTGTTGCAATTGAGATCTTTTAAGATTCAGCATAGGTAGATTGGAGCAGCTGTCTGATAAGATGGAATTCACTGTGAATAGAACAGATAGCAGGAAGGATTCTTAACATTAAAGACACCAGCTACCTTTATGAAATCACATTAAGTGGAGACGTACCATCCCAAGTCTACTTTCATGTCAACCAAACTGTACGACCACCTGTATTTACTTCCAATCAAAATCAATCCCCTTCCAAAAATCGAAACAATAGACAAAACGAAGTAGGTTACAAAAGTGAACCATCGTCCAAAGTCCAACTCTAACTCCTCCTCTTTCAATTCTCCACTCAATAGGGTGCGGTAAATCAAAAGGCAAAAAAAAATTTTTTTAAAGGAGCACGATATTTCTTGAACCTTTCAAACCATCCGCTCCATTGAGGTGGAAAAGCAATCAGCGAACAAATGAAGTCTCCCCAGTGTTCCTTTACAAATTAATTTGTATCTATGTTTGTAGGTACTACTACTGCGAGAGATACAAGTATGTTTGTATGTACGTAACGTACGAACAATTAAGATAGAAAGTTTCTTCCGTTTTGTTTTTTGTTTTTTGTTGCAAAAGAAAACACCACAAAGCGCATCGTGTAATAATCAAAATGATAATGAACCAAACATTTTCTTTTTTCAAGAAAAAAAAAAAAACCTCAAGACCCAAGAAAGAAAGAAAGAAAAATATCTGTTAATGGGTTTCCATTTCATTTTTTAAGGAGCATTTCCTCTGCTCATTGGCTCATTTGTATTCTTTTTTTTGTATCCCTCTCTGGGATATTTTTCTTTTCTTGTAATTTTTAGGTTCACTGAACTGACTCATAACCCTTAACACCTTTTCGCGAAAAGAAATAAAACAAAGCCAAGAACGTAGTTCTTACAACAGATGGAGGTCCTTCCTAGGATCACATTTGTTAACGTAGGAGGAGGAGGGTATGAGAAATGAATGTGCCATACTCTCGTTATATAATTTAAGAAAAAGAACGAGAGCTCCTTTCACATGCAAAATGAAGGCATTAACGTTCTGTTGTAAATGTATCCTTGTTATACAGGGTTTTCATCTTTTTTTCTTATTTTTTCCTTTAAGTGAAAGTAGCAGGAGCAGTATTTTGAAAGAAGGATCCAAATTTAATTTTCATAGATATTAAACTGACAGATATTTTATATCACCATTTGGGGATTCATCGTTTTCGTCCTTGTTGTTAAAAAGAGAACATTTTACGTATGTTTCCATATTCTGTTTGTGGACATACACAGATTTTTATGTTTGCATTTATGTTTCGTTGGAAGATCCTTTTTTTTTTTGTTGGCATTCAGTACCACGTAATGTGCATGAAATTTTATATTTTTGTTTTTTTTTTTTTGTCAGTAAATTGCTTAAGAGAGAAATTTTGATTAGAAACATAAATTATCTTTTGAAATTGTTTTTCTGGCAAAAGAAACCAGGACTCGTGGGAGAGAAAAGGAAACACACATATGGCCATACTCGTGTGTAGTGACACACGGACAAATGAGAGAAAAATTAATTTATATGAAAATTCTGAGATTCTCGAGAACAACGAATGATGGGGAGGAAGTACCGTCAGCCTTTGTTAAGAAAATAATGGAACATGTAAAGTGAGGAACCTACATATCAACGGTTAAGTGTTCTTTTCCCTATAGGTTCTCGGTTGGTTAAAACCTGGTAAGTAGGCACTTTTAAAGGCGACTTGTCCAAATCGTTGAACAACTACATACATATTTCCTTAATGGCGTTTTGAATTGTTAAGTCAGAGATCAGTAGCGTGAAAAGACAACATAAGACGCATGGACTAAGTGAAAATAAACGATGTGTTTCGGGTGGTTTCTTTAGGTGGACCTTTGATCGTACATGCTCACAGCATTGAACAGTCCAAAAAATCTTTTGACAAAAATTTATTATGAAGTCCAGCTGTCTTTCTCAGAGGATACCAACTTACTTACAAAACGGGTTACCAACCCTTGTAGTCAGGATACCCAGCTTCCAATTATCTATTCTTTGGCATCCGAAATCGCTTGGTGTATGAACCAGAAGATCGGTTTTTCTTCTCGTTTCGAATCTAGGTGCTGGCTGAGATTTGTAGAGTCTCTTGGTTGAAGCAATGTTGTCCACTTACTCGGTGTTGCCGAGCCAATCTTTTCTACGTATCGGACAGCTTTCAAATCTTGGTATAGGTCGTATAGTTGTCCTCGCACACAGGACCAAATATTCGACGAAGAATTTGTTCGTTCCAAAGTTCCCTATGCATACCTATTTACTCTGCTTTCCTGTTTTTCGTCTAGCACTCGGCTCCACATCACAAAACTGACAGGATTAGCGTCCGGTAGAGCATACATTTTGTCCTTCAGGTAAGAAGTTTTGATCCCATTTCTTTCGCCAAACAGATAGTAATGGTTTCCAAGGATTATTCTTCGTTGTAATTCCACAAGATGAATTCCTTTACTACCTCGATGTTCTGGCTTTCAAATTTCCAAGGATGAGTCTTCGTCGAATCTCGAAGAAGGTTGTAGCTAACAAGAGTGAAATTTTGTCCTAGCAGGTGCGCAGCTTCTTTGTTTGTTGACAACATGCACAACGTTTGTCCTCTGTCACTTCAAGACCAACTCGTTTCATCTATTCTGTGAGAAATAGATGTCAGGTTGTGAAAGCCTCCAAAAGGGCCTTTATGTCATCTGCGTCTCTCCCCAGCAGCTGAAAGGATTTATTAAAGATGTTGCCTTCCGTGTTAACACAAGCCCTAACTACTATTTGCTTCAGCATGAGATTGAAGGAGTTACATTCTAGCGCGTCTTTTTAGTGAAGCTCGGCGCCTGTTGTATGAATCGCGTGTCCTCCTGTATAACGCGACACAGTTGGATCAGTGTTATCGAAATCCCCAATTCAGCCATCGCCGTATAGATTTTCAGCAGCTTTGAAGTCAATAAAATGTGGTGAGTGATAACTTGAAATTCGTTAGTCTTTTACCAGATTAACCCAGTTGTTAAGTCTCTTCCACCACAAGGAGCCATAACAGTGGCGAAGGAACACCTCCTTTCAAGGTTAAAATTACCAAAGATTTCGAAAAAACTGGTCTCAGTCTGAAAGGTTTGAGGATATATACCCATTGATCTTGAGATAGTGGTTTTCAAGGTTCAAAAACTTCAACACAAATCTCCGCCCATTGTGTTCCTCTCATCGAAGAACATAATTCTTTAGAACATGAGGTGAGCTCGTTCCTTAAACTAAAGCCCTTTCAAACAATCAATTCCACTTGCTTATACTTTTACGGAAGTGAATTCTACTCTTTACATTTTGGACTGCCTTATGCGACCTCAACTGTAAGAGCACAATCATTGCCTGTTTTATGGTTCAACGATTGTGTCACGTGTGTGACACTGAATGCATAACTGACGACTGGCATAACTGAAAGTGTCAAACTTTCCATCGCAATAACCCGTGCATATTCTGTGATATTTAATTGATCGCGACTTTTACGAGCATTAATTCTGCGATATTGTCCAGCATTACGGCACCAAAAACTTCCTTCGCCTTTTTGGGTTTATTGGATCGTTAACAAGTTAAACACTCGTATGTCCTGTTTAATTACCAAAACAAAGTCCTAAACAACTTTTATCCCAATGATGCGGCTTACATCTCTCTTTTTCCCAAACAAACAACAATTAAACTAAAAGAAAAACTAAAACTAAACATAACCTTAGTTTTGACACATGCTGTCACCCCGGAAAAATATGTCAAATGGGATGAAACGGAGAACTTGATGCTATCAAAAAGTTTTTTTTTTCTTTTTCCATTCCTCCTTACCTTATGCAAGGAAGAACAAACAAAAAAAGAAGAAAACTCAACCAACAGATGGTGCTGCAGAGATTCCCATTCCTTCGTTTGAAATAGGAAAAATGAAACCAGACTTGGCACCGGCAAAGCCTACTTGGGATCAATGACTCCAGAGAAAAGATACGGTGCTTCCTGATGAGATAAAGATTGATCAGTAACAGCTTTCCTTACGCTTTCATTAATCTTCTTTAAAAAGGACAAAGAAGGAGCAAATGAAATGAAATTAACTAATCAACAAGGACTTAGCTAAATGAAAGACGGATATCAATGCTGTGGATGTATCAATTCAGAAATGATTTCAACTTGAATTTGTATCTCTTTGTCTTTGCTTGGTCATTTATTTGAGTTTGATACCTCCTAGCACTATCCACACCCATTCGTAACCTTCTCCTCGTTACAACGAAACTACAAAACATTTGTTTCCATTTCTTAAGCTTGATCAGCTTAAACTCTTTTTATTGTTAGTGCGATGAGAACACACATAGACACATAGACACACCAGTGATAGTCAATTAAAACCTTAAGTGAGTTTAATAAATTTTCTTCAAAACTGTTACAAAAAGAACGAAAAGCAAACGGAATCTTAATGGCTTGTGAAGAAGGTGCGGTCAAGAGTATATGTAGTAAGTCCGGCATAAAAACCTTTCGGAACACACCCTAAAAGCCAATCTAACAATTTTCTATTCTTATCCCCCGATAGAGAAACAAGAACCATGCCAGAGACACAGTCGGGAACTGGGAGTGGTAGTGTATTAGGAACAAAACCACTGGTGCTGGTTGGAACTGCTGGTCGGTCTTTGTTTCGGTTGCTAATGATTTCAGTTGAAATTGAGGTTTGCCATTGAAAATTAACGTTTAAAGGAGGCAAAAGCAACTGCAGGGCAAACAAAATGGACTAGAGGAGATGTGTGGCGATTGGCGATTTGACTTGGCACAGTAGGGAGGCAACACCAGTACTAGTGTCCAGCGGTGACTTTGTTGGGATTTGGGTTTTTTTTTTTTTTTTTTTTATTTGGAAAGTACAATTAGACAGAATTAGGTCAAGTTAAGTAGATTGAAGGCGATTAATTGAAATGAAAATTTCAAAGGATAACAGCAGGATGTTTTGAAAATGTAAATGGGAGGGAGGGTTGACGCCTCTTGGAAACTGGTGGTAGTTCTTTAACATTTCCACAGAGAGATGATGACAATATTCTTTCATAAATCGTTACTCACAACTCATTGTGTTCCTTGGGGGAGGCTTCGCGATGTTTGTCGTTTGGTCACCTCATTGTACGAGTATTGGTTGTCCAGAGTTACTTTCGCTGCATTTTTTCAATAAATTTTGACTCGGTTTATGCTATTTTTGTGCGTCATATCTTCTTTTACCCTGCTTCATGTAAGGCCTCATGACATTGAGTGAAGGTTCGGTCAATCTTGACTTTTTGGATCCAGAGTGTGGGCATCAAAAATGCTTTCAGCTGGAATGCTGTTTTCCACTTGCACTATGTAGCCAAACAAAAGTTGACCGACCATAACATGTGTAGTATGTTGAATTGTCCAAAGGAGAGGTCCTTAGTACGCACCACTTTCCAAATCCATGCAAACACAATGAGTATAACAAATGATTTGTTAATGATTAAGCAACAGACCACCAGTAGCCCATTCATTACAGTTTGGAGTTCCAAGAACCATTCAATCCAATCCCAGAGCAATTAAGGCATCAAGTTAAAGACTCTGCTGAGTATTACTAGCTGGGAAACATCCGCACAATTGCGTGGTCCATATTTCTCTGACCGATGCGATTTTCATGACAACTGTAGTCTACAAGGACTTCCATTGGATCTGTGTCCATAGACCCTTTTATATCAATACTGGGCTCATATCTAACTGCCTTTAGTTTCAACTGCGTGCTTCACCTATGTAAACTGAGGTCATGAACTGAAATGTCGACATCGACATCCTAGCCACCTGAAGCAATGATTTCGAATATTTCTTACAAGATGTAAACCGTTGTGTAACCCATGGAGCTTAATAACTTCTTCGTCCCTTCTTCATCAATCTAGCATGCCTGTCTCTACCAACAGGCACTACGTGTCAAGTCAGAAGACCGATAGCTCCGCAACCTATAAAGGGCTGAGGTATAGCTTCTCGCAGTCACATGTGCTGTAGCAGAGCAAGTTAATGTATAAATCACTAGGCTTCGACGACTTCAGACTCATAACCTTATTGCATCGGGGGTGCTTCAGTTTTCACGTCAAGTTGATTTCGTCTTAATCATGTGGACAGAATTGTGGGCTTCCATCGTCGAATTACTGTCTCCCATGATGCATTCTGCCTGACAATAAAAATGCTACTTCCATATCCTTGACACTGATTTCAATTGAAGGCTTCAGTTCGAATTTTGTAGCTTTGACATGGAGAAACTTCTGAACCTCATTACTGCAGTAGCTTCTCTCTATTCTTCCTCGATCGCGAGCTTCTCATGCTACTTCTTTTTTCATTCTCAGAAGTCGGAGCTCGTTCCTTCTTTTCATAGTCTGTTTGCCTTACAAGGCAAAAATAGTTCGTCTTTTGGTCCAGAGATTCAAGGACCTCGTAAAGTCGAACAATTGAAACTTTCCAATTTAAATCAAGTCCAATGGAGTTCCTTACATACGCCAATGATTTATAAATCTTGGTCCTTCGAGCCAGATAATAATCTTATGGTAATTCCTAACCGACTTCCTATCATAGGATTTTTGTCGAATTTTAAGGACGGCCAACAAGGACGGCGTTGCAATCATTTTCCTTTAGATGCCCTAAGATGCTTAAGCATTCAATTGTAAACAAAAAAAAAGGTAACAACCACCGCCACTGTGGCTTAATAGATGCGTTGAACTGGCCTAAAAATATATATTAAACCGTTGTAGGCTTCGCCGATGCGGAACCCTCTACAAGAGTCCATTTAAATCAAATCAAATACTTAGTTGATCAGATCAGGCTGAGGTAAGCCAAATGCGACAGTAAACATTGAAGTTTGTAAAAATACAAAAAATACAAACTCCAAAGCGAAATCCTTTTGAACATGTGTACACCCCGTCAACTTCAAAGGCATGCCAAGAGTTCACTTTGAACATATTCCCTATTTTCAACTAAATTCCCGCTGTTTGTTTCATTTTTCCCCGCTTAGTCAAGCCAATCCAATTTCTTCCACTAAGACGACACATAAATCCATCAACCAAAAAGGACTAGCATGTCAACCTTAAAACAATTTGTCTACTTTGCATTGCTTTACCTCTGTCGTTGTGCTGCTGATGCCTCTACACAAACCTGCAATTGTGTGTCTTTTCGAATTTTATTACATTTTTCTGTCGCATTGACATGCAAATAAAAACGTAAACCAAAAAGGAACCACATAAAAACCTAACCTTCCAACTAAGAGTTCTTCTCTCTCTCCTGGAGTTCACAGATTTCCCAAAAAAAAAAAATTCCAATCGAAGTCGAAGTATCTGCAGAAGGAGGAAGCCAAAGGTAAAGCTAAATCTTGACTGAGAATTTACACAGTTGCGGCGTAGTCTCGAGTGGAACACATTTTACTTTGACGGTGCAGTGAACTGCAAGGATTCACCATCCACCCACACAAGAAGACAACATGTATGTAGAATGTGTCCACCACAACGAAGTGAGACGGTGAAAAGTTTTGTGGCTTTTTGAACTTGTGTGCGGGTAAAAGATAAACGCAGAAATGGAGGTTGGTTAAGAGAGATATTATGTCGTCCTTTGGTTTGGAGTTTTAAGATTTGTGGAACTTAAGGAACTCCGTCTCTCATATGATTTCCACCTTTCATCGGATTTCTTTAAAGACCTCAACACTTTTCAGGAACTTTATTTTTTTGCTTTTCGTCCTTTCTCCTCGTCCTTTTTTTTTTTTTTTTAATAGTCCTTTGCGACCTTAATAACTACCGTTCTCCGTTATACTTAAGACTTGCATGTCGTCGTCAAATAGTTAATTGAGTACTTAAGCAAAAACCTACCATTATACGAGATTGAGCGAAAACTAGGAATCGAACATTATGCTAGGACATTAAGGAGCAATAAGAAAAATAATAATAAGACCCCAAGTACAGTTAACAAAGGGAGAAAGAGAAGGAAAAATTCTATCCGTAGTAGCAATCAACAGGAAAGTATTAGTTTCACTTTATGCGAATGCGAGAGGAGTGTTTTGATTTTGAACTTTCTTACCAACACAACGGGCGTCCTTAAGAGAAGACCACACCGCAGAGTCCTTGGCCAATAGTGGGCGGAGAAGCATTCACAACACGCAATTTCACATTTTATAGGTTTCCACTGGGGGTTTACGAGTGTAGAAATTAGAAATTGTGCAGTTCCAAGAAGTAGTTCGTTTAATGATTGAGTGTGTGTTCCTGAAGGTGCTGTTTTTTTTTTTCGAAAAATTAAAGAAAATTAATTTTTATTGTGTTTGCCAGTAGCAGAGTGTGTGTGCGTGTGTGTGTGCCAGGAGTCCAGGACTGGAACGGAAGTTAAGGAATGTGAAGTAATTTTCCAGTGAATTACCATGAATAGAGTTCACATTGAGGAAAGTATTCTTAAGGATATGCTGTTTCATTTTGATTTTATAGGACAGGAGAAGGTTCGGTAAGGTGCAAGAAATTCGCTCTATAAGGATCTACTACCTACTTAATATACACGTTCCAGACCCGTGGAGGCTTTTCACCTTCCAGTTCTCTTGCCAAGATTTCTATCAATCCGCGTTAGCTTGGTCCAAAAACGGTGGTTTTTCTTTCTCATCGTCACTTACCTGGGACTATGATTCGAAGATCCTCTTGGCTGTACCATATTGTCCATTCGCTTGGTGTGACCTAGCCAGTGGAATGGCATCTCGATACAGCTCATAGAGTTCGTGGATGTGTCTGCTCCTCGATTCACCCTCCTCTCTGACAGGATCTTAAAGTTGACGAAGAATTTTGTTCTCGAAAGTGTTCAACATTTGGTCCGTTCAGGACTCGAAACCATACAACAGAGTATGCGTTTCGTTTTCCTTGGTAAGACCTATTCGATTCACCAAACCGAAGTAGTGGTGGTTTCTTAGGTTAAGCTTTCGTTCAATCTCCACTAGGGTGTTATTTGTTGACGTTTACTCTGAGGTAGGTTAGCGTTGCATTCCATGATGACTCGCGAAGTCTATGTGGACTTGAACAATGGAGATACCCCAACATACGTACTTGGTTAGTTATGCCAATGATATCAGGGCAGTATTACCGCGCGGAACATTAAGACTGCCTAAGGGCGTCTAAATCAAGTCATAAGACGCATCCAATTTCGGATGCAAGATCATAGACTGAATTTAGCAACAGAAAAATAAAGAGATAGCTCTGTTGACGAAACAGGCTTGTGGTAGGATTTGCAGCCTAGAACTCAAAAATGCATAGTCCTCCAACTAACAACATTAACTACAACTTTTTCAATTTCTTTTTCCAGATTACCCACGTGTTGAAGTCGGTCCTGAGAATCCATTGCGTGTCGAACGTGACCGCACCGCTAAGCTGGAGTGCAATGTGGATGCTAAACCAAAGGTGCCTAATGTCCGTTGGACGAGGAATGGTCGTTTCATTAGCTCATCCATGGTGCATACCATCCATCGAGTTTCGTTGCAAGACGGTGGAAAGTATACATGCTCCGCTGACAATGGTCTGGGTAAGGCCGGCGAACAAGAGATCATCCTGGATATCCTGTATCCACCGGTTGTTGTGATTGAATCGAAGACAAGAGAAGCCGAAGAGGGTGAGATTGTGAATATTCGGTGCAATGTGACGGCAAATCCCACTCCGATGACTGTCGAGTGGCTTAAGGAGGGCGCTCCTGAGTTCCGATACTCTGGAGATGTACTTACACTGAGCAGTGTTCGAGCGGAACACGCTGGAAATTATATCTGTCGAGCAGTGAATGTAATGACTCCATACAACAGTAAACGAATCGAGAGGATTGGCAACTCCACTGTGGCTCTGCTGGTTCGGCATAGACCTGGTCAGGCTTACATCACTCCAAACAAACCGATTGTCCATGTAGGCAATGGGGTGACACTTAGTTGTTCGGCCAATCCACCTGGATGGCCTGTTCCACAGTACCGTTGGTTCCGCGACATTGATGGTGAGTTCACAAACACTCAGAAAATCTTAGCTCAGGGTCCGCAGTACTCCATCCCGAAGGCACATCTCGGTAACGAGGGTAAATACCACTGCCATGCAGTTAACGAGCTTGGTATCGGAAAACTGGCCACCATAGTCCTGGAAATCCATCAGCCACCCCAATTCTTGGCCAAACTGCAGCAACATATGACGCGCCGTGTGGGTGATTCTGATTACGCGGTTACATGCAGCGCCAAGGGAAAGCCGGCGCCCACAATTCGCTGGCTGAAGGACGGTGGAGAGATTCTACCAGAACTGAACCTCTACGAGGTGAAAACAAATCCCGATGAGGGACCAAATGGCATGGTCACCGTCCAAAGTATGCTCAAGTTCCGAGGCAAGTCACGACCACAAGGCAATCAGCTGGTCCCCGGCGACCGTGGTCTCTACACGTGCCTCTACGAAAACGAAGTGAACACTGCCAACTCCAGCATGCATTTGCGAATCGAACACGAGCCCATAGTCCTGCATCAGTACAACAAAGTCGCCTACGACATTCGAGAGACAGCCGAAGTGGTTTGCAAAGTCCAAGCATATCCAAAACCCGAATTCCAATGGCAATTCGGCAATAATCCCTCCCCCCTGACCATGTCCTCAGATGGTCACTATGAAATCAACACCACCACTGACAACAATGACATCTACACCTCGGTTCTGCGCATCAACCAGCTATCCCACGCCGACTACGGTGAGTACACCTGTCGGGTGGTGAACTCCCTCGACACCATTCGTGCACCGATTCGTCTCCAACAGAAGGGTGCTCCCGAGAAACCGACCAATTTGAAAGCCATCGATGTTGGGCACAATTTCGTGACTCTCGCCTGGGATCCCGGTTTCGATGGTGGCTTAACCAACACCAAATTCTTCGTCAGCTATCGCCGAGTGGCAATGCCTCGTGAAGAACAAATGATACCCGACTGTGCCACACTAGCGACCAGCAATACCGAATGGATGGAGTTCGATTGCCATCGAGACAACCCATGCAAGGTAACACCCATGGATCAGCACCAAAGCTATGCGTTCAAGGTGAACGCCCTCAATACCAAGGGTAGTTCGGCATATTCCAACGAGATTATGACCACGACAAAGGTGAGCAAAATTCCACCGCCACTACAAGTGACGTTCGATCCGAATTCCCGAACATTAGGCATCAAGGTGGGTGCCACATGCTTGTCGCTGATTGCGGTAGTGGAGTCACAGGTGAATAGCGATACCCCCATGGCTGCGTGGGAGATTGTCGATACGGTCACATTGCAGTTAAGTGGGAACGGGCAAACATTTAAGGAGGCCGTTATCGATCACTTGATTACGCCGCGACGCAGCAGTGGAGGACGGTCGTTGGGACACGACGAAGACTTCCCCATGGCATTAGAGGATGAAAACAGACCGACAGTGAGAGTAAAACTGTGTTTGCGGTCCAATCATGAGCACTGTGGGGAGTATACCGATGCGGAAAGTGAGTATTTTCAAATTTATTTTATTTGTTTCTACAGTGTGGCTGAGAAGAGAAGATACACTTGGTTGTATTCAGGTTTTCCTACGAAGGAAGTTACAGCTTAAAAGTTTGACCAATGTTTTGAGGAACCATTCAACTATTCAGAATATGTATAGTGTAGTCCTTCTTCCCAGCCACACTGTCTTATCATTTGAACAATCTGCAATCTATGGAAAATCCTTTTTATTTTTTCAGTTGGTCAAGCGTATATTGCCGAAGCATCAGCTATGGCTACACCCACACTTATCGCAATTATCGTCTCGTGCATTGTGTTCGCACTGTTTGTTGGACTGTTGCTAATGTTTTGCCGCTGCAAACGCAATCAATCTAAAAAGAGTGCAGCCGCCAAGGATTATGAAATGGACTCAGTGCGACCATCAATCGTCGCACAACAGAATCAAGCGCCACCACCCTACTATCCGGCCAGTGGATTGGATAATAAAGCTCTTGAGCATTCAATGGATTTGGCACTCAGCCTCGAGGAGCAAAAGAGTGCTGTGTATGCGACACAAAATGGCTATGGCTATCATACGAACAGTGGTCTACAAGTGCCAGGACACACAATACCTGGAAATGAATGTGAGTTGAATCAGTATTTATGGACACACTATCCGAATGGATAGAGATTTTCGAATAGAAAAATTCGAAGGATATACATATATTTTTTTGGTTTTGTTTTGTTTTTATATTTTTTGGGGGCAACAGCGAGAGTCATCCCCATCACCTGTGTTGTCCTTCTTTATAATATTCATGATTTAAATATTAAAGTCCTCTTTGGGTGGAATTCATTCGTATACACATCAAGGACGTGCATTAAGGATGTTTTTCTCTTTTTATCTGATCTTATTGAGAAATCGATTTAGTGTCCATTTGCATACGATAAACATAAAATACACAAGAACACACACAGACACAGACACTCAGAGGCAAAGAAGGAGACATAAGCTGCCAATCTTATCGGAATGCAAATGGTTTTCGTTTATCTTTACCTCAACCGTAACAGGAGTAAGAATCTGTCGAGCGAGTTACCTTTATGTGGACAGCTTGTGACGTTTGTTTAGGATAATGCAGATGGTTGCTCGACGGAGAGTGGAACGAGTGAAATCGATTTATAATCGCATATTTCGCAAATACATTCGAATGACAGCTTATTGATGGAGAGAAATGGCTGAGGGGAGAATTATCCTTTATTTTTCGAAGATAAATGCAGTCACTCTGCGCTAAGCTGATAGGTGGCTGAATAAGCTTTTAATGGTGCAGCTGCAGCGTATGCCCTGAATCCTTGTAAATATATTTATTTATTTTTTTCTGAAATTTGACTATTTTGGATAGTGCTTCATCAAGATGGATTAGTTGGAAGGACTTGTTGTTTCGGTGGCAATGTCATGTTTGTTGTTTGAGTGTGTATAGAAGAGGTAATGTTTGGGTTTGCGAGGATTGGGGTTCTATTTTGCATAGTCTGTCCAAAGTTGGGAGTAAACCTAAATTGCAAACAAGAAGCTTCACTTGTCAGCCCGTACATCAGCTAATTAAAGTGTGCGTCCCACCTTCCTGCACTTTCGGGACGAAGAATCTTTTGTTAAAGCCTCCAATTCGACAGTTTTCCTTAAGATTAATGGAGAAATTAACTCATGGTCTACTGTGTTTTGCATCATATGCAGGAAACGGGCTTTAGAATTTCCAATAAGGTGCTTTTTAATGCCGTATTCATGTCCTTTCTTCAGCTCCTTGTTATTATTATAGCCACTGCATCTTAACTTCAACGGTGTAATCGAGGTCTACACTGCAGATTCCTTAAGCAGTAGGGTCTCCCATCCATATGATCGCATGACAGATTTGTTATAGCTATTCTGTACACAATGTTTAGATAGTTACACAAAACCTCTAAACTTGCACATACAAAAGGCTGTTTTCGGCACTCCTTATGGTTTGTGGAGCCCTGCTCCTTTTGATTATTGATAAAGCTCGTCTTCCAAATCCCCATCAGCCGCATAATTTTGCATCGCAACATAAATACATGAGAGTCCAACAGTGACCGCATACCATTTTCCTAGCAAACTATATGGACGTTGAGTTCTTAAATAACTAGTCCATGCTAAAAGCTGCAGACTCCTATCAGCTTGATTACGAGAACTTGAGGACAGTACATCTAACGACATTGTCGAGAAATTTAGCCAACCAGGTGCATTTATTTGCCCTTAACTTGCAAGACTCTTAAAGTTAGAGTTAAACCTTATGACACAAGGACTTCGTCGATGAGAATGAAAGTCTCCACCAGAGCTTAGTCAACTTCTACATTTTCAGGAAAGATTGGCGAAAGTCTCAAATCCCGACTTTGTCTTGAAATTTCCGAACTCACCCGCTGCGGTTTCGAACCTTTCGCTATAGGCTTCCTGTCTCCACTCAAAATCAGTAAATTTTCAGGTTTTGTCATCGATTCTTTGTTAGGACTCTTTCTTGGTCACGATGGTGTCGAAATAAGGACATTCCCTGACATCGCTATTGATATACTTTTCCTCTGATCTGAAAACCGAAGAACCTTGACTGGATGTTTAAAAATAATTTATTCACCCCCTCTCTCTATATCTCTTCATCTCTTCTAACTTGCTACTCAGTGATCTCCGTCTAAAGACGTTTCTGCAATACTTCTTGGTGCGAGAACACACATAATAGTTAGAAGGTCCTTGTACAAAGTCTCTAAACCAAAATCTGTCTTCTCCTAAAAGTTCTCAAGTTCCTTTGACCTTAACTTCCTTTACTCGTCAGAGAAGCATCCGTTTTGCAAGCCACCTAAACAGAAAGACTATTAAGCCTTTGCTTAATAAGATGGCGTTATAGTTCGAGATGGATATGGACCTCCGTCAGTATTCCTTTGTAACTTTCGTTTAAGTTACGTTTAAGTCCATCCGCAATCTATAGAAGCCTTCCAAACCTTTCACTCAAAGTTGATGATAACCGGTAACTTTATGAGCTATCGACCACTGGACTGGATCGGTGACACTTCAAAAACCCTCAAGTATTAGTTACGTATGGCGTTTGGAGGTTATGCGAAGAGTTTGAACTCCATCAAGATGTCCAGGGCCCTAGTCAAAAGTTAGACTTTAATTTCATATCATTTACTAAAGATGGTTGGTTCTCTCTAGATTAAAAAGGTAGTCTTGGGTGAGAACTAGTGATATGTTAAGTTAGACTTAATTGCGTTTGAGTAGTGACAGACTCTTAATTTTGATAATTGGTTCGTCAAGTGTTCTAGAGTCGGTTTTGACTTCGAGGTTTAGAAGAAAAATTGGTCGTAACGAAAAAATTAAAATTCACTAAAAAGTTTACCCATCTTCGGACCAACGATGTGCCAATCAAGTCGTATTTTCATGTTTCAAACTCCTCGACTCCTCTTTGTATATATTTGTCTGTATTGTATTTTCCTTGTAAATATCTACGCATGTTGCTTTGTTCATTTCCTTCTTACTGGTGTCTTCAACGTTATAAGCTGGTATCCTTACAATCTAACAATGTGTGGAGTAACCATTGAAAATTTAGTCACACTTGGTCTACTTTGTCCTTCCATTTGTCGCATGGCTGTTCCTACATATCTATGTCCCGTGTTCAAACAAAAAGATCTACAAAATTTCAAAAATTTATAAACGCGTGTCTCCGAATATCCTATTGTGTTTACCAACTTCATTTCTTTAAAGCACACAATGGCATCTGATTCCCAAGGAACCATTCACACTTTGGTATCCATTGTGTTGTCCCTTCGTTGCGTTACGCCTTTTCACACTTCGTTAGGTATTCCAATGAGATGTTTGCAACAGCAAACGATATCCTTTTTCCCAACACGAGTATATCCAATCAATGTCTCATAATTCTTTATGATTCAACACCAACCCTTTATTTATTTTTTTCAAATATCCTTTCCACAATTCTTCCTGTCATTCTGTTTGCCACCAGAATCAACTAGCGCTACATAATTTGCAATATCTGACAGTATTCCAAACCCACACAGATGAACAAAAAAAAAGAAAAAAACAAAACCTTTCCCAATAATAAACCAACATCCTTTTTGACACACAGAATGCGCGCAAAACAAGCTTAACGCCCATCCTATCGTCTCTTAGCGATGCAAAAAGCCAAAGAATATGCCACGGGACACAAGCCAACACAAAAAAAAGGGGGCCAACCCCAGATATACAGACGATAGAGACGTTAATAAAAAGGAATTAAAATGTCCTTTTTGATTATAACAATTATTACATTCTGCTATGGTGGTTTCGTTTCAATCGTCCTTTTGCTCCTTTTACTATAGTTTCTTGTTTTTTTTTCTCTCTCTCTCTCTATCTGAACTAGTAATATAATTTTTTTTTGTATCCTCGTCCTTTCTCTTGAGAAAGAAAATGAAAAAAGAATAATTAAAAAAAAAATAAAAAAAATACATATTGCACAGGACTAACTGACATAACCGCCGTTGGCAGCCATCAAGTTGAAGCCACCAACAAGACACCCGTTGTTACCACCGCAACGATTAACAACATTTCAGGTAAAGTTGGAGGTTCTTTGTGAGTGTGTGTGTGTGTGAGTGAAAGAATATCCTGCAAGTCCATCCACTGTTATCCTGTCCTTGTTTAGGGAGAGTTGCCTGGCTGAATGTGTATGCGCTTAGTGTAGTACCGATGTTATCCTGACCAACAAGACGAGCTGTTTACTTAAATCCTCTTTGGTCCACGGAATTAAGCTTTTTTTTTTTAATAAAATTTTGTCTTTCTTTGTTGAATGTCCTTTTTGTTTTGTTCAGAGTTCTTTGCGTTCTTTATCTCTTAAGGATATTGGCACACACACACATACATATACACTAATAGAGAGCAAAAAATGAAAAGGAAGTAAATTAAAAGTGAAGTCCTCGTTTGCTTTCTGTGGCAGCACCTTGGCTTATGAAGAAGATACCAACATACACTTGCTTGCACATGATGCATTCTTGCATACACATACTCATATGCTCGTACACCGATACCATCCTAGAATTGTTTTAATTAGTTCAAAGGATGGTTTTTTATTTTTCGTTTTTATATTTCCATCCACGAGCAGATGGTTGTCCTAGGACACGTGGCATGAGAATTGCAGTTTTCTTAATTTTTTTTTTGTTTGTTTTAATTTTTAGTAAGGTTTACTAGTTCAGACCGACTTGTCTCATTTCCTTTCTGTATCCTTCCGTTGGTTTTGCGAATACATTTGTTTTTTGTGAAGCATTGCATATCCGTATTTTTAGCACAACAATTTACACAGCAATATAATGAAAGATGCACGAAACTTGTTCACTGTTTTCCGCTCATTTATTGTTCGTTGGTGTTTTTTTTTTTTTTGTTTTCTTAATCCTTTTTCTGTTATCCTTTCAGTGAAATGTGCAATTCTGGAAGCTTTTACTTTGTAGCGAAATGAATACGATACGATACTGAAAGTGACAACACAATGTTGCGTGGGTGTTTTTTTTTGTTGTTTTTCCTCATTCGTCCTTGTTTTGTCGGTTTTTATACTTATCTTCTAATTAAACGGATGTTGTGTTATCACTTTTTTCAGTATTTCAAGCGGGGAACTGTAGGACAATTGTAGAACTAAAAGGATATCAAAATGCATTTTTATAAAAGGTTTTGTTAGAAAAAAGGACAATACTTGAATTGGCAGTTGTGTGCTACTGTTTGAACTGGGGTTTGAGGTTTTAACTGAGTGTTAGCACTCTTTTATCTGTAATATCTTTTACGTACAAATAAAATGTAAGTGTCTGTATGCAATTTTAATGTTTTAAACAAAAGGATCGAAGTGTATTTGATTTTATGTATGTTTGTTTGCAGTTAACTTAAAAATTAAAAGTTCGATTGTCTTAAAACAAAAAGCAATGAGAGACTTATATTCTTGGTTGTGTCCTGCGCCTTATTGTATTCCGATGCGCCTTTTGAAAACTCAGCATTAATGATGATTAAGCTGTTTGAATTTATTTATAAAATACTATTGTACTTTCCCATCGTACATATGAACATTGAGTCAAACTCAAACTAGATGTCAAAACCAAACAAAGCTCTGTATGGATCAATTCTATAAATGTTGTCACAGCTGGCCATGAAATCGATTAAAATATGATGTAAATCACTTTAGACTTCTAAGTAACATAGCTGAAGTCCTTTGCAAAGGGGTGAAGTGTAGGTCGACGTCCTTGTTGACAGCGTAGTGCTACCAGTTTGAATTCTAGGATTCTGCACTTGTTTAACTTGCTTTTCATGCCTTAGCCCCTTAATTTAGTATTCGTCGTGATTGGTTTCACCGCCAAGGACCATCGGAATGCTTTTAAACCATTCAATCCACATTTTATTCAAGAAGCTTTTCTATCTTCCCAATCAATGTGAGAACAACTCCTGTGGAAGTATGTCCTTGAGTATATGATTCTCCAGTATTCGGGTTGATATCAGCATATGACTCCACTAATGATGAAGATAACTGGCTTCCAAGGAAGCCAATTCAAACACTTGTGGCCATGTTCGAACCACAAGCGTGTCAAAAAATTGCTTTGGGATCATGCGTTCGTCGGTCTTCCATTTGCCTTATCCTCTCTGTTTATTGCAAACTAAATATATCCTATGATTGCAGGACACAGGTGATTGTAATCTTGGCTTTGAAGGTTGCCATCTGATACAAGTTAACTTGTGCCTTATGTTAATGAAGGAGCGGTGTGTTTACTCCAATGGCTTTTATTGTCCCCGGTAAAAATATTGACTATTGAGGACAAATAAATCATAATGATACAATTTTCGAAGTGGCATTTATAACTTTTCTTTGGAAGAAGGTCCGGGCTTCAGTTTCATTTTCCATTCCATTATGTCATCTCGAGTGAAACCCTTTTCAATCGATTTCAAAAATTCTTTTCATAAAATCACTTAGGCTCGTCAAAAACCGATCCAAACGCTGCGGTAATCTTAAGTTAAAATTCACATAACCTTGGCTATTCCGCAAATTTTCACAGATCGACCTGTCAACTCCTGAGTCGCCGGCTAACACGTCAGTTCCAAAGGATGCAATTAACAATTTCTCTCGCATTTTTATATCATACTAGACCCGCATACCCACTGGCATCATTACCCTCTTCGCTGCACTATAGTGCTGTCTTCCAAATTTTTAACCCAAGGTCGTATAGCTTTTTCAATCAATAGTCATTCTCTCGGCCGGAATGGTTCTTAATATTTTTTTTTATTTCACTTAAATCTCCCCCAACAGTTATCCTTGCGAAACCCACCCCTTCTCGGCTTACTCTAACAAAAAAAAAAAAAAAAAATCCTTAAACAACTTTTACATATTTAATTAAAACCAAAAACAAAACAAAAATAAAACCCACTTTCAGGTCGAATAACAGAAAGAAAAAAAGTGTTTGTGTGTGTTGATGTTGATGTTTTCATATAAGTTGTCCTGGTTCTGGTTGATGATGGTTCCTTCAGACGATGCAAAGACGATAAAACAAACAAGCTTCTCCATATAAAGCGATAAACCAAAATTCAAAAGTCACGGATGAGATGCAAATTTTTCATGACTTGTTTATCTTTTTTTTTCCTCCTTCACCAGGATACAAAAAAAAAAGAAGAAAAGCAGGATCAACATGATAAACAGCAACACGAACCAGCATTAACAACAAATGAGAGAGAAGAAAGTTTATTTTATGTCAAAACACTTTCTTATTGTAAACTTTTCATCCTTTATATTTGATGCATTTTGTTTTTTGTTGTTTTCGTGGTACTTTATGTGTGGCAAAGCTTCGTCATTGAGTTTGAAGGTTAGGAAAACTTGTCCGGATATAAAAGTGATGAGAAGTAGTTCGGGTTTTTTTTTTTTAAATAACTAATGATGCTTTTAGAACTTTTCTTCAACTAAACTGAAATAACCTCTTAAGTTAAGTTCCACGAATGATCTCATAATTTTTGAAGAAAAAAAAACCAGAAACCAACTTGACAGCAACGAATACGAAGCAAAGTCCTTTTTTTCCCCTTTTTGACACATCAATTTGCTGTTCACCCTTGAACTAGCTCCCAACAAATAACACAAATGTCACCCGGCCATGGGAAACTGTCAGTAAAGTTATTTCCACAAACTAAACAAAATAATTCGATTCACCTTAACCTTTAGCTTTGACCTGCCGATCGAGAACCATTGTCTAATTTATTTGTTTAACTTTTTTGTTTTCCCCTTCGAAAGGACATCCCTTCTGCTTGGCTGAGGTGGGTGGATGGGACGCACCCATTCTATTAGCAAACGTAATAAATAAAATCCCACAAAAACTTAACACAAATAGGCAATTTATTTGCGCGTCAACACTTCGGGTTTTGTAAAGCGTAAAAAAAAGGACACTCACACGCGCTTACCAGGATCGTTCTTTTTGGAATGTAAAGTGGTTGAATAGGTGGCGCATAGTTGCTCATATAAGGTGGTTTAAAAGTAAGTGACGAACTGGATGTGGTCGCCATTGTTTTTGGTGTCAATTAGGTTAGTGTTTTTGAAATCAGTTGTGACACACTCCGTGTGACAGATAACGCCATCGTGTTGGAATCAAACGTCGCGAAAACCCATTTACAGTTGGAAAATCATATGTCTTCAGCCATTCGTTTTTTTACTTGAAGGCTCCAGATAGTCTTCTTTTTGTTCATGTAGCCTGAGAGGTAAAAATGTTCAAGACTTTCTTTAATGTGCTCAGTTTGATTCTTCCTGCCCAAGCTACTGTTCTTGTCATGATAACGTTCTTCTTGAGATGTCCCTTCATATAACGAGTGTTCGAGCATATTCTATGCAGTCTCTGGATTTCTTACAACTTTTGCAGGACTTTGTCTACAATGATAAAACGCCTCCTTGTGGACACAGCCTGTGGTTCTGCTTACTGTGAAGTAGCATCAATCACATGCAATTTCAAGTCTTATGTCATTTTGTCACAGATCCTTACGATGTCTAGCTAAGAAGAACAACATCTTCTCATCATTCATCCGACTAGATTGGAATACAAGGTCCAAGACCATAGCTTGTGAACCTCAGCCTGTGCTTTTCCTGAAATGAAGTGCTTTCACTCAAGTCCGATGAAGGTATTAAGACCAAACAACGTTAGGATTGTTGGATTGCATAAGATCAACCCCCGATAGAAATCTTAAACTCTACTTATTCTCAGGAAGTCAGGGCTTTGATCGTCTACTTTCTACTACATCAAGCTTCTCCTCTCTCGTTCTATCAAACGTATGCTCACGATCTTTGTGTTTGAGACAAGTTTCCATACGGACGGATTGTTCAAAAGCCTACTGACAAGGAAAGAAGACTCAACTTTCTATGCCAATGGGTCCACTATGGAGATCAAGACTGGAGCTGACGTCTCTTGTGAGACTATATTTCACCTAAAGATTACTTCAGATAGCGATAATTGCGACAATTCTAGTCTAGGTGAATACTAAGGCGCAATGACATCCCGATAAATAAGAAAACGGATGAACTAGCAAGGAAAACGGTTAACTAAATCGAAAAATCGACAATGAGGCCAATAGCAGGGATAATATTCAGTTGATCCGATTCGATATATGTGGAACTGCCAAAACCCTTTGGTCCCAGATTCATCTATCTGTTAAGATTCAATCGAAATGTAGGATAATCTGTCTCTGGGATCCTTCTTTGGCACTATAACACTGTAATCCATGCGAAAAGACTAGATGTTGGTTAAAGTTACTAAGAGATTGTTGAATCCGACCCCCCCGCTCTGAATAATAAACGTTTGGGCAAGCTTTGGGAACTTATTTATTTCAAGTTGTTAAGACTTCTGAAATTTATATCTTTATTTGGAAGACTTTTGGTCACTTATTCTCTTTGGGTTCTTGGAAGACTTATTCTCTTTTAAGCTTTCTATATCTAGCCAAATGACCTAAACTGTTGAACCCTTGAACCAACTTCCGTTTTCGTCGGTAGGACTCACCTTTACCTAGATAAAATGTTCCTTTGTTCCGGCAATAAACCGCAGGTCTAATTTACCACTTGCAAGGACTCATCCTCTAGGTTCCCTCATGCATCTTTAGGCTTCTGTTGTTCAAGCCCACTCTAATATGTCTTTTAAAGCATATGAAAACGGCTTCTATTTGCACAATTCCTTATGTCAGTCTAACAATGTTTTCCAATCCCCTGTGCTTTATGTGAGAACTTATAAACTTCAAGACAGATTAAGACACATTCGGTAATCCCATTTGTTGTACTGCAAGGATAAAGCGGCCGGAAGCATTGCTACCGTCTAAAGCCGAGCTTTACGATGAATTCAGATCGAGCTTTAATCCAAAGAAGCCTGTCCGAGCATTCGTCAGAGCAAGGATGTCTTTCTCAGAAGTTCATATTCTCTCATAAAGTACAATCTTCTAGTGAAAGCCATAGCTAGAGTCCTAAATGAAATAATCCGCTGTCTGGTATAAAATCTTAACCAGATTCAGTTTACAGACTCTACCTTGAGACTAACGAAATTTGAAGTCACTTCATTCCAACTGAAAGCCTCTGTAGTCTTAGATGCAAATGCTTCTTAAGGCAGTCATCTCTAGAAAACTCAGCCTATCTTCCTTCGTGAACAAATTGCTCCACTGAGCTCATCACAGGAGCTCGCCTTTTTAGTGGCGAGCTGGTCATCAAGTCTTCCCAAAACCAATACCTGCCCCTTACAACAGGCCAAACAACAAAATTTAACAAACGTCCTTTCCCAAGTCAAAAAAAAAGAAACAAGCGGAAAGGAAAGCAGACAAAAATACAAAACAGACACAAACTTTTCGAATCCTAAATGATGATGAAAACATAAATTCGTCGCCTCGATTTAATGTCGAATAAGGGAGATAGGAAGAGCGAGTATATCCAAGTGAAAAGTTAATTTAAAAATATTCAGGATCTTCCCGAAACGAATACGTTCACACATTCAGCCTCTGGCAATCTGCATCCTCTTTCTGCGCCCACAAACACACACATTACCATCTTTCAGTTGAGTTTATAGTATTGAAAAGGAAGATAAGAACCCAAGCAAAGTGGCAATTCCTTCAAAGGACGATGAATGTGTTTATTCGCGTCATAAAAGAAAAATAAAAATAAAAAAACAGGCGAGCAAAAAAAACGAAAATAAAAAGTTATGTGTGAGTGAAATATAATTAAAACATTGTTTTGCTTTTCTGTGCCTTTAATCAAACTCCTGAACATGAACGCGCATATATCCTTGGAAAACACGTCGCTAACTTAAATGAGCGAAACATAAACCCTGCTGCTGTCATCGTCTGACATGAGTGTATATGTATCTGTTTCTCTTTCGAATTAGCGTGTATCAGTTTTAATTGAGTTAAAAGGAAAATGAAACAAAATTATAACTCCTTTACGATGTAGAGGTGTAAAAAAAAAACAAGGATCTCTTCTCATCTGTAGATGATGTGTTAGGAGAATCTCCTTGAAAAGGCATTTAAAAGTTGTAAGCAACTTGTAAAACCAAAAGACATCGCCAAGGACCTTTTTAATAGAGAAAATGATGATGATGTTTGTGATTAACTGCGTTACGGAATCTTTCATATCCTAACACTCGTAGAATAATTAGAAACAAATATGGAATCCCAAGTGTCACTAACCAAAAAGGACATTATAAATGTTTGATGCAAAAAGAATTAATGATGTCAAATATAAGTGTGAAGATAACTCTCCTTGAAGGCTTTAACTAAAGCTGTTTACTTAAAAGGACAACGATGAGTCAACTTACTTATGTTCAAGTGTATACGGGACAAATTATGATTCATTAGGGTTGACACATGAAATGTAGCACTCGGACAGACTGCTAACTTAAAACGTTTTAAACTGTTTTCACAGTCAATCGTAAGCAATCACTTTAGAGCAGAGCATATAGACAACCTCTTTTATAGGTGAGCTATGCCAAGCTATGTCTAGGCTTTTGTTTTCGGATGAAATGACAATAAAGAATGAACTGGCTTGAGACAAGGCATTCTTTGGAAGCCTCTTGAAAGCCAATAAGAACAAGAATATTTGAAAAAGTTCGAATCACGTCACGTCCTTGTTCAAGGTTATCAAGGTTATCTCAACCTGTCAAAGATTTTACTGTGTGTCATGACCTCAAATTTGTCTTCTGGCGAAATTTCACTAAGGTCGCATTGATTGATTCCTTCCAAAAGGCTTAATCCTCCCAAGCTTTTTGTTTTCCGAACCCTAAATGTCTTTCAACGTCTTTATAGATAAATTAAAGTGAAGTTGAAGCGAAAATGATCTCGGTTTGTGGAGAGTTCGACTCCATTCCATGACGTCCAGTTTGGCTATTGATCAAATTTCACCAAGACAATGGCTGCGAATGGCTGGTTTTTATCATTTTACAGGCTAAGATGGTCTTTGTAAGTCAATGTGAAGTTGGATCTTCTCAAACGCAATTAAAAAGCCTTGACTTGTCATAAGTTGTACTTGCTTCCTCATCGAGTTGTCTATTATTGTGAAAAGAACGATGATTTCCGCAGTCTCAGAGGAGGGATTTGCAGGTTTCTAAGAGGCGTCAAGTACTTTCATAGATGACTTTTTGGCGTCCATCCGATTACAGCTATAGATTTAGCTAGCCGTGTTCTATAAGCTATCGGTTTGACTTATTTTTGGGGCTCTTGAAAGAGTATAGAGGCATAGACATGAAGTTTCTATAGCACCGTCTGTACAATGTTTGTTGCTCACCTCCGATGCTTACACTGACATCCAGAGATTGATTTGAAGGAGGTTAACTTCATGCCAGTCAAAGTACAGTATAGCATCTAACGTCATCAATGCAGAGTTTCTACAGATACTCCGCCCATTATTCAGTGTTTAACCTAGCGCCACCAATAGCCCAATAGTTTGGCTAGGAGCAGAACAAATGGTCACTCTGAACCGGGCTTTGAGTTATTCAGACAAGACTCGATGAGCTAGAGAGGGCCTAATACCAGAGTATATTGTTACCAACTGAGCATTGAAACTTTCCCAAAGAAGAAGGGAGATGAGGAATATTTTCTGTCTTGCCTACTTTTCTACAAATGTACTTGTATGTTCATCGTTTTAGGAGCTGTCTTGCTGCTGCTTTTTCGGTCTTTCTACATCTGAAGCAGCAAGCTTCCTGGTGGCGTCAAAACTTCGAAGATTACTGCACTGAAGCACCCACCTTTAATCCTTTTTTTTAAGATCTAGGACACTGAATCGGTACATATCCATGGGATCAACGGTCTACAAACTGTGATCCGAAGGAGTTTAGAGTTTCACTCAAAAACAGTTCAAGAATGTGTGTGTACTTAGCTCAAAATTGAATAATTTTTCTGTTTGTCTTCGTTTTATAAGGAATGTTCAGGTTCCACAAAAACCGAGGGTTTTCTAAAACCCTTTCCAACTAATGGTCTAATCAACGAGAAAAAAGCATGTTAATCTCTTGTAAAGTTGATCACACACAACAAAAGGAACAATTTAGAAAGCAACGCACTTTTTGTTTTGTATCAAGGCAAGATGTATACGGTATACCCTTTGTGATGGCTATACGAGCCCAAATGAACGAGAACACACTTTTTGACCACCCATTGGTGCTGTATACATATTCTAATGACTTCATCACTGTAAACATTTCCTAGAACTTCCGTGAAAGCCACATATATAAACTTAAATTGTTTTCAAATACGACGTTAGCAATCATTTTGAAATTTATAAACTTTTACCATACACGTTGTCGACTTGAAATTTCCAATTTTCGTTAAAAGGACTTTCATCAATCGTAATCGTAACCGATAAAGTTCATTTTGCATCATTACCACCCACAAGGAATAATTTCTCTGAATCTTTAAGCAAAAATAAATATGAAAGTGAAAAGAAAACACACTCTTCACAGTAGTCCTTTTGTTCCTTTCCATCACATGGTATGTATGCCACCCTATTCGCAAATTAACAAGCGCTTTGATATCCTCACGTGTGCTCAGCGAATCTCTTACCTACTCCATTAAGTCCTTTATACTTATGATTTCATCATTAACCCTCAACATTTCCGAAACACGATGTTTTTCTTTTCTCCAATTTTTATTTTTTTTCGATTACACATGCAGAGAAATCCTTACGCTACCACCATATCCCCGCCCTGTTGTCCTTTTCACATTTCAATTTATTATTTATCCATTTCCATATGAAAACACTTCGTGTTCCTAGGAAATTCTTTTACTTCTCGCATCCTTACACTCGACTAGATGGGTGTAAGTGGGTAGGTGGATGGGGTACGTGTATGTATCGTACCACACGATGTGTACATGATACAATTTACACATGCACATTAAACGATTTCTCGTCGTTCTCTGATATCCTTTTTTTTTTTTTGGTTGTCCCCCTAAATCCCACTGTTAAGTAATGTGTAATATTTAATTCTCCTTGAATACCTCTTGTGTAATACATGGACGTTAAGGATTTCTTTTTTTTTTTTTTTTTATTGTGTACATGTACCTACTCTTGGGATTCAATATCCTTATTTTCACAAAACACACAGCTCAAAGGATTGTAGTAAACTGCGCGTTATCCCGAGAGGAAAAAGAATTGAATTAAAAAAAAAAAAATGTTTCTTCGTATATCCTTTTCGTTTTCTTTTCAGCTTGGACGATTCCCCATTCTCCCAATGAAATCATCATCATCATCGGCTATGCATGGAGAAGAAAAATACTCTCCGTATACATTCCTTCCTACAACTCCTGTCGATGTGTCCTTGTATCCCCTTAAAATTTATGAACACTTATACAATATTTTTCTTAAATTCTTTTCGATGTGGAATTTTTTCGTGATCTCGCACATAAATATTTAACGCACTCTTTTTATCCGTTTCTAAATTGTATACGCTCTCGTCACTCTATGATTTTCACTTTATTTCGTACAAAACACACTGCTCACTGGAGGATGTCACATCCAAGCATCCTTTTTGCACGTGTGGTGTGTATTGCACGGAACACTTTTGAAGGAGCGCAGTCATTGAACGATGGTTATGTTATTTTATTTTTTCGATTTATTCTTCTTAAAAAAAAAAAAAAAAACCGCACATATACACACACATATGCATGAAGGATATATTTGCACCGTACACTGCTCCTCTATCTAAAGGATAATGAAATGAAAACATTGAGTTTTGTTTTTTTTTTGTTCCTCTTTCTGTCTGTGTTTCATTTCTATTTTTTTTTTCTTGTTCGTATTGCCGGTACATGTGTATGTGTGTGTGTGTTTATTTATGACATCCTTATTCATTTATTGTTTTTATATCGAAATTTTTATCCTGTTTTGTTTTAAGATACAAAAAAATTGATCATGTATTGTTTCTTTTTTCTGTTTACAGGGGTTAATATGGGCTACATTGAGAATAGCTATTCGAATTCAAATAACGGTGGCAGTGTTAACTCACAGGACTCACTGTGGCAGGTGAAAATGTCAGCGGCGGCTGGTAATCAAACACAAATGGTACCATCACATAATTTTGTCGAACGACAACCATCGTACGGTTATGATCCTTTGACACATGGCGGCTATGGTGCTGTCGATGATTATGCACCGTATCCACATTTGACGACCACACCTAGCCAACACGGTGACGAGTATCATAATTTGAGAAATAGCCAGAATCCATCCAGGCAAGACTATTGCAGTGATCCGTATGCATCGGTGCAGAAACCAAAGAAGAGAGTCGATCAGCATTTAGGTAAGTCAAGTTTAATTGTTTTATTTTAAGTTTTAGTTTAGTCCTTCATTTGGTTTTTTTTTTTTTTATTTGATTATGTCCTTATCCTTTTCTTCAAATTCTTGAGTAGTCTCATGTTTTTTGTTTAATTTTATTGAAGCAAAGATGCATTCAAAGGTGGTCTTTGTTTGAAACCTGTCTTAGTGTGATCAAAAGCCTTTTCCAGGGTCTCAGATTCAGAATTTTACCGAGTCCTTCGTGTCCTCAATAAATTATTAAACTAGTACATCTTTTTTTTCAAGAAAGCTTAGTTTGAGTAGCTAGATTGTTAACTGTGTTCTGCAGTGACATTACGTTCCAGGAACCTATGTAGTGACAAAAAATCAGCTTTAATACATTTATCGAAAACAAAAACCACTAGAAATTCTCGCAAAAGACAGGTCCACAGTGGCAATGTTAACCAACTTACTTAGATACTTATCGGGCCGTCCTGTTCGTGAAAAATCTCTACCTGAGACACTGCATTTTCTATCTTCTTCTATTTCGAGCGCACAGCATCCTGTTCTCCAGACAAATTCTACTGGCATCCGCAATTGCTTGCTCTTTGTAATGTAGGTTCGGTTTTCCTTGTCTTGAACCTGGGATTCAAACATTCTCTTGTAGCACCTTCACTCGATGTGGTCGACCCACTATAGTCGAGGTATTTTTTTTTTGGCTACAACAAACGCATTTGCCCTCTTCTACTCCATGAAGCAGTTCAATTCCTGTTCCGTTTCTTACTTCCCAAACAGCATAAGACTTATAAGATCAGCGTTCTGTAGAGTATTCATTTAGTTTGTCGAGATACGGTTTCTGTTTTGCTAAATAGAAGTAGCAAAGGTTTCCTGGACTAAGCCGTGAACTCCTAGCTTGAAGGTGAATTACCTAACTACCTCGAAGTTGTGATTGTGGACTGATTCTGCTTTATTTGTTGACAACATATTCGTAGTTTTATCCTCATTCACTTCAAGACCAACTCGTTTCGCTTCATCTGCAGTTGCTATGAAAGCCTCTGTCATTGCAACAACAAGTCGCCACAAACTGCACTTAGAATGTAGGATTTTGGTAATCAGCACTTCACGTACCGTACAGCACTCCATTCTGTCTGAGTGAGTTCTTTGACAAGTACAAAGCAAATATCAAGTACCCTTCCATACTACCCTTGCTTTCTAAGAATTCCAATTGCATGCACCTAGATTCTTGTGCAATTGTGAAGGAACTAGATTCGTTCTTCGTGGTGGCCGTAGACGTGGTTACAGCGTTTGTCTTCTGCGTAAACTTATTTAGGTTCGAGTCTCGGAAAAAAAAGACCAAAAAGTGTTTCTCTAGACAAGGATCCAACAAGGTGGTATGTTTAGATATATCTGTGGACACGTTGTATAAACATGACATGTGTATGTAGGGGCCCCTTTCCGGCATTTTTTCGAGACAAAATCTTACTGGTATCTATGCTGTCCATTTCTTAGAAGCCAGCTATGGTTCCTGTAAAGCAAAGACGGTAAATAAGTTGAGCTAGTCTGACATTTCTAGCAAACAATAAATTGATGACTTTCGGCTGTCACTTCTTTTTCAACGAACACAGAGCAGTGGTATTAACCCGGACTTAAATTGGCTGTCTACATGAATAGAGACTGATGTGACAGTGCTTAATTTTAACTCGTTCTGTAGACTTTCATGATGTTCTCTTAACATGCGAAAATAAATTTAGCCTCGTCAGCCTCAAATCCTTTGGTCAAGCCATATGACAAGCCGGTCTTTCTAATAATTCGATGAGAGATGGCTGAACTCCGCACTAGATGCTTTTGAAACGACTTCAATACCTTGATTCACCTATATGCCTATACTCTTTCAAGATCCAGAAACAAAAAGCTGGTTACTGTCTTGGGTGGTTTGTGTCCTTGATGATTGTATCTGCATTTTCGTTAAGTTCTTGAATAGGTACAAGGTAAACCCATGGTGACGTCGTCGTTGGTCGATGTTGAATGTACAATAGTTTTCCCTGGGCAGAAGTAAATACCTTACCGCCATAATCAACTTAAGATCCTTACGCCGACTTATTGAATTCTTTACTAAAAATTACCTCCTTCATTCTCCTACTAACGTTTTAATTTAATTTACAACAAATAAAGTGTCAACACGTATGTTTCCAAATAAAAAACAAAATTAATTTCGCACAAATAATCCCTAATCTACCAAAAGACTAAATTCAAAACACAAACCCTTACACCAGTTGCATCGAAAGTACCTTCATTAGGGGTTAATCCCAACTCATTGCAGAGTTATTTTTTTTTTAAACGTACTTCAACAACCTCTTTAGTTGGCCACTTAAGTTGGCATAACCATAACGTCATATGACAGGGACTCCTGCCAACAGCAAGTAAGTCCATTAAATTTTAAAACTTCTTATACGCGTACTTCTACATGCCGATGGTCCTTCTTAAGACCCATGACCACACACTACTACGAAGTTTCAAAAAATAAGGCCCGACGATACAACCGTATTATGAAAAATACCACCCATACGAACCGACCGGATAAGGTCCAATGTCCTTGTCGATATGAGATTCACATTTCATCGGCTTAGATTAAATTGAAAAATTCGAAAATTGAAAACGATATCCTTGCAGCAAGGATATACTCCAAAAACGATACACACCGTGTCTTATATCCTTGCATACAACACATACCCAACCCTCCAAACAGAAACAGAGAGATGGGAGGGGAAACAAAAAAACGAAGAAAAACTGTTAAACTTGTTAAGATTTTCTTTTCCTATTCCAGCTAGGGGTATGGCTTTGAATTAAATTATATCCTGTTTCCAGGATAAAAGAAACTTGGTCGTTTTGTAAGTGGATTTTGTGTTTTGTTATTGTTGTTAGAAATGACGACGACGACGACGGCATACATAGGGGTGGAGGTTATGCAGGATAATAAAAGCAAACAAGGGAAATATTGAACTTAAAATTGAGCTTCATTTGTTTTTATGGATACGACATGGTGGTGGATGTGTGGTGCAAGGATCCTTTTTTTTTTCTTTACAAAGATTTCTTGTTCGGTTTCTGTGTTTTCGTTTTTTTTTTTGTTCCTTTTTCTAGGAAGGATATTGTTTGTGCTTACATTTAAAGATTAGAGTTATGTAAGCAGGATATTTGCTGAAATTTTTTTTTTATTTCTATTTTGGGTTCACCCTAGGTGGACAATGGTCAACTGGGAAGGGGATGAATGAAATCCTTTCTTTTTTTTGGCCTGAATTCCTTTTTTTTTTGCACATTGCTTCGCTTTCTGTGTTTTTTTTTTCTTTCTTATTGGTTTCATGTTTGATGGGAGAATGCGGAATTGCTGGAACGAACCATTAAATTTTAAATTAAGGGTTAGGGTCATTACCGTTGAATTAAATTGACATTTCAATTGAAAGGCATTCTTTGAAAAGGGGTGGCGGGTTTTTTTTTTTTTTGGGCGATATAACCGATTCGAGGAACGAGTAACTTTTGCCTTTTTCCAATAAATGGAGAATATTGAGAACAAGAAGGAAGGTGAGGGGAAGGGAATTAGTGGACAAGAATTCAGCGCCTGAGAAATTAATTTATTTTGGGATTTGTCTGCCTTAATTCGATTTGAGTCTGAATTACGTGCTCGACTCTGGATCGGAATCGAATATACATGTATTTTGAGGGACCTTTTGGGGATCAATGGTTATAAATAGTACGTGTCGGTTATTTGGAATTTTCTTTCGATTCGAAGGAGATCCTTACCTGAGAAGGCTTAACCATTTGAAAGTAGTTTAAAATTGCAAAATAAAAAAAATAAAATAAAAGGTCTGTAAGCTAAGAAGGAAAACAAAAACCTTAAATACTCGTAGCTTATCTTTTAAGAAGACGTCCCAGAAGTCTTGAAATCGTCTTTACTTTGTCGACAAATTTGGGTTGTTTGTTAGGAAACAATGTCAACAGAGCGTCAATAATGTCAGTGCTCTCATAATTTCGTTGGAACCTAGGTGGATTTAGTACATAGTCCTGCTGAAGGCTTCGTTATAAATAAGTAGATAAGTACCTAACATAGGACCATGGTGTTTACTGTCGATATCTCGTTTAGGTATCTCTTCTACAAGTCCTTGGCATTAACTGCTGTTCATTCTAGAGCCCCAACAGCTGCCTGACTGTCAATGCATGCAGCAAGAAGCTTTTTTTTCCTGATTCACTCTTGCAACCTGGATGATGGGTGCGATTTCCGACTTAACAAAGAGACTGAAACTTGGTGCTCGTAGTAAGTGTATTGGTGGACCCAGTTGTACTCCTTAAGACATTCTTTTTCTTCCCACCATCGGCCAGGCTTAAACGATCCTCTTTTCTGTTGACCGGCTGTCCATCATTGATGGCTTACTATCACAACCTAAGCCTAAATCTCCACACTAAAACTCATTTGGTGAAGATTGTGTGAGACTTTTTCGAATTCCTCAGTCAAAGCGTAATGAACGTCCGACATACCTAACTAAAAACAAAAACAAAGAAAGGATTTGGTGAAAGCATACAGCCTTGTGGAATTCCACTTTGAACGTTAAATTCGTCTTGAAGCCTACGACTGGGCCTGGAACTCTCTTCACAACCTTCTTCTACGTGAAAGGCGGCATTTAGGATCATATTTCATTCTTTAAGAGAAGGATGCTCCTTAAACAGTTCAGATGTAGATCAATGCAAGATATATATCTCATAGAAGCTGTACTTGAATATTTAAGGAGTTAAGGTGTTGAATAGATTGCCTGATGTTCTCAAAGGCTCGTTTCATCATGCGTTCATTCGGTATCAAACGTGTACAGCGTCAGCATGTATCTCCTGGACTGAGTTAACCTTGAAATGTGGTCTAAAAAGTCATAAATACGAGTGGAAACCTCATAACTTCCCATCAAAAGGCCAATTTGGCTCTAGTCTGAGACCCACAATGGTTATGCACTTTGAGTTGCATTCCTACCTAGTCTAGGAGCGTCCAGGTTGCGATGTAACACAGTTGGCTTCCCACTTCGTTTGAGCCAAAAAGTTGACGTAACGTCGTTCTAACAAAGCAACAAAACGCCTCTAAGCTAACCCGTCCTAACGTCTTATTATTATTTTTTATTTTTTTCTAATTCTCTCAATCTCTCTTTGTTCCCATTCCTTGTCGTGTTCTTAAATCCTAGTTCAGTGAACTGCTTTTGTGATCCCATCTCGGTCTTCATTTATCTAAGCCAGGTAAGCACCAAGGAATCAACCAAGGAACCAAGTTTGTTTCATACTTAATGTCCCTAGATTTCATTTTCACGAAGCTTGATGAAGTCCTTTTTTAAACCGATATTAAACACCACATTTGTGAACCGAGATATTGCCATGAATAGAGCTTGACTCTTACTACTTGCTACTGATGGTTTATACAAGTTGTCCCATAAGTCACGATGGGACTTTAGAACCTTTTTGGTGGAGATTTGGTAGCAAAAAAATACATCAAGGACCATCAGATCTGGGGATGGTTTAGGTCAGTCAATTTCCACCAGTAAGGCAAGTAGCTCTATCTTGCTGAAACCACATCTTAAGTTTGTTTTGCACTGCAAAGGTTATGAAATTTCAAAGCATATCCTAGAATGTTTACGTCTGCATCTCATTCTTAATGAGGTCCAATGGATGCTTCTGATCTTACTTCTCACCAAATCGTGGACTTTTGAGAGGGTGTGAGTTTTTAAATTTGGACTGCAGAAGCTAGCCGTACCCCAAACACCAAATTTAAGTGAAATTGTTTCCTGGACCAAGGGAAGTACTTAAAGTTTATTTTCTCATCAAATGAGAGTTTTGTTACAAATCTCCTTTTCCAAAATCAATACCCATCCCCAGGTTATTATTTGACTTCTATTCCCCATTGTTCCCACGATAAACAACTCTCCACATCCTCCAGCCCAAGGCTCTCATACATTTTTTGTTTGTTTAATACTCCTCATCCATTGTCACTGCCCTTTGTATCTATAAAATCATCATCGTTAAAGAAAAACAGTTTTCAAGATAAGCACACAGAAAATGAGGTCCTTAACTCTTTAATGGTCGCAAGTTTTTGGATACAAGAAAGGATATAAGAAATTTGTTGGTTTATAGCCATCCCGAGTGTCATTAAAGGTTAAACATTAAAGTCCGATGGACAAATGTGATAATTTGACGACATAATCAAGTTTTTTTGTTTTGCTGACTGGTTTCAGTACCGGGAAAGCAACAAAGTCAAGGTCAAACGGTAGCATCAAGGTTAAGAAGCTGTTTTTGTAAAGTTTGTTAAGAATTTTGTCTAATGCCAAAGGACTTTATGATATCTTAAATCGATTTGGGATGTTCTTGTATTCATATGTCTCCTGTCAACCCCACTTTAAAGATGGCAACACATGTGTAAGGTTTCATTGCCACAATATCAAATCGTTAAACTCCTTCTTGACCTTCCATAAACTATTTCCTCTTAAACGACACTCCTTGCTTGACAAGAATGTCAAACAATACAAACCCATTTGTATGACGCACAATTCATGGACGAGATCACTGTTCCCTTTAACCTCAAAATAGTTTTGCATGTGCTCCAACATTTACAGTACAAGGTTCACTGGACCTTATTCCAACACGCACTCTCTCTCTATCTCATGTAAAACTATTTTGATCCTTCTTTCAGTGTTGATGACAATCAATGTGACTCAGGCATCCGTGTAAACACGACCATAACCTAATAAATGCTTGAAATAGAAATACTCTTCATCTCTCTTGTAGTGTAACAAAGCTTCATGGTACACACCAAGTCCAAGAGGGAAAACGCAAAGGACATACAAAAAAAAAAAAGCACAACATTTCCAAGCTCAAACTCGATTCATGTCATTTATATCTTTTTGCTTGTGTGTGTGTACACTTAAGCCTTCAGGACATTCGGTTTCATACTGTCATTCAATAGATAGAGACTCTTACACGCGCCCAGTACGACAGAGGGTAGGACAAAAGTTGGCTCAAAAACCACATCCACCCGTGTCCATTCAAAGGATGTAAAGTAAACCGAGCATCCAGCATTGGGTCTTTGTTCCAACACCCACACCCACCCATGTTCAAGTGATGATGATGATGGTGACGATGATAGTAAAGATATTAATGTTCAACACAAATATCGGGATAGCATCCTTCTAGGAAAGGTTATCCTGTGCACTGGAAATAATTTTAGAAATTTCGATGAAATCCTTTCTGTCATATTGGATGTGGATGACAGTAGTTACACATTCTCTATATTGCTATCCTAGAGTCTGTCTGCTCTGACGATGGACTAAGGAAAATATACCATCTGCAACAGGATCGAGGAGCTGAACAGAAAGTCTCCATAAAGGACTAGGAAAACTTTAAAATGTGAATTATTATGCAAATGCATGGAAAAAGGATTTTCTACACCGTAATTGAGTTTTGCTCTGACATAATGAAATGAAGTGAGCTTTTATGTGTGTGTGTGTGTGTGTACGATGGGTGTGTCTTCGCGGATGTAAAGCCTCACGGCTAATAGAGAAAATCAATGTTCATCCCAACGTAAACACAATGGAGCGCATCCCTCACAATTGTTCTTCCATCAGCAGCATCACGATGAGGACGATGATGAGTCATATATATGAGAATTACTCATGTTTAATGTGCACTTTCAAGGATAAACACACATGTAGCTGGGTTATTTTATTTAATGCATCGTGGGAATCCATTGGTGTTTTCCACCTGCATTGGCGATATGAAATGAGCATTATAAACGTACTATAGCAAGACCGAAAGGATGCTCAAAAAAAAAAAAAACTTAAATAATTAATTAAAAAGCAGCGAGTCTGTTATTTTATTTTTGGGGCAAGGATATACGTATACGTATAATCCACACACAGGACCAACGCCGCAGATCGTACTCAACGCCCACCAATTTTTGTGAAAATCTTTTCACATTCTTTTCCATTGATGTGCTGGACTTGCAGTAAGCTCAAGGCTTGCTTATGTGTAAATTTCGTCCTGTGCAAGGAAGAATAATATTGTGTGCGATGATGCATGTTGTTGTAGTCGTTCATTTTTGAAGAGTGGGACAATGGGCTATACAATGTGGTTGCAAAGAAGGGAAACAGTTTATCTGGATAGCTTCCTTCAGGTTGCATTTTCGGATATCCTTGCATCGGTTGAAAAAGACAAAACGAATTGAAACTTCCTTTCCTTTGAAAGGTTTATGTTCTCATTGTTCGCTGTGCGTTAACTGTAAAACAATGGAGAAGAGGAAATTCTAAATAAGTCGACGATTCTGAGCTTGTGAGTTCAAAGTCAAAGTCATCTTTAATCTTAAACGTCGTAGAAAAGATTTGACGTGAATATTGGGCGTGAGCACCACACAAATGCCTGCCTTATGAGGCTTAGATGAGGTTAGGTTAGGTTGAGCGTTTGACAGTACAACTTCGCTTTGGAGTAGTGGAGGCTCAGGCCTGACTTAGAGTAGAACTTAAGGATTAGAACAAGCAAGGTTTCCACTTGAATGTGAAGGGTGAGATTCCACGACGACAATCACTACTAGCAGGACCACAAAATGTACATCGAACCGTTGGTCCAGGTGAGGCTTTCTCCAAATGCGTTGAATGGCTATTCCACCTTAAATCTCATCCGTGGGTTATCATTTTGAGATGGAGGTCATTAGATGTAAAGGCAGGCATGGCATCAAAATTCCACACAAGTTCGACATGATTATTCCCTTCAGTCCAAAAATCAGGACGGTGATCATATTTTGCTGGCAACACTGATGGCACAACGTCGATTCAACGACAGACTTCCAGAACGGATTGATTACGAAATACTTGACGAGGTTTCCTCATAAGACATACTTACTTCTCAAGCTAATGACCCTTGCAGGGTCTAAGCCTAAGTAAATGCCGTGTTCCATCCTTCAAGGTGTCCGAGACGCCGCTTTCAATTTACTTCATCAAGGTTTCTAGCGTCCGTGATTACCTGATCTTTAAACTGGAGATTCGGTCTTCGTTTTCTTCGTGAACCAGGTGACTGGGACTCGAACACCTTCTTAGCTGGAGCGTTCTCCTCCATCAGCTCGAAGTGGCCGAGCTAGAGCAGTCAACGATTATTTGTTTTCCGGACTACATCCACATCTTTATAGACATGGTAGAGCTCGCGATTATGTCTTCTCCTCCATTCGCTCTCGTCCCAGACAAGACCAAATATTCAACGTAAACATTTTCTTTCGATGGATCCCAAGATCTGCTTCAATTTCTTATTTATGGTTTATCATTCGGCTCCATAAAGCACTGGCGTCTTACAACACGAATGTCAATTCTTGGCATTTTTCCGTCACAAGAATCCACTGACGTTCAAAATCAATGTGAATCTGAACCTCCTATACTTTTATTCCTTCAAAAGTGTGCTTATACCTACATTCGCGTTGTTGTTACATAATCATTTAAGCATGTGTGTGATGAGACAAACAAGGGAAGATACCAAAAGTTAGCTTTCAAATTTGTTCAAGACCCTAAAACGGCTTAAGCTAGCTACTCGCGTGTTACCCGCTCCAACGTTTTTCTCCGTCCGAGGTCTCTCTTAATCCACCTTCATCCTTTCACTGCCTTAAAAATCAAAAGTCACAACTGTCCTTAACCAACTCATCAGGATTCTGCAAATTAAAGAAAACTCCATTTGAATCTGGTTTTCCTCTTTAAGAAGTCAAGACAGCTTACAAAACTTTGTCCCGCTAAATGGATTCTTGACAACTTTGATTAATGAAAAATTAATAATCAAAAAGAGGCGTCCCCCCGTTCATTTCATTTCGAAGCAAGCATCTGTTTATATGTTTCCATTGGAAAGGTTCAATTAAAAAAAAAACCCCACCCGTCAGTCCAAGGATCCCCCGCGAAAATAAGTACAAAGGCAATATTTAATTTATATAATATTCACCGGATTAATTATTTCATTCAATCAGTTGAAGAGTGCGAGCGAGGACACCAGTCGTCATCGTTCTTCAGCACGAATCCGTATCCTTCAATCAAAAATTAAGAGAAGCCAGGATAACGCTTTTCCCGAAACATTAATTGTTGTTAATCTACGGAATAATTTCACCATATCCGCAGGATTTCTCTTCATCTTGTTGTGGGTTTTATTCAACAAGCCACAGAGACAAACATACAGAGGGCGGTAGTTGTAGTGGTAAATTCCACAAGAAAATTGTTTCCTCTTTGTATGCGGATGTTAATCATTTGGCATGGTCGTCTCCCCATTCAACTGAATGCTTGAATTGAAAATCGAAACCGGAAAAAACAATTCAAATGATATTTTCTCAGATTATCACCCAATGTGGTTCCACATGAACAATTGAAAGGACGAAAAAATAAAAACCAACAACATCAGCATGTTCCTTTTCCGATTTCTCAACGAATGAGAGAGTGAATAATAAAAATTTTCAAAAAGTTGCAAACGAATATAAAATTCACAGACGAAAGCCAATCGCGAAAAGGAGTCACCAGGATAACATCGAAACGGAACGAGGATATAAATGACTGCTATTGACTTGTGACAGGGGGAAATGGGGCAGTGGGAATGAAGGAATGAAATCAAAAAACAATCTCTCTTCGATTTTTAATTAAAAACTTAAAAAACGCAACGTAATTTAAATTTAAAAATACTGAATGCCATCCTGTATGTACATCCTTCTGTGGTGGTTGTGGCTATCAGATTCATTATAGAAATGGGAACATTTTTTTTTTTGTTGAATAGGCTCATACAGTCTGCTCTGCGAGAACGACTTCAGGGGATGAAACTGGAAGTTATACTAAAAGGATTAATATCGATATGAAAATTCTTCTTTTGAGTCTCAGACATGGATAATCATGTTATACTCCATTTTGAAATTGCATCCTTTAAGCAAGTCGTAATTAATGGAATTCTTTTTCAATAATGTTTAATCCTTCATAAGTCTTCCAAAGAATGGTTGGCAAGTAGCCTGTGTTTGGCTCTTGGAAGTCTTCGAAATTTGAAAAACTTCTCTCTCCGCTTTAAGTTGTGTTAAGTTGGAATGGATATTCACTTTGAGGGTGCTTACACGGAGGCCTACTTGGACCCATGTGAATGCCCTAATATTGATGGTACTGTTTCTAACATTGTATCTAGTTGATCTTTGAAAGGAAGGCGAAATGCATTTACATCCTTCAGCGTGGTGTGGACTCTGTAAGCAAATTGTGGGATTCTTACCCACTAAAAACCATTTTCCTCCACTGACATGGTTCTTTTAGCAGTCTTTTGATCCTGCAGCTGAAATTGCCACATGTCCGAAAGTGTTGAGTAAGCAGTGTCCAGAACCCCATAAAAGGCTAAACATCAAGCTTGCTTAATGTGAAATTTTGTTGACTTCTCTTACGGCCAAGGGGTTGATAAATTGTTTAGCTTGTCGAAGTCCTTCTGTTAAGTTCCTTTTGAAAAGCTTCACTTAGTATTCCCAATTATTGAACTCAGACTTATGTGGACACAAATGCTGATTGAGTTTCTTGTCTGGCGAACTCATCACTAATTTGATTGTCCTCAATACCCTGGTATCCTTATTTAAGGTGGCGATATAGTCCGGGGTGGTCCTGGGCTTCAACCAACAAGCGTTTCCAGCCAGCTCGATCTTAAGCCAGCTGCCTCCAGTTTCGCACGCTTAGCTGGTTGAGGTCCCCTTACACTTGCATTTGCATAGGCCACCTCAGTCGCGGTCTTCCTCTACAGCGCTGTCCGGAATATTGGTGTCCAAACACTCTACATGACCCATCCACCTCAGTCGTTTGACCTACACTTTTTTCGCTAAGTCGATGTCGCTGTACAGTTCGTCGTTGTATCTCCTTTTCAACTCACCGTCTATGCACACGGGACCGAAAATCACCCGAAGAATTTTTCTCTCAAAGCAGCCTTGTATCCGGAAACCCAATAAATCAGCAAGCAGCTTGAGGATATTTAGACAGCTCCAGACAATCGCTGTCAGAAAAGATGACAATCTGTATCTTCTGAGGTTTCATCTAATTCATTCTCCGACGCACAGATCGATTGCATATGCCGCTGCCTGGAAGACGAAAAGCCGAGATGGACTCCTTGCGTAAATGATCACTAACTATAGGAGAGGATAGCTGTCAAGATTGAACTCTTTGAGAGAGATTTAGACAACGACCTTTTCTTTCTTGTATCCAACTGTACTCTAAAACTTACCATTTCACTACAAAGCAAAGAAGACATACTTCAGGGACTTATGATGCTCCAATTACCCGCTGGTAAAACAGGGAACAAAAAATGTTAAGAAGGCCAATCTCAAAACAGTCAAAGTTTGTAACATAAAGACTACAGGCTCTAGATCAAAACTTTTCGAAAATTGTATTGAATTTCAATCCAAAAGGGTGTTTCTTAACTCATTCCTGTATCTCAATTTTTATTACCATTAAATGAGCACAGTTTGCAAGCCATCCATAACCCACACGACATTCTTTCGTCCTTATTGCGTGTGTTTACATTTCACTAAGTGGTTGGCTAATATTTATCAAACAATGATCCCTCATCAGAAACCTACCCACAGGACATGGAATTCCAAGTGATGAAATAGTTGTGTTGATGTTGGACAACAACAACCGTAATTCGTGCAGAAAGACTGAACACACTACATATTCTGTTGACAATTTGACACAATACCAGGACAGCTGCGCCACCATTAAATAGACGTCAGTGTCCTGCAAATAAACTCGTGGAAATATGGGTGGAAATATTCCGTGCTGATTGCCCTGAACAGATTAAAAATTAAAAAAAAAAAAAAATGAATAAGTGATAGGAAAACAGTTTAAATGGATTATTGGACACCCTATCGGTAATTTTTGTGTCCTTTTTGCGTTCAATCATAACCGATGATCTCCCTATATCCAATACTGACCTAGATAGCTTCAAGAACTTAAATTGGCAACCGAAATACATCGTTAACTCAAAAGGAGTTTCAAAGGATCGAACCTCACTACTTTACCCTGCAAAGGAATCCTGAAAAGTTTTAATAATATTTCCAGTCTCTATAGTGGCAACGTTTGGTATGGTGTTTTATGTGATCCGCCCATTTTGCGTTCTGGTAACGGTTGCATGTCAATTATTGACACTTTTTCAACTCTTTGCGAGTGTACATAGTACATACCTCCCTTGTCAATTAATAGTAAAATTCAACTATCCCCAAGGAAAGATACATACACATACACAGTGAACACCAAACAAACATTTGCACTCAAAATGTGTGTATGTGACAATCCTGAAAAGTACAAGAACTCGTATAACTAATGAAATTTCTGTACCACCACCACCATCACTTATACCGGCTTCAAGGACTTTTCCAACATCCACCTGGTTGCCATTTTGCTAAATCAAAACAGACATGTCTAGTGGTAAACATCATTTGCCGTGTGTGAGAAATCACGACAAATTATGAAAATATTTCGTGAAGCTAATCAAACTTTTTGGTTAAATTATGGAAATTTATTCAAGCTAACGGTATAGAGTCTATATAGGCATGTGTATAGAAATTTCATAACAAATCACCTTCACTATGAATAAGAACGATGATTATGATAATAACATCATCATTATCATCAACAATAACAACAACAAGAACAACCACCAGAACAACATGAACAGGATTGAACATCATCATCCTTGTGATTTCTATTTATCTTACTTTCGTAGGAAACGAGAAAATGAAAATTGAAGAGAAACATAATTCCAAGGATAAAAGTCGGTGTGGAGACACACTCCATTCGTATGCTGCACTCACAGAAGGAGTGTACGTCTTCAGATATAGATAAATCTGAAACAAAAGGAAAATCCTTGTTAATGCCTTAACCCCATGGACGGAGAGCAAATTTTTCGCCCTGAGGAGGATATTCTTCAACATTCGATTCGAAATCAATTGCTATACAAACAAGGATGCAAATCACCAGAACATTGTGCTTTCTTTATGGGCTAGGGAATATACAGTATAGTGTGCATTGGAAAAAAGGACTTGATGTCTTGGTATTCTAATTTCTGGTTGTGAAGTCCTTATTTTGTTCGTACTTTACATACTTGCACATGATGTATGATGGACTTGAGTCATTTGGTTTTGATGTAGACAGTCTGTTTTACTATTGTGGCGGTAAGCAACCGGCTTATTGATCTTCTTCCTTCTTCGCTCGTCTTAAGCAGTCTAAGCAGAGTTAAAGAGTGGTGCATTGTTTCTCATTATAAGACCTGCATGCCTTGCAGAACAGGTCTTCAAGACATTCGTCCTCACAATCCAACAGTCTTTAGATACCCGTTTAGAGGTAAAGAATACACGAAGATGCCAATATAGTCAAATAGATTGAACCTCCGAACACTGCGATTAAGAAAAGCCTTGTGTTACCAAAGCTTGCACTAAAGCAGCAAGGTCTCAACATAGAGGGTATTAACATCCATCTAAAATTTGTTACGCATATGTCATCGACTTCATCACGCCTTGACTATTGACAAACAGTTAGACATCTGTCCAACCGTCACTAGAACTTTGAAGACCCACTCTCAACATGCTCCCAAGAGGTTTTCAGTTTCAAGATTCAGTACTCCAACTACCTGACGTAGGACTCTTGCTTCAAGCTAAAACTTTTTTTTTAACCGGAGCTCGTTACCACAAAATGAAGAGGTACCCGGTCTTACTCTCTACTGGTTCATTTATAAGAAACAACTTTTGTTTTCGATTGTAGGGTGGTTGATTGGTTGGTCTTCGAAAGTAAGAACGAACCTCCTTCTCACTGTCTCTATTCGCTCTTGCTTCCACGAAACTGTTGGACTTAATTAGAAAAGGAAGTCGGGTACACCGCTTTGTGTGCTTAGTGAACTCCAAGATCCGTCTAAAGGGGATTTGTTATTATCTGAGGTCAATATGAGACCGGGTGCTTGTAGTCTACTACCCTTGAGGGTTCATCCTGTTCTTTCTGTATTCCATAGTGCCGACTACATCTGGACATTCCTTACTGACCTGCGATCCAATTATGTCGAAGCTGCTTTTGACACCAGATCTCCGGCCCGAAAAATCTTCGAATCGAACCTCGAGGGACGAAGCAGTTGAATAAGACCGCGACTCAGGTGGCGCACGTGAGTGGAAGTGGCGTGCAAAACTAGAGGCAGCTACCTAAAGATCGAGCTGGCTAGAGACGCTTGTTGGTTGAGGCAATTGAAAAACTTCGTCCCAAACCAGCACATTCTAGCTTCACATTCAAAGACACTGCCACTGGCTGTACATAGGTAGCCTCATTAATTTTTATCTCAAAAACCACAAGGATATCCATGTATTTGGCTTGGATATGCAGAAGCATATCAGCATCGTTGGACCAACGACAATTCCCGACTGGCAGCGATCTCACTCTCAAAAATGTTGCATAAGCCCCATCTTCATCTGCACAAAACGTCTTTCAAGGAGAGGCCCGACAACAAAAAAAAAAAAAACCTCCTTAATGCATTGTTATGACTTTCCATCTATTTAACGCAAAGAAATGTGTTCTTTCAAGGAACTCCTTCAAATCTTTTTGACGTCGTCCATGGCCTCTGCTAATTCAGTAACAGCATTCCCTTCCCTCTGCAAACATCTTTGCCTCATCAAAACTACCACTTACTCACCACTCTGTTGGTGGCCCATGTCTGACTAATCTAATTGAGCTGTTAGATTGAATAAGACTCTATTACAAAGGGGAACTATGCATTCTATTGTTCTGTGTCAAGCACCTGTAAAATGTTAGATCCTTCGTGCCCTATGCCATTCCACACCCTTATGCGGTTCGCCTTAACCGCTAAGTGTGAGAACTGAAACACATTTTAATTGATAAATTATATGATTGCATGCGTCTATTCATACTTAAACGAGTTTTTTTTCTTTGAATTTAAAAAAAGGATAACAACTTACTCAGTCTTCCTCTTATGCAGGACCTCTTGTATTCCTTGAAAAATCAGAAACACCAGAGGTTCCAAAGAATGCATGCACACACCACTTTAAACCATTGTTTGTGAAATTATTAATAATCCCTTTCGGTTGAATGAGACGAGTCCTTGCTAAGGATAGTGCGTGTATGGTAGTATGGTATCTCTCGGTTGCATGAAGGGTTCTTGTTTTATTAATAACAATTAATAGACGGCTGGTGTTGCTCATCATTACATTCGGGCTTTGGTCTTCTATTAAAGCGTAAAGGACTTAATTACATTGGATGAAGGATAAATGTCGACTGAGTCAATCGTGGTGGTGGTGTGGGATTGTGTAATAATAATACACACACGAGTTGGTGTCAGACATGTTTAGGTCAATTAAAAGTTAGTTTACGATGGGACATTAGCAATTGGGGTGTCCTTAGTGGATTACATATTGAATCCGAAAGGGGCTGAATATTTTAACTACGCACAAAGGGGACAAAGGACACTGGAAGGGCAAGGGAAGTTATTCTAAAGAAATAGGGCAATAAATAGAAATGCGGTTAAATGTTTTCTTTTTTATTTTAATTTGAACTAAAAGTATCCAGTAAGTGTGTGTGAAAAATGTCAATTTAAGGAAACCAAAGCATGGGGTTATGTTGCATGTAAATGTTAAGTAGGAGTGAGTCCTTTGGAAATAGTTAGAACAGATAATTACTTGAATATAGGCTTCTTATAAGTGCGATGGAAGGATAACAGAAGTAACACAGTAGGGATCACCATGTAACAAATCAAGATACGAAATGAAGAAGGTTTTAGCTATGAGTTGTGGTAGCCTAAATGTTCGATAGAAAGTAGGTAGTAGGTTGTCGATTTTGTGGCGAAAGGAAACTAGAGGATAACCCGACCCATTTGTGTGGAACCGCGGTTAGACTGGGCGATGTAAAGAAGAGCCTTTTCAAGATTTTACATAAATACAGCTTGGCTCCGCTTCTAAATATCTTTAGAAAATGAAAGCCACGTAGCTTGAGAAGTTGGGATATATGTACATATGTAGGTATAACAAGTGGATATCTCTAACCTATCTGATGGTCATCTATGGCGATGAAGATGTCTAAACGACGATTTGCGAAATAAGTAGCCTTTACGGTGTTTGAGAAAGCACAAAGTCGTGCACCTCTACGGACACACCGAAGAGGTCCTAGTCAATAATTTACATGCAGCTGTTATGGTTAACTGCAGGACTTCCGAAATGAAGGATAGTTGTAATGAAACTGGGACTGACAAGTGTCCATAATGTATAGCACAAGATAGACGTTAACAATGGGGTCCATCACCAAACATCTTACTAGGGTTTTTTAAATTCTGCAAATGCCTAGCCTATATGTATGTCCAAAACCCAAACCCACTGCATTTAGTTTCAGAAGGAGACGGTTAAAAAGGTGGATGATATACATAGGTGTATAATCCTTAGTCCAATACACATTAGTTCATTTTCGTGAGGGTCAGGCGCATTGGACAACAAAGCAGTTGTCAGATTCCGATAAGGTCCCGTGAAGGGTTATTTCCTTGGGTTTGAGCCCATCCGTGAACCTATTATGTTCCATCGTTCATCGGGGTATAGAAAGTCGATAACGATTGGAAGACGTTGACGATTCTACCTTTCACTGGCGAAAACTTTAGAGTCTTACAGATCAATCAGTGGAACGATATACCTAAGACAGTTTTGAAAGCCGGAGTTAAAGACATGACATGGCATTAGTTTGGAAGTACCACGTCGAGCCTTTTGCTTTTTTTTTTTGCATGAAAACAATGCTTCCAAGGCAAATGTTATGATTAACTCGGCTCCTACATTGCTTAACGCTCTTTTTTTACCAAAAAATATGAGACCTGCAGAAAAGGTTTTTACTGAGAGAACCCTCCAACTTAGCGTCGATCAAAAGTGAATAAGGTAATGAAGCTGAGTTTTTGAAACTGAAAACCAAGCTCAAAGCTTTTGATTTACTTCAAAAATTTTACAATCTTGTCTACACATATACGCATCTCAATCTCCCGTAAGTTCCACCTTATAATTCGATTAAAACAGTCACTCTAACCAGCTTCAATCATCTCACCCAAAGATAACTCTTAGGTTTCTCAGTAAGCCCGAAGCTTTTCCTGTCAATATCAGTGGTAAACAGGGCCTTACTTTGAGTTAAGTGTGTACCGGCCTTGCAACAATAACCACCTTACCAAACCTCACACAACCTAATTGCGTCGATAACGATTTGTTTAGTGATCCTTGAGAGTGATGCCACCTTCAATTGCATATACAAGAAAGTCCACTGTCAATAGAAGTGGTCTTCTTCCTTACAGACTCAGCAAGGTTTTGCATACCCAAACTATTTTGGAAGTGAATTAAACGTTAGCCAAAGGTTTCAGAAAAGATAGATTATCACTTGACAGTCAGTCTTAAGCCAGAATGGCGGCTTTTAACTTTAAGTCCCTTCCTCATTCATTCAAATGACGCTCGTAGTGGATAAATCTAGACTTTATGACAAAAGCCCCAACTCGAATCACTGTATCAATCATAACGATCATTTACCAGACTTTTCCAAAGTTAAAGTCCCGGCTAACGAAGCTTATAATCAGATTCCATGACCCATTTTTCCCATCCAACATTCAATTTCAAATGCTAAACTTTCGACCTTACCTACCATTTGAAATAATTTCAAATTAATACCAACGACAGTCCTAAAGTCCTTCGAAGTAAATGAGTTCCTTTTCGGCTTACAGTCCACTTTTCATCAGTACTGCCCGCAAAAATAAATAAAATTTCCATAACTAGAGTTTCCTCCATAGTCTATGCAAATCACACCATCGTGCACCTATTGAACACATCCATCTGTGATTCATAACTCCGTAATCCAATACGAATCCTTTTTTTTTTAAATCCTCTCCGATTTTCATTTATGTAAATCACTACAACCCTCCCCCCCCCCCGTTGGTATTATCATAAACCCAAGTGAAATCTCTTCTCTCCGACCAGCCCCCAAAGAATGTGCTAAATACTCAGCAAAAAAAAAAAAAATCCCAACACCTTAATCCCAATTTACCGATACAAGGACAAGAAAGGATAATCGAATCCCTCGTCAAGCAAAATTGATACTTTTAAAATCATGAATCGAGAAAAACTATTGGCAAGGACTTATCCTTAATTCCGACCAAAAATGAAAAACTCGCACACACACCACCGGAAGGATAACATAAAAATGAATGAAGGAGCGAACAGAACTGTCACTGAAAAAGGATTTCATCGCCAAAAAAAAAAAAAAAATTGTTTGCATTGCATTTCAAATATTCAAAAAACACACACACACAAAGAATATCATTTACATCAATACGCTCCTTTGCAAATGCGTTCCTTCGGTCGATAGGTAAAGGACTAACCGAGGTTCACTTAGAAAACATCATTTGAAGATTGAGACTAATGCTAGACTTGTACTTTTTCGTTCTGCCGCATGCCAAAGGACTTCGACAACGAACCAGAAACCGTGTGTCACACAGTTACGAAGGATGAAATTTATCCCCATGAATGCGACTGCAAATCGTTAGAATCAGCCAGAGAAAAATAAGTGAGAATCCTGCTGGATACGAAATAACGTCACACGGTACGAGTACACTCGTATTCATGAGGATACGCTCCATATGGTCTAGAGATGGTTGCGAAGGGATTCCACATCAGGGAAAATGGAAATCTCAATGATTGATTATGCATTTAGATGGCAAACATTCCTTCAAAACACATGAACATTGCTGCACACCAGGAGGACGAAGGAAGAAAGCAAACAAAATGACAAAATACGAAGGATTTTGGTATTTTTTTGTGAACACATTGCACAGGCGAACCGAATCGATTGGAATTCAGAATCCTTGCATCAGAATTTGATGGCAAGACGAATACTTTGTTGGTTGATGAGGGGATAGATATACACATAGTTGAAGGCGGCAATAGGGAAGCTAAGGATGTGCTACAAGGAATGAGATACGGAACACAAATCAGAGATTTACGAAGAAATGGAATGAATTTTCGGAAATATTTGTTAAGATTTTGAAAGGATTACTTGACGGTAGTAACACTCTGGTGGACAAGTAAACGCCTGTGGGAAATACGTTTAATTTTAAGATGTCGATCATCATTTACCCTACAAGCCCTTCTATCTTTCTGAGTCCTAACAGTCTGTCAATGTGAACATCAATAAAGTTGACCGACTATTCCAGATTTCTAAGTCGCAATTTAAACTACACTCAGGTTCCCCTCAATGCTATGTTGACAGAGCTTCTGTTTTCTAAGTCTCTACAGTACCGGGAGCTCCTTCCTGACTTTTCCTTAACTTCAATTAAGAACCACTGCACGTAGTCATGCCAAGTGGGTTGAATGGATGAATAGGGCACTAAAGATCTATTCTTTCTCAACCTGAAGTTAGAGGAGTTTCTTCTAAGAACAACCGCTCGTTTATTTGTAACGAACTCAAAACTTTGATTAAGACTTTTCTACTTGCGATTCTAAATATGTAAAGCCTGTGAAATCTACCCCTAGGATTTTTATTTCCTGCCTTTTTCCTTATTCTTTTAAATTTGCTTTACTATTCGGCTGCAAAGTTATATTGTTTACAATGAATCATGGAGCGTTCTATAATCAAATCTATCACAGCTGGACGTCGTCCCTGTTCCATGTCCTACCATCCCCATTCAATTTCTAATCAAATTTTGATCACACAAGTAATTTTAGAGCTTAAAACCTAAACAAATATTTTTCTCTTTTTTTTTCAAAAATCAAACTTCCATACGAACTAAATCTTCCAAAAACCCATTAGGATACGATTCGTTTAAAGTCCTTTGAAACCACAGTCCAGAAAAAAAAATCTAAATTCAATTTTCGAGCACAATAAGTTCACAAAAAGACGAAACGCAATGTATTCGCATATTCCATGAACGCACATAGCGCACACACACACACACACACACATTATATCCGCAAGGATAGCATTTCAACAAGGTATCGCATAAGGACGATACACAGGCATACAAAACAGTAATGTACAACATGCAGTTGACCATTTGAAGTGTATATTTTCTGGTTTTTCCTCTCTCGTTGCATCTCTTCCTCCGTGTCTCTGTGGAGACTATGAATTTGGACAACACACCACAGGGATTCATTCTAAAACGAAAATTTAATTTCCGGGCTTTCAACGTTATAAATCCTTACATAACGTGTAGCAGTAGCAGCAGTTGATCGTCCTTCACCTGCAGACAGACCAGCAGCCGGCACTACATAGGTGTAGTTACTATGCTATACCGTCAGATGCATAAGGGGATTGTAAAACATACAAGATTTGACAATTAATTTTCGGATAATGCGAAATCATTAAACATGTGTAAAGTGGGTTGGCAGGACCTTTTTTTTTTGAAAGACTTTAGCATCAGACTTAGGGAGTGTTGAATTAAAATTTGAATATGTTTTGATTTTTGTCAATATTCCTATCATTCGTAGACTCCTGCTATCATTAAATCCCTGCTAAAGGATCACCCACTTCGAATATCCTCCAGGGGTAGGTATTTCTATCTTCCTTGATGGTCAAGCCGCTATCTTGTAGAACAACGGGGGTGATAAGTTTTCAATCACTCTGCTGTGGCTGTGATTCTTGATTCCAAGTCATAGTGGCTTTCATGGAAGCAGCGGATCACGAGTAGATCTTTAAGATTCCACTTACAAAAAGAGTCAGGAACCCACTTTGGACCTTTTAACCGGAATCTACTCTCACAGTTCATATCGCTTGCCAAACGTTGTGAAGTGAAGTAGACTTAGAGAGCAGATGATTTAGAATCAACAAACTTCTACAGAAGACTCGTCAGATGTGTCTCAATCCATGAAACTTGGGTACTTACTTGCTACTCCATGCACTGTTCTTGCGACTATTTTCGACACAAGATTGAGCCAGACAACATGGGTGATGCTTACTCTTCCTTGACAGCTTTTAAGATGTTTAGGAAGAATCTCAAGATCTTTGATAAAAAAAAAGCCTGCATCTCAAAAACACACCTCAACCATTCAACCATTTAGATGTACCTTTCCCTGACTTGAAATCCATGGTTCGGAAAAGATATGTCTTATAACCATCCTTGGCAAATAGATGAACAGTGATTAATCCTTAAAAATAAATGAGAAGGTGTATACGCTATCGATCGGTCCTTTCAAACCTGCATATGATCGAAGTTCATCAACTATTCCTCTTCAACAAGACATCAAAATTTCTCAGTCTAAATCCAACAGTATTCGGGCGATCCTTGGAGTGTCTGAGCCTAATGCCGCTTTCCATCCTTCACGGTCCTGGGCACACTGCTTCCAGTTTACTAGATCAAGGTTTCTGGCGTCCGCGATTGCCTGATCTTTCTACCAGAGGTTCGGTGTTCCTTTCTTTGCCGTGAACCAGGTGACTGAGATTCAAAGATTCTCTTAGTTGGAGCATTCTCGTCCATTCGCTCGATGTGGCCAAGCCAGTACAGTCGACAGATTTTTGCCCTCCGGACTACATCCACATCTTTGTACAGCTCGTAGAGTTCGCGGTTGTATCTTCTCTTCCATTCGCCCTCCTCGCAGACAAGACCGAATATTCGACGTAGAATTTTTCTATAGAAGGATCCCAATATCTTCTTCGCTGTCTTACTTATCGTCCAGCATTCAGCTCAATAAAGCAAGACTGGCAAGATCAGGGTTTTGTAGAGCATCAGTTAGAAATTTGGACCCTAGTTGTTTGGACAAACCGAAGTAGCAGCGATTGCCGAAGATTATCCTTCGTCGAATCTCCACAAGGGTGTCATTTGTGGAGTTTATATTTGCCCCGAGGTAGAGAAACTTCTTCACTACCTCAAAATTATAGCTGTCAATTGTTACGGTTTGTCCTAGACTGTGTTCGACGGATCGGTTTTTGGTCGACAGGAGGTACTTTGTTTTATCCTCTTTCATCATGAGACCAACTCGTTTGGGTTGTTCTTCTATTGCCTTAGAAGCTTGAAAAATTGCGACAAGCCTACATATGCCAAGCCTTGCTTGTAATAGTTGAGTCATTCAAGCTTTATAGGGTGGTGAGATCCAACTTATTGCCCTCTCTAGACCTCTAAATTCGTACTTTGATCGTGCCACAGACCATAACCCTTTCCTGCATCTCAAAACAAAATGTGAAATTTCTATCTTGTCGTGAACTTTATTTGAACTTCAAATGTCAAAGCCGCTTCCAAACCACATTGAAACATATATGAAATTTTTTGTCTAAATCGCTTGGCAGGGATAACAATCTTTCATTTTCGAATTCTTACCGTCCAACTGAATTTAATTTAATTAAAATTATTATAAATACGTACACAAACACCTAAATTTTTCCAGTGAAGTCTTCACTGAGATTTACAACCGTAACTCGTCCAATTCGTCTGTCTGTCTTGGGCCATTTTAGAATTCTGTTTTGTTATCCTTGTATTAGATTAATTACTGCTGGGGAATTTTATAATTAAATGGATTGACTAGAGGAGCAGTGTGTGGAGGTGTGTGCTGGTCTACGGTCAAGCAAGCGTCGTATGGTATTTGCTTTTAATTAAAAGGGATTCTGTGATAGACAGATAAATCGAACCACGATGAGAATGGACCCAACGACAAGGACAACGGCCACAGAAATGGACACAGAACCATTGTTGTAGTAGGAGGAACCCCCAGACCTTACCGACTGAAACAATGAGAAATACAAACAGTATCGATGGGGTGGCGGGGCAACAAGGACAACCGAAAAGGACAAATGTGTGGCTTACCGCAATTGTACTGGCCGTTGAAAAGCGATACATACATATATATTTATATTTGTCTGTATACATATATACAGATGCAGGTGTGTGCTAGACTTTGAGTACCTATAACATTTACCTGCAAAAGTTTTGTTGCCATGGAAAGGAGGAGCGATAAAGGCACTTTGCCGACGCAGCGACAGGAAATCAACGATTTCCAGATGAGAGAATTAACATATAAATTAAATTAAGTGATAGCACTCGAGGAGGGAGGGAGGTCCTGGATGGATGGTGGTTCCCCATTTTCTGTGGTTAAAGCATTCGATTTGTTTAATTTGGGATTGAAAAGAGAATCGACAAAACATGTCCATTTAAATTTGTATTATTCGGTTTTGGAATTTTTGTTTAGGTTGTATTTGATGTAGGAAAACATGCGGTTTGGAGTAAGGTTAGATGATTGATATACGACAAGGAGCATGATTTAAAGAAGAAACCACTGAACCAATGTCTAATCGAAACAATGAGCAAGCAAGTTAGAAACGACGTTTGGCATTTGTTACTCATTGAGTGTGAAGGGCCTACTGGTGAGTTCCTAGAATCAAATTCAACACAATTATCTGACTTATTTAGCGGAGAAGAGAGTTATTTGTGAGAGGGGTGCCACAAGGTTGTGTGCTTTCCACTATATTTTACAGAAAAAATAAATACTCGCGACAACAAACTACTTTCAAGAGAACTATCCTCATTAAGAAACTTCAAAAAGAAATATTGAAACTACGCCGATAGTGGAGCCATAATCATAGCTACTCATCCACAAGGACCACAATACATACTAAAGTTTATTACTAGTTTAAAGAGATATCCCAATGAGGCTATAATTTTAAGTTCAAAGCACAAAGTTTCGCACTGTCAGGTGCCAGGACACAGAGGCATCTATGACAACTAGCAAGGGAAGAATAGAGTCAAAGCTAAACCAAACAATGGTCGATCAATCAGCTCTAACCTTCAAAGACAAACCTCTTATGTTTTATGAGGTACACGGCCAATCCTCCTGTGTTACTGACTCCGTTTCAGCAATGAGGAGGAGTCCCTAGAAGGGTCCAGAAGAGAATAAGGTTTTGAAACATCTTACCCTAAGTTTCCCAGGAAGTCACTTACTCGGTCGCTTACATGGTATTCATGACACGTCTTGGATGCCAGACCAGACTACGTGACCAAACCTTTCATTCGAAGAAGTTTTAGCTGCTCCCAACATAATCTAATCATTCTCACTCGATCTCCAAGATTTTATCCAGCAACACCCCTAAGATGTGTCCATAGCACAAGTGATCAGCCTTCTCACAAACAACAACAAGTATGATACAACCGACCTCCGCATGGCCTGTGCCCAAATAGAGGCCTTAACCTTACACAAACCTTACCTACCTCCGGACTGATAAATTATCTCAGCTTGAATCATCGATGTCTTCCATTTCCTATTTCCCTTGCCTAAGCTTACCATCCCCAATAATTCTCTTTTCAAACCGAAGGTCACTCGAGTTTGGAAGCCCTCTTAGCTTGTTGACACTTGGCCATTTCGTGCTCTTTCTCAGTTGCCTTGGTTCCTCCTTAACTCTTCTGCATCACGTCCTTCTCGGATTGCCGGATCTCCTACCGAAGTATACTATGAGCAATCTACCATCTATGGTGCCTATCCGCTCCTGACTTGTTCTCGGCTTAAGGTGTTCATTCGAAACACGGTTCGACCCGAAAAGTCACTGATTCACCAACATTTGCATCTCCTTCGTGATAGTTCTGGAGGTGGTCACTTTCCAAGTGCTGTACACCTACCGACCTACACCAACAGCATGGATACAACACTGAAATGCAACAGTCGTAGCTTGGTGTTTTGCTCGGTTCCACCATCGGAATGAGGCAGTACCCCCAAGATCTCTCTTCTGGTCGTTCAGGAATATCTATTTATCTGAGAGAATTACTGCCAAAGCTGAGACATTAAGTGGTTGAGGTTCCATGTCCATCTAATTCCTTCGTTTCCTGTTCTGAGATTTCCTATGAAACCATCAATACCTCCGCTGCCAGTGTATGACGAAAGGGGTTTCAAGATGCCTCACATGCTTCTATCCGAGAGTAGTGACCACATTTCAAGAGATTCCTTAAAATTTGGATCACTTTACTACATATTTGTACTAGAATGGGAATCATTTAGACGATATTGGCCAAGGGTTGAGACTTTTTGACAAATTTTCACACGTTCCTACCCATGGTTCAAGACATTCTTTGGTTTTTTTTCGTTATAAAATTTTCGAAAACTTTCTTAAGACGACTATCCGCTCTAACCTATCGTGAAAGTATTTAGCTTCTATGGAACTTTGACATCAAAATTTCTCAAACCTGATGATTCCGACTCCAAAGCACAGATGGCGTACTCACTCAGTATATGCATTCCAAACGACGTTTACATTCCAGTTCTCGAAATTGTTATATCAACCACTCCCCGGCTTAGAAATAACTCCTGCACCTGCTCGGCTTCCCATGCATCCCATCCTAACGCCAATAATTTCTTTGTCAAGACGTGTAATGCGTATTTAATCGCTTTGTCGCCCGCAACATTCTCGGTGGAACTCAATCAAAAGTCGCACGCTATATGCACTTAAACCCTCCCTCAAACACTAATCGCTCACTAAATTTTCATCACTTTCCGCAGGATATCCATTTGCTTCCTGTGAATAGACATATAGGCGACCGAACGACCTCCATGTAGATGACGAAAAGTCTTTTTTAATGTCCACCCCGACCGCTCCACATCCGCCATGAATTATGCATTATCAGAGGAACGAGACACAGAGGGTGTTGCATATGATTTCCGGTTATATGTCAGCAAATCAGTCAAGAGTACGACCACACTGCAGGATCCGCATAAATGCATAATTCACACCAACACGCCGCCACCACCACCCGTGTCGTCACCTCAACGGTGGTACACAGTTATCACTATGTTGAAGGAATTTATTCAAATTGAGACTTCCTACTACTAGGTCCTGGTGTATAATTTTAAATGAACGGGACAGGGAACTGTAAAACAAAACAAAAAAAAAAACAATTTCTGCATCAACATCATATTTCGTAGAGCGCACCACCACTACCACTACCACCCAAGAGATATTGTTTAACACTTTTTGTAATAAATCATTTACACGGTCGAACGAAGCGCAAGGATTCCGCACTGATGATGATAGCGTTGGGGTTTTTCAGCGTGCGAGTCCATAATGCACTTGGATGTGTAACATAAAACACATCCTTCCCGTTTGAATATCCTCCTCACAGACGAGACTATAGCTACATGCAATTCGCTATTTATGCGGCAGCTGTGCTGATGAGGATTTCTTCCCAAAAAAAAATTGTTCATGAACATATTTTTAATGAGCGTGCACACCATCAACACGTGTAAAATTTATGAGATCCTTGCTGCTTCAACATCGATTAGCTTGATATTCAAATATCTCTTCATGTATACTGTGTCCGTATCCTTCACAATTTGTAGGAGGAATGCCCTCTATTCACATATTGTTTCCATTGTCATGAATTGTTTTTTTTTTACCTAGAGTCCTTTTTGGGTTGGGTATGCATTCTTAAATGTTTAATTAGTATATGTTGGAACGGAGAGAATGGTGATCAATAGATACATGTGTGTCCTTCGGAGTAAATATATCGTAGGCGGATTGGATGGAAGCAATTAGTTGAGAGAGTATACGCATACATGAATCTTTCTCAAGGATTAGAAAAGTCATTAAATGTCCTTGCGTTGTCGTAGCTCCATTTCAATAGTCGTTGAGAAAATCTATAAATTTCCAATATATCCTGTGATAGATATCCTTTCAGTGATGGTTACTGGTGGAACAATGACTTTCAACAATGTTCTTAAGGAAAATTAACTTTATTGTTTCAACTCTTGGTGGATGGGTTGTACGAGAGTATACATATTTATGTGTGTGTGTTTGTGTGTGAATCGAGAAGGGACGACACATGAGTATGCCATTTATCTTCGGATTAAACGAGACGAATTATAAGGCTTTTTAATTGTTCCAGTAGCCATTAAGGGGGAAATCTCTAAATAATGTAACTAAGCACTTGCCAGGACATTATCACGTAATTATTGCGAACGGAGTAGGAAGTGGATACTTAAGGAAAGATGAATAGAAACAACGGAACTATGAACGAACAGTTCATTGTCATTTAGTTAGTCGGTTAAGATGATTGTTATAGGGATGAGACTCGTGCATTTGCATTGTGCGTTGAACAGGGTTGTTGACCTCGATAGGCATGGGGGAAAAGATGTTGCCAAGGTTGGTGCTATAGGCAAACCAAATGACCATCACTTGGGTCTGGTACATCAGCACAATTTAAGTGACATGAGCATACAATTGCAACGTCTTATAAAATAATTTCATCAGAAGCTGTGATGAGTAGAAGGAGGACAGGACAATTCTGTTTCTTCTTAGACGAAAGCTCAACTTATCGTCTTTTCATTTAAAATCCACATCGTGCTCGGTAACACAAGGCTAGTTCGCTCCGCAGTCAATAGCTTGCAGTTTCGCTGTCAGCGTGTCAGGATGAATTCGAAGACTAATTGGACTAAAGTGCTGTTGTTATCAATATGAAAAGTTTGTCAAAATTTTTGAAGGATGATGCCCCTAAAGTTGGTCGGCTTAATTCTTTTAAGAACACAGTTTCAAAAATCACATGTTAACGCATTGGTTTGTGTCCAAGCCAATCTGACTTTGAAAGTCTCGATGGAATTGCTACCGATCTGGAACCTGCAAGCATGATTAGACCAGGTTAGGTTCGGTATGTGGGCCGGCGAAGAGGAGTTCCTCAACACCACACTCAGGTCTCTAAGACCCTTTGTGGTACCCCTAGGGGGGAAATCTTACCCTCAATCGTAACCCGCATAAAAAGTGTACCAGTAACTACTTACTGCGTCAGTGGTACAAACCATCCTATGGATTTGATAAAGCTGTTCAGATCGTTCATCGCTTTACCAGATAGTTCTTCGAGATCCCGAAAGAAATGTCGCTCAAGGAATTTGTGTCTTAGATGGTGCAGGCCGGAAGAGGGGCAGAGGAAATGAATTGTGTCCTCATGGACTTCCTCGTCTCTGCAGCCTCTACATAGGTCTTCTTCCCCAACACGGAGTTTCTTCATATGGTACCGCAGAGTGTTATGACCCGTAATCACACCTACATGGGTGGAGAGGGATTTTTTATCCGTTTGTATAAGTCTGGTAGTCCTAGTCTGGTCGAATTCAGGCCATAACTTCCTTGTGATGGCACAAGTGTCTAAAGAGGACCATCTGTTATTTGCCTCTCTTTGAGCTTTGTTCCCTGCTTCGAGCTTCAATGAGCAAGGTGAGGTCGGCTTGTTCTAGACTAAGCCCTCTCTAGCCAATTCGTCAGCATTCTCATTCCCTAGTATGCCCTCATACCCAAGGACCCAGCAGACCGTAACCTTGTGCTTTGTTCCAAGAGCCCCGAGCTCTTCTCAACAGCACCAAGCATAGGATTCTTTTAGTCTCTCTTTCCACGTTGGTGCCGCGAAAAACTGTTCGTTCTAGGACTCGAAACTAGCTTGCCTTACAAGTGTAAGAAAAGGAAATAACCTCCCGGTTCTCAAGCATATGCTTGTCGGAACTCAGCATCACGAGTGGACCATCAAAGGATGAGCTATATCTGGCTAGCGCGTCACCACTCTCATTCCCCTCTGTGTTATGGCCGAGAACCCAGAGGGAAGTGATGTTAAACCGAACGCTTACCTTGCTAATCTAGAGGACATAGAGCTTGAATGGAGCGTTTCGATAGTACCTCCACCTGGAATACACTCGAAAAGTCTCAAGTTGAGGTTCTCGAAGAAAGTTTGGAAGTTTCGAAAGTGTCTTCCAGAGCTACTGGCTCAACGAGTAGTGTAGTTGATCTCTCTTTGGCCTGAATTCGTTCTTTTCGAACTTGATCTGGGACAAAGTGTAGGACGACCTTTTTCATCCTGCCCAACCCCCAGTATGTTGTCTAGGCACTCTTGAACTTTTAGCTGATTTCATGTGAACTCAGAACTTTTATTGCAGTTTAACTGTGTGATACTCTCTCGAGGCTGAATTGATTGTGACCCTCCACTTGAAAGATGCTAGAGAATTTCCCCTGTCAATTGTAGATTCATTGGCCATTACTCGTGGTGAAGTTCTTAACAAAACTATACTTCTTATCCATTTAATCTCTAGGTGCTTCAATGCATATCCCTTTCATTGTGCCTTCGATTGCTATTCTCAAGTTGATTGACTGATTAGTTACGGAGCTTTTGGTAAAAATTAAATAAAGGACTTGTGGTTTGGTCGTCATTGAAGGAGTCAATTGGGGTGGAAACTTTGTGCCTTATATGAAAGGTACCCTCACTTCTAGGAATAGTTCATCATAGTTTTGTCTGTCAAAGTATTTACTCATTAAGCCGACTTAGTGTTGATAGAACTTTCGTCCCCGATTTCCTTCCATTTCTTGTTATTCTCATTAAGTTTCGTTCCACTTGTAGTTCGTAGCTCACAATTTCTCCGAATTTTCTATACCACTTGACTTATTCTGTCTAACTTCTATCCACCTACACATACAAATTAGTATCTTCTGAGAATAATCTTTAATTCTAGTTCCGAAGGGTCAGGGGAGACAGAAATGAATCACCCTACCTGTGTGGCTAACGCACATCGTTAATTTTATTATTTTTGCCACATAAAGTGATTCACAACTTTTCCAATTTAATTTCACTTGCACACACAGAACTACATCTAGTCACCACCTTCACATGACCTAAAAAAAAAACTTTGTCTAAACTTCTTTTCGTCCTTTTCCTTCGCTTATCATAAGAATTTAAATTTCTTATTCGCAACTGAGAGGAAGGACGAAAAAAAACTTAAGTTTTGCACGAACAATTTTAACAACACAAATAATGGTGCCAAAATATTTACTTCCTCTTTGCTGGTGCCAGTGTCCTTTTATCCTCTGCTCGGCGGCTGGAAAATTTCAAAAATGATGCCAAAAGCAGTGAAAACAAACAAAAGTTCACGCTCGCGCATCATTCTTTTGCAAAAAAAATTTAAATTCAATTCAAGACTAAGGATGAACAAACTATTTAAGGCAGTGTACGTGTATGTATCTTAGAAATAGTAGTTCCATTGAATTTGTGTGAGTAAATGAAGTTTTCATCTTCAAAAATCTTCGGTCCAAGTCTTGACGCGATTTAAATGACATAAATTGTGGAGGATGCAGCCCGTCCTAAAGGCCAACGAAAGACATTTGTTGTTTCATTGTTGTCCTATGGAGACAACAATTCTTTTTTTTGGCAGGATTTCATGTTCATCTTGGAGTCCTCTTGAATAAAATCTGACTTCTTTAAATGGATCGCCCGCTTCACACTTTATACGCTGGAAGAAGAACTTCCATTTTGTATGGATTCAGGACACTTGGTGATGACAGCCTTTAGCGGTTGTGTTGTTTCCCAATTTAGTGCAATTATCATAAATCGAATTTATTCAAATATCCTTCACACCAAGCTTGGCAGGGATGATGGCGAGAAGTTGTAATTGCATTTAGGAGGCGGCAAATGAGATTTTTTTGTCTTAAATGACACTGGGATACTTGAAAGAGGTCTTTTTGGCATTGTTAGCGGTTTTTTTTTTCGGTGTCTTAAACTTACAGCAATGAACAAGGATACAAGGGTTGATTTGAGTGTTTTGTTTATCTCCATTCTGTCTTGAGTTGAAGCCAAAAATATTCATGGAGACGTAAGGAGATGCCTTCTTGTAAACTCCATTGTGGTCCAAATCTTTAAGAAATTGTACTAAGGACATACTGCCAGGTCAATGGTTATAACTGTCAGTAAGAGTGATAAAATTCTTGCACCACGATCACATGACCGACTACCGTTTAAGAGAGGGAAGTCAAGCCATCCACTATGACGGATTCGTTTGTCTTTTGTTAAGATAAGCCACGTTGTCCAGACATACTATTCAGATCCTTCTAGAGCTCCTTCTGTAACTCTCGGGATATAGTGCTAAACATCGCTGCCTTTTCATTTTGTGTGGTAACTTGCTTCTACATCCTTCAAGCTTCGTCAACAGTTCTCATTATAATCGCTGACTATTCCTCGAAGTACTTTGACAGCAAGTCGACAGTCAATTCAATTCTATAAATGAAGACTCGAGACTATGGACATTCCCCTACACTTCTGTTGACCGTATTTCTCAACTGCGCTCATGTATTTCATTGGATCTTAGGTTAAATTAGGTAAGAGTGGCAGGCTGCGGGTTAAAACCTCACTTCGACCGAAATACTACCCGCATGAACCAGCCGAAGCTTGCTACGAAGCGCTGAAGGCTGCCTATACTGATATCAGCTAGTTCAACGAGATTGTGAAAGAAGCTGGCTCCTAGTTATGCTAGTTTTCGATCTGCGAGGGCCATACATGTACAAAGAAGGTGGAGAATTGTCTCCTCCTCCTCCTCCTCGTCCATGCAGCTTCTGCAAAAGTCATTGAAGAGGAGGCCCGTGCGTGCTTGCCGATAGTGCAATGTCCAGTTATGATACCTACTACATTGGATCTCTGTCCGTTGAACTATCTTCCATACAGAAACTAAAACAGGTCCATCTTCAAATTTGTTCCCTAAGGATTGCTTCCTACAGTTTCACACAGAAGCTATCCCTTTTGCCAATATCACCCTCACGCTGTACTGACGAACTGAAATTTTAAACCTCGAATTCAATCTTTCCATACCGACTGTATTTCTTCTAGGATAATCACCCCCTTCTTCAATTTTAAACAACAAAATCCTGTATTGGCTTCCCACATCCTTGTACACCTATGTATGTACCTAGTCAAAGAAATCCAAGCAATAAATTATTGAAAATCCTTCGAATCCCTCTCGCAACCGCCTACATAAGCTCTAATTAGCTGCATAATGCCTTGGAAATTCAATATATCACCTTAACACCGCGAATATTTCAATTTGCCTACGATTTCCGTTTCAAGTTCCTAGATCACAGGAGAGCACCCGCCGCCATACACATTCATTCCAAATTAGTCGTGTGCTTCACTCGCTCTGGAGGACCAACCTGTCGTGTAAATGAAAAACCACCGCAATCATCATCAACATCATCTTCATCTTCATCCTCGTCGTTGTCGTTGTCGTCGTCATCTGTCTCCTGGTGGTTCTGGGAAAAATGTCTTCTTCTTCTTCATTTTTTCCGGAAAAAATTAAATTATTTCTATTCACACGCAGAAATTAAAAGACTTTGCCAGCCGAGCGTCAAACCGCCACCGTCGAGCACCGTCTTCCACATGATTAACACTAATTGTATGCCTTTGCTGCCGGGTCCTAGTAGTTCAGTCAGGATGTTCTTAAGCTACCTTCATCCGATGAAACAGCATTTCCTTTGTGAAAAAATTTGTTTTTGTGTCTTTTTGCCGTTGTAACACGACACAAGTGAAACAAAAAATGTTCAACGTTGCCTAACAATCATTGTAGTCGGTGTGTTCCTCTGTTTGTATGTGTCTGTCTGTTAAGGGTCCTTACCCGTTCTTCGGTGAAATGTCTGAATAATTAATATAAATTTATGTAAGGATTTTTTTTTGTATGTGAACTTTTCTTACAACAGAAAAGGAAATCGGAGAAAGACTTGTGTTGGCCTTGTTAAATGGATGAAGTCCTTTATGCAGATACAAAGTATATGCCGAGTACACTTCCGCGTAATTTCATTTAACAAGCACTCTTGGATGGAATTTTTCATTTAACTCCTTAAAGTTGAAAATAATGCAAAAGTTGGTATCTACTGGAGGCTGAAAAGTTTAGCACGGGTACACGAAGACTAAGCGTCTTATAACGCTAAGAGTATTAAGATCCATCATTGCTGTTGGGATGTACCCAGTACACATACATCTCCTTATTTTCTACTTCTCTCTTGGCTTTTAGAATCTGTTTTGGTTCGTTTTCATTTTTTTTTTCCACCGAAAAAGTATGAGAAAATGAAAGGAAAATAGAAAGCCAACCCTACCTATGGCGTTTTACCACCGACAACGACGATGATGATAATGGCGGAAGTGAATGGTGTTACTGCCTTCAAATGTATTCTTATCTACAGACCTATCCAACACACGTGCAGGAGTCTAACAATGGATTTAGAAAAAAAAAAAATTAAAACGCCAGGGATAGAGAAAAAAACACAAATTGGTACAACAAGAAAAAATCACAAAAAAATTCCCAAAAAAGGACGAACAGGGAAAAAAAATGTTGCTCTCGAACTGAAAAAAAAACCTCACCGCCATCATCTAATTTGGCCGCAATTAAATGCTTGCAACAACATTGCAAAGGTTGCAATTAGGCAATGCAAATTGCCAGGACTAAGTGAGCAACTACATACGTATGTGTGTGTTTGTATGTGTATATGCAGTTGATGGCTGTTATTTTGTGTTCCCTAGTACTTTTACTGCTGAGTGTGTGGTTATGTAAGGACTTAAAAAATTGAATTAATTGCCTTAATTAGTAGACCAGCAAGGACAGGGAGAGAGGAGGGTGGGAAAATGACAAAACAAGGTTGTAATAATTTGGAAAATTGAATTTTAATGTTTTTTTTTTCGTATGGTTTTTTGAAAATGTTTTGATGGCTGAATTGGCCACTAGCGTCATGGACAAGTAGGGCAACAAAGTATTTAAATGGATAACAAGTGGAGGATGTAAATTAATTTAAATACTTTCTGGAATCCTTCAACAAAGGTTTTTTTAAACCCTTTTCTTTTTTTTTGGCGAAAGTCCTTTTATGATGCCTTTCAGAAGTAAGATGTCCAATGATCCATGTTTGTTGTGAGAACTGAATCATTTTATTTCGGGGTGGATCACGGCCTTAACTAAGAAGCCACGGTCTTAACTAACAGTTACCCCCGGCTTCAGTTGCATTCTACTAATGCGCATCACCTAAGGCGAGATCTTCCACTTATTGGTTGTCTCTCCGTATTAAATTCAAAGACTCTGCAACCTGGAGTGCTTGTGTCCATATGCCCTACATGACCTATTATTATTATTTGTTAGGCTTTGCGACAGACGCATATGGCACTTTGACCTAAAAGATTTATTGTGCCTGGAGCCAGTTAGACAAGGAGATCCTCTATCTTTCTAATGATGTTGATGATATCTCCAATCGAGTCATTTCTAATGTCCTCCGGTGTTAGGAATTCTTTGTGGAGACAGCGTTTCCTGACCCTGCAGACAGCCACGCACTCACATAGTACGTGTTTCGCTGATTCGTTTTCCTCTAAGCAGAGTCTGCATTCAAATTCCTGAACTATATTTAGTTTATGTAAGTGATATCTGAGGCTACAGTGACCGGTGAGGAAGTCGTCTGGAAGCAAGTCTTCTGATACCGTCCCTTTTGTGGTTTAGAATATTTCTAGTGGTTTTGTTCAGGAGTCGGATGGCCCTTTTGGCCTGTCTGAGTCCCTGAATGTTGTTCCAGTAGGATATAAAGTTTCATTTTTTCCAGCTGTCCAGACTCATTCGAGAATGATGGTGGCGAGGTATTGATGGGATGTAATTCCGCCTGAAAGACGCTAGGACACATAACCTAGTCATATATCAAATATCCAAAAGACCATGCCTTAACATCATAGAGTAGGTCTGTGATGATACAGGTCTTACGAGTATTAAGAGTCTTCCTGGTTGTTCTGGATAGCGTCTCACTCAGTTGGCATGTCACAAGAGATGGCAGAGTCAAGGTAGACGGAATCGCTTCCTACCTCAAAGTTTTTGCTGTTCAACTGCGAAGATTCGTTGATGTTGGGTGCGCCTAGTTGTTGACATTTCTACCTCATCGCTGAGCCCTTTTTGGTCACTTCTGCCTTAAAACTCTGGATCACACCGGCTAAGTTTCACCAATTATGTCAATTTCGTCAGCATACTCATGCTTATAGATAGCTTTTGAGCTCCACACAAACTGTTAAAGTGTATTATCTTGTCTAAGTCCTTTTTTTGACATCAAAAAGGTTTCAGCGAGAAATGAGCATTTACAATTTGTTCGTCTAAACCGAGCTCGAAGCTTAACTGCTTACCACTGACTAGTGTGGCGTCAAAAATGCTGTCGAGACTTAGCGAACTCATCGTTTATTTACTCAGGTAGTTCTAGTTACAGAAAAGGATTCAAAGCGACCGCTCAGTGTACTTAATGAGTGTCATTAAGCCTTTCATAAGCTTTGAAAGGAAGACGTGGTGTCGACGAAAATTTTCTAGTACGAACTCAATTTTTAGCATTTACTAATCATGACCGTGGATGTAGTAGTTTCCGGAACTTCCTACAAAAGTTGTCTGCAATACTTAGGCAAAAGGTAGTCTTAAAGACATGTGCACGTGCAATCTAGTCGTGCCATTTAAATTCCTTGACAGATTCTGAAATTCGATATGAACCGCCCCAAGGTACTACCTGCCTATTGTTTTTAACTTCGACTTGGACAGCTCTATGGTATACCTAGGGAAGAGAAAGTTTCTTATGAAGCTTTTATAAGTTTGCATGGAAATTGTTTCCTCGATCTTGAAAAACCCGTGCCCCAAGAAACTTTTCATTGATTTGCCATCGATCTCGAAAAAAATCTAAATACGACCTCCAGAATCTAAGAAAACCTTCACATAACTGCGTAATAACTTATTCGTTTGTGTTCCAACTCTTAAGCAGCTTGTATAACATCCCATTCCAGCGATTATCTCAAAGGTACTGAACCCATATACCGACGTTGATTACTCTAAATATGATACCCACCTTAAGCTTGTTAAGGGAATTCTTTTTGTGTCTTTCATTGTCGTCATCAATCCCGCCCGCTTGCTTAATAACATTCAAACCACTCCCGCTCCTTGTGGAAATTTAATTGCAACAATTGTCGAAAATAGGAGAGAACCTTAAAGTAAACAAACAACAAGGAAGTAGAGAGAATGATGTTTAGAATCATCTGCCAAATAGAAATCCCTTCTTTTACCTCATACTTCCAGGAAATGGAAGGATTTATCTCAATTTCAGTAGGTCCTTCGTTCGTGTTTTATATCCCATCTTAAATAACCCTCCTTCTTTTCTCTGTAAAATTTTTTTTTCTTTGCATCACCACCCTTAATCAACCTTCGAGATATCCTTCGAGGTTTTAACTCTGGCAAAGTTTCAAAAAGAAAAGTATTTTCCATTGATTTTGTTGGATTTTTACTTTGAATATACACTCGGCTCTTTAAGATGTTAAAAAGAAAAAATAAATCCTTGCCAAAAGTTAATAGTAAGGACCTTGCAAAAATCAAAATCGTAAAGAAAATTTCAAATCAAGGACTAGTACATGTAACCACCGACCTATATAACATGTTTCAATGATTTTTGACTAAAAATGTAAACATTTCGAAAATAATAATCACAAGGACATACTGCTCTCTCTCACACTCGATAAAATATCTCTCCCTTCACTGTCCTTTACAAGAAGGGAATCCCATCGAAATTCAATCATTTGATATACACTCGTATATCCACCCATCATCCATCGTATCCTTTCACATGAATTCACATGTAAATGGTTTTTTTTTTTTTTTCTAGTGCAATCCGTTAGATTTGTTATGCATGACGAAGGGGATGGTAGGGATTTTTTTTTTTTTTTATTATTTCTGTTTGTTTAGCAGAAAGGACCCTTGGATTTATATTCACTCTATTTCCTTCCATCAAAAGATCGAAGATACACAAATGCACTCTAGGTACCGTATTCTCTATACTTTTTGCACACATTAGTCGAGAAAATGTAAATTTCCCAGTGAAAGTAATGAAGCAAGGATACTAAAGTACAGAGAATCCTTCTTATAAGGAGGATAAGTGAGGATAACGATGAATATGAATATGAATATGAATACAATAAAAAAGAATGATGTAGAGAGGTACCATACCTTTAATCTAGCATAAAACTTATGCACTATGTAGGACAAGCAAAATGTGGGGGCACAGGCGCAAAAAAAAGGACGAATCGGTGGAAATTTAATTCAAATAAAATATTTGAGTGAACAGGAGACTATTGAAGCAAACCAAATGTTCATGAATATATTCACTGAAAACTTAAAAAGAAATAATAATCTTTCTCCATTCGAAAGGATAAAGGATGTGAGTACTTTTTTTTTAGCCATATTGCTTGGCGAAATGGAAAAACCGATTAGAAATTTGTTTAATGGGATTTTATTAGAGCAAATCCTTCACATAGGATATTTTTCGAAACTTTGTAAAGTGATTTTCTATGGATTCAGTCGGGTTGTTTTTTTAAAGAAAATGCAAAGGACAATGAAGTGTATGATCCTTATTTCAGTAATGATGGTCAATACTATGTTTGGTTGTAGATAAATATGTCTGCTCTTATCAATCAATGCTGACGGAGGTCACTTTGTACTCATGTTCGATGCAATTCCAGGGGAATGTTCCAAAAAACTGCAGGGCTGATGCTCACACAAATGAAGGTGTACATTTTATAGACTTCAGTGAAAAATAGTGACGGGATCATAGGCTTACCTTTATAAGGATTTATTAGAGACTAGCTTATACTCGCGACTTCGCCCACCTATAGTTTGCGAAGTTACACTTTAGTAACCAAAAGTAGCCTATACTTTGACCCGAGGTACAGCCACTCTGTGTACAAAACTTGAAGTTGATTGGTTCCGTTGTTTTCGTGTAACAGAGGAACAAACAAACGAACAACTTTTCTCTTTTATAATGTTAGGAGGATTTAAGACTTAAAATTGCGGAAAATTATAAACTTTCTGAATTCCACAGGATGGATTTGAAAACTAGGCTCTTAGTCACTCCTATCAACATCCAGGTCACTCGAATTGTGGTACCAAAAAGGTGTATCCGCACTACTTGTGTTGCTGGTAGGACCTTACCAGGCAACTCCTTCAGCCTACCATAACTTTACTATGCTACGTGTGTACTTATATTCACTAAGAACTGCATCTGGGTGGAACAAGAAATAAACATTTCGATGAACGGCAGTCTCGACGAAATTGAGTGCCTGTCCCGGCTGTACTTATAAATGGAATGGAATACAAATAGTCAGTCTCACTCATTGGCGAACACTTCGACGATTACTTGCGATGCACTGATACGACTCAGCTATAGATTGAACCAGAGTCTGTTGCACTCATGGGAGACATGTCCTAATGGGTTTGTTATAAGCCTCGAATTCAACGTTTCTTTTATCAGCGTCTAACGCGCCGTATTGCCCCGAATCATTCAACCCAGATATCTGGTCAATTGTTTCAATACACACGTCCATAAGCTCGTTCTGCACGGCAGCGATGTCTAGTGTCCGAATGGTTGTAGTTCTGAAGCAACCTGATTAAGTTTTTACCCGCTTCTTTCTCCCGGGAATGGTGCTTGACTGATCTTTTTGATTTCCCAGAAGCCTCCGCATTCTTCCTAGGTTCAGGTCGTCTTTGCAGTCTTTGCATTGAATTTTGTTTGCCTATTTGACATTGACGAACTATAAAGAACTATAAGCGAAAATCGAGATCCTGTGGACTGTAAGTTGGTCGAAGTCCTTTTCTACTTCTGCGTCCCAACCAAAGCGATATTTCCCCTATTGCGGCTTCGATTCAAAAACTCTACGTAATCCATCGCTTATAATCCATTTCCTCTTCAGCTTATCTTTGAATTTTCTTCTCCAAAGTCCGTCGACGCCAACGGAACCGAATATCTTACGAAAAATGCTTCACTCGAAATGACCATAATCGTCCCACAGGACTGGAGGAGTCTCCTTAGTTGTTTCGGATAGGCCCTTCTCAGTCCATGGCAGTTGTCAAAAGTGATAGAATAGCCAAAGTTGCCAAAGTCAGTTACAACTTCGAAGTTACAGCTATCCACTGTGTGTCGCTTCTTGTTGATAGCAAGAACTTGGTTTAGTCCTCATTCACCGTTGAATTCTTCTGTCTCACTACACGTGAATGCATCGGTGACAGCTCACTTAATTATGTCAATATCATCGGCTATTGTGATTGATTGTAGCTATGGTGTTGGCTTTTGAGTTTCGCAGGATTCTTCCAAGTGTATGTTGTTAAAGAAGACACATGCCACAGTGTCACCTTGTCTAAATCTGATTTTAACATCGACGGTCGCGGTTGATTCAGCAAGCGTTCTACAACGCCATCTTCGTCATCATCGTCACAAATGGTTGAGTTTGCCAAGGATGTCAAAACTTCGATAAAAAGATGAAGGGTATACAAGTACATAGATTTGAAATTCTTGGATTTTCACCAGGACATGCTGAAGAGTTTGACAGTTTGTTCGAATTAGGACTTTGCTGACCTAAAACTGCATTGATTCGCCCAATCAGGTTGTTGAAGAAAGATCTCAGGCGTTCGCACAAGTCTTTGTACTGATGCCTCTGTAGTTGGCTCAGTTAAAGAGATCTCCTTTCTTGTGAATCGAACAAAAAGTGCTGAACTCTTACTACATCTTAAAAATTAGTTGATGTATGTATGGTTGCCGGGGTTTAGTGCGTAAGACTGCTGAGCGAGAAGACACAGATTCCACCTTCAAAACTACCGAACGATTTTTCAGGGCTCCGCTTCTTCGCAGGCATGACAAACCTGCAAAATCTGTAATGAAAAAGCTTCTCAATCCGCTGTTCGGAATCGGCTGTAAAGCCCTTCCATTCATGCGAAAAAAAATTAAAAAGCACAACATGAATGGTTGCGAGAAGCCAGACCCTGGGTGTCTATGACCTGCCGCACTAAAATATGTTTATATGTATGCTCCCTACCAATCGTCTGCAGCTGCTTTAAATAGCTTGGCTAGTAAAGTGTCAGCTATTCCCACGCTATGTGGATCAAATGGACTGAAATTTCGTCTAGGTTGAATGGTCCGTCGGCAAAAGAAGTTTTTCAACATTTTCAGCACCAAAATTGCCTTCTAATGCCAAAAGTAGGGACTTTCCTATGAACAAGAAACAGGAAACACTCTCTTACCACCAGATCTCCCTTCTTCCTAAATATTATTTCCTCCTTCTTCTGTTTTCTTTTGTTTTTCTAAGATATAACTTATCAAAAACAACATCAAACTATTTTCTTCTCCTATATCTTTTATTGCATCCAAAAAAAAAGCGGATATTGTACAGGATATAACGCTTTAACGGGAAGCAGTAAACGTAAGTTTATAGTTGTTATCTTAACCCAAAAACTAACATCAAAACATACAAAATATGTCACCAAAAAACACCCACCTGAGTTTATATCCAATTTCAAAACTTTATTAACCATGTTTTCGTATCTTTTTTTCTTTCTTTTTTTGATTAGATTCACCATATCATGACGTAAGCGGTCTACCCAATCCATACATGGAACACATGGAACAAGAAGATGCGAAACCACCACAACAACACATGTCCCTTAGCTATGACGAAAGTCTGGAGAGTGGCTATTCAACACCAAATTCTAGAAATCGTCGTGTCATCCGGGAGATAATAGTCTGATGAGGAGAACGAGGAGAGAGAGAGAGGTGTGGCAGTAGTACGAACGAAACGAAGAGGAATATTTTTTTTTTTTAATTTTTTTTAGAAATTTATCACGAAAAGTACTTAAGAACTACACTTAAGAAGAATAAGAAGGAATGAAAGGATTCGAATATAAAAGAATCTTAAAATTATGCTAAATTTTTACTAAACAAAAATTTTCTTTAAATTAACTTTAAGCAAAAAAACATTTTTAAATTGAATTTTAAATGAATTACGTTATATAAATCCCAAAATAAAATGAAATGAATATAAAAGTGGAATTCTCCGATTGTGTTGGGTGTTGGGAATGGGTGGGTGGGTTTTTGAAAATCAATTTTAAGGATTAGAATGGGATTACAATACATTTATTTTAATTTTTCCGCTCTTTCTTTCTGTCTACCACCTGCCTGTACATAAAAACTCTTGTTTTACCTAAATATTTTCAAACATTTTTAGTGCAGTCTCTCATAACACGAAAACATTCGAAAAGTAATCCTTTTGCTGCATTTAATTGGAATATTCAATTAAATGTTGAATCCGTTGACTGGGATATTGTGATTCAGGACGAAAATTAACACAAACTGTTTACTTTTTATGTGGAAAAAGTAACAAAAGGCTTTTGAAATAGGGTGACTAAGAAATTTTTCCTGTTAGCGACCAATAGATAGTCTTCCATTCGACTGTCTCAAATGACTAGACTTATTAAGTTGTGCACTTATTTTGCCTGCATCAAGAGCTTCTTGCAATTAAACTTGCTTTGCTAAGTTTGAGTCTTTGATTAGGCTGCGCGGACAATTTATTATCATTGTTAGGTATAGGTACCTGCTTAGGAACCAATCGGCCTCGCTGCACATTAGACGAGTGGATCAATCGAACGAACACCATGTCATTTACTCAATCTTTGACGTTGTTGTCGTGGGTCTTCCCTTAGGCAGATGCTTATTTAAATGCATCATTCCGACCTTATATTGCATCGCCTAACTCAAATTGACAGATATAATAGGTTTTGATAAGCTTTCTCTTATAATCCTTCAGTTCTCCGTACCCTACTGATGAAACAACTGACTGCTACATGTTTAATATGCCTTTAGCCTGAGGGCACCTAAATGTTCCGCTCCTTACTGCGTCCAGAAAAGTTTTATTCCTGCAACCCGAACTTAAATTTGTATGGACCATCCAGGACTATTAAGAATCATGCCAACTTGTTAAGTCAATCACTAGACACCCTTTTTAAACACCATTTGAGTCAACAAGCAGTAGCTGAATACTCTGATTCAAAATCCAGCGCATTTAGACAGGGACAGGCTGCTTTAAAATCTGGTTGGTTAAGACTGTTCCAACAACAAGTATCTTCTGAGGATTCGAAAGGAAGGAGAAGACATCTTTGACGTGATGGCCTGTGATTAACGCTGAAGTAGTTTAGTGAAGCTAACTATGTTTTAGATCCAAAAAACTAACAATGGTCCAAGCTTAGGTTAGGTATTGTTAGAATGACTGTATGCAACTACGCATAGATGGTGAACACCCTTCGACCAGAAGTAGGTCTATTGTGATACCACAAAGATTTAGTTGGAGCTTCGCATAGGTCCCCAAGATGATCGAAGAAGTAAACTCCCAGGTGAAGTTTCTTTTTTATAAACAGTTCTGGATTAGTACAGAAAATATACAAATTTGCCTGTTCCTCCTTCTCATCCTACCAGCTTTTTGCCATGCCTCCTGAGGAGGCAGAGACCAGTTATGACACCGATTATGATGCTGATAAGCGAGTTTTTCATTGAATCCAGGCTTCTCGAGCTTTTTTGTCTAGTAGCTTGACACGTCCTAGGTACCATCTGTCAAATGATTGGTTTCACTGATCGTATCCAGTTTAAGTAACAGTTGACATGTAGCAAAAAGAAATGCTTTTAGACTCTATAGTATGCTCAATAGGGAGCTGTGTCCATATTTTTTTTCTTTTTTTTTAACATTGCAATATTCACTTTTTGTGAAGTCTCGTCTCCTTATCCCGTTGCCTTGATGTTTGTTGGAGCTGTGTCCATATCCAAAATTTTCAAAAATATCCCTTAATCCATTCGTACATACTCATAGCATTCCGTGATGTTAGTGACAAGGCAGTCTGAGCTTGCAGGGAGAGCCTTTGTGTACAATTTTAATAGAGATCTCGCCTAAAGTTCAAATACAGTACAGTCCAATACAAACATTCCGCTTTTGCTTCGTTTTAATACTCTTAAAACATTTACTAACACCCTGTGAACAAATTCCAACCACATCCCCGACAATTATCATCAAAATACGTAGCATTAGTCCTTTATTTTTCGCATTTTGTACATTGCAATTGTAGCCAATCCCGAGATCAACATAAACAAACGACTTACTTACCGCACTGCGCACCGATTGAAAAACATTATTTTATAATCTGCGTATACCTTTGTATGATTTACTATTATTATTTCAAAAAACATTTTAACTAAACATGTTCTGTAATTGTATTTACCTTGAACCCCTAAACCATTAGGCGCCTTTTATTCAACTAATTCCTCCCCTGTTATTTGTTTGTTTTGCAAAAACACCTGCTATTTGTTAGTTTTTTATGCAAACATCCCCCCATCAGAACCAATTATCCATCGTCTGACCACAATCCATAGGATTATCTAAATTTTTGGATTAAATATTGTTTTAGGACAAAAAAATTAAAAATAAAAGTGAAATAACATCACACCTTCAAATTAGAAATGAAAGGTGTAATTATTTTAATTCGACGTTTTACCCTGACAGTGCCTGTATGTTTCTTACCGCTAATTATAGATTTAAATTGTTAATGAAGTATGTACTGTATCTATATTTGTACTTCCCTTGGTATAATTATCGATATTTGTCGTTATTTTAATTACTCCATAATGAGTCTCTAAAATTGTAAGCAAATTTCTTTTTTTTTTTAGATTTTAATTGGATAACTTTTACGTACAAAAATAGATGGGGATCAAATTTTACCTCATCCAGGGGAGCAGAGAATCTTAATGCTCCTTTTGAACCTGATTCCATTTTCGTCGTGTCGGAACTGTTCCTTTTATACTGCAATACTGCTCATTTTTGTCGGGTTGAAGGTACAGAACCCCTATTTGCATTTTTTTTTTTCGCCTTTCGTAGGAAGATCAGCACCACCACAGTGGTGCAAGACTGAGATCTTCAGCACTCACCACACCAGCAATGAAAACCCGCTTCCTAACTCTTGCAAATGCTGGAAGTGTTCCACAATGTCGTCACCTCTGTGGAGAGGTCACAGGTAATGATGTCGTTGTTTGCAAATCTTTTTCTATAGACGTCGGGACATACGAGTATTCGTTTGGTTTGTTTGTATCCTGGAAAATCATGCTACTTTCGAGGAAGCTGACATATTCAACATGGGCTCAAGTCCTAAGAAAACCTTACTACCACTTACTTATCTTACAAGTTCACCAGAGATTAAATTTCCTTTTATCCCTTTATGTCTTGAAATCCAAGCAAGATTCAGTGAGATCAGCCGATTGAACTAAACAAGATCTTAAACGTGGCTTGACTACCGCTGTAGACCCATATACTTTGCTCCTTCCATCTGTCTTTCACAATACAGCCATCCGCTTGAAAGTCAGATGCATGTTAACCCAAAGAGTACTGTAGCCAAATTTTTCTGCATTAAAGCTCTTAGGCAATGGTCGAGCTAAGGGATATCACGTCCATTTTCGAAAATACCTGCTCCAGCGATATTATCTATCTCCTTTGTTTGGCTTCAAAGTTCTTTAGGAATAATCAATCCTACGCCAGATTGCATCTGCGGATCAATATAGACGATAATCTTGTGTAGATTCTTGCAAAAGGTCTAACCCTGGCTATGTTATAGGCTAACTAATCCAACTCGATTAGGGTTTCTTAATCTTTTAGACAGCACCCGTCTGCTTTCTTTGTTTCTAATGCTATTTTCAATAAAACGCTTCGGCGAAACCATTTTGCTCGTAAGCCAGGGTTTAAATAAGTTTCAGGTTCAGTTACGACTGGTCGTTAGCAATGAGGCTATTTTTATTATTCGTTAGCTCAACCTTCGAACACCATTCAACAAACTACGACTGGGTTAGCTGTATGTATTCCATGCTTAGTGATACATTCTTGAGGGTACCTAAGTGATTTTCGTCGTAGCTTAGTGGTTAGTGCTTTGAACTGCTACGTGTAGCACTTGGAAACTTGTATTCCTTCGGGTTTGAACTCATACTAGTTCTTCATGGTAATGAGAGATAGGACACCGCTTAAAACCGAAGTCACGTCTTGGTTTACTAAATCGGGTTGTGCCAGGTGCACAGTAGGGCACAACTATGGAACCAGACGCCTTTGCAGCTGCTCATTTTAAAGACAGACGATGCGGTTCGTTTTGGATGGTTTTTATTTTCGGTGTTCCCTTCGATCTTACAGGAGGCCATACAAGTTGTAGATCTACTGAGCGCCCTAACCGCGACAAGATGACAATCCCCGAGGAGGTATTTTGTCAGGAAACTTACACCATATATTTTCAACACTCGACATTAAAAATTCCACAGATGGCGCTGATGAAGTAAAGAAGGCTGTTTTATCAGATCGCTTAGGTCGTTTAAGTGAAGTTCTTCTAAATGAAGCCTTCTTTTGCGGGAGAGAGCTTGGCAGCTATGTGGGGAATGGTTTCCTCCTCCTCTTCATCCATGCAACTTCTGCAAAAATTGATGGAATGTACGTTAAGCCTTGTTGCATGCTTGCCTATTAAACTGTTACACGTTATCACACTTATTTCGATGTTATTCGACGATAATTTTACTTATTTTTAATTTGTTGTATTCATATGGAGCTTTAGTCTGAGTTGGAGGCTCTTAAGTCTGCTCTAGTTTTTGTCAACTGCGTCCAGTTTTATGCACCTTATGTGACTCCTACCATAAGATAATGTATTTCTGTTAAAGGAACTTGAAGGTTCGTTATCCAAGTCATCTCCTCCTTTAAGACACGCAACGCTTTTGTAACTCTTATCCATCACTAAAACTAACTTTGCCTATCTTGTAGTACTTATCTGATGTACACTACTCAAGAGTTTCAATGTTAGACTGCACTCTTTACAAATCTTTCCACCAATCTTTTATCAAATCCCAATCCTCCGAAATCTACCACTGCCACTTCTAAAAAACAGAAAACCCTCTCATCCATTAAAAACATCACATCACCTCAAAATTATTATGTATAAGTCAAAATCATCAACATCACTGATACAAAAAACAAAAAAAAAACCATTACCCAAAATGTTTAGTGCCATAAAAATCGTACAATTACTAAATAAAAAAAAAAAAAAATCATTTCTGTATCTTGTATCGTAACAAAAGAAAAATAAGAACTTCCTTAACGTTGATTTCAAAACTTCACCAACCCAGAATGTTTCGTATTTCGTTTGTAAAAGAAAAGCATAAGAATCTTTGCCAATCCTCCTTAGACTATTAAAAAACAAATCACGCACTTCTGACAGCCAACTGACAGACATGCAAACAACCATCATCAATTGCATGTCGTCACCAAGTAAATTGTTGTCAAAAACTTAACACACAAAACAAAAACCCAATTGGCTTACATAGTAATTAAAAATATATATATACATATTAGTTAATAAGTGAAACTTGTTTTAATCACACAAAAACAAGACTACAAAAAACATTTAAACTTAAAACTTAAAATAGTAATAAAAAAATCTCGATAAAAAGTTAAAAAGAAAAATATTATTTACTTAAAAAAATTTGTATAATTGTGTTGAGTTCTGCTTTTTTGGCAGGGACCACAATTATCCTTATTCATGTATTTTTATTTTTCTTATTTTTTGTTATCTTTAACCACTTTTTTCGTAGCATAAATTCTTTATATAAAACAAAACATATGTATGTATGTGGAAAAAGATACTTAAATGGGTTGTATTGGCACAAAACCCTTACGTCGTCTTAAAAATTAAAATCTTTTCAAATTAAAAATACAATTGATGTAAACCGAAATGAAAAGAAAATTTAATTTAGCATCAGATAAATCTATATATATATATACATAAAAAGTAAAAAAAAACACTTATATTTAAGAAGAAAAAATAAATTAAAGTAAAACAAGAAAAAAAAAACAAATATTTTAACAAAATTTAATTGTAATTTTAGTTTTTATTTATACACCATAAAACAAAACAAAAACTTATATATATAAATAAATTGAACAAAACAAAATATATATATATAAATATAAATATATATTTACAAAAACCACTAATTACTTATTACAAGTAAGAAATAAAAATCACAAAAAAAAATCAAGTTTAAGATAAAATGTCACTCTGACTGCTTCAAAAAAAAAATGTTAATTTTTTTTTTAATTAAACTAACGATTTAAATTAATACAGTGAGAACTTATAAATAAAATAAAAAACAATTTATTTCAAATCGATTGTAAATTTGTATTTTGAACGAATCCACCCTTAGATGTTAGACAAAACAAAAAAAAATGAACAAAAAAAATACATAAACACTTGAAAATTTTACTTACATAAACAAAAAAATAAAAAATCTTAATTATTTTTTACTAGCTAGTTAGCTATATTTCTTAAATTAATTATATTTTTTAGAATGGGTTAAACTTGAACTCTTGTATCAGCCAACGAATATATAAAAAAGAAAATTGTTTATACTTATTAACTTCCATTAGTTGTGAAAAACAAAAACAAAAAAAAACGAAAAATTTGTTTTTATGTTTTTTTTTATACATAATTTTGTTGTAACTCTTTTTTTATATAGGAACTTTATTTTCTGTTTTTTTATGTGTTACAAAGGGGAATTGAAAATTCTTGAAATCATGGGTCGGACTAGTGAGAAACTCTATCGTCGTATGAAAGTCCTGAAACAAATTGGTACACGGAGCTCACAAAATTGGTCTTTAAATGCTGAAAATGAGATCATAAGATTTGGAGTACATAGACCTCTCTTATAAATAAAGCTACCTTCGAGCCTTGTTAAGCTCGAATTGGATGAGAAAAGATAGACTTCAATGCCTCTTTGTTTCAAAACTTGTCAATGTTCCCAGAGCTAATGTCACAAAAATGTTTAAACATCAGCTGCGTGAAGAAAGGTACTTCTTCAAGCTACCGTTGAAAAGCCATTTTATCATCTCTTATCAAGCAATAGGATACCTATTTACATCGTACGACCAAAAAAACAATTTCATCTGAGGGTTGACTGGAACTAGTTTGTTGTTGATTTTGAGCTGATGATCTCAACTGAGGAGACAAAGTACGTCTTTTCTTTATGACTAAACATTTTAATCTGAGGCTAGTGTACTAAAAGTGTGTGTTGACAGACAGGAGTTTTCTAAAAACCCATTTCTGGTTGATTCTGAGTCGAGGACTCCGATTGATAGCCAAAAGACGTAAGGAAATGTCTTTATGACAAGAAACAGCTTAAAGTAAAACAATTTCATCCGAGGGTTGATGGAGGGAAGTTTTTAAAAAAACAGATAATTAGCTTCGGATTGATAGCTAAAATTCGAAAAAGAAAATCTTTGTGACTAGAAATTTTGATTCACAGTCAAATAGCGTGACAAAATTTCATCTAAGGTCTGACAAGCTATTTACGACTAGCCAATTTCGAAAATTGAAACCAATTGATCCAGATCACGTCGTTAGAATATGACTTCATGACTTTGAGGTTGGAAATATTCAAAATTAAGTCAACTTTTCGTATGAACCCTGTTGTTTCTGAATTTTCGTAAACTTCTTCCAGTCTAAAGTGACATAATGAGCTTTAAACAAGACGCTGTAGACGTTTTACTATAGTGATCTTGAGCCGAGATCAGAGAAGAAATACATGGTAAGAACTCAACTAAAAGAGACCGAAGTTGTGATGCTATGTTCAAGATTATACAACGACCAGCTTCTCATCTATATTATAGCTAGTCTTATGTGGTTGTCGTGACTCAGTTATAAGTGCGTTGTGCTGTTGACACACATTTGAAAGTCTGAAAAACATCTAAAAGTCTTTCACGGCAACACCTTTCGGCAGGCAAAAGCTTCTCAATCCACCGTCAAATATTGTGTTTCTTCTCTTATCAATTGCCTAGTCTGACCCTCATATGTGCGCATCCAAGTCAAGGCAAGTCGCTTCTACCCCAAAAATCCATACTGTAACATATTATTTATAAATTTAGTGTCATTACTTTACTTTTATTTTTATTTTTTATTATTGTGCGCTCATTTGTTAAGTAATCTACACAATTTATTTGCTAATTCTTTTTTAATATTTTTGTCTAGTAATTTGTTTATTGTTTTAAAAATAATAAGAATTGTTAAAACATTGCATTTTATCTTTTTAACTTTTTAAAAGAAAATTCCATATATATAAATGTATATGCATTTTTTTTTTCACATCTCTTTTATAAATTAAAATATTTAAATGTAATAAGAGAAAATGTTGTTTTCGTTTTGTTTCCAATTTTTGGACAAAAAGGCGAATATTATTAATTATTATTTCTTTTTTTAACTTATAAGATTAAGTAATATTATTTTTTTATATATATAAATATGAACATAAAATTTAAGATATAAAACATTTTCAATGATGGTAATATGTAGGTAAGTAAAATTACACTTATTATGGACTATTGAAAATAAAAGAAAAAAAAGAGCTAAATATGAAAAATATTAATTATAATATTAAATAAATGACGTTTTACATAAATAAAATGATAAAAACAATTGTAAGAAAATGAGATTTAAGTTTTATATAATTTTTTTGTTTATTAAGAGGAAATTGATACATAAAATAAACAATTCTTATTTTTATTAAAAAGATAAACATTTGGTGTTTTATTTTATTTATTTTTTCTAAAGGACAAGCCTGTGGTGTCGAATGGTAAGTTAAGTGGATCAATAAGCAGCAGCTACCAACAAACAAAATGCGACTTGAGTGCCTGAATCGTCTCTGGATTTTTCGGATAGCATCGATCTTTAATGGTATCCTACACAGCTCCGTAGTGGCCAAGCAACATCAGCAAAACGACTAATTATACGATTATTGAATTTAGTGTGCAATAAATTGTTGAACGTAGCCCCATCTGGCTTAAATCATAGCTCCCCTAACTTCAAATCCTCAATTTCTGGTTATAAAAATCGGTTATCAGGCCTCAGAAGCACTCTTCATTGACTATAACGTTTCTCGGGCTTAGACGCACACTTTCGGCAACTGCTGCAATATTATTGTCCGTTGAGTGCACAGGACGAAAACGGAAATATAATCGGTTATCAATCAGTAACCCAGTCTCACGAACTTCTTTCGCAAACTTTCGTACAGCAGCTGCAGGTGGTGCATTATTTCGTTCGAAATTTCATTTCAAAATTTGCACTGTTTCGGCAAAACAGCGTCCATTTTGGAAGAAGTTGGGAAGATATTTCCCAACGCTGTTCAAGCGTTAATCGATCCATTTCATACCACGAAAATACAATATTGAGTTTCTGTACATTTTTTGAGAGCGTAGAGCTGTCAGTGTCAAAATAACATATGATTCAAAAAGAAACCAATAGATGGCCCACCCTTTATAAATGGGAGTGGGTGGAGGCGTCTTTTCCAAGGATGTAAACAGAAACAACCAATTTTGATTTCTGGACCACTGTAGCGTCTTCCAAGCCGAGATAATGACAATCAAAGAGGCCTTATAGTGGCAGAGTGACAATGTGATATCTGAGCGAGATATGCAACACTTTTCCTGATAGTCAAATCGCGATCGAATCACTTAAATTTATCACCTCCAATTCAAAAAAAAGCTCTGAAATGTTGCTCGTCTCTTAATGAGATTGTTGAACGATTAAAAATGCGCCTTATTGGGTGCCGGTGCACAAGAACATTCCAGACCAATTTCCAGAGCAGGCCGATGAACTTGTTAGGCATCAACAACTGCAGGTGGATGGAGGACCTGTATCATCATCAAACAGATTTGGGCTTATCTGAATCACGATCTTGCTTATCGTCCAACATTCAGCTCCATACAGCAAGACTGGCTAGACCAGAGTTTTGTAGAGCATCATTTTCAACCTTCGAAGAATAACTCGTGCCAATCGCTGTTTTTTTGGGCTGACAAGTAGTAGCAATTGAGGAGTAAGGCCCTTTCCCGACGAACTAAGGAAACTCTGTACAAGACCGTAATCATCGCAGTCCTGCTCTATGGCGCTAAAGCATGGACTTTTTCAAAGGCAGATGAAGATACCCATGTCAGTACCGTGGACGTTGACGGGCTCTGGAGGAGGAGGTTCATCGACGAATTATACGAGCTGTACAGCAACATCAACCTATGGCTTTTAGAGCGAATGGACACCAACGCTCTGGCCCAAAGAGTCTTCGAATCCAACCCGGAGGAACAACGCAATAAAGGATGACCTCGCCTAAGGTGGCGCGCACAAGTAGAAGGGTACCTCAACCAACTTGGAGCGCGTAACTGGATTCGGTTAGCTAAAGACCGGACTAACTGAAGACGCTTTTTGGTTGAAGCCCAGGTTCACCCCGAACTGTAGCGCCACCTACGTAAGTAAGTAAGTAAGATTTTCAACCTTCGAGTTAAGAATTTGGACCCTAGTTGTTTGGACAAATCGAAGTAGCAACAGTTGCCTACAGTTTGCATTTGCCCCGAGGTAGAGGAATTCTTTCACTTCCTCAAAGTTATAGCTGTCAAGTGTCACGTTCTGTCCTAAGCGGTGTTAACTTACACAGTAGCTACAAAACTTTGCCGTGAGTACCTTTGTGAATAGAGCCTAAAGATGAGTCTGTTAAATCTGTCAAATGATATTTGCGGGAACTGCGATCTCCATCCTTATTCCTGGGATAATTTATCAGCCACTGCGCAGTACAACTGTGACAATTTCAGTTTCAGCCTAGTAACTAGGGTCCAACATGCCTCAGGCGTATATGCTCGCCAAGCTAAAGAAACCATGTCTTCGGGACTCGTCGTGGCGTCTTCCCGTCGTTAATATACCACTTTCATTTTTTGAAGCCTAAATATCCAAACAAGACATCAACACTCGACATAAAATTGCCGGGCAACTGAAGGATGACAACCGTTCCCTTCTTGGAAATAGACCTTCTTTGTTAGGACTGGGACAATAATTTGACTCAGTAAAGTTCTAACCCCTCTTACCTTACTTACCGCATCACTCTGTTCAAATTTAAATCATCCAAATAGCTTGCACAAGACTTATCTTGTTAACGAAAAAGGACTCATATTAGAGTTGAAATGAATACATAACATTAAAATTCTCACACATTTCGCATTCTTCTTGATAAGGACAAATCCAGTTGGGTCAGCTATTCACCAATAAAAGGTCACATTATGGAGTTGGGTAAAATGATTCGCTTCAACAAACAGAAACAGATTCTTAATCCCAATTACGATTCCGACGGCATGGGTCCGAACACACATTTTTATTTGTCTCCTTCATTCTCAAACTCCTTTTCATTTTGTCCCAAAAATTAAGTCCTTTTGATAAGGACATTCATCTCCTTCCTCTCTCACAACAAATGAATAATAAATCCCCCCCAAGACGTAGTACAAGCTTATGATTTCTTAAATGCTATAATTTGCAAAAATCATAATTAACTTTTGCCAGAAAACCGATTTAAAAGGATTTCACCAAAAGAAAAAAAAAACTAAAAACGAACCCTCTCCAGACTGCTCATAAGTCCGTTCCATGAAATCTTGTTCTAATTCCAAAAATAAACCTGTATTTTGCCAAAAATTCATTATTTAAGCTCAATGTCTTCCATTAAGTAGTACGTTCTGAATTCTTCAACCCACCCTCTCATCCGCCCCGTCGTCGTCGTCGTAGTTGTTGTCGTTGGGGCGGCCCAGTAATACCTTCTGTGACATAATTCATAAAATATCTTCATCCGATTTAGAATTCCATTGTTTGGAGAGAAAACGGAATGGCATCAAACATTTCTATACTTCAACCCTCCTTTGGCACGCTTCAGACTTTCAAATAACATTGTCCCATCTTCAGAGTCTATCCACCCCTCTGTTGGCTGTACTTGTACTCGTACAATAAGAAAGAGGACCACATTCTTGAGTCCTTAACTATGGCATTCCGTAGCGCACCTCCCCATCTCACCACCACCATTGAGTCTTAAATGCCTCCGAACGAAATTCGCTTAATTATGTGCTCCTTTTGTATTAATTAAAAGTCCGGACTGTATTTGTATACCCCCTATTCTGTAGGGTAAGCTCATTTGAATACTTTTGTCTGTGAAATAAGAATAAATTTATTTAAGAGTCTACCCATCCAATGGGTGAAATGGATTATTTCAGCCCTTCGGTACCGTCTTCAGAACCAACATTTTAAGTTTACAAACCTTTTCTGACAAAATTTCTGACACCAATCATAGGGTATCCTAGGATCCACCTGAGACAAACTGCAAGTCTACTATGTGTGTTCAATCTTCAACGTTGCTATACAATCATCGACTTCGACTACTGTTCCATCGCACGCAATCGACGACGCACAGATTTATTATTCATGGAAATAATTATAATAAATTTAACAAATAACCATTGTGTTGACATAAGGACGAAGAGTGTCCTAGCGAGGCATGATTAGGAAGGAAAAACTTCGACACTTTGCATTTGTGTTTTGGGTACTTTGGTTACGGTTTGCAGTTTATTGGTCGGAAAAGTTTTTTTCTTTTTTTCCTCTTTATTCCGCTACCGCCGCCGCCGTCGCGACGACAAACAATGAGATTTCATAACGACAAATCCTTGGGGATGGTAAGAGTTGTGTAATCCTAATTTAAGGACCGTTTTAGTGGAAAAATTACTTCGATGGGAGAATACGTTTTTGAAAACTGTGCGTTCTAGGTACAGACTCTAGTTGTGGACTGACAGAACATACAAGCTTAAACGGGTCCAAAAGACTTTAAAGCTACAACAGGCTTAAGGAAGTTTCAAACAGGGAAGGGCTGTAGTCGATTTTATCGCTAGTACTTATGAAAATGGCCTAGCTAAGTCGGGAATCAATTGAAATAACTATGCATAGAGCTCTGTCTGAAGCCAACAAAAAATCTTGACAAGACATGACAAGGCATCAGTTCGGACGCTGCCTTACAGCGCCAAGTTCTATAACAAGTCCATAACACTTTCTCCATCATGCCGAGTTTAATGCAAGGACATTTAGGATAAACCCTGATGGACTAACTACAAAAAATACAAATATTTGGCACGACAGCTCGTAGAGTTCCAAGATCTAGCTATTCGCAACCATTTATGTAGTGTTCGTGGAAGGGATAGAGATAGACTTCATAAGATCAAGGAAATTAAGAATCACAGGCGAGTAACTTAGAACTTCCAAAGAAGCAGGTGATCAAAATCTGGAGGAATCAATTGTGCAATGGGCTTTTAAGGTCCTAAAGGGTGGAACATTATCTGCTTCATTTCGGATCCTAATTCGGCAATCTTATCCGTTTCCTCATTTCCATGGATGCCCTTGTTTCCTGAGACTCAAATGATTATAGTACGCTCTGAGAAATCTTTGAAGAAGACCGCTTGGACTTAGATGTCCATGCACTTTCTGTGTCCACTGTGTTAGTTCTCGGGAGGCCTAGGCGATAGTTTGAACTTCCACGAGGAACAACACTGCTGTGTTTTGAAAGTATTATCGACCAAGTGGTAATGTGGTTCTGATGCCACAGAGCTGCGTCTAACAGGTGTGTGAATGTGGATTAATATTTCCAAGTCTACGTCATCGGCATAGGCAACGACCCTTATTCCACTAAGACCCACAGTAAGAGTGATAGAACTCCTTCTTGGAGATTACCCTGGTAGGCTCTGGCATAGATTTTACTTTCTCGCAGTTCAGAACTTATGCTTCTCGTTTTTAGGAGGCATTCTATCCAGTTTCATATTCTCATAGCTTCTGTCGTAACGTGGTTGAAGGCCCCTTCAATGTCTGGGAAGACCGCTAAAGTAAACACCTTGTTCAGTAAAATTTCTTCGATTCATCCTTCATGCAAGCGTGCTGAGCTGGGGAAACGTCACTTGAATTTAGCTTGGAGCGAAATGTGTGAGGCCTTAAGTCTTTTGGTGTTGTGAGAATGGACTGTCCTGCTTTAGGTACTCGGTACATGAGTGTAGTTTAGTCGCCCTTTGAAGGTTTTTACTAAACGAGGTAAGATGTACTGCTTGGTCTTTTGCAGCATAATTGGTTAATGCCGTCAGGTCCTCGTACTTTGTATGAGTAGAAGGCCTAGGCTACTTTAGGTGGCTTTTTTTCACACTTTGTTCTATCACAGATCTAAGGGATAAACCTATTTACATGGACAACTGGGGAATGGTCTGCCAAGTTGGTCAGGCATCTCCTCAAACGAGCTGAAACTATCGAAATCCTTTAGAGTATCGGACTTTGCCAGTGTCTTCCAAGCAGAGTTCCTGGCTGTCCGCAGAGTCTGCAGCGCTTAAGAGCCTTAAGAGACTGCAGCGCGCTGAAAGCACTCCCATCTTTATCGATAGCCAAGCTATTAATTCGGTCACTCAAAACTGGTACAGTTATGCCAGAAAGAAGTGAACCAACTGGGTGTTCAGAGTCACTCTCATCTGAGTCGTAGGATAGAATAAAATCTACGCCAACGAGAGTTATGACAAACTTAAACCTTAACGGCTCACTAGCAGAAAAAGTCAATATTCACCATCACTTTGACCAACCAAGGGTGGAATAGGCTAAATACCTGCATCATATCAAGTAAGACTTGGCTGGGTTACAACAAACAAGCTACTAAGCAGATCAAGACCAGATATTACAAGAATCGTAGCCGCTAGCACAATAGGAGACAACGTAGCTAAGTATCTCTCATATCACTTTTTGCTGTAGTTGCAAGGATAACAGCGAAAATGCATCTCTGTTTCACTTTCTATGCAAATGTCTAGGCAGATAACGCACTCTTGACAAACTCTTGTCCGACGACCTCCAAGAGATATCCAAGAAAAAGATTAGAGAACTTATTCTTTTCCTAAACTCCACAGGTTGGGTTTAAATATCTTAATCTATCAACCTATCAGTACTCGCAAACAATCAGGTTACAAACGGTGTATCCTAGCGGTAATTGGGTTCAACTGAACATCTGCCACTATCACAGATCCGACTCTGTGGGCTACTCCAAGAGATCCAATTTTCTGGTGATCTTGACAAGTTGTGGTTTCAAAATAGTGCATCCTAGCGCTAATTGGGTTCTTCTATCACAGATGTAACTCCGTAATATACTCCAGGCCAAGGATTTCTCTCTCAAGATTTCCAATTTTCTGGTTAACTTGACAAGAACTGCCTCCACAGATCCAACAAATGCAGCAACTCTCAATTGTCATCCAAATGCGTTTCTCATCTCACGTCAACTTTTAAGTACCAACAATATTTTTCCCCACCACAAGGACCCACTGTGCACAAGGACATAACCACCGTACGGCAGGGATTTATGCGTTTTCAAGTTCGCAAAAAAAAATAAACCTTCGATGGGTACGCACTTTTAAGATAAAAGAAAAGCGGTTCCCCAGTGCGTTAGTGTTATATCTTTTCCCAAGGAAATCACTCTTAAAAGTTTTCACAATTTCATTCGCGCGCACAGAGACAAGTGAGTGTGAGTGGGGTTTCTTTTTTTTTTTCTGAGTACGCCCGACTAACTGCCTAAATGGGGGATGAGAGCATAAGGGGATGTTACGAGTATTCCTCCTTTTTTTTTTCTTTTTTTTTTAGCTCAAAGAGTCTACCTCCGCTGCGCGCGTAATAATTTAAAAGGTTTTATTTGTTCAAGTCATTGAGCAATTTGTTAAAGAGATAATTTGGAAAAGATTTCCTTTGGCATGTTTATGCTTATTTCTTATTTGTACCGCGAAATATGGAAACGGTGAGGCGGAGTGAACCAGTGATGGATGGATGTGTATGTATGTCGAGGACTCACTTTTGAATTTTTGTTTCAAGACTTAAAAATGTGAAGAGGCGTAGATATATTTGAAGAGCGCGCACACGATTATTTATGCGAATTATTGTGGAAACAAAAAAAAAAAAAAATCGAAAGGTCCTTGATGATGATATTTTAAGCAAGCAATGTGACATTTAAGATAACTGAAGGAATTTTAAAGAGTAAAGGATATGCATATCAAAACTACATCGGCAACTGGAAGGGTTTTCATTTTTAAGGACTCACAGCACTGTGTGTGCTTTTGATTAAAATTTAATTAATTTCTTCTGTTTTTGTGTGTTTGAAAATTTCGATTTAATTTGTTCGCACACGCACACATTCCCAAAATCGAAATCGTATCTGCATTTGATCTTTTTAAATTATCAACTTTTAGGGTGAGAAAAACCGTTTTAATACACCCACACACACACATGCACGTGGCCGATGTAATTGTGAATTAATGAGTTTCCTGTTTTTTTTTTCACACTCCGACCAGTCAATTGGTGTAAAGTAACTTCACACCAAAGGAAGGACGAACTTTTGAGTTCCGGAATCGACATTGCATCGCAGCTTAACCGAAAGGCAATACCATGCATGACTTTGACAGGTAATATATTCCACTGAGTGCTGTTGAGTGTGTGTGTGGTTTTTTTTTTCTTTTGAGTTTTTTCATGGGTTTTCTCCTATTCCTTTTGATATTTGTTTTTACCTTATTGAAAATGCTATTAACACACACACACGCGTTGGTAATGTGTCACCAACGGACGAGCTGTTATCCTGAAGTAGATTTTCGGATAAATTCTGGGAGTAATCAGGAAAGTTGAAGATTAAAAACCAGGAAATCTGTTCGACGATGAGAGCATTGATCATGTTATTCTACAGATTAGTCTTGATTGGGAAAATCTTCGAAGGTGTAGGAGATCTATCGGCCACAATTCCAGAAGGTCTGGGTCAGACTGTAACCCAGATTATGCATTTGGAAAAAAATTAATTTGCCTGATCAAACGAGTCCGTAGATGGCCAAGGAATAGCTCGTAGAAAAAAAGCCAAGAAGTTCATACCAAATAGGTACATCCGAGTGCTACTTGGGTTCCGTTAAACCGCCATCCCTACTATATCTCTATTGATTTTAGGGCGGTCTATTACAGCATTTATCAAGGCGAGTTTTATATAACCATGTCTAATTGTGTTATCCCTGTTAAGCACGATAACCATGGAGAATTTTCAGTGCTCCAACAACGTCGATAAGTTACTGACCGGGACCTTCGATGTCAAAAAAGGATTAAGACAAGGTGCCGTGAGACTTCTTCAACGACATACTTGGAAGATTTTGCGAAACTCACAAGCTAATACCAATCTTTCAAAAGTCTGTGCAACTGCTTGGGTACGCCGAGGATAATGATATTATTGACAAAACTTAGCAAGGAGTCACCGTAAGGCAAAACCAAGTATGTACTTGCTTCCAACAAGAAACGACACCGAACATTCACCAATCGGGTAGACAGCACAATGGACAGCTATAACTTCGAGATAGAAAAGGACTTTACCTACCTTGGCTCTGTTAGCACTTCTTGCAACGACATCACATCCGAAATTATACGAATCTATTCCTTTTTGGGGTGAGAAGGCAACTGAGTAAGTAGTAAAACCCTAGCCCAAAAGCAACTAAGAAGACTCTGTACAAGACCCTTATTATCCTAGTCCTACTCTGTCGGTAAAGCATTTACTCTATCGGAGGCGGATGAAGGCATTTTAAGTCTTTTCATCGCATAATATTCGGTCCCATCTACGCTGACGGGCTTAGGGGGATAAGATTCAACGAAGAAACTATACAGTCATATCGACCTACATTTAGAGAAGGGACGCCAATACACCGGCCAGCAGAGTCTCTGAATCTAACTCGAAGGCGCGCACTAACCGAGGGGAACCTCAATCAACTTGGAGTGCAAAACTGAAGGCAGTTAGCTAAGGACCGGGCTAACTAGAAATGCTTGTTAGTTAATGCCCAGGTTTATTCCGAACTGTAAAATCACCAAAGAAGAAGAAGTACAATCTTAAGAGCGCTGTTGGGTGTAGTTTCTTTCACAACTTCTGGAGTCATACATAATTACATACTTCTCGTTGCCCCAATCGAACTTGTAAAAGATAGTCCTTGTGTTTAGGTATGACCCATTTACACTATGGAAAGGATTGCAGGTACAGACAAATCTCGGTTTATAAATGTAGGACGCGGCCAGTGCATCCACAAAGATACATCCAACAAAAACGACAAGGAGAATCTCATTTTAAGTAACTGCTCCTGTGTCCATTGTGACAGTAGTCCGATGGAGGATTCACCTACCGTCGTCTCCTTTGACCATTACATAGTCTTGGCAGACTCGAGATTCGACTGAATTGTTGACGCCACCATTGATTTCATTCAAAGAATCGTTCTGTCTGAGGTCCGTCTGTTCAGCTCTATTCGGATGGTCACTGTTAGAATGAAACATTCCTCTTTGTTGTCCCGTTCTCTAATACTTGTCAATTCCTTATCGAGCGCTATCTCCGAGACAATTTTAGAAAGAACGACATCCTCCTTCATGGTTAAGTTGAAAATATTTTTACAACTCAGCTCAGGTACTCAAAAACTTCCCATCTGTCAAAAACTCAATATTACTGCTTACTACCTGTTATCACACACGTTCCATCCCATCTATAATTTTACCTTTTTGTTATTAAGTCCAACCTACACCGTATGCTGACAATAAAAACTGTCAATATACCTTGCGCATTCACAAAGACTAGGTAGTAACGAACACTGACCCAAGTGCATAACATCTATCCGTCGATTCATGTTTCTTGTCAGGGATTAGAAATAACATCACGTTTCGATGCTTTACGACCGTCATTAAACGCGAAAAATGTCCTTGCATCCACTAAATCCTTGTGGTATCAGGAAATTTGATAGCACAAGAGTTAAAACTGTCATCAAGCTCGTGGAGCTTCAATAAAATTCACTTGTTCCGCGTAATAATACGAGACGAACCAAACTAACTTCGAGTGCCACTTGGTAAGGGAGAGAGGGACTCTTCGGATTTTTTATGGCCAAAAATCAACGCGGGAATTTGTTATTCGCGTGGTTTACATCGGTCCGTTCTCTCAATTGTCAAGAAATTAAAGACCCACCCACTGGTTCAGTAGCAGACTGCTACTGTTTTGTGTCCACACCCTCAACTGTGGTTGTTTTCCGAACCAAATTTGCATTACAATCGTTTCGCACACTAAAATGACTCCCAAACACACTGTCTGATGCACGGGCACAGATACAACAGATACAACCACCACCGACAGCAACAATGAAATCTTCATTAATTTTGAGCATAACATCTTCCTCAACCTCAATTTCAATGCCTTCTCAGTCCCATGGGAGCATCATAGGAAGCACAGAGCGCACAGAGGATACCCCAGAATAATAATCCATAAAGTTCGGGGGGAAAGAATACATACCTACATGTTCGAGTGGCATTTTACGGGGGCAGAAATCCGGTCCTCTGCCAAAAAGCAGCAAATTAATGAGACTCGAGTATTCCCAAATTGAATAGTAAACTTCGGTACCGCAGAGAGGCCATCAAACTTCTAAAACCGCAAATTTTTGCCTCGTAGGCGCTGGTATGGCAACAATGGCTCAGCCTGACTTCGTCTCTGTGACACCTCCACCTCTCCCGATTGAAGAAGTTTGGTTAATTTTATTTGATTTTAGGTTTCCTGGTACAGGTATATTCGCTCTCAATAACTCATCACTGGGTCGCACGATTCGGCTGTCCCCTTCGCCTTACTACGAATGAAGGTCGGCAGTTTGAAATCACCTTATTCAAGAGGTTCGCCCAGCTCATCGGATGCCACCGCATACACACCACCGCCTACCAAACGCAAGCAAAACACAGCAACGGACAGGAGCAAATCGCCTTCCCTCAAGAGCTGAGGGCGGCACTTCAGAAAACATCGCCTACGTTTGCCTCACATCACGCGAAGCCCATCTTCATCCCAAAGGACCTTGACTAGATTTCACATCGTGAATCGTTGCAGCCCCCTTACGCTGGACCGTATCCAGTCTTGGACCCGAGCCCTCATGCCTTCAAACTGGCTCTGCCGATTAAAGAAGCGTACGTTTCGGCTCAGCGCCTAAAACCAGCTTACCATCTCGTGAACATAAACACAACAACGCCACTTTCTGTGCCGATGTCATCATACAGCAACCCACCTGCTAGCACCACGCGTTCGGGAAGAGTGAGCAAACACCCTGTTCGTTTCACTGGTCCCCCATTGGCAGTATATGGAAGAATGAAAGAATTCATTTCGCACTAAATGCCAATGATTCCCCATTGACAGAATATGAAAAAGCGAAAAAATTTGTTTGGCACCTAACGCCAATGGTCCCCCATTGGCAGTATATGAAAAAACGAAAAAATGTGTTTGGCACCTAATACCAATGGTCCCCCATTGGCAGTATATGAAAAAACGAAAAAATGTGTTTGGCACCTTATGCCAATGGTCCCCCATTGGCAGTATATGAAATAACGAAAAAACGTGTTTGGCACCTAATGCCAATGGTCCCCCATTGGCAGTATATGAAATAACGAAAAAAATGTGTTTGGCACCTAATGCCAATGGTCCCCCCTTGGCAGAATATGAAGAAACGAAAAAATGTGTTTGGCACCTAATGCCAATGGTCCCCCATTGACAGAATATGAAAAAACGAAAAAATGTGTTTGGCACCTAATGCCAATGTCCCCCCTTGGCAGAATATGAAAAACCGAAAAAATGTGTTTGGCACCTAATGCCAATGGTCCCCCATTGGCAGTATATGAAAAAACGAAAAAATGTGTTTGGCACCTAATGCAAATGGTCCCCCATTGGCAGAATATGAAAAAAAGAAAAAATGTGTTTGGCACCTGATGTCAATGGTCCCCCCTTGACAGAATATGAAAAAACGAAAAAATGTGTTTGGCACCTAATGCCAATGGTCCCCCATTGGCAGAATATGAAAAAACGAAAAAATGTGTTTGGCACCTAATGCCAATGGTCCCCCCTTGGCAGAATATAAAAAAACGAAAAAATGTGTTTGGCACCTAATGTCAATGGTCCCCCCTTGGCAGAATATAAAAAAACGAAAAAATGTGTTTGGCACCTAATGTTAATGGTCCCCCATTGGCAGAATATGAAAAAACGAAAAAATGTGTTTGGCACCTAATGCTAATGGTCCCCCCATTGGCAGAATATGAAAAAACGAAAAAATGTGTTTGCCACCTAATGCCAATGGTCCCCCCTTGGCAGAATATGAAAAAACGAAAAAATGTGTTTGGCACCTAATGCAAATGGTCCCCCATTGGCAGAATATGAAAAAAAGAAAAAATGTGTTTGGCACCTGATGTCAATGGTCCCCCCTTGGCAGAATATGAAAAAACGAAAAAATGTGTTTGGCACCTAATGCCAATGGTCCCCCCTTGGCAGAATATGAAGAAACGAAAAAATGTGTTTGGCACCTAATGCCAATGGTCCCCCCTTGGCAGAATATGAAGAAACGAAAAAATGTGTTTGGCACCTAATGCCAATGGTCCCCCATTGGCAGTATATGGAAAAACGAAAAAATGTGTTTGGCACCTAATGCCAATGGTCCCCCCTTGGCAGAATATGAAGAAACGAAAAAATGTGTTTGGCACTTAATGCCAATGGTCCCCCCTTGGCAGAATATGAAAAATCGAAAAAATGTGTTTGGCACCTAATGCCAATGGTCCCCCATTGGCAGTATATGAAAAAACGAAAAAATGTGTTTGGCACCTAATGCCAATGGTGCCCCCTTGGCAGAATATGAAAAAACGAAAAAATGTGTTTGGCACCTAATGCCAATGGTCCCCCCTTGGCAGAATATAAAAAAACGAAAGAATGTGTTTGGTACCTAATGCCAATGGTCCCCCCTTGGCAGAATATGAAAAAACGAAAAAATGTGTTTGGCACCTAATGCCAATGGTCCCCCATTGGCAGTATATGGAAAAACGAAAAAATGTGTTTGGCACCTAATGCCAATGGTCCCCCATTGGCAGAATATGAAAAAACGAAAAAATGTGTTTAGCACCTAATGCCAATGGTCCCCCATTGGCAGAATATGAAAAAACGAAAAAATGTGTTTGGCACCTAATGCCAATGGTCCCCCATTGGCAGAATATGAAAAAACGAAAAAATGTGTTTGGCACCTAATGCCAATGGTCCCCCCTTAGCAGAATATAAAAAAATGAAAAAATGTGTTTAGTACCTAATGCCAATGGTCCCCCCTTGGCAGAATATGAAAAAACGAAAAAATGTGTTTGGCACCTAATGCAAATGGTCCCCCATTGGCAGAATATGAAAAAACGAACGAATGTGTTTGGCACCTAATGCCAATGGTCCCCCCCTTGGCAGAATATGAAAAAACGAAAAAATGTGTTTGGCACCTAATGCCAATGGTCCCCCCTTGGCAGAATATGAAAAACGAAAAAATGTGTTTGGCACCTAATGCCAATGGTCCCCCATTGGCAGAATATGAAAAAACGAAAAAATGTGTTTGGCACGTAATGCCAATGGTCCCCCCTTGGCATTATATGAAAAAACGAAAAAATGTGTTTGGCACCTAATGCCAATGGTCCCCCCTTGGCAGAATATGAAAAAACGAAAAAATGTGTTTAGTACCTAATGCCAATGGTCCCCCCTTGGCAGAATATGAAAAAACGAAAAAATGTGTTTGGCACCTAATCCCAATGGTCTCCCATTGGCAGAATATGAAAAAACGAAAAAATGTGTTTGGCACCTAATGCCAATGGTCCGCCATTGGCAGAATATGAAAAAACGAAAAAATGTGTTTGGCACCTAATGCCAATGGTCCCCCCTTGGCAGAATATGGAAAACGAAAAAATGTGTTTGGCACCTAATGCCAATGGTCCCCCATTGGCAGAATATGAAAAAACGAAAAAAATGTGTTTGGCACCTAATGCCAATGGTCCCCCATTGGCAGAATATGAAAAAACGAAAAAAATGTGTTTGCCACCTAATGCCAATGGTCCCCCATTGGCAGAATATGAAAAAACGAAAAAATGTGTTTGGCACCTAATGCCAATGGTCCCCCATTGGCAGAATATGAAAAAACGAAAAAAATGTGTTTGGCACCTAATGCCAATGGTCCCCCATTGGCAGAATATGAAAAAACGAAAAAAATGTGTTTGCCACCTAATGCCAATGGTCCCCCATTGGCAGAATATGAAAAAACGAAAAAATGTGTTTGGCACCTAATGCCAATGGTCCCCCCTTGGCAGAATATGAAAAAACGAAAAAATGTGTTTGCCACCTAACGCCAATGGTCCCCCCTTGGCAGAATATGAAAAAACGAAAAAATGTGTTTGGCACCTAATGCCAATGGTCCCCCCTTGGCAGAATATGAAAAGACGAAAAAACGTGTTTGGCACCTTATGCCAATGGTCCCCCATTGTCAGAATATGAAAAAACGAAAAAATGTGTTTGGCACCTTATGCCAATGGTCCCCCCTTGGCAGAATATGAAAAAGCGAAAAAATGTGTTTGCCACCTTATGCCAATGGTCCCCCCTTGGCAGAATATGAAAAAACCAAAAAATGTGTTTGCCACCTAACGCCAATGGTCCCCCCTTGGCAGAATATGAAAAAACGAAAAAATGTGTTTGGCACCTATTGCCAATGGTCCCCCATTGGCAGAATATGAAAAAACGAAAAAATGTGTTTGGCATCTAATGCCAATGGTCCCCCATTGGCAGAATATGAAAAATCGAAAATTTTTTGTTTGGCACGTAATGCCAATGGTCCCCCCTTGGCAGAATATGAAAAAACGAAAAAATGTGTTTGGCACCTAATGCCAAAGGTCCCCCATTGGCAGAATATGAAAAATCGAAAATTTTTTGTTTGGCACGTAATGCCAATGGTCTCCCCTTGGCAGAATATGAAAAAACGAAAAAATGTGTTTGGCACCTAATGCCAATGGTCCCCCCTTGGCAGAATATGAAAAAACGAAAAAATGTGTTTGGCACCTAATGCCAATGGTCCCCCCTTGGCAGAATATGAAAAACGATAAAATGTGTTTGGCACCTAATGCCAATGGTCCTCCATTGGCAGAATATGAAAAAACGAAAAAATGTGTTTGGCACCTAATGCCAATGGTCCCCCCTTGGCAGAATATGAGAAAACGAAGAAATGTGTTTGGCACCTAATGCCAATGGTCCCCCCTTGGCTGAATATGAAAAACGAAAAAATGTGTTTGGCACCTAATGCCAATGGCCCCCCCTTGGCAGAATATGAAAAAACGAAAAAATGTGTTTAGTACCTAATGCCAAAGGTCCCCCTTGGCAGAATATGAAAAATTGAAAATTTTTTGTTTGGCACGTAATGCCAATGTTCCCCCCTTGGCAGAATATGAAAAAACGAAAAAATGTGTTTGGCACCTAATGCCAATGGTCCCCCCTTGGCAGAAAATGATAAACGAAAAAATGTGTTTGGCACCTAATGCCAATGGCCCCCCCTTGGCAGAATATGAAAAAACGAAAAAATGTGTTTGGCACCTAATGCCAAAGGTCCCCCATTGGCGGAATATGAAAAATCGAAAATTTTTTGTTTGGCACGTAATGCCAATGGTCCCCCCTTGGCAGAATATGAAAAAACGAAAAAATGTGTTTGGCACCTAATGCCAATGGTCCCCCCTTGGCAGAATATGAAAAACGAAAAAATGTGTTTGGCACCTAATGCCAATGGTCCCCCATTGGCAGAATATGAAAAAACGAAAAAATGTGGTTGGCACCTAATGCCAATGCACCCCCCTTGGCAGAATATGAAAAACGAAAAAATGTGTTTGGCACCTAATGCCAATGGTCCCCCCTTGGCAGAATATGAGAAAACGAAGAAATGTGTTTGGCACCTAATGCCATCCCCCCTTGGCTGAATATGAAAAACGAAAAAATGTGTTTGGCACCTAATGCCAATGGTCCCCCATTGGCAGAATATGAAAAAACGAAAAAATGTGTTTGGCACCTAATGCCAATGGTCCCCCATTCGCAGAATATGAAAAATCGAAAATTGTTTGTTTGGCACGGAATGCCAATGGTCCCCCCTTGGCAGAATATGAAAAAACGAAAAAATGTGTTTGGCACCTAATGCCAATGGTCCCCCCTTGGCAGAATATGAAAAAACGAAAAAATGTGTTTGGCACCTAATGCCAATGGTCCCCCCTTGGCAGAATATGAAAAACGAAAAAATGTGTTTGGCACCTAATGCCAATGGTCCCCCCTTGGCAGTATATGAAAAAACGAAAAAATGTGTTTGGCACCTGAAGCCAATGGTCCCCCCTTGGCAGAATATGAAAAAAAGAAAAAATGTGTTTGGCACCTGATGCCAATGGTCCCCACTGGCAGAATATAAAAAAACGAAAAAATGTGTTTGGCACCTAATGCCAATGGTCCCCCATTCGCAGAATATGAAAAATCGAAAATTGTTTGTTTGGCACGGAATGCCAATGGTCCCCCCTTGGCTGAATATGAAAAAACGAAAAAACGTGTTTGGCACCTAATGCCAATGGTCCCCCCTTGGCAGAATATGAAGAAACGAAAAAATGTGTTTGGCACCTAATGCCAATGGTCCCCCATTGACAGAATATGAAAAAACGAAAAAATGTGTTTGGCACCTAATGCCAATGTCCCCCCTTGGCAGAATATGAAAAACCGAAAAAATGTGTTTGGCACCTAATGCCAATGGTCCCCCCTTGGCAGTATATGAAAAAACGAAAAAATGTGTTTGGCACCTGAAGCCAATGGTCCCCCCTTGGCAGAATATGAAAAAAAGAAAAAATGTGTTTGGCACCTGATGCCAATGGTCCCCCTTGGCAGAATATAAAAAAACGAAAAAATGTGTTTGGCACCTAATGCCAATGGTCCCCCATTGGCAGAATATGAAAAAACGAAAAAATGTGTTTGGCACCTAATGCCAATGGTCCCCCCTTGGCAGAATATAAAAAAACGAAAAAATGTGTTTGGCACCTAATGTCAATGGTCCCCCCTTGGCAGAATATAAAAAAACGAAAAAATGTGTTTGGCACCTAATGTTAATGGTCCCCCATTGGCAGAATATGAAAAAACGAAAAAATGTGTTTGGCACCTAATGCTAATGGTCCCCCCATTGGCAGAATATGAAAAAACGAAAAAATGTGTTTGCCACCTAATGCCAATGGTCCCCCCTTGGCAGAATATGAAAAAACGAAAAAATGTGTTTGGCACCTAATGCAAATGGTCCCCCATTGGCAGAATATGAAAAAAAGAAAAAATGTGTTTGGCACCTGATGTCAATGGTCCCCCCTTGGCAGAATATGAAAAAACGAAAAAATGTGTTTGGCACCTAATGCCAATGGTCCCCCCTTGGCAGAATATGAAGAAACGAAAAAATGTGTTTGGCACCTAATGCCAATGGTCCCCCCTTGGCAGAATATGAAGAAACGAAAAAATGTGTTTGGCACCTAATGCCAATGGTCCCCCATTGGCAGTATATGGAAAAACGAAAAAATGTGTTTGGCACCTAATGCCAATGGTCCCCCCTTGGCAGAATATGAAGAAACGAAAAAATGTGTTTGGCACTTAATGCCAATGGTCCCCCCTTGGCAGAATATGAAAAATCGAAAAAATGTGTTTGGCACCTAATGCCAATGGTCCCCCATTGGCAGTATATGAAAAAACGAAAAAATGTGTTTGGCACCTAATGCCAATGGTCCCCCCTTGGCAGAATATGAAAAAACGAAAAAATGTGTTTGGCACCTAATGCCAATGGTCCCCCCTTGGCAGAATATGAAAAAACGAAAAAATGTGTTTGGCACCTAATGCAAATGGTCCCCCATTGGCAGAATATGAAAAAACGAAAAAATGTGTTTAGCACCTAATGCCAATGGTCCCCCCTTGGCAGAATATGAAAAAACGAAAAAATGTGTTTGGCACCTAATGCAAATGGTCCCCCATTGGCAGAATATGAAAAAACGAAAAAATGTGTTTGGCACCTAATGCCAATGGTCCCCCCTTAGCAGAATATAAAAAAATGAAAAAATGAGTTTAGTACCTAATGCCAATGGTCCCCCCTTGGCAGAATATGAAAAAACGAAAAAATGTGTTTGGCACCTAATGCAAATGGTCCCCCATTGGCAGAATATGAAAAAACGAACGAATGTGTTTGGCACCTAATGCCAATGGTCCCCCCTTGGCAGAATATGAAAAACGAAAAAATGTGTTTGGTACCTAATGCCAATGGTCCCCCATTGGCAGAATATGAAAAAACGAAAAAATGTGTTTGGCACCTAATGCCAATGGTCCCCCCTTGGCAGAATATGAAAAACGAAAAAATGTGTTTGGTACCTAATGCCAATGGTCCCCCATTGGCAGAATATGAAAAAACGAAAAAATGTGTTTGGCACCTAATGCCAATGGTCCCCCCTTGGCAGAATATGAAAAATCGACAATTTTTTGTTTGGCACGTAATGCCAATGGTCCCCCCTTGGCATTATATGAAAAAACGAAAAAATGTGTTTGGCACCTAATGCCAATGGTCCCCCCTTGGCAGAATATGAAAAGACGAAAAAATGTGTTTAGTACCTAATGCCAATGGTCCCCCCTTGGCAGAATATGAAAAAACGAAAAAATGTGTTTGGCACCTAATCCCAATGGTCTCCCATTGGCAGAATATGAAAAAACGAAAAAATGTGTTTGGCACCTAATGCCAATGGTCCGCCATTGGCAGAATATGAAAAAACGAAAAAATGTGTTTGGCACCTAATGCCAATGGTCCCCCCTTGGCAGAATATGGAAAACGAAAAAATGTGTTTGGCACCTAATGCCAATGGTCCCCCATTGGCAGAATATGAAAAAACGAAAAAAATGTGTTTGGCACCTAATGCCAATGGTCCCCCATTGGCAGAATATGAAAAAACGAAAAAAATGTGTTTGCCACCTAATGCCAATGGTCCTCCATTGGCAGAATATGAAAAAACGAAAAAATGTGTTTGGCACCTAATGCCAATGGTCCCCCATTGGCAGAATATGAAAAAACGAAAAAAATGTGTTTGGCACCTAATGCCAATGGTCCCCCATTGGCAGAATATGAAAAAACGAAAAAAATGTGTTTGCCACCTAATGCCAATGGTCCCCCATTGGCAGAATATGAAAAAACGAAAAAATGTGTTTGGCACCTAATGCCAATGGTCCCCCCTTGGCAAAATATGAAAAAACGAAAAAATGTGTTTGGCACCTAATGCCAATGGCCCCCCCTTGGCAGAATATGAAAAAACGAAAAAATGTGTTTGGCACCTAATGCCAAAGGTCCCCCTTGGCAGAATATGAAAAATCGAAAATTTTTTGTTTGGCACGTAATGCCAATGTTCCCCCCTTGGCAGAATATGAAAAAACGAACGAATGTGTTTGGCACCTAATGCCAATGGTCCCCCCCTTGGCAGAATATGAAAAAACGAAAAAATGTGTTTGGCACCTAATGCCAATGGTCCCCCCTTGGCAGAATATGAAAAACGAAAAAATGTGTTTGGTACCTAATGCCAATGGTCCCCCATTGGCAGAATATGAAGAAACGAAAAAATGTGTTTGGCACCTAATGCCAATGGTCCCCCATTGACAGAATATGAAAAAACGAAAAAATGTGTTTGGCACCTAATGCCAATGTCCCCCCTTGGCAGAATATGAAAAACCGAAAAAATGTGTTTGGCACCTAATGCCAATGGTCCCCCCTTGGCAGTATATGAAAAAACGAAAAAATGTGTTTGGCACCTGAAGCCAATGGTCCCCCCTTGGCAGAATATGAAAAAAAGAAAAAATGTGTTTGGCACCTGATGCCAATGGTCCCCCTTGGCAGAATATAAAAAAACGAAAAAATGTGTTTGGCACCTAATGCCAATGGTCCCCCATTGGCAGAATATGAAAAAACGAAAAAATGTGTTTGGCACCTAATGCCAATGGTCCCCCCTTGGCAGAATATAAAAAAACGAAAAAATGTGTTTGGCACCTAATGTCAATGGTCCCCCCTTGGCAGAATATAAAAAAACGAAAAAATGTGTTTGGCACCTAATGTTAATGGTCCCCCATTGGCAGAATATGAAAAAACGAAAAAATGTGTTTGGCACCTAATGCTAATGGTCCCCCCATTGGCAGAATATGAAAAAACGAAAAAATGTGTTTGCCACCTAATGCCAATGGTCCCCCCTTGGCAGAATATGAAAAAACGAAAAAATGTGTTTGGCACCTAATGCAAATGGTCCCCCATTGGCAGAATATGAAAAAAAGAAAAAATGTGTTTGGCACCTGATGTCAATGGTCCCCCCTTGGCAGAATATGAAAAAACGAAAAAATGTGTTTGGCACCTAATGCCAATGGTCCCCCCTTGGCAGAATATAAAAAAATGAAAAAATGAGTTTAGTACCTAATGCCAATGGTCCCCCCTTGGCAGAATATGAAAAAAAGAAAAAATGTGTTTGGCACCTGATGCCAATGGTCCCCCTTGGCAGAATATAAAAAAACGAAAAAATGTGTTTGGCACCTAATGCCAATGGTCCCCCATTGGCAGAATATGAAAAAACGAAAAAATGTGTTTGGCACCTAATGCCAATGGTCCCCCCTTGGCAGAATATAAAAAAACGAAAAAATGTGTTTGGCACCTAATGTCAATGGTCCCCCCTTGGCAGAATATAAAAAAACGAAAAAATGTGTTTGGCACCTAATGTTAATGGTCCCCCATTGGCAGAATATGAAAAAACGAAAAAATGTGTTTGGCACCTAATGCTAATGGTCCCCCCATTGGCAGAATATGAAAAAACGAAAAAATGTGTTTGCCACCTAATGCCAATGGTCCCCCCTTGGCAGAATATGAAAAAACGAAAAAATGTGTTTGGCACCTAATGCAAATGGTCCCCCATTGGCAGAATATGAAAAAAAGAAAAAATGTGTTTGGCACCTGATGTCAATGGTCCCCCATTGGCAGAATATGAAGAAACGAAAAAATGTGTTTGGCACTTAATGCCAATGGTCCCCCCTTGGCAGAATATGAAAAATCGAAAAAATGTGTTTGGCACCTAATGCCAATGGTCCCCCATTGGCAGTATATGAAAAAACGAAAAAATGTGTTTGGCACCTAATGCCAATGGTCCCCCCTTGGCAGAATATGAAAAAACGAAAAAATGTGTTTGGCACCTAATGCCAATGGTCCCCCCTTGGCAGAATATGAAAAAACGAAAAAATGTGTTTGGCACCTAATGCAAATGGTCCCCCATTGGCAGAATATGAAAAAACGAAAAAATGTGTTTAGCACCTAATGCCAATGGTCCCCCCTTGGCAGAATATGAAAAAACGAAAAAATGTGTTTGGCACCTAATGCAAATGGTCCCCCATTGGCAGAATATGAAAAAACGAAAAAATGTGTTTGGCACCTAATGCCAATGGTCCCCCCTTAGCAGAATATAAAAAAATGAAAAAATGAGTTTAGTACCTAATGCCAATGGTCCCCCCTTGGCAGAATATGAAAAAACGAAAAAATGTGTTTGGCACCTAATGCAAATGGTCCCCCATTGGCAGAATATGAAAAAACGAACGAATGTGTTTGGCACCTAATGCCAATGGTCCCCCCCTTGGCAGAATATGAAAAAACGAAAAAATGTGTTTGGCACCTAATGCCAATGGTCCCCCCTTGGCAGAATATGAAAAACGAAAAAATGTGTTTGGTACCTAATGCCAATGGTCCCCCATTGGCAGAATATGAAAAAACGAAAAAATGTGTTTGGCACCTAATGCCAATGGTCCCCCCTTGGCAGAATATGAAAAATCGACAATTTTTTGTTTGGCACGTAATGCCAATGGTCCCCCCTTGGCATTATATGAAAAAACGAAAAAATGTGTTTGGCACCTAATGCCAATGGTCCCCCCTTGGCAGAATATGAAAAGACGAAAAAATGTGTTTAGTACCTAATGCCAATGGTCCCCCCTTGGCAGAATATGAAAAAACGAAAAAATGTGTTTGGCACCTAATCCCAATGGTCTCCCATTGGCAGAATATGAAAAAACGAAAAAATGTGTTTGGCACCTAATGCCAATGGTCCGCCATTGGCAGAATATGAAAAAACGAAAAAATGTGTTTGGCACCTAATGCCAATGGTCCCCCCTTGGCAGAATATGGAAAACGAAAAAATGTGTTTGGCACCTAATGCCAATGGTCCCCCATTGGCAGAATATGAAAAAACGAAAAAAATGTGTTTGGCACCTAATGCCAATGGTCCCCCATTGGCAGAATATGAAAAAACGAAAAAAATGTGTTTGCCACCTAATGCCAACGGTCCTCCATTGGCAGAATATGAAAAAACGAAAAAATGTGTTTGGCACCTAATGCCAATGGTCCCCCATTGGCAGAATATGAAAAAACGAAAAAAATGTGTTTGGCACCTAATGCCAATGGTCCCCCATTGGCAGAATATGAAAAAACGAAAAAAATGTGTTTGCCACCTAATGCCAATGGTCCCCCATTGGCAGAATATGAAAAAACGAAAAAATGTGTTTGGCACCTAATGCCAATGGTCCCCCCTTGGCAAAATATGAAAAAACGAAAAAATGTGTTTGGCACCTAATGCCAATGGCCCCCCCTTGGCAGAATATGAAAAAACGAAAAAATGTGTTTGGCACCTAATGCCAAAGGTCCCCCTTGGCAGAATATGAAAAATCGAAAATTTTTTGTTTGGCACGTAATGCCAATGTTCCCCCCTTGGCAGAATATGAAAAAACGAAAAAATGTGTTTGGCACCTAATGCCAATGGTCCCCCCTTGGCAGAATATGAAAAACGAAAAAATGTGTTTGGCACCTAATGCCAATGGTCCCCCATTGGCAGAATATGAAAAAACGAAAAAATGTGTTTGGCACCTAATGCCAATGGTCCCCCCTTGGCAGAATATGAAAACACGAAAAAATGTGTTTGGCACCTAATGCCAATGGCCCCCCCTTTGCAGAATATGAAAAAACGAAAAAATGTGTTTGGCACCTAATGCCAAAGGTCCCCCATTGGCAGAATATGAAAAATCGAAAATTTTTTGTTTGGCACGTAATGCCAATGGTCCCCCCTTGGCAGAATATGAAAAAACGAACAAATGTGTTTGGCACCTAATGCCAAAGGTCCCCCATTGGCAGAATATGAAAAATCGAAAATTTTTTGTTTGGCACGTAATGCCAATGGTCTCCCCTTGGCAGAATATGAAAAAACGAAAAAATGTGTTTGGCACCTAATGCCAATGGTCCCCCATTGGCAGAATATGAAAAAACGAAAAAATGTGTTTGGCACCTAATGCCAATGGTCCCCCCTTGGCAGAATATGAAAAACGATAAAATGTGTTTGGCACCTAATGCCAATGGTCCTCCATTGGCAGAATATGAAAAAACGAAAAAATGTGTTTGGCACCTAATGCCAATGGTCCCCCCTTGGCAGAATATGAGAAAACGAAGAAATGTGTTTGGCACCTAATGCCAATGGTCCCCCCTTGGCAGAATATGAAAAACGATAAAATGTGTTTGGCACCTAATGCCAATGGTCCTCCATTGGCAGAATATGAAAAAACGAAAAAATGTGTTTGGCACCTAATGCCAAAGGTCCCCCATTGGCGGAATATGAAAAATCGAAAATTTTTTGTTTGGCACGTAATGCCAATGGTCCCCCCTTGGCAGAATATGAAAAAACAAAAAAATGTGTTTGGCACCTAATGCCAATGGTCCCCCCTTGGCAGAATATGAAAAAACGAAAAAATGTGTTTGGCACCTAATGCCAATGCCCCCCCCTTGGCAGAATATGAAAAAACAAAAAAATGTGTTTGGCACCTAATGCCAATGGTCCCCCCTTGGCAGAATATGAAAAAACGAAAAAAATGTGTTTGGCACCTAATGCCAATGGTCCCCCATTGGCAGAATATGAAAAAACGAAAAAAATGTGTTTGCCACCTAATGCCAATGGTCCCCCCTTGGCAGAATATGAAAAAACGAAAAAATGTGTTTGGCACCTAATCCCAATGGTCTCCCATTGGCAGAATATGAAAAAACGAAAAAATGTGTTTGGCACCTAATGCCAATGGTCCGCCATTGGCAGAATATGAAAAAACGAAAAAATGTGTTTGGCACCTAATGCCAATGGTCCCCCCTTGGCAGAATATGGAAAACGAAAAAATGTGTTTGGCACCTAATGCCAATGGTCCCCCATTGGCAGAATATGAAAAAACGAAAAAAATGTGTTTGGCACCTAATGCCAATGGTCCCCCATTGGCAGAATATGAAAAAACGAAAAAAATGTGTTTGCCACCTAATGCCAATGGTCCTCCATTGGCAGAATATGAAAAAACGAAAAAATGTGTTTGGCACCTAATGCCAATGGTCCCCCATTGGCAGAATATGAAAAAACGAAAAAAATGTGTTTGGCACCTAATGCCAATGGTCCCCCATTGGCAGAATATGAAAAAACGAAAAAAATGTGTTTGCCACCTAATGCCAATGGTCCCCCATTGGCAGAATATGAAAAAACGAAAAAATGTGTTTGGCACCTAATGCCAATGGTCCCCCCTTGGCAAAATATGAAAAAACGAAAAAATGTGTTTGGCACCTAATGCCAATGGCCCCCCCTTGGCAGAATATGAAAAAACGAAAAAATGTGTTTGGCACCTAATGCCAAAGGTCCCCCTTGGCAGAATATGAAAAATCGAAAATTTTTTGTTTGGCACGTAATGCCAATGTTCCCCCCTTGGCAGAATATGAAAAAACGAACGAATGTGTTTGGCACCTAATGCCAATGGTCCCCCCCTTGGCAGAATATGAAAAAACGAAAAAATGTGTTTGGCACCTAATGCCAATGGTCCCCCCTTGGCAGAATATGAAAAACGAAAAAATGTGTTTGGTACCTAATGCCAATGGTCCCCCATTGGCAGAATATGAAGAAACGAAAAAATGTGTTTGGCACCTAATGCCAATGGTCCCCCATTGACAGAATATGAAAAAACGAAAAAATGTGTTTGGCACCTAATGCCAATGTCCCCCCTTGGCAGAATATGAAAAACCGAAAAAATGTGTTTGGCACCTAATGCCAATGGTCCCCCCTTGGCAGTATATGAAAAAACGAAAAAATGTGTTTGGCACCTGAAGCCAATGGTCCCCCCTTGGCAGAATATGAAAAAAAGAAAAAATGTGTTTGGCACCTGATGCCAATGGTCCCCCTTGGCAGAATATAAAAAAACGAAAAAATGTGTTTGGCACCTAATGCCAATGGTCCCCCATTGGCAGAATATGAAAAAACGAAAAAATGTGTTTGGCACCTAATGCCAATGGTCCCCCCTTGGCAGAATATAAAAAAACGAAAAAATGTGTTTGGCACCTAATGTCAATGGTCCCCCCTTGGCAGAATATAAAAAAACGAAAAAATGTGTTTGGCACCTAATGTTAATGGTCCCCCATTGGCAGAATATGAAAAAACGAAAAAATGTGTTTGGCACCTAATGCTAATGGTCCCCCCATTGGCAGAATATGAAAAAACGAAAAAATGTGTTTGCCACCTAATGCCAATGGTCCCCCCTTGGCAGAATATGAAAAAACGAAAAAATGTGTTTGGCACCTAATGCAAATGGTCCCCCATTGGCAGAATATGAAAAAAAGAAAAAATGTGTTTGGCACCTGATGTCAATGGTCCCCCCTTGGCAGAATATGAAAAAACGAAAAAATGTGTTTGGCACCTAATGCCAATGGTCCCCCCTTGGCAGAATATAAAAAAATGAAAAAATGAGTTTAGTACCTAATGCCAATGGTCCCCCCTTGGCAGAATATGAAAAAACGAAAAAATGTGTTTGGCACCTAATGCAAATGGTCCCCCATTGGCAGAATATGAAAAAAAGAAAAAATGTGTTTGGCACCTGATGTCAATGGTCCCCCATTGGCAGAATATGAAGAAACGAAAAAATGTGTTTGGCACTTAATGCCAATGGTCCCCCCTTGGCAGAATATGAAAAATCGAAAAAATGTGTTTGGCACCTAATGCCAATGGTCCCCCATTGGCAGTATATGAAAAAACGAAAAAATGTGTTTGGCACCTAATGCCAATGGTCCCCCCTTGGCAGAATATGAAAAAACGAAAAAATGTGTTTGGCACCTAATGCCAATGGTCCCCCCTTGGCAGAATATGAAAAAACGAAAAAATGTGTTTGGCACCTAATGCAAATGGTCCCCCATTGGCAGAATATGAAAAAACGAAAAAATGTGTTTAGCACCTAATGCCAATGGTCCCCCCTTGGCAGAATATGAAAAAACGAAAAAATGTGTTTGGCACCTAATGCAAATGGTCCCCCATTGGCAGAATATGAAAAAACGAAAAAATGTGTTTGGCACCTAATGCCAATGGTCCCCCCTTAGCAGAATATAAAAAAATGAAAAAATGAGTTTAGTACCTAATGCCAATGGTCCCCCCTTGGCAGAATATGAAAAAACGAAAAAATGTGTTTGGCACCTAATGCAAATGGTCCCCCATTGGCAGAATATGAAAAAACGAACGAATGTGTTTGGCACCTAATGCCAATGGTCCCCCCCTTGGCAGAATATGAAAAAACGAAAAAATGTGTTTGGCACCTAATGCCAATGGTCCCCCCTTGGCAGAATATGAAAAACGAAAAAATGTGTTTGGTACCTAATGCCAATGGTCCCCCATTGGCAGAATATGAAAAAACGAAAAAATGTGTTTGGCACCTAATGCCAATGGTCCCCCCTTGGCAGAATATGAAAAATCGACAATTTTTTGTTTGGCACGTAATGCCAATGGTCCCCCCTTGGCATTATATGAAAAAACGAAAAAATGTGTTTGGCACCTAATGCCAATGGTCCCCCCTTGGCAGAATATGAAAAGACGAAAAAATGTGTTTAGTACCTAATGCCAATGGTCCCCCCTTGGCAGAATATGAAAAAACGAAAAAATGTGTTTGGCACCTAATCCCAATGGTCTCCCATTGGCAGAATATGAAAAAACGAAAAAATGTGTTTGGCACCTAATGCCAATGGTCCGCCATTGGCAGAATATGAAAAAACGAAAAAATGTGTTTGGCACCTAATGCCAATGGTCCCCCCTTGGCAGAATATGGAAAACGAAAAAATGTGTTTGGCACCTAATGCCAATGGTCCCCCATTGGCAGAATATGAAAAAACGAAAAAAATGTGTTTGGCACCTAATGCCAATGGTCCCCCATTGGCAGAATATGAAAAAACGAAAAAAATGTGTTTGCCACCTAATGCCAATGGTCCTCCATTGGCAGAATATGAAAAAACGAAAAAATGTGTTTGGCACCTAATGCCAATGGTCCCCCATTGGCAGAATATGAAAAAACGAAAAAAATGTGTTTGGCACCTAATGCCAATGGTCCCCCATTGGCAGAATATGAAAAAACGAAAAAAATGTGTTTGCCACCTAATGCCAATGGTCCCCCATTGGCAGAATATGAAAAAACGAAAAAATGTGTTTGGCACCTAATGCCAATGGTCCCCCCTTGGCAAAATATGAAAAAACGAAAAAATGTGTTTGGCACCTAATGCCAATGGCCCCCCCTTGGCAGAATATGAAAAAACGAAAAAATGTGTTTGGCACCTAATGCCAAAGGTCCCCCTTGGCAGAATATGAAAAATCGAAAATTTTTTGTTTGGCACGTAATGCCAATGTTCCCCCCTTGGCAGAATATGAAAAAACGAAAAAATGTGTTTGGCACCTAATGCCAATGGTCCCCCCTTGGCAGAATATGAAAAACGAAAAAATGTGTTTGGCACCTAATGCCAATGGTCCCCCATTGGCAGAATATGAAAAAACGAAAAAATGTGTTTGGCACCTAATGCCAATGGTCCCCCCTTGGCAGAATATGAAAACACGAAAAAATGTGTTTGGCACCTAATGCCAATGGCCCCCCCTTTGCAGAATATGAAAAAACGAAAAAATGTGTTTGGCACCTAATGCCAAAGGTCCCCCATTGGCAGAATATGAAAAATCGAAAATTTTTTGTTTGGCACGTAATGCCAATGGTCCCCCCTTGGCAGAATATGAAAAAACGAACAAATGTGTTTGGCACCTAATGCCAAAGGTCCCCCATTGGCAGAATATGAAAAATCGAAAATTTTTTGTTTGGCACGTAATGCCAATGGTCTCCCCTTGGCAGAATATGAAAAAACGAAAAAATGTGTTTGGCACCTAATGCCAATGGTCCCCCATTGGCAGAATATGAAAAAACGAAAAAATGTGTTTGGCACCTAATGCCAATGGTCCCCCCTTGGCAGAATATGAAAAACGATAAAATGTGTTTGGCACCTAATGCCAATGGTCCTCCATTGGCAGAATATGAAAAAACGAAAAAATGTGTTTGGCACCTAATGCCAATGGTCCCCCCTTGGCAGAATATGAGAAAACGAAGAAATGTGTTTGGCACCTAATGCCAATGGTCCCCCCTTGGCAGAATATGAAAAACGATAAAATGTGTTTGGCACCTAATGCCAATGGTCCTCCATTGGCAGAATATGAAAAAACGAAAAAATGTGTTTGGCACCTAATGCCAAAGGTCCCCCATTGGCGGAATATGAAAAATCGAAAATTTTTTGTTTGGCACGTAATGCCAATGGTCCCCCCTTGGCAGAATATGAAAAAACAAAAAAATGTGTTTGGCACCTAATGCCAATGGTCCCCCCTTGGCAGAATATGAAAAAACGAAAAAATGTGTTTGGCACCTAATGCCAATGCCCCCCCCTTGGCAGAATATGAAAAAACAAAAAAATGTGTTTGGCACCTAATGCCAATGGTCCCCCCTTGGCAGAATATGAAAAAACGAAAAAAATGTGTTTGGCACCTAATGCCAATGGTCCCCCATTGGCAGAATATGAAAAACGAAAAAATGTGTTTGGCACCTAATGCCAATGGTCCCCCTTGGCAGAATATGAGAAAACGAAGAAATGTGTTTGGCACCTAATGCCAATGGTCCCCCCTTGGCTGAATATGAAAAACGAAAAAATGTGTTTGGCACCTAATGCCAATGGTCCCCCATTGGCAGAATATGAAAAAACGAAAAAATGTGTTTGGCACCTAATGCCAATGGTCCCCCATTCGCAGAATATGAAAATTCGAAAATTGTTTGTTTGGCACGGAATGCCAATGGTCCCCCCTTGGCAGAATATGAAAAAACGAAAAAATGTGTTTGGCACCTAATGCCAATGGTCCCCCCTTGGCAGAATATGAAAAAACGAAAAAATGTGTTTGGCACCTAATGCCAATGGTCCCCCCTTGGCAGAATATGAAAAACGAAAAAATGTGTTTGGCACCTATTGCCAATGGTCCCCCATTGGCAGAATATGAAAAAACGAAAAAATGTGTTTGGCACCTAATGCCAATGGTCCCCCATTGGTAGAATATGAAAAATCGAAAATTTTTTGTTTGGCACGTAATGCCAATGGTCCCCCTTGGCAGAATATGAAAAAACGAAAAAATGTGTTTGGCAACTAATGCCAATGGTCCCCCATTGGCAGAATATGAAAAAACGAAAAAATGTGTTTGGCACCTAATGCCAATGGTCCCCCCTTGGCAGAATATGAAAAAACGAAAAAATGTGTTTGGCACCTAATGCCAATGGTCCCCCCTTGGCAGAATATGAAAAAATGTGTTTGGCACCTAATGCCAATGGTCCCCCCTTGGCAGAATATGAAAAAACGAAAAAATGCGTTTGGCACCTAATGCCAATGGTCCCCCATTGGCAGAATATGAAAAAACGAAAAAATGTGTTTGGCACCTAATGCCAATGGTCCCCCATTGGCAGAATATGAAAAAACGAAAAAATGTGTTTGGCACCTAATGCCAATGGTCCCCCCTTGGCAGAATATGAAAAACGAAAAAATGTGTTTGGCACCTAATGCCAATGGTCCCCCATTGGCAGAATATGAAAAAACGAAAAAATGTGTTTGGCACCTAATGCCAATGGCCCCCCCCCTTGGCAGAATATGAAGAAACGAAAAAATGTGTTTGGCACCTAATGCCAATGGTCCCCCATTGGCAGAATATGAAAAATCGAAAATTTTTTGTTTGGCACGTAATGCCAATGGTCCCCCCTTGGCAGAATATGAAAAAACGAAAAAATGTGTTTGGCAACTAATGCCAATGGTCCTCCATTGGCAGAATATGAAAAAACGAAAAAATGTGTTTGGAACCTAATGCCAATGGTCCCCCCTTGGCAGAATATGAAAAAACGAAAAAATGTGTTTGGCACCTAATGCCAATGGCCCCCCCTTGGCAGAATATGAAAAAACAAAAAAATGTGTTTTTCACCTAATGTCAATGGTCCCCCCTTGGCAGAATATGAAAAAACGAAAAAATGTGTTTGGCACCTAATGCCAATGGTCCCCCCTTGGCAGAATATGAAAAAACAAAAAAATGTGTTTGGCACCTAATGCCAATGGTCCCCCCTTGGCAGAATATGAAAAAACGAAAAAATGTGTTTGGCACCTAATGCCAATGGCCCCCCCTTGGCAGAATATGAAAAAACAAAAAAATGTGTTTGGCACCTAATGTCAATGGTCCCCCCTTGGCAGAATATGAAAAAACGAAAAAATGTGTTTGGCACCTAATGCCAATGGTCCCCCCTTGGCAGAATATGAAAAAACAAAAAAATGTGTTTGGCACCTAATGCCAATGGTCCCCCCTTGGCAGAATATGAAAAAACGAAAAAATGTGTTTGGCACCTAATGCCAATGGCCCCCCCTTGGCAGAATATGAAAAAACGAAAAAATGTGTTTGGCACCTAATGCCAATGGTCCCCCCTTGGCAGAATATGAGAAAACGAAAAAATGTGTTTGGCACTTAATGCCAATGGCCCCCCCTTGGCAGAATATGAAAAACGAAAAAATGTGTTTGGCACCTAATGCCAAAGGTCCCCCCTTGGCAGAATATGAAAAATCGAAAATTTTTTGTTTGGCACGTAATGCCAATGGTCCCCCCTTGGCAGAATATGAAAAAACGAAAAAATGTGTTTGGCACCTAATGCCAATGGTCCCCCCTTGGCAGAATATGAAAAAACGAAAAAATGTGTTTGGCACTTAATGCCAATGGCCCCCGCTTGGCAGAATATGAAAAAACAAAAAAATGTGTTTGGCACCTAATGCCAATGGTCCCCCCTTGGCAGAATATGAAAAAACGAAAAAATGTGTTTGGCACCTAATGCCAATGGTCCCCCCTTGGCAGAATATGAAAAACGAAAAAATGTGTTTGGCACCTAATGCCAATGGTCCCCCATTGGCAGAATATGAAAAAACGAAAAAATGTGTTTGGCACCTAATGCCAATGGTCCCCCATTGGCAGAATATGAAAAAACGAGAAAATGTGTTTGGCACCTAATGCCAATGGTCCCCCCCCATTGGCAGAATATGAAAAAACGAAAAAATGTGTTTGGCACGTAATGCCAATGGTCCCCCCTTGGCAGAATATGAAAAAACGAAAAAATGTGTTTGGCACCTAATGCCAATGGTCCCCCCTTGGCAGAATATGAAAAACGAAAAAATGTGTTTGGCACCTAATGCCAATGGTCCCCCCTTGGCAGAATATGAAAAACGAAAAAATGTGTTTGGCACCTAATGCCAATGGTCCCCCTTGGCAGAATATGAGAAAACGAAGAAATGTGTTTGGCACCTAATGCCAATGGTCCCCCATTGGCAGAATATGAAAAATCGAAAATTTTTTGTTTGGCACGTAATGCCAATGGTCCCCCCTTGGCAGAATATGAAAAAACGAAAAAATGTGTTTGGCACCTAACGCCAATGGTCCCCCCTTGGCAGAATATGAAAAACGAAAAAATGTGTTTGGCACCTAATGCCAATGGTCCCCCATTGGCAGAATATGAAAAAACGAAAAAATGTGTTTGGCACCTAATGCCAATGGTCCCCCCTTGGCAGAATATGAAAAAACGAAAAAATGTGTTTGGCACCTAATGCCAATGGTCCCCCCTTGGCAGAATATGAGAAAACGAAGAAATGTGTTTGGCACCTAATGCCAATGGTCCCCCCTTGGCAGAATATGAAAAACGAAAAAATGTGTTTGGCACCTAATGCCAATGGTCCCCCATTGGCAGAATATGAAAAAACGAAAAAATGTGTTTGGCACCTAATGCCAATGGTCCCCCATTCGCAGAATATGAAAAAACGAAAAAATGTGTTTGGCACCTAATGCCAATGGTCCCCCCTTGGCATTATATGAAAAAACGAAAAAATGTGTTTGGCACGTAATGCCAATGGTCCCCCCTTGGCAGAATATGAAAAAACGAAAAAATGTGTTTGGCACCTAATGCCAATGGTCCCCCATTGGCAGAATATGAAAAAACGAAAAAATGTGTTTGGCACCTAATGCCAATGGTACCCCTTTGGCAGAATATGAAAAACGAAAAAATGTGTTTGGCAGCTAATGCCAATGGTCCCCCATTGGCAGAATATGAAAAATCGAAAATTTTTTGTTTGGCACGTAATGCCAATGGTCCCCCCTTGGCAGAATATGAAAAAACGAAAAAATGTGTTTGGCAACTAATGCCAATGGCCCCCCCTTGGCAGGTTTGGCACCTAATGCCAATGGTCCCCCCTTGGCAGAATATGAGAAACGAAAAAATGTGTTTGGCACCTTATGCCAATGGTCCCCCATTGGCAGAATATGAAAAAACGAAAAAATGTGTTTGGCACCTAATGCCAATGGTCCCCCCTTGGCATTATATGAAAAAACGAAAAAATGTGTTTGGCACCTAATGCCAATGGTCCCCCATTGGCAGAATATGAAAAATCGAAAAATGTGTTTGGCACCTAATGCCAATGGTCCCCCATTGGCAGAATATGAAAAAACGAAAAAATGTGTTTGGCACCTAATGCCAATGGTCCCCCATTGGCAGAATATGAAAAAACGAAAAAATGTGTTTGGCACCTAATGCCAATGGCCCCCCCTTGGCAGAATATGAAAAAACGAAAAAATGTGTTTGGCAAATAATGCCAAAGGTCCCCCCTTGGCAGAATATGAAAAATCGAAAATTTTTTGTTTGGCATGTAATGCCAATGGTCCCCCCTTGGCAGAATATGAAAAAACGAAAAAATGTGTTTGGCACCTAATGCCAATGGCACCTTGGCAGAATATGAAAAAACGAAAAAATGTGTTTGGCACCTAATGCCAATGGTCCCCCATTGGCAGAATATGAAAAAACGAGAAAATGTGTTTGGCACCTAATGCCAATGGTCCCCCCCCATTGGCAGAATATGAAAAAACGAAAAAATGTGTTTGGCACGTAATGCCAATGGTCCCCCCTTGGCAGAATATGAAAAAACGAAAAAATGTGTTTGGTACCTAATGCCAATGGTCCCCCATTGGCAGAATATGAAAAAACGAAAAAATGTGTTTGGCACCTAATGCCAATGGTCCCCCCTTGGCAGAATATGAAAAACGAAAAAATGTGTTTGGCACCTAATGCCAATGGTCCCCCATTGGCAGAATATGAAAAAACGAAAAAATGTGTTTGGCACCTAATGCCAATGGTCCCCCCTTGGCAGAATATGAAAAAACGAAAAAATGTGTTTGGCACCTAATGCCAATGGTCCCCCCTTGGCAGAATATGAAAAACGAAAAAATGTGTTTGGCACCTAATGCCAATGGTCCCCCATTGGCAGAATATGAAAAAACGAAAAAATGTGTTTGGCACCTAATGCCAATGGTCCCCCCTTGGCAGAATATGAAAAAACGAAAAAATGTGTTTGGCACCTAATGCCAATGGTCCCCCCTTGGCAGAATATGAAAAAACGAAAAAATGTGTTTGGCACCTAATGCCAATGGTCCCCCCTTGGCAGAATATGAGAAAACGAAGAAATGTGTTTGGCACCTAATGCCAATGGTCCCCCCTTGGCAGAATATGAAAAACGAAAAAATGTGTTTGGCACCTAATGCCAATGGTCCCCCATTGGCAGAATATGAAAAAACGAAAAAATGTGTTTGGCACCTAATGCCAATGGTCCCCCCTTGGCAGAATATGAAAAAACGAAAAAATGTGTTTGGCACCTAATGCCAATGGTCCCCCCTTGGCAGAATATGAGAAAACGAAGAAATGTGTTTGGCACCTAATGCCAATGGTCCCCCCTTGGCAGAATATGAAAAACGAAAAAATGTGTTTGGCACCTAATGCCAATGGTCCCCCATTGGCAGAATATGAAAAAACGAAAAAATGTGTTTGGCACCTTATGCCAATGGTCCCCCATTCGCAGAATATGAAAAAACGAAAAAATGTGTTTGGCACCTAATGCCAATGGTCCCCCATTGGCAGAATATGAAAAATCGAAAAAATGTGTTTGGCACCTAATGCCAATGGTCCCCCCTTGGCAGAATATGAAAAACGAAAAAATGTGTTTGGCACCTAATGCCAATGGTCCCCCCTTGGCAGAATATGAAAAACGAAAAAATGTGTTTGGCACCTAATGCCAATGGTCCCCCCTTGGCAGAATATGAAAAAACGAAAAAATGTGTTTGGCACCTAATGCCAATGGTCCCCCCTTGGCAGAATATGAAAAAACGAAAAAATGTGTTTGGCACCTAATGCCAATGGTCCCCCCTTGGCATTATATGAAAAAACGAAAAAATGTGTTTGGCACGTAATGCCAATGGTCCCCCCTTGGCAGAATATGAAAAAACGAAAAAATGTGTTTGGCACCTAATGCCAATGGTCCCCCATTGGCAGAATATGAAAAAACGAAAAAATGTGTTTGGCACCTAATGCCAATGGTCCCCCCTTGGCAGAATATGAAAAAACGAAAAAATGTGTTTGGCACCTAATGCCAATGGTACCCCTTTGGCAGAATATGAAAAACGAAAAAATGTGTTTGGCAGCTAATGCCAATGGTCCCCCATTGGCAGAATATGAAAAATCGAAAATTTTTTGTTTGGCACGTAATGCCAATGGTCCCCCCTTGGCAGAATATGAAAAAACGAAAAAATGTGTTTGGCAACTAATGCCAATGGCCCCCCCTTGGCAGGTTTGGCACCTAATGCCAATGGTCCCCCCTTGGCTGAATATGAAAAACGAAAAAATGTGTTTGGCACCTAATGCCAATGGTCCCCCATTGGCAGAATATGAAAAAACGAAAAAATGTGTTTGGCACCTAATGCCAATGGTCCCCCCTTGGCATTATATGAAAAAACGAAAAAATGTGTTTGGCACCTAATGCCAATGGCCCCCCTTGGCAGAATATGAAAAAACGAAAAAATGTGTTTGGCACCTAATGCCAATGGTCCCCCCTTGGCTGAATATGAAAAACGAAAAAATGTGTTTGGCACCTAATGCCAATGGTCCCCCATTGGCAGAATATGAAAAATCGAAAAATGTGTTTGGCACCTAATGCCAATGGTCCCCCCTTGGCAGAATATGAAAAAACGAAAAAATGTGTTTGGCACCTAATGCCAATGGTCCCCCCTTGGCAGAATATGAAAAACGAAAAAATGTGTTTGGCACCTAATGCCAATGGTCCCCCATTGGCAGAATATGAAAAAACGAAAAAATGTGTTTGGCACCTAATGCCAATGGTCCCCCCTTGGCAGAATATGAAAAAACGAAAAAATGTGTTTGGCACCTAATGCCAATGGTCCCCCATTGGCAGAATATGAAAAAACGAAAAAATGTGTTTGGCACCTAATGCCAATGGTCCCCCCTTGGCAGAATATGAAAAAACGAAAAAATGTGTTTGGCACCTAATGCCAATGGTCCCCCATTGGCAGAATATGAAAAAACGAAAAAATGTGTTTGGCACCTAATGCCAATGGTCCCCCATTGGCAGAATATGAAAAAACGAAAAAATGTGTTTGGCACCTAATGCCAATGGTCCCCCCTTGGCATTATATGAAAAAACGAAAAAATGTGTTTGGCACCTAATGCCAATGGTCCCCCCTTGGCAGAATATGAAAAAACGAAAAAATGTGTTTGGCACCTAATGCCAATGGTCCCCCCTTGGCAGAATATGAAAAACGAAAAAATGTGTTTGGCACCTAATGCCAATGGTCCCCCATTGGCAGAATATGAAAAAACGAAAAAATGTGTTTGGCACCTAATGCCAATGGTCCCCCCTTGGCAGAATATGAAAAAACGAAAAAATGTGTTTGGCACCTAATGCCAATGGTCCCCCATTGGCAGAATATGAAAAAACGAAAAAATGTGTTTGGCACCTAATGCCAATGGTCCCCCCTTGGCAGAATATGAAAAAACGAAAAAATGTGTTTGGCACCTAATGCCAATGGTCCCCCATTGGCAGAATATGAAAAAACGAAAAAATGTGTTTGGCACCTAATGCCAATGGTCCCCCCTTGGCAGAATATGAAAAACGAAAAAATGTGTTTGGCACCTAACGCCAATGGTCCCCCCTTGGCAGAATATGAAAAGCGAAAAAATGTGTTTGGCACCTATTGCCAATGGTCCCCCCTTGGCATTATATGAAAAAACGAAAAAATGTGTTTGGCACCTAATGCCAATGGTCCCCCCTTGGCATTATATGAAAAAACGAAAAAATGTGTTTGGCACCTAATGCCAATGGCCCCCCTTGGCATTATATGAAAAAACGAAAAAATGTGTTTGGCACCTAATGCCAATGGTCCCCCCTTGGCATTATATGAAAAAACGAAAAAATGTGTTTGGCACCTAATGCCAATGGTCCCCCCTTGGCATTATATGAAAAAACGAAAAAATGTGTTTGGCACCTAATGCCAATGGCCCCCCTTGGCAGAATATGAAAAAACGAAAAAATGTGTTTGGCACCTAATGCCAATGGTCCCCCCTTGGCTGAATATGAAAAACGAAAAAATGTGTTTGGCACCTAATGCCAATGGTCCCCCATTGGCAGAATATGAAAAATCGAAAAATGTGTTTGGCACCTAATGCAAATGGTCCCCCCTTGGCAGAATATGAAAAAACGAAAAAATGTGTTTGGCACCTAATGCCAATGGTCCCCCCTTGGCAGAATATGAAAAACGAAAAAATGTGTTTGGCACCTAATGCCAATGGTCCCCCATTGGCAGAATATGAAAAAACGAAAAAATGTGTTTGGCACCTAATGCCAATGGTCCCCCCTTGGCAGAATATGAAAAAACGAAAAAATGTGTTTGGCACCTAATGCCAATGGTCCCCCATTGGCAGAATATGAAAAAACGAAAAAATGTGTTTGGCACCTAATGCCAATGGTCCCCCCTTGGCATTATATGAAAAAACGAAAAAATGTGTTTGGCACCTAATGCCAATGGTCCCCCCTTGGCAGAATATGAAAAAACGAAAAAATGTGTTTGGCACCTAATGCCAATGGTCCCCCCTTGGCAGAATATGAAAAACGAAAAAATGTGTTTGGCACCTAATGCCAATGGTCCCCCATTGGCAGAATATGAAAAAACGAAAAAATGTGTTTGGCACCTAATGCCAATGGTCCCCCCTTGGCAGAATATGAAAAAACGAAAAAATGTGTTTGGCACCTAATGCCAATGGTCCCCCATTGGCAGAATATGAAAAAACGAAAAAATGTGTTTGGCACCTAATGCCAATGGTCCCCCCTTGGCTGAATATGAAAAAACGAAAAAATGTGTTTGGCACCTAATGCCAATGGTCCCCCATTGGCAGAATATGAAAAAACGAAAAAATGTGTTTGGCACCTAATGCCAATGGTCCCCCCTTGGCAGAATATGAAAAACGAAAAAATGTGTTTGGCACCTAATGCCAATGGTCCCCCCTTGGCAGAATATGAAAAGCGAAAAAATGTGTTTGGCACCTATTGCCAATGGTCCCCCCTTGGCATTATATGAAAAAACGAAAAAATGTGTTTGGCACCTAATGCCAATGGTCCCCCATTGGCAGAATATGAAAAAACGAAAAAATGTGTTTGGCACCTAATGCCAATGGTCCCCCCTTGGCAGAATATGAAAAAACGAAAAAATGTGTTTGGCACCTAATGCCAATGGTACCCCTTTGGCAGAATATGAAAAAGGAAAAAATGTGTTTGGCAGCTAATGCCAATGGTCCCCCATTGGCAGAATATGAAAAATCGAAAATTTTTTGTTTGGCACGTAATGCCAATGGTCCCCCCTTGGCAGAATATGAAAAAACGAAAAAATGTGTTTGGCAACTAATGCCAATGGCCCCCCCTTGGCAGGTTTGGCACCTAATGCCAATGGTCCCCCCTTGGCTGAATATGAAAAACGAAAAAATGTGTTTGGCACCTAATGCCAATGGTCCCCCATTGGCAGAATATGAAAAAACGAAAAAATGTGTTTGGCACCTAATGCCAATGGTCCCCCCTTGGCATTATATGAAAAAACGAAAAAATGTGTTTGGCACCTAATGCCAATGGCCCCCCTTGGCAGAATATGAAAAAACGAAAAAATGTGTTTGGCACCTAATGCCAATGGTCCCCCCTTGGCTGAATATGAAAAACGAAAAAATGTGTTTGGCACCTAATGCCAATGGTCCCCCATTGGCAGAATATGAAAAATCGAAAAATGTGTTTGGCACCTAATGCCAATGGTCCCCCATTGGCAGAATATGAAAAAACGAAAAAATGTGTTTGGCACCTAATGCCAATGGTCCCCCCTTGGCAGAATATGAAAAACGAAAAAATGTGTTTGGCACCTAATGCCAATGGTCCCCCATTGGCAGAATATGAAAAAACGAAAAAATGTGTTTGGCACCTAATGCCAATGGTCCCCCCTTGGCAGAATATGAAAAAACGAAAAAATGTGTTTGGCACCTAATGCCAATGGTCCCCCATTGGCAGAATATGAAAAAACGAAAAAATGTGTTTGGCACCTAATGCCAATGGTCCCCCCTTGGCAGAATATGAAAAAACGAAAAAATGTGTTTGGCACCTAATGCCAATGGTCCCCCATTGGCAGAATATGAAAAAACGAAAAAATGTGTTTGGCACCTAATGCCAATGGTCCCCCCTTGGCAGAATATGAAAAACGAAAAAATGTGTTTGGCACCTAATGCCAATGGTCCCCCATTGGCAGAATATGAAAAAACGAAAAAATGTGTTTGGCACCTAATGCCAATGGTCCCCCCTTGGCAGAATATGAAAAAACGAAAAAATGTGTTTGGCACCTATTGCCAATGGTCCCCCCTTGGCATTATATGAAAAAACGAAAAAATGTGTTTGGCACCTAATGCCAATGGTCCCCCCTTGGCAGAATATGAAAAAACGAAAAAATGTGTTTGGCACCTAATGCCAATGGTCCCCCCTTGGCAGAATATGAAAAACGAAAAAATGTGTTTGGCACCTAATGCCAATGGTCCCCCCTTGGCAGAATATGAAAAAACGAAAAAATGTGTTTGGCACCTATTGCCAATGGTCCCCCCTTGGCAGAATATGAAAAACGAAAAAATGTGTTTGGCACCTAGTGCCAATGGTCCCCCCTTGGCATTATATGAAAAAACGAAAAAATGAGTTTGGCACCTAATGCCAATGGTCCCCCCTTGGCATTATATGAAAAAACGAAAAAATGTGTTTGGCACCTAATGCCAATGGTCCCCCCTTGGCAGAATATGAAAAAACGAAAAAATGTGTTTGGCACCTAATGCCAATGGTCCCCCATTGGCAGAATATGAAAAAACGAAAAAATGTGTTTGGCACCTAATGCCAATGGTCCCCCATTGGCAGAATATGAAAAAACGAAAAAATGTGTTTGGCACCTAATGCCAATGGTCCCCCCTTGGCAGAATATGAAAAAACGAAAAAATGTGTTTGGCACCTATTGCCAATGGTCCCCCCTTGGCATTATATGAAAAAACGAAAAAATGTGTTTGGCACCTAATGCCAATGATCCCCCCTTGGCAGAATATGAAAAAAGGAAAAAATGTGTTTGGCACCTAATGCCAATGGTCCCCCCTTGGCAGAATATGAAAAAACGAAAAAATGTGTTTGGCACCTAATGCCAATGGTCCCCCCTTGGCAGAATATGAAAAGCGAAAAAATGTGTTTGGCACCTATTGCCAATGGTCCCCCCTTGGCATTATATGAAAAAACGAAAAAATGTGTTTGGCACCTAATGCCAATGGTCCCCCCTTGGCAGAATATGAAAAAACGAAAAAATGTGTTTGGCACCTAATGCCAATGGTCCCCCCTTGGCAGAATATGAAAAAACGAAAAAATGTGTTTGGCACCTATTGCCAATGGTTCCCCCTTGGCATTATATGAAAAAACGAAAAAATGTGTTTGGCACCTAATGCCAATGGTCCCCCCTTGGCAGAATATGAAAAAACGAAAAAATGTGTTTGGCACCTAATGCCAATGGTCCCCCCTTGGCAGAATATGAAAAACGAAAAAATGTGTTTGGCACCTAATGCCAATGGTCCCCCCTTGGCAGAATATGAGAAAACGAAAAAATGTGTTTGGCACCTAATGCCAATGGTCCCCCCTTGGCAGAATATGAAAAACGAAAAAATGTGTTTGGCACCTAATGCCAATGGTCTCCCATTGGCAGAATATGAAAAAACGAAAAAATGTGCTTGGCACCTATTTCCAATGGTCCCCCCTTGGCATTATATGAAAAAACGAAAAAATGTGTTTGGCACCTATTGCCAATGGTCCCCCCTTGGCAGAATATGAAAAAACGAAAAAATTTGTTTGGCACCTAATGCCAATGGTCCCCCCTTGGCAGAATATGAAAAAACGAAAAAATGTGTTTGGCACCTAATGCCAATGGTCCCCCCTTGGCAGAATATGAAAAAACGAAAAAATGTGTTTGGCACCTAATGCCAATGGTCCCCCCTTGGCATTATATGAAAAACGAAAAAATGTGTTTGGCACCTAATGCCAAAGGTCCCCCCTTGGCAGAATATGAAAAACGAATAAATGTGTTTGGCACCTAATGCCAATGGTCCCCCATTGGCAGAATATGAAAAAACGAAAAAATGTGTTTGGCACCTAATGCCAATGGTCCCCCATTGGCAGAATATGAAAAAACGAAAAAATGTGTTTGGCACCTAATGCCAATGGTCCCCCCTTGGCATTATAGGAAAAAACGAAAAAATGTGTTTGGCACCTAATGCCAATGGTCCCCCCTTGGCAAAATATGAAAAAACGAAAAAATGTGTTTGTCACCTAATGCCAATGGTCCCCCCTTGGCAGAATATGAAAAAACGAAAAAATGTGTTTGGCACCTAATGCCAATGGTCCCCCCTTGGCAGAATATGAAAAACGAAAAAATGTGTTTGGCACCTAATGCCTTAGGTCCCCCATTGGCAGAATATGAGAAAACGAAAAAATGTGTTTGGCACCTAATGCCAATGGTCCCCCCTTGGCATTATATGAAAAAACGAAAAAATGTGTTTGGCACCTAATGCCAATGGTCCCCCATTGGCAGAATATGAAAAAACGAGAAAATGTGTTTGGCACCTAATGCCAATGGTCCCCCCCATTGGCAGAATATGAAAAAACGAAAAAATGTGTTTGGCACGTAATGCCAATGGTCCCCCCTTGGCAGAATATGAAAAAACGAAAAAATGTGTTTGGCACGTAATGCCAATGGTCCCCCCTTGGCAGAATATGAAAAAACGAAAAAATGTGTTTGGCACCTAATGCCAATGGTCCCCCATTGGCAGAATATGAAAAATCGAAAATTTTTTGTTTGGCACGTAATGCCAATGGTCCCCCCTTGGCAGAATATGAAAAAACGAAAAAATGTGTTTGGCACCTAATGCCAATGGTCCCCCCTTGGCAGAATATGAAAAACGAAAAAATGTGTTTGGCACCTAATGCCAATGGTCCCCCCTTGGCATTATATGAAAAACCGAAAAAATGTGTTTGGCACCTAATGCCAATGGTCCCCCCTTGGCAGAATATGAAAAAACGAAAAAATGTGTTTGGCACCTAATGCCAATGGTCCCCCCTTGGCAGAATATGAAAAAACGAAAAATGTGTTTGGCACCTAATGCCAATGGTCCCCCATTGGCAGAATATGAAAAAACGAAAAAATGTGTTTGGCACCTAATGCCAATGGTCCCCCATTGGCAGAATATGAAAAATCGAAAAAATGTGTTTGGCACCTAATGCCAATGGTCCCCCCTTGGCAGAATATGAAAAACGAAAAAATGTGTTTTTCACCTAATGCCAATGGTCCCCCCTTGGCAGAATAAGAAAAACGAAAAAATGTGTTTGGCACCTAATGCCAATGGTCCCCCCTTGGCAGAATATGAAAAAACGAAAAAATGTGTTTGGCACCTAATGCCAATGGTCCCCCCTTGGCAGAATATGAAAAAACGAAAAAATGTGTTTGGCACCTAATGCCAATGGTCCCCCCTTGGCATTATATGAAAAAACGAAAAAATGTGTTTGGCACGTAATGCCAATGGTCCCCCCTTGGCAGAATATGAAAAAACGAAAAAATGTGTTTGGCACCTAATGCCAATGGTCCCCCATTGGCAGAATATGAAAAAACGAAAAAATGTGTTTGGCACCTAATGCCAATGGTCCCCCATTGGCAGAATATGAAAAAACGAGAAAATGTGTTTGGCACCTAATGCCAATGGTCCCCCCCATTGGCAGAATATGAAAAAACGAGAAAATGTGTTTGGCACCTAATGCCAATGGTCCCCCCCCATTGGCAGAATATGAAAAAACGAAAAAATGTGTTTGGCACGTAATGCCAATGGTCCCCCCTTGGCAGAATATGAAAAAACGAAAAAATGTGTTTGGTACCTAATGCCAATGGTCCCCCATTGGCAGAATATGAAAAAACGAAAAAATGTGTTTGGCACCTAATGCCAATGGTCCCCCCTTGGCAGAATATGAAAAACGAAAAAATGTGTTTGGCACCTAATGCCAATGGTCCCCCCTTGGCAGAATATGAAAAGCGAAAAAATGTGTTTGGCACCTATTGCCAATGGTCCCCCCTTGGCATTATATGAAAAAACGAAAAAATGTGTTTGGCACCTAATGCCAATGGTCCCCCCTTGGCAGAATATGAAAAAACGAAAAAATGTGTTTGGCACCTAATGCCAATGGTCCCCCCTTGGCATTATATGAAAAAACGAAAAAATGTGTTTGGCACCTAATGCCAATGGTCCCCCCTTGGCATTATATGAAAAAACGAAAAAATGTGTTTGTCGCCAATGGTCCCCCCTTGGCAGAATATGAGAAAACGAAGAAATGTGTTTGGCACCTAATGCCAATGGTCCCCCATTGGCAGAATATGAAAAAACGAAAAAATGTGTTTGGCACCTAATGCCAATGGTCCCCCATTGGCAGAATATGAAAAAACGAAAAAATGTGTTTGGCACCTAATGCCAATGGTCCCCCATTGGCAGAATATGAAAAAACGAAAAAATGTGTTTGGCACCTAATGCCAATGGTCCCCCCCTTGGCAGAATATGAAAAAACGAAAAAATGTGTTTGGCACCTAATGCCAATGGTCCCCCCTTGGCATTATATGAAGAAACGAAAAAATGTGTTTGGCACCTAATGCCAATGGTCCCCCCTTGGCATTATATGAAAAAAAGAAAAAATGTGTTTGTCACCTAATGCCAATGGTCCCCCCTTGGCAGAATATGAAAAACGAATAAATTGTGTTGGCACCTAATGCCAATGGTCCCCCATTGGCAGAATATGAAAAAACGAAAAAATGTGTTTGGC